>CADEHL010001068.1:1630203-2230203 GCA_902827135.1 Harpagifer antarcticus
GTGATGGGGTTGTTGGTGATGGAGTTGTTGTATGAAGAGTTGTTGGTGATGGGGTTGTTTTAGGAAGAGTTGTTGGTGATGGAGTTGTTGTAGGAAGAGTTGTTGGTGATGGAGTTGTTGAAGGAAGAGTTGTTGGTGATAGAGTTGTTGATGGAAGAGTTGTTGGTGATGGAGTTGTTGAAGGAATAGTTGTTGGTGATGGGTTTGTTGAAGGAACAGTTGTTGGTGATGGGGTTGTTGGTGATGGAGTTGTTGTATGAAGAGTTGTTGGTGATGGGGTTGTTGTAGGAAGAGTTGTTGGTGATGGAGTTGTTGTAGGAAGAGTTGTTGGTGATGGAGTTGTTGTAGGAAGAGTTGTTGGTGATGGAGTTGTTGGTGGTGGAGTTATTATAGGAGGAGTTGTTGGTGGTGGAGTTGTTGAAGGAAGAGTTGTTGGTGATGGAGTTGTTGTAAGAAGAGTTGTTGGTGATGGAGTTGTTGTAAAAGAGTTGTTGGTGATGGAGTTGTTTGAAGAAAGAGTTGTTGGTGTGATGGAGTTGTTGAAGGAAGAGTTGTTGGTGATGGAGTTGTTGTAAGAAGAGTTGTTGGTGATGGAGTTGTTGTAGGAAGAGTTGTTGGTGATGGAGTTGTTGGTGATGGAGTTGTTGGTGATGTAGTTGTTGGTTTTGGAGTTGTTGGTGATGTAGTTGTTGGTGATGGGGTTGTTGAAGGAACAGTTGTTGGTGATGGGGTTGTTGGTGATGGAGTTGTTGTATGAAGAGTTGTTGGTGATGGGGTTGTTGTAGGAAGAGTTGTTGGTGATGGAGTTGTTGTAGGAAGAGTTGTTGGTGATGGAGTTGTTGGTGATGGAGTTGTTGGTGGTGGAGTTGTTATAGGAGGAGTTGTTGGTGGTGGAGTTGTTATAGGAAGAGTTGGTGGTGGTGGAGTTGTTATAGGAGGAGTTGTTGGAGTTGTTGTTGGAAGAGTTGCTGGTGATGGAGTTGTTCTAAGAAGGGTTGTTGGTGATGGAGTTGTTGTAAAAAGAGTTGTTGGTGATGGAGTTGTTGAAGGAAGAGTTGTTGGTGATGGAGTTGTTATAAGAGGACAAGCTGTAAAATCTGTAAGAAGCAAAAGAGAGGAGTTCTTAGATAATTGCTTCTCTTTGTTATGATGCATATTTTAAGAGCTTGAAAAAGAGCTATCAGAATATAAGAAGATGCTATACTGTACAATGAATGTGACCAAAGGAATTAGTGATAATGATATCATGATACCAATAGACATTTAAAAAAAGAAATATAACAATATTAAGCTTTAGTGGAATCAATTTTTATATTTGATTATTGTGCGTTTTATCTGTTTTACTGCTAATAAAAATAGATGTACTAGAAAGATAAAGAAAAGTATGTTCCCATAACCAAAGTGAAAAAGAAAAATGATGGATTTTTTACATGACATTATCATTTGTATTTATTATATAACCAGTATATTTGTATGTCACTCACTTCATTTTCTGGATATAACTATTTAAAAGAATTGAGTCCTCTTACATTCATATGGAAGAGGACTAGGGCCTCATATGAATTAAATTTTTTTAGATCTGACCAAAACTGCATTTTTCTTTTCTGAGAAAAAACAGTAATATAAGAATAGTGATTTAATCGCAGTGATGTTGTCACAGGATGTATACTTTAAACACTGGTCACATGACCAACGATACTGCTCCTCACATCTGCACTGAGGACAAGCTGTTAAATCTGTCACATGGGAGAGAAAGTGGAGTTGCTGCTGAGTAGAAACAACTATAAAGGGTGAGACTAATAAGATAGTTACTACTCTATATTGTCAAACGCACATTTTAAAAGCTTGAATTAGTGCTGTCACAACTTTTGCAATTAAATAAAAGAAAAATAACGCTGAATTATTTACATCATATTATAATGTGGTTTATTAACATGATATACATACTTATTATATGTCGTGACATCGCTAGTTTGAACAAAACTTACTATATATTTCTGAATATTACATTTAAAAGAGTCATCTTACATTTTGACATCTTACTATTGTGGTTTGGTGCTTTCCCTTTCCTGTAGTGTGTTCTATAGGTTTGTGTGCATGTAAATGGTCTGCAAAGGCTACAATCCCTGTGTTCCCTCCAGAGGGAGTCTCTTCCCACACACTCCCTCTCTACCTGAAACGCCTCCATTGGACTCCTTTGTTTGCTTCAGTAACATAGTGATATAACTATGTAACACTTGTGCTTCTATAGGCTAGCGTTCTAAATAGGGTTGTCAAGTTAACGCATTAATAACGCGTTAACGCAAAACAAAATTAACACCACTAATAATTTCAACGCGATTAACGCATGTGTATTTTTGTCCTCAGCCCCGTAGTTTCAGAGCGCATCGAGTTTAAAATACCATCAACAAGCTGATGCTGACAGTCCCGCTCCTGCCGGCCGCTTGCGGCAGACCACACTTCCACGCTCACCAGGCAGGCACCGACTGGTCATCGGGAGGTCCGGGATGGTGTGTGTATGTGTGGCGCGAGCGAGAGAGAGAGAGAGAGAACGCGCACACATTATGTGTATTGTTGTTGTTAGCATCTGGTTCTAGCTAGCTGCGCTAACGGATATAAGGAGCTGTTTAAAAGAAAACAGAGGAGCGACATTTCGCCGACAACTGCGCCGAGCACGTGACTTTATGCAGGTAGCCAGAAAGTGGGACATTGTACGAAAAGTCAGCACACTCAGCACGGATAGTGCGCGCAACATGATTGCAGCGTCCAGGCAGCATATCTCCAACGATCAATCACAGTGTCTCCACACACACACACACACACACACACACACACACACACACACACACACACACACACACACACACACACACACACACACACACACACTCACACACACACACACACACACACACACACACACACACTTTGTATTGTATTATTGTATTGTATGAGAGAGGTTCCAGGTTGAATTGAGGCGAATATTTGTAATGTTCAGAGGTTGTTGTGTTTAATATTCATGAGAATATTTGTCATTGTTTAAATATTAATAAACAAACATTTGCATAAAGCATATTTGTCCACTCATATGTTGACAAGAGTATTACAAACTTGAAAAATATCCATCTAAGGTACATTTGGAACAGATAAAAAATATGCGAATAATGTGCGATTAACTATGGACAATCATGCAATTAATCGCGATTAAAATATGTAATCGCGATTAAAATATGTAATCGCGATTAAATATTTTAATCGACTGACAGCCCTAGTTCTTATACATTGTCCATAAAAGGCTAAGGGGCGGGACATCTCTAAGCGCCTGACCAATCACAAAGACGACCAGCTAAGAATCACAGCAGACTGGGCTCTGGTTTCAGACAGAGGGTGAAAAGAGGTGCTGCAGCACAGGCAGTATGAGAACAATAAAGAGCTTTTTGAACATTAAAGCATGGAGACATGTCACAGTAGAGGCAGAAAATAGAAATATGATCCTAAAAGTAAACAAACCTGAAAACCAACTTACTGTTTTGACCAGAAGGCTGGCAGTATTGTCCATCAGGAGGAATGGCATTGATGCATCCACATGTGTCCCCAGTGATGTTGTCACAGGATGTATACTGTAAACACTGGTCGCATGACCAACGATACTGATCCTCACATCTGCACTGGTAACCAGTACTGCTCGGAGAGCAAACTTGAGACAAAACAAAAACACAATTAATTGTACACATGGAATGAGTTTTTCCAACTGTCATATTCATAAAGTGTGTTTTACAACTTTTAGGTTCAAACTTTGGGTTGACGACACCAACACATATTTCACATATTTACATCATGTAAACCAATGTAAAATAAGCTTTTATCTGTACCTGTAGAAATGTTTACATCAAGGATTTGTGTGTTGTTGAGGATAAAGGGGTAACGGATGATTCTCAGAATGGTACTCAGTTGATTTATTAGAGTGAGATCTGTGGTGTTCAACTCAACCACAATGATGTATTCAAAGAGAATAGGAGGAGCTGCAGGGAGAGAATTTTAAAGGGAGTATACAGAAGATGCCTCACTTAAAATGAATATTGTAATGTTGTTTTTTCTAAATGAAATATTGTCCTTTAAGTCTTACTTGTTGGTGATGTAGTTGTTGTTGTTGTTGTTGTTGTTGGAAGAGTTGTTGGTGATGGAGTTGTTCTAAGAAGAGTTGTTGGTGATGGAGTTGTTGTAAAAAGAGTTGTTGGTGATGGAGTTGTTGAAGGAAGAGTTGTTGGTGATGGAGTTGTTGAAGGAAGAGTTGTTGGTGATGGAGTTGTTGAAGGAAGAGTTGTTGGTGATGGAGTTGTTGTACGAAGAGTTGTTGGTGATGGAGTTGTTGAAGGAATAGTTGTTGGTGATGGAGTTGTTGAAGGAAGAGTTGTTAGTGATGGAGTTGTTGAAGGAAGAGTTGTTGGTGATGGAGTTGTTGAAAGAAGAGTTGTTGGTGATGGGGTTGTTGTCGGAAGAGTTGTTGGTGATGGAGTTGTTGAAAGAAGAGTTGTTGGTGATGGAGTTGTTGTAGGAAGAGTTGTTGGTGATGGAGTTGTTGGTGGTGGAGTTGTTATAGGAGGAGTTGTTGGTGGTGGAGTTGTTATAGCAATACAAGCTGGAATGTCTGTAAAAAGGAAGACAGAGGAGTCACTGCTGAATAGAACAATAACAGAGTGAAACTTAAGAAGATACTAGATTTTATTCTAGGACTGTACAATGAATGAAGCAAAAACAATATTTATACAATCATGATGCTGACATTGTCACAAACGAGCTGAGGACCAAAATGCAGAACACGGGAAACCAGAGATAGTCGGTAACCAGCTTTATTTGAGGCAATAGGCTGGTAGGAGACAACACGGCAGATAGTAGGCCAAGGGCTGGTCGGGGACAGGCGAGGTTTCCGGGAGAAGGCAGGACGGGAGTCGTAGGTACAGAACGGGTCAGGGAGCAGGCGAGGCAGGCTGGTCAGGGACAGGCAGGGTCGAAACCGGGAGAGCAATCTGAGGAGTAGTGCGGGAAAGACTGGCATGCTGCGAAGTACGATCTGGCACTGAGGTGAAGGTGAAGTGGGCCTAAATACTAATGGAGCTGATGGGTGTAACAGAGTGAGAGAGAGAGAGACAGGGTGTGACTACCAGGTGACTAAGGAATGATAATGCAGAAAATAGGTGAGTGAGAAAGCAGACTGTGACAGAACCCCCCCCTTAATGGACGGCTCCAGACGTCTAAACAATACTAAAAAAACCAACAAAAGAGACCCAAGAAAAAAAACCCTACAGACACCGGGTGGAAAGTGGAGGTATGGGAAAGGTTAGTACTCATCTGAGACTGCTCTCTCGGCCTCTCCCTCCTGGAAATCCTCGTCCTCCTCGCCCGATGACGACTCCCCCTCCTCCTCGACGAAGCCTCTGGTCCGTAGCGGACGAGTACTCCCTGGCTTAACGCCTGGTCGAGCGTGGGTCCTAGACGGCTGCTCCGGGTAACGCAGGTGGAAGTCTCGGATGAGCTGAGGGTTGAGGATATGACGAGCCGGAACCCACTGCCTCTCCTCAGGACCATAGCCCTCCCAGTCCACCAAATATTGAACCCCTCTTCCTCTGAGACGGGAACGGAGTAAACGACGAAGGGTGTAGGTAGGGCCCCCATCGATCATCCTAGGGGGTGGTGGTGGAGGGGCGGCGGAAACCATAGGGCTCTCCCGGACAGGTTTAATCCTAGAGACGTGGAAGGTGGGATGGATTTTCATGTTCCGGGGCAAACTCAGTCGAACTGCTGCAGGATTAATGACCTTGACAATCTCGAAGGGTCCAATAAACCTGGGCGCTAACTTTTTAGACTCCATCCGAAGGGGAATGTTCTGGGTGGAAAGCCACACCCTCTGGCCTACCTGGTACACAGGTGCCTTGGTTCGTCGGCGGTTCGCTGATGTGGCGTACCGGTTAGCAGACTGAAGCAGAGTTGTACGAGCCTGCCTCCAAGTCCTCCGACAACGTCGGATGAAAGCCTGGACAGACGGACAGGTAACCTCCTTCTCCAATGCAGAGAACAATGGGGGTTGAAAACCGTATGCACACTGAAAAGGGGAAAGACCAGTAGCGGAACTGATGAGGGTGTTGTGGGCATACTCCACCCACAGGAGTTGTTTTGACCAGGTCGTGGGATGATCGGAAGCCATGCGGCGGAGAGTGGTCTCCATCTCCTGATTCTTCCGTTCGGTCTGGCCATTGGCCTGTGGGTGGAAACCGGAGGTGAGACTAACCGTCGCCCCGATGAGCTCACAAAACTCCCTCCAAAACACAGAGGTGAATTGGGGCCCCCGGTCGGAAACCACATCAGTCGCCAGTCCGTGAATGCGAAACACGTGGAGCAGAATCAGTTCTGCCGTCTCCTTAGCTGACGGGATCTTAGGCAGGGGTATGAAATGGGCCATCTTACTAAACCGATCTACCACCGTCAAGATGGCAGTATGTCCGTGGGACGGTGGTAGACCAGTCACAAAGTCCAATGAAATATGTGACCAAGGGCGACGTGGGACCGGTAATGGATGAAGGAGGCCAGCTGGCGCTTGGTGAGATGGTTTGTGCCGATTGCACACAGGACAGGCGTTCACAAACTCCCGGGTGTCAGCCTCCAGCGTGGCCCACCAGAACCGTTGTAGGACCATCCCCTTGGTACGTTGAATTCCAGGGTGGCAGGAAAGTCTGGAGCTATGAGCCCACTGAAGCACCTCAGCCCTCAAAACCTGAGGCACAAACAAGCGGTTTAGAGGACAAGAACTAGGACCGGGTTGGTCCACCAAAGCGGTCTTAACCCTCTCCTCAATCTCCCAAGCGAGGACGCCGATCACTCGAGGAGCAGGAAGAATAGTGTCCGGAATACCCCGGGTGTCTCCCTCCCTCCCGAACTGCCGGGACAAAGCGTCGGCCTTCACGTTGCGGGAGCCCGGGCGGTAGGAGAGAAAAAAATTAAACCGGGCTGAAAAATAACGACCACCTGGCTTGCCGAGAATTCAGTCTCTGTGCCGACCTGATGTATTCCAGGTTCTTATGGTCGGTCCATACCTGAAATGGTTGTTCTGTCCCCTCAAGCCAGTGTCGCCACTCCTCCAACGCCAACTTGACTGCTAGAAGCTCTCGATTCCCCACGTCATAGTTTCTCTCCGCCGGACTCAATCTCCTCGAAAAGAAAGCACAGGGGTGGAGCTTCTGGTTCTCACCAGAACGTTGCGACAGGATGGCCCCCACCCCTACGTCAGAAGCATCCACCTCCACCACCAACTGACCAGCGGTGTCTGGTACTTGAAGGATAGGAGCTGACGTAAACCGGCCCTTGAGGTCCTGAAAAGCCTCCTCGGCTGCAGGGGACCATCGGAACGTCACCTTGGATGAGGTCAGGGCGGTGAGCGGGGCGGCCACGGTGCTGTAGCCACGGATGAACCGTCTGTAAAAGTTGGCGAATCCCAGGAAACGCTGCAGCTCCTTCCGGGAATCAGGGACCCGCCACGAGGTAACTGCTGAGACCTTAGAAGGATCCATCTCCACACTTCCTTGACCCACGATGTAGCCAAGAAAGGCGACCGAAGAAGTGTGAAACTCGCACTTCTCCGTCTTGACGAACAGTGAGTTCTCCAGATGTCTCTGGAGGACTGTCTGGACATGATGGACGTGCTCCTTGAGGTTCTTAGAAAAAATCAAGATGTCGTCCAGATAGACAAAAACATAACGATCCAACATGTCTCGGAGTACGTCGTTCACCAACGCCTGGAAAACTGCAGGGGCGTTGGTAAGTCCAAATGGCATCACCAGGTACTCGTAATGTCCCGAAGAGGTGTTGAAGGCGGTCTTCCATTCGTCCCCCTCCCGGATTCGTACCAGGTGATAAGCGTTTCGTAGATCCAGCTTAGTGAAGATTGTAGCCCCCTGTAGTAACTCAAATGCTGACGAGATGAGTGGCAAGGGATAACGATTCTTCACCGTGACGTCGTTCAGGCCCCGATAGTCAATGCAGGGTCTCAGGGTCTTGTCCTTCTTCGCCACAAAAAAAAAACCCTGCTCCTGCGGGTGATGTGGAAGGACGAATAATTCCCGCAGCCAGAGAGTCATTGACGTAGGTCTCCATGGCCTTCCTCTCCGGTGCCGAAAGCGAGTACAACCGGGCCTTGGGTGGGACTGCGCCTGGATGTAGCTCAATGGCGCAGTCATAGGGCCGATGAGGTGGGAGAGATGTCGCCTTAGCCTTGCTAAACACCTCCTTAAAGTCCAAATACTCCGCCGGAACCCCTGTGACATCCGGAACCAGGTTCATATCCACAGATAGTTGAGGTGTGGCGGCCTGCTTGAGACAAACCTGATGACAGGAAGAACTCCAACCTAGGATGGACCCAGTTGCCCAGTCAATGTTCGGGTTGTGGCGGCGGAGCCACGGATAACCCAAAATCAGAGGGATTTGGGGGGACCGTAGCACATGAAACCGGATTGTCTCATGGTGGTTCCCCGACATGAGCATACGGACCGGTGTCGTCTGGTGTGTCACTGTTCCCAGCAGGTGACCATCCAAAGCATTAGCCGGTACCGGCTGGAGCAGCCGAACCTGTTGGATGCCCAGCTGTCGTGCGAGCTCCTCGTCAATGATGCTAACATCTGATCCGGAGTCAATAAAAACAGCCAGAGCCTGAGATTTGCCTGTCAGGAGGAGTCGAGCATGGCACAAGGGTCTTAGATTGGGGATCAGCTCAGAGGTTTGGCCCACCAGTATACTCCCCATTACTGATGAGCTCTGTCTTTTACCGGACAACGGGAAACCCTATGTCCAGCCTGACCACAGTAAAGGCAAAGATTACCTCTTCTACGTAATTCCCTCTCCTCAGAGGTAAGACTGGTACGACCCACTTGCATGGGCTCGACCTCGTACCGTGAGTCAGAGTAGGAGTGGGAACTCTCCGCCGAACCCGGAAGTCGAAATCTCCCGGAAACCGGAAGTTGTTGTCGCGAGCAGCGGCCCGCCGCTCGCGTCTGTTGCTCTCCTCTCCGAGTCTGGATTCGTCCGTCAATCCGAGAGGTGAGCTCTATCAACCCATCCAAGGAAGCAGGGAGATCATAGGAAACCAGCTCATCTCTCATATAATCCGCTAATCCTCTCAGATATGCGTCACACTGCGCCGGCTCATTCCAGCTGCTGCGACGGCTGCTGGTGCGGAAGTCAATAGCGTAATCCACCACCGTGCCGGAACCCTGGCACAAACTCAGCAGGCCTCCAGCAGCGTCGGGACCCAGACGAACGGGACCGAACACCTTCCGCATCTCCGCGGAAAATGCAGCAAAAGAGGCGCAGGCTGGTGTCTGCTGCTCCTACTCAGCAGTTCCCCATAAACGTGCTCTCCCCGTCAGATGATTAACGGTGAAAGCTACACGAGCCGCCTCGGAGGCGAAGGTGTGTGGCTGCAGTGAAAACAATATGGAACAGTTTGTGAGAAAAGGCCTGCATCCCTCCGGCTCACCAGCGTAGCGTTCCGGCGTTCCCACACGAGGCTCCGGAGCGTATCCCGTCGACCCAGGGGCTGGAGCTGCGGGCGGAGGGACGGTAGCAGCCATGGTAGCGGCTAGCTGTTGTACGGTGGCGGCCATCTGTTGCATCTGGGAGGTAAGGTGAGCCAGCGTTTGTCCCTGGGTTGAGGTTGCCTGGTGGGTCTCGGTAGCTAAGGTAGCTATTGTGACCTCCTGTCTTTGGATGGCATCCTCAACCCTCTCAAAGCGGTCTCTAGGAGACCCGGTGTTTGCTTGGTCCATTTCTGGCCAGATCGTTCTGTCACAAACGAGCTGAGGACCAAAATGCAGAACACGGGAAACCAGAGATAGTCGGTAACCAGCTTTATTTGAGGCAATAGGCTGGTAGGAGACAACACGGCAGATAGTAGGCCAAGGGCTGGTCGGGGACAGGCGAGGTTTCCGGGAGAAGGCAGGACGGGAGTCGTAGGTACAGAACGGGTCAGGGAGCAGGCGAGGCAGGCTGGTCAGGGACAGGCAGGGTCGAAACCGGGAGAGCAATCTGAGGAGTAGTGCGGGAAAGACTGGCATGCTGCGAAGTACGATCTGGCACTGAGGTGAAGGTGAAGTGGGCCTAAATACTAATGGAGCTGATGGGTGTAACAGAGTGAGAGAGAGAGAGACAGGGTGTGACTACCAGGTGACTAAGGAATGATAATGCAGAAAATAGGTGAGTGAGAAAGAAGACTGTGACAGACATTCTGTAAAAAGCAAAGAAAACAGTACTGAAGCTCATCAGTGGAAGCCATCTTTAACTTTGATAAAAGTGTATTTTATCTCTGTCACAGCAATTGTATAACTTGCTAAATAAATCTTGAAGAAGATGGAGAGAAAGTCTGATACCATAAATGAACAAAAGATTACAAGAGAGTTGGGTCATTTACATAATATGTTCATATGTGTTTTATTAACATGATATCCATACTTACTTTTATATAATGACATTGCTAGTTTGACTTTGTTATATTACATTTGTGGAAAATAGAAAATGCAGGCCAGAATGCAGTGATTACTGCAGACCAACTTACTGTTTTGACCAGAAGGCTGGCAGTATTGTCCATCAGGAGGAATGGCATTGATGCATCCACATGTGTCCCCAGTGATGTTGTCACAGGATGTATACTGTAAACACTGGTCACATGACCAACGATACTGATCCTCACATCTGCACTGGTAACCAGTAATGCTCGGAGAGCAAACTTGAGACAAAACAAAAACACAATTAATTGTACACATGTAATGAGTTTTTCCAACTGTCATATTCATAAAGTGTGTTTTACAACTTTTAGGTTCAAACTTTGGGTTGACGACACCAACACATATTTCACATATTTACATCATGTAAACCAATGTAAAATAAGCTTTTATCTGTACCTGTAGAAATGTTTACATCAAGGATGTGTGTGTTGTTGAGGATAAGGGGTAACGGATGATTCTCAGAATGGTACTCAGTTGATTTATTAGAGTGAGATCTGTGGTGTTCAACTCAACCACAATGATGTATTCAAAGAGAATAGGAGGAGCTGCAGGGAGAGAATTTTAAAGGGAGTATACAGAAGATGCCTCACTTAAAATGAATATTGTAATGTTGTTTTTTCTAAATGAAATATTGTCCTTTAAGTCTTACTTGTTGGTGATGTAGTTGTTGTTGTTGTTGTTGTTGTTGTAAGAGTCGTTGGTGATGGAGTTGTTCTAAGAAGAGTTGTTGGTGATGGAGTTGTTGTAGGAAGAGTTGTTGGTGATGGAGTTGTTGAAGGAAGAGTTGTTGGTGATGGAGTTGTTGAAGGAATAGTTGTTGGTGATGGAGTTGTTGAAGGAAGAGTTGTTAGTGATGGAGTTGTTGAAGGAAGAGTTGTTGGTGATGGAGTTGTTGAAAGAAGAGTTGTTGGTGATGGGGTTGTTGTCGGAAGAGTTGTTGGTGATGGAGTTGTTGAAAGAAGAGTTGTTGGTGATGGAGTTGTTGTAGGAAGAGTTGTTGGTGATGGAGTTGTTGGTGGTGGAGTTGTTATAGGAGGAGTTGTTGGTGGTGGAGTTGTTATAGGAAGAGTTGGTGGTGGTGGAGTTGTTATAGGAGGAGTTGTTGGTGTTGGAGTTGTTGTAGGAAGAGTTGGTGGTGTTGGAGTTGTTGTAGGAAGAGTTGGTGGTTTTGGAGTTGTTATAGGAAGAGTTGGTGGTGGTGTAGTTGTTATAGGAGGAGTTGTTGGTGGTGGAGTTGTTATAGCAATACAAGCTGGAATGTCTGTAAAAAGGAAGACAGAGGAGTCACTGCTGAATAGAACAAAAACAGAGAGTGAAACTTAAGAAGATACTAGATTTTATTCTCGGACTGTACAATGAATGAAGCAAAAACAATAAGCGATATTTATACAATCATGATGCTGACATTCTGTAAAAAGCAAAGAAAACAGTACTGAAGCTCATCAGTGGAAGCCATCTTTAACTTTGATAAAAGTGTATTTTATCTCTGTCACAGCAATTGTATAACTTGCTAAATAAATCTTGAAGAAGATGGAGAGAAAGTCTGTTACCATAAATGAACAAAAGATTACAAGAGAGTTGGGTCATTTACATAATATGTTCATATGTGTTTTATTAACATGATATCCATACTTACTTTTATATAATGACATTGCTAGTTTGACTTTGTTATATTACATTTGTGGAAAATAGAAAATGCAGGCCAGAATGCAGTGATTACTGCAGACCAACTTACTGTTTTGACCAGAAGGCTGGCAGTATTGTCCATCAGGAGGAATGGCATTGATGCATCCACATGTGTCCCCAGTGATGTTGTCACAGGATGTATACTGTAAACACTGGTCACATGACCAACAATACTGATCCTCACATCTG
Source organism: Harpagifer antarcticus (assembly GCA_902827135.1). Lineage (NCBI taxonomy): Eukaryota > Metazoa > Chordata > Actinopteri > Perciformes > Harpagiferidae > Harpagifer > Harpagifer antarcticus. The sequence goes on from CADEHL010001068.1 coordinate 1,642,626, forward strand.
CACTGGTAACCAGTACTGCTCGGAGAGCAAACTTGAGACAAAACAAAAACACAATTAATTGTACACATGTAATGAGTTTTTCCAACTGTCATATTCATAAAGTGTGTTTTACAACTTTTAGGTTCAAACTTTGGGTTGACGACACCAACACATATTTCACATATTTACATCATGTAAACCAATGTAAAATAAGCTTTTATCTGTACCTGTAGAAATGTTTACATCAAGGATTTGTGTGTTGTTGAGGATAAAGGGGTAACGGATGCTTCTCAGAATGGTACTCAGTTGATTTATTAGAGTGAGATCAGTGGTGTTCAACTCAACCACAATGATGTATTCAAAGAGAATAGGAGGAGCTGCAGGGAGAGAATTTTAAAGGGAGTATACAGAAGATGCCTCACTTAAAATGAATATTGTAATGTTGTTTTTTCTAAATGAAATATTGTCCTTTAAGTCTTACTTGTTGGTGATGTAGTTGTTGTTGTTGTTGTTGGAAGAGTTGCTGGTGATGGAGTTGTTCTAAGAAGGGTTGTTGGTGATGGAGTTGTTGTAAAAAGAGTTGTTGGTGATGGAGTTGTTGAAGGAAGAGTTGTTGGTGATGGAGTTGTTGGTGATGGAGTTGTTGAAGGAAGAGTTGTTGGTGTTGTTGTAGGAAGAGTTGTTGGTGATGGAGTTGTTATAAGAGGACAAGCTGTAAAATCTGTAAGAAGCAAAAGAGAGGAGTTCTTAGATAATTGCTTCTCTTTGTTATGATGCATATTTTAAGAGCTTGAAAAAGAGCTATCAGAATATAAGAAGATGCTATACTGTACAATGAATGTGACCAAAGGAATTAGTGATAATGATATCATGATACCAATAGACATTTAAAAAAGAAATATAACAATATTAAGCTTTAGTGGAATCAATTTTTACATTTGATTATTGTGCGTTTTATCTGTTTTACTGCTAATAAAAATAGATGTACTAGAAAGATAAAGAAAAGTATGTTCCCATAACCAAAGTGAAAAAGAAAAATGATGGATTTTTTACATGACATTATCATTTGTATTTATTATATAACCAGTATATTTGTATGTCACTCACTTCATTTTCTGGATATAACTATTTAAAAGAATTGAGTCCTCTTACATTCATATGGAAGAGGACTAGGGCCTCATATGAATTACATTTTTTTATATCTGACCAAAACTGCATTTTTCTTTTCTGAGAAAAAACAGTAATATAAGAATAGTGATTTTAATCGCAGTGATGTTGTCACAGGATGTATACTTTAAACACTGGTCACATGACCAACGATACTGCTCCTCACATCTGCACTGAGGACAAGCTGTTAAATCTGTCACATGGGAGAGAAAGTGGAGTTGCTGCTGAGTAGAAACAACTATAAAGGGTGAGACTAATAAGATAGTTACTACTCTATATTGTCAAACGCACATTTTAAAAGCTTGAATTAGTGCTGTCACAACTTTTGCAATTAAATAAAAGAAAAATAACGCTGAATTATTTACATCATATTATAATGTGGTTTATTAACATGATATACATACTTATTATATGTCGTGACATCGCTAGTTTGAACAAAACTTACTATATATTTCTGAATATTACATTTAAAAGAGTCATCTTACATTTTGACATCTTACTATTGTGGTTTGGTGCTTTCCCTTTCCTGTAGTGTGTTCTATAGGTTTGTGTGCATGTAAATGGTCTGCAAAGGCTACAATCCCTGTGTTCCCTCCAGAGGGAGTCTCTTCCCACACACTCCCTCTCTACCTGAAACGCCTCCATTGGACTCCTTTGTTTGCTTCAGTAACATAGTGATATCACTATGTAACACTTGTGCTTCTATAGGCTAGCGTTCTAAATAGGGTTGTCAAGTTAACGCATTAATAACGCGTTAACGCAAAACAAAATTAACACCACTAATAATTTCAACGCGATTAACGCATGTGTATTTTTGTCCTCAGCCCCGTAGTTTCAGAGCGCATCGAGTTTAAAATACCATCAACAAGCTGATGCTGACAGTCCCGCTCCTGCCGGCCGCTTGCGGCAGACCACACTTCCACGCTCACCAGGCAGGCACCGACTGGTCATCGGGAGGTCCGGGAGGGTGTGTGTATGTGTGGCGCGAGCGAGAGAGAGAGAGAACGCGCACACATTATGTGTATTGTTGTTGTTAGCATCTGGTTCTAGCTAGCTGCGCTAACGGATATAAGGAGCTGTTTAAAAGAAAACAGAGGAGCGACATTTCGCCGACAACTGCGCCGAGCACTTGACTTCATGCAGGTAGCCAGAAAGTGGGACATTGTACGAAAAGTCAGCACACTCAGCACGGATAGTGCGCGCAACATGATTGCAGCGTCCAGGCAGCATATCTCCAACGATCAATCACAGTGTCTCTCCACACACACACACACACACACACACACTCACACACACACACACACACACACACACACACACACACACACACACTTTGTATTGTATTATTGTATTGTATGAGAGAGGTTCCAGGTTGAATTGAGGCGAATATTTGTAATGTTCAGAGGTTGTTGTGTTTAATATTCATGAGAATATTTGTCATTGTTTAAATATTAATAAACAAACATTTGCATAAAGCATATTTGTCCACTCATATGTTGACAAGAGTATTACAAACTTGAAAAATATCCATCTAAGGTACATTTGGAACAGATAAAAATATGCGAATAATGTGCGATTAACTATGGACAATCATGCAATTAATCGCGATTAAAATATGTAATCGCGATTAAAATATGTAATCGCGATTAAATATTTTAATCGACTGACAGCCCTAGTTCTTATACATTGTCCATAAAAGGCTAAGGGGCGGGACATCTCTAAGCGCCTGACCAATCACAAAGACGACCAGCTAAGAATCACAGCAGACTGGGCTCTGGTTTCAGACAGAGGGTGAAAAGAGGTGCTGCAGCACAGGCAGTATGAGAACAATAAAGAGCTTTTTGAACATTAAAGCATGGAGACATGTCACAGTAGAGGCAGAAAATAGAAATATGATCCTAAAAGTAAATAAACCTGAAAACCAACTTACTGTTTTGACCAGAAGGCTGGCAGTATTGTCCATCAGGAGGAATGGCATTGATGCATCCACATGTGTCCCCAGTGATGTTGTCACAGGATGTATACTGTAAACACTGGTCACATGACCAACGATACTGATCCTCACATCTGCACTGGTAACCAGTACTGCTCGGAGAGCAAACTTGAGACAAAACAAAAACACAATTAATTGTACACATGGAATGAGTTTTTCCAACTGTCATATTCATAAAGTGTCACGGTTGTCATGTCAGGTCACGGGTCTATGTCTAGGTTTGGGTGTTTTCACTGCTCTATGTCATGCTTTCCTCCTGGGTTATTGTCTGGTCCTTTTCCCTGTGTTTTTCCTCCTGTCGTTAGTTTCCTCACCTGTGTCTCATTAGCTGATTGTGTTCACCTGTGGCCCTTGTGTTTCTCCTCCCCTGCCCGGCTGTGTCTTGTCTTGTAATTATCCCTCCCTGTATTTAGTCTTGTCTCGTGCTGTGTTCAGTGTTGGTGCTTCTTTTGTATGTGACCCAGTTCACCGAAGAGTGTTTTGTTTGTCCAAGTTTATTTAAAGTCCTTGAAATAAAGGTATCGTCAAGTGTAATCTGCGTTTGGGTCCTACCTGCTTCACTCTGCGCTATCAGAAAGCACCAACCAGAAATGGGCCCAGCAGATCCGTTCGAGTGGGAATTATTGAATTTTTCCTTTTTTTTGGCTAACTGCTCGGATCGATGGAAGAGAGCACCCGGATTTCAGCAGCGAGAGGCTGTGTTGTCGGAGGCGCGCCAAATGGCTAGAGAGAAACCAGGTTTGGTGAAGTTCTTACCTGGCTGGATTTCAAAGATCCTCACGGTGCGTGATTCCCGGCCTGCTAGCCCCAGGCATGCTAGCTCCCTGCCTCCCGATTCCCAACCTGGCACCATACGCCTTGGTGGGTTCCGTCTGGAGTCAGCCCCGGCTTCTTCCCCATTTCCTGCTCCTGTCCAGGATCCGTTCTCGGGTACTCGTCTGGCTTATGGAGGTCCACGGAGTATTCAGGCGGCTGCTAAAAGGAGTCGCAAGGCCAAGCTAGCAGCCCGAGCCCCAAGAGCCATGGCTCCAGCCCCAGTTCCGGCCCCAGCAGCCATGGTTCTGGCTCCAGTACCGGCTCCAGTACCCCTGGTCCCGACTCCAGTTTCGGCTCCAGGACTGGCTTACCGGCCAACGCCAGCTCCCCGTGTCCTGTCGGCATACCGGCCGAAGCCAGCTCCCCGTGTCCTGTCGGCATACCGGCCGACGCCAGCTCCCCGTGTCCTGTCGGCGTACCGGCCGACCCCAGCACCTCGTCTCTTGTTGGCTCCCCAGCCAACACCAGCTCCCCGTGTCCTGTCGGCATACCGGCCGACGCCAGTTCCCCCGTGTCTTGTTGGCTCCTCAGGCAACACCAGCTCCCCGTGTCCTGTCGGCGTACCGGCCGACTCCAGCACCTCGTCTCTTGTTGGCTCCCCAGCCTACACCAGCTCCTCGTGTCCTGTCAGCGTACCGGCCGACTCCAGCACCCCGTGTTCTGTTGGCGAACCAACTCTCTCAAGTTTCCCCTCCAGACACTTCTCAAGTCCCCTCTCAGGTCCCCTCTCCAGTTTCCTCTCGAGTTCCCTCTCAAGCCCTCTCTCGAGTCCCTTCTCAAGTCCCCTCCCGAGTCACCTCTCGAGTTCCCTCTCAGGTCCCCTCTCAGGTCCCCTCTCGAGTCTTTTCTCGTGTCCCCTCTCAAGTCAACTCTCCAGTGTCCTCTCGAGTCACCTCTCAAGTTTCCCCTCAGGTCTCCTCTCGAGTTCCCTCTCAAGTCCCCTCTCAGGTCTCCTCTCGAGTTCCCTCTCAAGTCCCCTCTCAGGTCTCCTCTCGAGTTACCTCTCGAGTCTCCTCTCGAGTTCCCTCTCAAGTCCCTTCTCAGGTCCCCTCTCGAGTTATCTCTCGAGTCAACTCTCCAGTGTCCTCTCGAGTCACCTCCCAAGTCAACTCTCCAGTGTCCTCTCGAGTCACCTCTCAAGTTTCCCCTCAGGTCTCCTCTCGAGTTCCCTCTCAAGTCCCCTCTCAGGTCCCCTCTCGAGTTACCTCTCGAGTCACCTCTCGAGTTCCTTCTCAAGTCAACTCTCCAGTGTCCTCTCGAGTCACCTCTCAAGTCAACTCTCCAGTGTCCTCTCGAGTCACCTCTCAAGTCAACTCTCCAGTGTCCTCTCGAGTCACCTCCCAAGTCAACTCTCCAGTGTCCTCTCGAGTCACCTCTCAAGTTTCCCCTCAGGTCTCCTCTCGAGTTCCCTCTCAAGTCCCCTCTCAGGTCCCCTCTCGAGTTACCTCTCGAGTCACCTCTCGAGTTCCTTCTCGAGTCCACTCTCCAGTTTCCTCTCAAGTTCCCTCTCAAGCCCTCTCTCGAGTCCCCACTCAAGCCCCTACTCATGTCCAGTTGGAGGTCCCGCAGACTAGTCTTCTGCCGGGGGTCCTGCCAACCCCATGTCCTGTACCGTTGGAGGTTCCGCTGGGGGTCCTGCCAACCCCATGTCCTGTCCAGTTGGAGGTCCCGCAGACTAGTCTTCTGCCGGGGGTCCTGCCAACCTCATGTCCTGTCCAGTTGGAGGTCCCGCAGACTAGTCTTCTGCCGGGGGTCCTGCCAACCCCATGTCCTGTCCAGTTGGAGGTCCCGCAGACTAGCCCTCTGCCGGGGGTCCTGCCAACCCCATGTCTCGTCCAGTTGGAGGTCCCGCAGACTAGCCCTCTGCCGGGGGTCCTGCCAACCCCATGTCCTGTCCAGTTGGAGGTCCCGCAGACTAGCCCTCTGTCGGGGGTCCTGCCAACCCCATGTCTTGTCCAGTTGGAGGTCCCGCAGACTAGCCCTCTGCCGGGGGTCCTGCCAACCCCATGTCCTGTCCAGTTGGAGGTCCCGCAGACTAGCCCTCTGTCGGGGGTCCTGCCAACCCCATGTCTTGTCCAGTTGGAGGTCCCGCAGACTAGCCCTTTGCCGGGGGTCCTGCCAACCCCATGTCTTGTCCAGTTGGAGGTCCCGCAGACTAGTCTCCTGCCGGGGGTCCTGCCAACCCCATGTCTTGTCCAGTTGGAGGTCCCGCAGACTAGCCCTCTGCCGGGGGTCCTGCCAACCCCATGTCTTGTCCAGTTGGAGGTCCCGCAGACTAGTCTCCTGCCGGGGGTCCTGCCAACCCTTTGTCCTGTCCCGTTGGAGGCCCCGCCGACTACTCTCCTGCCGGGGGTCCTGCCAACCCCATGTCCTGTCCCGTTGGAGGTCCCGCCGACTACGCTCCTGCCGGGGGTCCTGCCAACCCTATGTCCTGTGCCGTTGGAGGTCCCGCCGTCTACTCTCCTGCCGGGGGTCCTGCCAATCCTATGTCCTGGGCTGTTGGAGGCCCCGCCGACTACTCTCCTGCCGGGGGTCCTGCCAACCCTGTGTCCTGTCCCGTTGGAGGCCCCGCCGACTACTCTCCTGCCGGGGGTCCTGCCAACCCTTTGTCCTGTCTCGTTGGAGGTCCCGTCGTCCACCCTCCTGCTGGGGGTCCTGCCAACTCCTGGTCCTCTTCCGTGGGGGATCCTGCCGAAGCCTGTCCCGCCGGCTCCGGTTCCTGTCCGGCCGACACCGGGTCCTGCCCGGCCTCCGGAGCTGTCTGGTCTTCGCCCTCATGCTCGGCCCCCTGAGTTCGCCCGCTGTGGCCTTCGCCCCACCATGGACTCTGCCTTGCCCCCGGGCCGTCCGCCCGAGTTCCCCACCTTAGACTCTGCCTTGCCCCCGGGCCGTCCGCCCGAGACCCCCACCTTGGACTCTGCCTTGCCCCCGGGTCGTCCGCCCGAGTTCCCCACCATGGACTCTGCCTTGCCCCCGGGCCGTCCGCCCGAGACCCCCACCTTGGACTCTGCCTTGCCCCCGGGCCGTCCGCCCGAGTTCCCCACCTTGGACTCTGCCTTGCCCCCGGGCCGTCCGACCGAGACCCCCACCTTGGACTCTGCCTTGCCCCCGGGTCGTCCGCCCGAGTTCCCCACCATGGACTCTGCCTTGCCCCCGGGCCGTCCGCCCGAGACCCCCACCTTGGACTCTGCCTTGCCCCCGGGCCGTCCGCCCGAGTTCCCCACCTTAGACTCTGCCTTGCCCCCGGGCCGTCCGCCCGAGATCCCTTCCTGGTCCCCTACTGGGCTCCTGGGCGGTCAGCTTAGTCCCGTCCTCCGGACCCCCTCCACCCACCCTGCTGGACTTTATTGGATTTTTGTTTTGGGGTTTAGGGACGTCTTGAATCCGTCCCTTGAGGGGGGGGTTATGTCACGGTTGTCATGTCAGGTCACGGGTCTATGTCTAGGTTTGGGTGTTTTCACTGCTCTATGTCATGCTTTCCTCCTGGGTTATTGTCTGGTCCTTTTCCCTGTGTTTTTCCTCCTGTCGTTAGTTTCCTCACCTGTGTCTCATTAGCTGATTGTGTTCACCTGTGGCCCTTGTGTTTCTCCTCCCCTGCCCGGCTGTGTCTTGTCTTGTAATTATCCCTCCCTGTATTTAGTCTTGTCTCGTGCTGTGTTCAGTGTTGGTGCTTCTTTTGTATGTGACCCAGTTCACCGAAGAGTGTTTTGTTTGTCCAAGTTTATTTAAAGTCCTTGAAATAAAGGTATCGTCAAGTGTAATCTGCGTTTGGGTCCTACCTGCTTCACTCTGCGTAACATAAAGTGTGTTTTACAACTTTTAGGTTCAAACTTTGGGTTGACGACACCAACACATATTTCACATATTTACATCATGTAAACCAATGTAAAATAAGCTTTTATCTGTACCTGTAGAAATGTTTACATCAAGGATGTGTGTGTTGTTGAGGATAAAGGGGTAACGGATGATTCTCAGAATGGTACTCAGTTGATTTATTAGAGTGAGATCTGTGGTGTTCAACTCAACCACAATGATGTATTCAAAGAGAATAGGAGGAGCTGCAGGGAGAGAATTTTAAAGGGAGTATACAGAAGATGCCTCACTTAAAATGAATATTGTAATGTTGTTTTTTCTAAATGAAATATTGTCCTTTAAGTCTTACTTGTTGGTGATGTTGTTGTTGTTGTTGTTGTTGGAAGAGTTGTTGGTGATGGAGTTGTTGAAGGAAGAGTTGTTGGTGATGGAGTTGTTGAAGGAAGAGTTGTTGGTGATGGAGTTGTTGGTGATGGAGTTGTTGTACGAAGAGTTGTTGGTGATGGAGTTGTTGAAGGAATAGTTGTTGGTGATGGAGTTGTTGAAGGAAGAGTTGTTAGTGATGGAGTTGTTGAAGGAAGAGTTGTTGGTGATGGAGTTGTTGAAAGAAGAGTTGTTGGTGATGGGGTTGTTGTCGGAAGAGTTGTTGGTGATGGAGTTGTTGGTGGTGGAGTTGTTATAGGAGGAGTTGTTGGTGGTGGAGTTGTTATAGCAATACAAGCTGGAATGTCTGTAAAAAGGAAGACAGAGGAGTCACTGCTGAATAGAACAATAACAGAGTGAAACTTAAGAAGATACTAGATTTTATTCTAGGACTGTACAATGAATGAAGCAAAAACAATAAGCAATATTTATACAATCATGATGCTGACATTCTGTAAAAAGCAAAGAAAACAGTACTGAAGCTCATCAGTGGAAGCCATCTTTAACTTTGATAAAAGTGTATTTTATCTCTGTCACAGCAATTGTATAACTTGCTAAATAAATCTTGAAGAAGATGGAGAGAAAGTCTGTTACCATAAATGAACAAAAGATTACAAGAGAGTTGGGTCATTTACATAATATGTTCATATGTGTTTTATTAACATGATATCCATACTTACTTTTATATAATGACATTGCTAGTTTGACTTTGTTATATTACATTTGTGGAAAATAGAAAATGCAGGCCAGAATGCAGTGATTACTGCAGACCAACTTACTGTTTTGACCAGAAGGCTGGCAGTATTGTCCATCAGGAGGAATGGCATTGATGCATCCACATGTGTCCCCAGTGATGTTGTCACAGGATGTATACTGTAAACACTGGTCACATGACCAACGATACTGATCCTCACATCTGCACTGGTAACCAGTAATGCTCGGAGAGCAAACTTGAGACAAAACAAAAACACAATTAATTGTACACATGTAATGAGTTTTTCCAACTGTCATATTCATAAAGTGTGTTTTACAACTTTTAGGTTCAAACTTTGGGTTGACGACACCAACACATATTTCACATATTTACATCATGTAAACCAATGTAAAATAAGCTTTTATCTGTACCTGTAGAAATGTTTACATCAAGGATTTGTGTGTTGTTGAGGATAAAGGGGTAACGGATGATTCTCAGAATGGTACTCAGTTGATTTATTAGAGTGAGATCTGTGGTGTTCAACTCAACCACAATGATGTATTCAAAGAGAATAGGAGGAGCTGCAGGGAGAGAATTTTAAAGGGAGTATACAGAAGATGCCTCACTTAAAATGAATATTGTAATGTTGTTTTTTCTAAATGAAATATTGTCCTTTAAGTCTTACTTGTTGGTGATGTAGTTGTTGTTGTTGTTGTTGTTGTTGTTGTTGTTGTTGTTGTTGTTGGAAGAGTCGTTGGTGATGGAGTTGTTCTAAGAAGAGTTGTTGGTGATGGAGTTGTTGTAAAAAGAGTTGTTGGTGATGGAGTTGTTGAAGGAAGAGTTGTTGGTGATGGAGTTGTTGAAGGAAGAGTTGTTGGTGATGGAGTTGTTGTAAGAAGAGTTGTTGGTGATGGAGTTGTTGAAAAAGAGTTGTTGGTGATGGAGTTGTTGAAGGAAGAGTTGTTAGTGATGGAATTGTTGAAGGAAGAGTTGTTGGTGATGGAGTTGTTGAAGGAAGAGTTGTTGGTGATGGGGTTGTTGTAGGAAGAGTTGTTGGTGATGGAGTTGTTGAAAGAAGAGTTGTTGGTGATGGAGTTGTTGTAGGAAGAGTTGTTGGTGATGGAGTTGTTGGTGGTGGAGTTGTTATAGGAGGAGTTGTTGGTGGTGGAGTTGTTATAGGAAGAGTTGGTGGTGGTGGAGTTGTTATAGGAGGAGTTGTTGGTGTTGGAGTTGTTGTAGGAAGAGTTGGTGGTGTTGGAGTTGTTGTAGGAAGAGTTGGTGGTTTTGGAGTTGTTATAGGAAGAGTTGTTGGTGGTGTAGTTGTTATAGGAGGAGTTGTTGGTGGTGGAGTTGTTATAGCAATACAAGCTGGAATGTCTGTAAAAAGGAAGACAGAGGAGTCACTGCTGAATAGAACAATAACAGAGAGTGAAACTTAAGAAGATACTAGATTTTATTCTAGGACTGTACAATGAATGTAACAAAAACAATAAGCAATATTTATACAATCATGATGCTGACATTCTGTAAAAAGAAAAGAAAACAGTACTGAAGCTCATCAGTGGAAGCCATCTTTAACTTTGATAAAAGTGTATTTTATCTCTGTCACAGCAATTGTATAACTTGCTAAATAAATCTTGAAGAAGATGGAGAGAAAGTCTGTTACCATAAATGAACAAAAGATTACAAGAGAGTTGGGTCATTTACATAATATGTTCATATGTGTTTTATTAACATGATATCCATACTTACTTTTATATAATGACATTGCTAGTTTGACTTTGTTATATTACATTTGTGGAAAATAGAAAATGCAGGCCAGAATGCAGTGATTACTGCAGACCAACTTACTGTTTTGACCAGAAGGCTGGCAGTATTGTCCATCAGGAGGAATGGCATTGATGCATCCACATGTGTCCCCAGTGATGTTGTCACAGGATGAATACTGTAAACACTGGTCACATGACCAACGATACTGATCCTCACATCTGCACTGGTAACCAGTACTGCTCGGAGAGCAAACTTGAGACAAAACAAAAACACAATTAATTTTACATATGTAATGAGTTGTTCCAACTGTCATATTCATAAAGTGTGTTTTACAAGTTTTAGGTTCAAACTTTGGGTTGACGACACCAACACATATTTCACATATTTACATCATATAAACCAATGTAAAATAAGCTTTTATCTGTACCTGTAGAAATGTTTACATCAAGGATGTGTGTGTTGTTGAGGATAAAGGGGTAACGGATGCTTCTCAGAATGGTACTCAGTTGATTTATTAGAGTGAGATCTGTGGTGTTCAACTCAACCACAATGATGTATTCAAAGAGAATAGGAGGAGCTGCAGGGAGAGAATTTTAAAGGGAGTATACAGAAGATGCCTCACTTAAAATGAATATTGTAATGTTGTTTTTTCTAAATGAAATATTGTCCTTTAAGTCTTACTTGTTGGTGATGTAGTTGTTGTTGTTGTTGTTGTTGTTGGAAGAGTTGTTGGTGATGGAGTTGTTCTAAGAAGAGTTGTTGGTGATGGAGTTGTTGTAAAAAGAGTTGTTGGTGATGGAGTTGTTGATGGAAGAGTTGTTGGTGATGGAGTTGTTGAAGGAAGAGTTGTTGGTGATGGAGTTGTTGGTGATGGAGTTGTTGGTGATGGAGTTGTTGTACGAAGAGTTGTTGGTGATGGAGTTGTTGAAGGAATTGTTGTTCGTGATGGAGTTGTTGAAGGAAGAGTTGTTAGTGATGGAGTTGTTGAAGGAAGAGTTGTTGGTGATGGAGTTGTTGAAAGAAGAGTTGTTGGTGATGGGGTTGTTGTAGGAAGAGTTGTTGGTGATGGAGTTGTTGAAGGAAGAGTTGTTGGTGATGGAGTTGTTGTAGGAAGAGTTGTTGGTGATGGAGTTGTTGGTGGTGGAGTTGTTATAGGAGGAGTTGTTGGTGGTGGAGTTATTATAGGAAGAGTTGGTGGTGGTGGAGTTGTTATAGGAGGAGTTGTTGGTGTTGGAGTTGTTGTAGGAAGAGTTGGTGGTGTTGGAGTTGTTGTAGGAAGAGTTGGTGGTTTTGGAGTTGTTATAGGAAGAGTTGTTGGTGGTGTAGTTGTTATAGGAGGAGTTGTTGGTGGTGGAGTTGTTATAGCAATACAAGCTGGAATGTCTGTAAAAAGGAAGACAGAGGAGTCACTGCTGAATAGAACAATAACAGAGAGTGAAACTTAAGAAGATACTAGATTTTATTCTAGGACTGTACAATGAATGTAGCAAAAACAATAAGCAATATTTATACAATCATGATGCTGACATTCTGTAAAAAGAAAAGAAAACAGTACTGAAGCTCATCAGTGGAAGCCATCTTTAACTTTGATAAAATTGTATTTTATCTCTGTCACAGCAATTGTATAACTTGCTAAATAAATCTTGAAGAAGATGGAGAGAAAGTCTGTTACCATAAATTAACAAAAGATTACAAGAGAGTTGGGTCATTTACATAATATGTTCATATGTGTTTTATTAACATGATATCCATACTTACTTTTATATAATGACATTGCTAGTTTGACTTTGTTATATTACATTTGTGGAAAATAGAAAATGCAGGCCAGAATGCAGTGATTACTGCAGACCAACTTACTGTTTTGACCAGAAGGCTGGCAGTATTGTCCATCAGGAGGAATGGCATTGATGCATCCACATGTGTCCCCAGTGATGTTGTCACAGGATGTATACTGTAAACACTGGTCACATGACCAACGATACTGATCCTCACATCTGCACTGGTAACCAGTACTGCTCGGAGAGCAAACTTGAGACAAAACAAAAACACAATTAATTGTACACATGTAATGAGTTTTTCCAACTGTCATATTCATAAAGTGTGTTTTACAACTTTTAGGTTCAAACTTTGGGTTGACGACACCAACACATATTTCACATATTTACATCATGTAAACCAATGTAAAATAAGCTTTTATCTGTACCTGTAGAAATGTTTACATCAAGGATTTGTGTGTTGTTGAGGATAAAGGGGTAACGGATGCTTCTCAGAATGGTACTCAGTTGATTTATTAGAGTGAGATCAGTGGTGTTCAACTCAACCACAATGATGTATTCAAAGAGAATAGGAGGAGCTGCAGGGAGAGAATTTTAAAGGGAGTATACAGAAGATGCCTCACTTAAAATGAATATTGTAATGTTGTTTTTTCTAAATGAAATATTGTCCTTTAAGTCTTACTTGTTGGTGATGTAGTTGTTGTTGTTGTTGTTGGAAGAGTTGCTGGTGATGGAGTTGTTCTAAGAAGGGTTGTTGGTGATGGAGTTGTTGAAGGAATAGTTGTTGGTGATGGAGTTGTTGAAGGAAGAGTTGTTAGTGATGGAATTGTTGAAGGAAGAGTTGTTGGTGATGGAGTTGTTGAAAGAAGAGTTGTTGGTGATGGGGTTGTTGTCGGAAGAGTTGTTGGTGATGGAGTTGTTGAAAGAAGAGTTGTTGGTGATGGAGTTGTTGTAGGAAGAGTTGTTGGTGATGGAGTTGTTGGTGGTGGAGTTGTTATAGGAGGAGTTGTTGGTGGTGGAGTTGTTATAGGAAGAGTTGGTGGTGGTGGAGTTGTTATAGGAGGAGTTGTTGGTGTTGGAGTTGTTGTAGGAAGAGTTGGTGGTGTTGGAGTTGTTGTAGGAAGAGTTGGTGGTTTTGGAGTTGTTATAGGAAGAGTTGTTGGTGGTGTAGTTGTTATAGGAGGAGTTGTTGGTGGTGGAGTTGTTATAGCAATACAAGCTGGAATGTCTGTAAAAAGGAAGACAGAGGAGTCACTGCTGAATAGAACAATAACAGAGAGTGAAACTTAAGAAGATACTAGATTTTATTCTAGGACTGTACAATGAATGTAGCAAAAACAATAAGCAATATTTATACAATCATGATGCTGACATTCTGTAAAAAGAAAAGAAAACAGTACTGAAGCTCATCAGTGGAAGCCATCTTTAACTTTGATAAAAGTGTATTTTATCTCTGTCACAGCAATTGTATAACTTGCTAAATAAATCTTGAAGAAGATGGAGAGAAAGTCTGTTACCATAAATGAACAAAAGATTACAAGAGAGTTGGGTCATTTACATAATATGTTCATATGTGTTTTATTAACATGATATCCATACTTACTTTTATATAATGACATTGCTAGTTTGACTTTGTTATATTACATTTGTGGAAAATAGAAAATGCAGGCCAGAATGCAGTGATTACTGCAGACCAACTTACTGTTTTGACCAGAAGGCTGGCAGTATTGTCCATCAGGAGGAATGGCATTGATGCATCCACATGTGTCCCCAGTGATGTTGTCACAGGATGAATACTGTAAACACTGGTCACATGACCAACGATACTGATCCTCACATCTGCACTGGTAACCAGTACTGCTCGGAGAGCAAACTTGAGACAAAACAAAAACACAATTAATTTTACATATGTAATGAGTTTTTCCAACTGTCATATTCATAAAGTGTGTTTTACAAGTTTTAGGTTCAAACTTTGGGTTGACGACACCAACACATATTTCACATATTTACATCATATAAACCAATGTAAAATAAGCTTTTATCTGTACCTGTAGAAATGTTTACATCAAGGATGTGTGTGTTGTTGAGGATAAAGGGGTAACGGATGCTTCTCAGAATGGTACTCAGTTGATTTATTAGAGTGAGATCTGTGGTGTTCAACTCAACCACAATGATGTATTCAAAGAGAATAGGAGGAGCTGCAGGGAGAGAATTTTAAAGGGAGTATACAGAAGATGCCTCACTTAAAATGAATATTGTAATGTTGTTTTTTCTAAATGAAATATTGTCCTTTAAGTCTTACTTGTTGGTGATGTAGTTGTTGTTGTTGTTGTTGTTGTTGGAAGAGTTGTTGGTGATGGAGTTGTTCTAAGAAGAGTTGTTGGTGATGGAGTTGTTGTAAAAAGAGTTGTTGGTGATGGAGTTGTTGATGGAAGAGTTGTTGGTGATGGAGTTGTTGAAGGAAGAGTTGTTGGTGATGGAGTTGTTGGTGATGGAGTTGTTGGTGATGGAGTTGTTGTACGAAGAGTTGTTGGTGATGGAGTTGTTGAAGGAATTGTTGTTCGTGATGGAGTTGTTGAAGGAAGAGTTGTTAGTGATGGAGTTGTTGAAGGAAGAGTTGTTGGTGATGGAGTTGTTGAAAGAAGAGTTGTTGGTGATGGGGTTGTTGTCGGAAGAGTTGTTGGTGATGGAGTTGTTGAAAGAAGAGTTGTTGGTGATGGAGTTGTTGTAGGAAGAGTTGTTGGTGATGGAGTTGTTGGTGGTGGAGTTGTTATAGGAGGAGTTGTTGGTGGTGGAGTTATTATAGGAAGAGTTGGTGGTGGTGGAGTTGTTATAGGAGGAGTTGTTGGTGTTGGAGTTGTTGTAGGAAGAGTTGGTGGTGTTGGAGTTGTTGTAGGAAGAGTTGGTGGTTTTGGAGTTGTTATAGGAAGAGTTGTTGGTGGTGTAGTTGTTATAGGAGGAGTTGTTGGTGGTGGAGTTGTTATAGCAATACAAGCTGGAATGTCTGTAAAAAGGAAGACAGAGGAGTCACTGCTGAATAGAACAATAACAGAGAGTGAAACTTAAGAAGATACTAGATTTTATTCTAGGACTGTACAATGAATGTAGCAAAAACAATAAGCAATATTTATACAATCATGATGCTGACATTCTGTAAAAAGAAAAGAAAACAGTACTGAAGCTCATCAGTGGAAGCCATCTTTAACTTTGATAAAAGTGTATTTTATCTCTGTCACAGCAATTGTATAACTTGCTAAATAAATCTTGAAGAAGATGGAGAGAAAGTCTGTTACCATAAATGAACAAAAGATTACAAGAGAGTTGGGTCATTTACATAATATGTTCATATGTGTTTTATTAACATGATATCCATACTTACTTTTATATAATGACATTGCTAGTTTGACTTTGTTATATTACATTTGTGGAAAATAGAAAATGCAGGCCAGAATGCAGTGATTACTGCAGACCAACTTACTGTTTTGACCAGAAGGCTGGCAGTATTGTCCATCAGGAGGAATGGCATTGATGCATCCACATGTGTCCCCAGTGATGTTGTCACAGGATGTATACTGTAAACACTGGTCACATGACCAACGATACTGATCCTCACATCTGCACTGGTAACCAGTACTGCTCGGAGAGCAAACTTGAGACAAAACAAAAACACAATTAATTGTACACATGTAATGAGTTTTTCCAACTGTCATATTCATAAAGTGTGTTTTACAACTTTTAGGTTCAAACTTTGGGTTGACGACACCAACACATATTTCACATATTTACATCATGTAAACCAATGTAAAATAAGCTTTTATCTGTACCTGTAGAAATGTTTACATCAAGGATTTGTGTGTTGTTGAGGATAAAGGGGTAACGGATGCTTCTCAGAATGGTACTCAGTTGATTTATTAGAGTGAGATCAGTGGTGTTCAACTCAACCACAATGATGTATTCAAAGAGAATAGGAGGAGCTGCAGGGAGAGAATTTTAAAGGGAGTATACAGAAGATGCCTCACTTAAAATGAATATTGTAATGTTGTTTTTTCTAAATGAAATATTGTCCTTTAAGTCTTACTTGTTGGTGATGTAGTTGTTGTTGTTGTTGTTGGAAGAGTTGCTGGTGATGGAGTTGTTCTAAGAAGGGTTGTTGGTGATGGAGTTGTTGTAAAAAGAGTTGTTGGTGATGGAGTTGTTGAAGGAAGAGTTGTTGGTGATGGAGTTGTTATAAGAGGACAAGCTGTAAAATCTGTAAGAAGCAAAAGAGAGGAGTTCTTAGATAATTGCTTCTCTTTGTTATGATGCATATTTTAAGAGCTTGAAAAAGAGCTATCAGAATATAAGAAGATGCTATACTGTACAATGAATGTGACCAAAGGAATTAGTGATAATGATATCATGATACCAATAGACATTTAAAAAAAGAAATATAACAATATTAAGCTTTAGTGGAATCAATTTTTACATTTGATTATTGTGCGTTTTATCTGTTTTACTGCTAATAAAAATAGATGTACTAGAAAGATAAAGAAAAGTATGTTCCCATAACCAAAGTGAAAAAGAAAAATGATGGATTTTTTACATGACATTATCATTTGTATTTATTATATAACCAGTATATTTGTATGTCACTCACTTCATTTTCTGGATATAACTATTTAAAAGAATTGAGTCCTCTTACATTCATATGGAAGAGGACTAGGGCCTCATATGAATTACATTTTTTTAGATCTGACCAAAACTGCATTTTTCTTTTCTGAGAAAAAACAGTAATATAAGAATAGTGATTTTAATCGCAGTGATGTTGTCACAGGATGTATACTTTAAACACTGGTCACATGACCAACGATACTGCTCCTCACATCTGCACTGAGGACAAGCTGTTAAATCTGTCACATGGGAGAGAAAGTGGAGTTGCTGCTGAGTAGAAACAACTATAAAGGGTGAGACTAATAAGATAGTTACTACTCTATATTGTCAAACGCACATTTTAAAAGCTTGAATTAGTGCTGTCACAACTTTTGCAATTAAATAAAAGAAAAATAACGCTGAATTATTTACATCATATTATAATGTGGTTTATTAACATGATATACATACTTATTATATGTCGTGACATCGCTAGTTTGAACAAAACTTACTATATATTTCTGAATATTACATTTAAAAGAGTCATCTTACATTTTGACATCTTACTATTGTGGTTTGGTGCTTTCCCTTTCCTGTAGTGTGTTCTATAGGTTTGTGTGCATGTAAATGGTCTGCAAAGGCTACAATCCCTGTGTTCCCTCCAGAAGGAGTCTCTTCCCACACACTCCCTCTCTACCTGAAACGCCTCCATTGGACTCCTTTGTTTGCTTCAGTAACATAGTGATATCACTATGTAACACTTGTGCTTCTATAGGCTAGCGTTCTAAATATGGTTGTCAAGTTAACGCATTAATAACGCGTTAATGCAAAACAAAATTAACACCACTAATAATTTCAACGCGATTAACGCATGTGTATTTTTGTCCTCAGCCCCGTAGTTTCAGAGCGCATCGAGTTTAAAATACCATCAACAAGCTGATGCTGACAGTCCCGCTCCTGCCGGCCGCTTGCGGCAGACCACACTTCCACGCTCACCAGGCAGGCACCGACTGGTCATCGGGAGGTCCGGGAGGGTGTGTGTATGTGTGGCGCGAGCGAGAGAGAGAGAGAGAGAACGCGCACACATTATGTTTATTGTTGTTGTTAGCATCTGGTTCTAGCTAGCTGCGCTAACGGATATAAGGAGCTGTTTAAAAGAAAACAGAGGAGCGACACTTCGCCGACAACTGCGCCGAGCACGTGACTTTATGCAGGTAGCCAGAAAGTGGGACATTGTACGAAAAGTCAGCACACTCAGCACGGATAGTGCGCGCAACATGATTGCAGCGTCCAGGCAGCATATCTCCAACGATCAATCACAGTGTCTCCACACACACACACACACACACACACACACACACACACACACACTCACACACACACACACACACACACACACACACACACACACACACACACACACTTTGTATTGTATTATTGTATTGTATGAGAGAGGTTCCAGGTTGAATTGAGGCGAATATTTGTAATGTTCAGAGGTTGTTGTGTTTAATATTCATGAGAATATTTGTCATTGTTTAAATATTAATAAACACACATTTGCATAAAGCATATTTGTCCACTCATATGTTGACAAGAGTATTACAAACTTGAAAAATATCCATCTAAGATACATTTGGAACAGATAAAAAATATGCGAATAATGTGCGATTAACTATGGACAATCATGCAATTAATCGCGATTAAAATATTTAATCGCGATTAAAATATGTAATCGCGATTAAATATTTTAATCGACTGACAGCCCTAGTTCTTATACATTGTCCATAAAAGGCTAAGGGGCGGGACATCTCTAAGCGCCTGACCAATCACAAAGACGACCAGCTAAGAATCACAGCAGACTGGGCTCTGGTTTCAGACAGAGGGTGAAAAGAGGTGCTGCAGCACAGGCAGTATGAGAACAATAAAGAGCTTTTTGAACATTAAAGCATGGAGACATGTCACAGTAGAGGCAGAAAATAGAAATATGATCCTAAAAGTAAACAAACCTGAAAACCAACTTACTGTTTTGACCAGAAGGCTGGCAGTATTGTCCATCAGGAGGAATGGCATTGATGCATCCACATGTGTCCCCAGTGATGTTGTCACAGGATGTATACTGTAAACACTGGTCACATGACCAACGATACTGATCCTCACATCTGCACTGGTAACCAGTACTGCTCGGAGAGCAAACTTGAGGCAAAACAAAAACACAATTAATTGTACACATGGAATGAGTTTTTCCAACTGTCATATTCATAAAGTGTGTTTTACAACTTTTAGGTTCAAACTTTGGGTTGACGACACCAACACATATTTCACATATTTACATCATGTAAACCAATGTAAAATAAGCTTTTATCTGTACCTGTAGAAATGTTTACATCAAGGATGTGTGTGTTGTTGAGGATAAAGGGGTAACGGATGATTCTCAGAATGGTACTCAGTTGATTTATTAGAGTGAGATCTGTGGTGTTCAACTCAACCACAATGATGTATTCAAAGAGAATAGGAGGAGCTGCAGGGAGAGAATTTTAAAGGGAGTATACAGAAGATGCCTCACTTAAAATGAATATTGTAATGTTGTTTTTTCTAAATGAAATATTGTCCTTTAAGTCTTACTTGTTGGTGATGTAGTTGTTGTTGTTGTTGTTGTTGTTGTTGTTGTTGGAAGAGTTGTTGGTGATGGAGTTGTTCTAAGAAGAGTTGTTGGTGATGGAGTTGTTGTAAAAAGAGTTGTTGGTGATGGAGTTGTTGAAGGAAGAGTTGTTGGTGATGGAGTTGTTGAAGGAAGAGTTGTTGGTGATGGAGTTGTTGGTGATGGAGTTGTTGAAGGAAGAGTTGTTGGTGATGGAGTTGTTGTACGAAGAGTTGTTGGTGATGGAGTTGTTGAAGGAATAGTTATTGGTGATGGAGTTGTTGAAGGAAGAGTTGTTAGTGATGGAGTTGTTGAAGGAAGAGTTGTTGGTGATGGAGTTGTTGAAAGAAG
Source organism: Harpagifer antarcticus (assembly GCA_902827135.1). Classification (NCBI taxonomy): domain Eukaryota; kingdom Metazoa; phylum Chordata; class Actinopteri; order Perciformes; family Harpagiferidae; genus Harpagifer; species Harpagifer antarcticus. Next base: position 1,662,674 of record CADEHL010001068.1, read on the forward strand.
AGTTGTTGGTGATGGGGTTGTTGTCGGAAGAGTTGTTGGTGATGGAGTTGTTGAAAGAAGAGTTGTTGGTGATGGAGTTGTTGTAGGAAGAGTTGTTGGTGATGGAGTTGTTGGTGGTGGAGTTGTTATAGGAGGAGTTGTTGGTGGTGGAGTTGTTATAGCAATACAAGCTGGAATGTCTGTAAAAAGGAAGACAGAGGAGTCACTGCTGAATAGAACAATAACAGAGTGAAACTTAAGAAGATACTAGATTTTATTCTAGGACTGTACAATGAATGAAGCAAAAACAATAAGCAATATTTATACAATACAATATTTATATAATTCTGCTCATCTCTGAAGCCCAGTCGAAACCGCGTGAGAATATACACGCCCTGTCCAGCTGTCGCCCATCAGCTGTAGAGAGTTAACTAATTAGAGGGGCGTGGCCCCACTGCTGTGTGAACTCATCAATCAGGCTCCTTTTTAGTTAGCTATTTCCTGGAGCGTCAGCTTCAGCGTCAGACAGCCGAAGACATTGGAGTCCTGCTGGAGTAAGACTGACAAAGACATTGGAGTCCTGCTGGAGTCACGAGGGAGGCAAAGAGGAGGCAAATCCTACTTTGATTGAGCTAAGTATCGCTGGTGTTTTATTTCATTTTGTTTAGCCCCTCATGCTATAATCATGTGTATTTTCTCCATTCCCGTTCATGTGTCCTCTCGCCACTATCACTGGCCCCGTGTATCTCGTAATCGAAATATTCGGCCTGCTCTCGTCTATCCCACATGCTCCTCTGACATCCAACACTTAGTTTCAGGTGGCCTGTGGAACTGCCAGTCAGCTGTTCCTAAGGCTGACTTCATCTCTGGCTACGCTTCCCTGCAGTCTCTGGATTTCCTTGCCCTCACGGAGACCTGGATTACTCCATCCAACACATCCACCCCAGCAGCTCTCTCTACAGCATATTCCTTCTCCCATACGCCCAGACCCACTGGCAGAGGAGGTGGCACTGGTCTCCTGCTCTCTCCCAAATGGAGCTTTTCCCTCTTCAAGCTACCTAACTTCACACCTTCCACCTTTGAATTCCATGCCGTCACAGTAACCCATCCTATACAATTAACCATTGTTGTTCTCTACCGTCCGCCAGGCGCCTTGGGGGACTTCTTGGAGGAATTAGATCATCTTCTCTCACACATCCCTGAAACTGGCCCTCCGGCTGTACTTCTCGGAGACTTCAACCTCCAGACGGGGAAGATAGACTAACTAATATCTCTGTTAACCGCCTTCGCTTTCTCATTGTCTCCATCCCCACCAACTCATAAAGCTGGCAATGTCCTTGATCTCATATTCTCAAGGAATTGCACTACTTCTAACCTCTCTGTTAACCCGCTCCACACATCCGATCACTTCTTCCTTTCATTCTCTCTACCCCTTTCCAGACATAACAAAATAATCTCTTCTCAGCCTGCACCTGTCCGCCGTAACCTTCGTTCCCTCTCCCCCTCTACCTTTGCCTCATCGGTGCTCTCAGCCCTCCCTTCCTCTGATTCGTTTCAACTCCTGCCTCCAAACTCTGCTGCAGAAACTCTCCTCTCTACTCTCTCATCCTCTCTGGACTCTCTCTGTCCTCTCACATCTCGGCAGGCTCGTCAGTCCCCCCCTGCTCCCTGGCTAAATGACGCACTGCGTGCTAATAGAACCGTCCTTCGGGCAGCAGAGCGGAAATGGTGGAAATCCAGACACCGTGACGACCTCCTAACCTATCAGGCTCTCCTCTCCTCTTTCTCTGCCTCCATCTCTCAGGCAAAGAGCACTTTCTTTCAAGATAAGATCCAATCTTCCTATTCCAATCCCAAAAAACTATTTTCCATCTTCTCCACCCTCTTGGACCCTCCCAAAGCCCCTCCCCCCTCCTCACTTCTGTCAAGCGACTTTGTTAACCACTTCGAAAAAAAGGTTGATGATATTCGCTCTTCTTTTTCTGACTCACCTTTACTGACCGCTGGGTCACCAGACCCTCCTTTCAACCACTCACTAACCTCCTTTTCCCCTCTCTCTCCAAGTGAGGTTCTTACCCTCATTACCTCTGCCCGCCCTACCACCTGTCCTCTGGACCCCATCCCTTCAAACCTCCTTCAGACTATCGCTCCTGAAATTCTACCGTTTCTCACCCATTTCATCAACACTTCTCTAACTTCTGGTCACTTTCCAAACAGTCTCAAGGAGGCGAGAGTAAACCCTCTCCTAAAGAAACCCACTCTCAACCCGTCTGATGTTATAAACTACAGGCCTGTCTCTCTCCTCCCGTTCCTGTCTAAAACACTTGAACGCGCTGTCTTTAAACAACTCTCCTGTTATCTCCACCAGAACAACCTCCTGGATCCGCACCAGTCTGGTTTCAAGGCAGGTCACTCCACAGAAACGGCCCTCCTTGCTGTCACTGAGGAACTGCACACTGCTAAAGCTGCATCCCTCTCCTCTGTCATCATCATGTTGGACCTGTCAGCTGCATTCGACACGGTGAACCATCAGATCCTCCTTCGCACTCTCCAAGAACTTGGAGTTTCAGGCTCTGCACTCTCCCTCCTCGCCTCATACCTCAAAGACCGTACCTACAGGGTAACTTGGAGAGGGTCTGAGTCTGACCCTTGTCAATTAACTACAGGGGTCCCTCAGGGCTCTGTTCTTGGTCCCCTCCTTTTCTCTCTGTACACAAACTCGCTCGGATCGGTCATTAGCCCGCATGGTTTTTCTTACCACTGCTATGCTGACGACACCCAATTGATTCTGTCCTTTCCCCGCTCAGAGACCCAGGTCGTCGCACGCATCTCTGCTTGTCTAGCTGACATCTCTCAGTGGATGTCTGCTCATCACCTCAAGCTCAACCTTGACAAGACTGAACTGCTTTTCCTTCCGGGAAAAGATTGTCCTACTCTTGACCTGACGATCAACATCGGCACCTCTGTTGTTTCCCCGACTCTGACCGCAAGGAATCTGGGTGTGACCCTGGATAACAACCTCTCCTTCACTGCAAACATCGCTGCTACAACTCGTTGCTGCAGATATACGCTGTACAACATCAGGAAGATTCGTCCCCAGCTGACCCAGAAAGCCACCCAGGTTCTGGTCCAGGCTCTCGTCATCTCACGCCTAGACTATTGCAACTCCCTCCTGGCTGGTCTACCTGCATGTGCCATCCGACCTCTTCAGCTCATCCAGAATGCAGCGGCTCGTCTGGTCTTCAACCTTCCAAAATTTTCCCACACCACTCCGCTCCTTCGCTCCCTTCACTGGCTCCCGGTAACTGCTAGAATCCACTTCAAGACACTAGTACTTGCATACCATGCTGCGAATGGATCTGGCCATTCCTACATCCAGGACATGGTTAAACTGTACACCCCAGCGTGTGCACTCCGCTCGGCATCAGCCAAACGACTCGCTGCACCCTCGCTGCGAGGTGGACCCAAGTTCCCATCAGCAAAAACACGTGGGTTTGCTATCCAGGCTCCAAGATGGTGGAATGAGCTCCCCATTGACATCAGGACGGCAGAAAGCCTGCACATCTTCCGGCGCAGACTGAAAACTCATCTCTTTAGATTCCACTTCGAGCGATAGAATTACTATCAAAGCACTTATATACTAACATAGGACTGGCTTATCTATAGCCAGCTGACAAAGCACTTATATACTAACATAGGACTGGACTATCTATAGCCAGCTGAGTAGCACTTGAAATGTGTGGCTCTATGATACCTGTTGTACTTATATGATTCTGTTTTTCTTCTGGGCTGTGTCTTCCTGGTCGTATGTACTTATTGTAAGTCGCTTTGGACAAAAGCGTCTGCTAAATGCAATGTAATGTACAATCATGATGCTGACATTCTGTAAAAAGCAAAGAAAACAGTACTGAAGCTCATCAGTGGAAGCCATCTTTAACTTTGATAAAAGTGTATTTTATCTCTGTCACAGCAATTGTATAACTTGCTAAATAAATCTTGAAGAAGATGGAGAGAAAGTCTGTTACCATAAATGAACAAAAGATTACAAGAGAGTTGGGTCATTTACATAATATGTTCATATGTGTTTTATTAACATGATATCCATACTTACTTTTATATAATGACATTGCTAGTTTGACTTTGTTATATTACATTTGTGGAAAATAGAAAATGCAGGCCAGAATGCAGTGATTACTGCAGACCAACTTACTGTTTTGACCAGAAGGCTGGCAGTATTGTCCATCAGGAGGAATGGCATTGATGCATCCACATGTGTCCCCAGTGATGTTGTCACAGGATGAATACTGTAAACACTGGTCACATGACCAACGATACTGATCCTCACATCTGCACTGGTAACCAGTACTGCTCGGAGAGCAAACTTGAGACAAAACAAAAACACAATTAATTTTACATATGTAATGAGTTTTTCCAACTGTCATATTCATAAAGTGTGTTTTACAAGTTTTAGGTTCAAACTTTGGGTTGACGACACCAACACATATTTCACATATTTACATCATATAAACCAATGTAAAATAAGCTTTTATCTGTACCTGTAGAAATGTTTACATCAAGGATGTGTGTGTTGTTGAGGATAAAGGGGTAACGGATGCTTCTCAGAATGGTACTCAGTTGATTTATTAGAGTGAGATCTGTGGTGTTCAACTCAACCACAATGATGTATTCAAAGAGAATAGGAGGAGCTGCAGGGAGAGAATTTTAAAGGGAGTATACAGAAGATGCCTCACTTAAAATGAATATTGTAATGTTGTTTTTTCTAAATGAAATATTGTCCTTTAAGTCTTACTTGTTGGTGATGTAGTTGTTGTTGTTGTTGTTGTTGTTGTTGTTGTTGGAAGAGTCGTTGGTGATGGAGTTGTTCTAAGAAGAGTTGTTGGTGATGGAGTTGTTGTAAAAAGAGTTGTTGGTGATGGAGTTGTTGAAGGAAGAGTTGTTGGTGATGGAGTTGTTGAAGGAAGAGTTGTTGGTGATGGAGTTGTTGTAGGAAGAGTTGTTGGTGATGGAGTTGTTGAAGGAATAGTTGTTGGTGATGGAGTTGTTGAAGGAAGAGTTGTTGGTGATGGAGTTGTTGAAGGAAGAGTTGTTGGTGATGGAGTTGTTGAAAGAAGAGTTGTTGGTGATGGGGTTGTTGTCGGAAGAGTTGTTGGTGATGGAGTTGTTGAAAGAAGAGTTGTTGGTGATGGAGTTGTTGTAGGAAGAGTTGTTGGTGATGGAGTTGTTGGTGGTGGAGTTGTTATAGGAGGAGTTGTTGGTGGTGGAGTTGTTATAGCAAAACAAGCTGGAATGTCTGTAAAAAGGAAGACAGAGGAGTCACTGCTGAATAGAAAAATAACAGAGTGAAACTTAAGAAGATACTAGATTTTATTCTAGGACTGTACAATGAATGTAGCAAAAACAATAAGCAATATTTATACAATCATGATGCTGACATTCTGTAAAAAGAAAAGAAAACAGTACTGAAGCTCATCAGTGGAAGCCATCTTTAACTTTGATAAAAGTGTATTTTATCTCTGTCACAGCAATTGTATAACTTGCTAAATAAATCTTGAAGAAGATGGAGAGAAAGTCTGTTACCATAAATGAACAAAAGATTACAAGAGAGTTGGGTCATTTACATAATATGTTCATATGTGTTTTATTAACATGATATCCATACTTACTTTTATATAATGACATTGCTAGTTTGACTTTGTTATATTACATTTGTGGAAAATAGAAAATGCAGGCCAGAATGCAGTGATTACGGCAGACCAACTTACTGTTTTGACCAGAAGGCTGGCAGTATTGTCCATCAGGAGGAATGGCATTGATGCATCCACATGTGTCCCCAGTGATGTTGTCACAGGATGTATACTGTAAACACTGGTCACATGACCAACGATACTGATCCTCACATCTGCACTGGTAACCAGTACTGCTCGGAGAGCAAACTTGAGACAAAACAAAAACACAATTAATTGTACACATGTAATGTGTTTTTCCAACTGTCATATTCATAAAGTGTGTTTTACAACTTTTAGGTTCAAACTTTGGGTTGACAACACCAACACATATTTCACATATTTACATCATGTAAACCAATGTAAAATAAGCTTTTATCTGTACCTGTAGAAATGTTTACATCAAGGATTTGTGTGTTGTTGAGGATAAAGGGGTAACGGATGCTTCTCAGAATGGTACTCAGTTGATTTATTAGAGTGAGATCTGTGGTGTTCAACTCAACCACAATGATGTATTCAAAGAGAATAGGAGGAGCTGCAGGGAGAGAATTTTAAAGGGAGTATACAGAAGATGCCTCACTTAAAATGAATATTGTAATGTTGTTTTTTCTAAATGAAATATTGTCCTTTAAGTCTTACTTGTTGGTGATGTAGTTGTTGTTGTTGGAAGAGTTGCTGGTGATGGAGTTGTTCTAAGAAGGGTTGTTGGTGATGGAGTTGTTATAAGAGGACAAGCTGTCAAATCTGTAAGAAGTAAAAGAGAGGAGTTCTTAGATAATTGCTTCTCTTTGTTATGATGCATATTTTAAGAGCTTGAAAAAGAGCTATCAGAATATAAGAAGATGCTATACTGTACAATGAATGTGACCAAAGGAATTAGTGATAATGATATCATGATACCAATAGACATTTAAAAAAAGAAATATAACAATATTAAGCTTTAGTGGAATCAATGTTTACATTTGATTATTGTGCGTTTTATCTGTTTTACTGCTAATAAAAATAGATGTACTAGAAAGATAAAGAAAAGTATGTTCCCATAACCAAAGTGAAAAAGAAAAATGATGGATTTTTTACATGACATTATCATTTGTATTTATTATATAACCAGTATATTTGAATGTCACTCACTTCATTTTCTGGATATAACTATTTAAAAGAATTGAGTCCTCTTACATTCATATGGAAGAGGACTAGGGCCTCATATGAATTACATTTTTTTAGATCTGACCAAAACTGCATTTTTCTTTTCTGAGAAAAAACAGTAATATAAGAATAGTGATTTTAATCGCAGTGATGTTGTCACAGGATGTATACTTTAAACACTGGTCACATGACCAACGATACTGCTCCTCACATCTGCACTGAGGACAAGCTGTTAAATCTGTCACATGGGAGAGAAAGTGGAGTTGCTGCTGAGTAGAAACAACTATAAAGGGTGAGACTAATAAGATAGTTACTACTCTATATTGTCAAACGCACATTTTAAAAGCTTGAATTAGTGCTGTCACAACTTTCGCAATTAAATAAAAGAAAAATAACGCTGAATGATTTACATCATATTATAATGTGGTTTATTAACATGATATACATACTTATTATATGTCGTGACATCGCTAGTTTGAACAAAACTTACTATATATTTCTGAATATTACATTTAAAAGAGTCATCTTACATTTTGACATCTTACTATTGTGGTTTGGTGCTTTCCCTTTCCTGTAGTGTGTTCTATAGGTTTGTGTGCATGTAAATGGTCTGCAAAGGCTACAATCCCTGTGTTCCCTCCAGAGGGAGTCTCTTCCCACACACTCCCTCTCTACCTGAAACGCCTCCATTGGACTCCTTTGTTTGCTTCAGTAACATAGTGATATCACTATGTAACACTTGTGCTTCTATAGGCTAGCGTTCTAAATAGGGTTGTCAAGTTAACGCAATAATAACGCGTTAACGCAAAACAAAATTAACACCACTAATAATTTCAACGCGATTAACGCATGTGTATTTTTGTCCTCAGCCCCGTAGTTTCAGAGCGCATCGAGTTTAAAATACCATCAACAAGCTGATGCTGACAGTCCCGCTCCTGCCGCCCGCTTGCGGCAGACCACACTTCCACGCTCACCAGGCAGGCACCGACTGGTCATCGGGAGGTCCGGGAGGGTGTGTGTATGTGTGGCGCGAGCGAGAGAGAGAGAGAGAACGCGCACACATTATGTGTATTGTTGTTGTTAGCATCTGGTTCTAGCTAGCTGCGCTAACGGATATAAGGAGCTGTTTAAAAGAAAACAGAGGAGCGACATTTCGCCGACAACTGCGCCGAGCACTTGACTTTATGCAGGTAGCCAGAAAGTGGGACATTGTACGAAAAGTCAGCACACTCAGCACGGATAGTGCGCGCAACATGATTGCAGCGTCCAGGCAGCATATCTCCAACGATCCATCACAGTGTCTCCACACACACACACACACACACACACACACACACACACACACACACACACACACACACACACACACACACACACACACACACACACACACACACACACTTTGTATTGTATTATTGTATTGTATGAGAGAGGTTCCAGGTTGAATTGAGGCGAATATTTGTAATGTTCAGAGGTTGTTGTGTTTAATATTCATGAGAATATTTGTCATTGTTTAAATATTAATAAACAAACATTTGCATAAAGCATATTTGTCCACTCATATGTTGACAAGAGTATTAAAAACTTGAAAAATATCCATCTAAGGTACATTTGGAACAGATAAAAAATGTGCGAATAATGTGCGATTAACTATGGACAATCATGCAATTAATCGCGATTTTAATCGACTGACAGCCCTAGTTCTTATACATTGTCCATAAAAGGCTAAGGGGCGGGACATCTCTAAGCGCCTGACCAATCACAAAGACGACCAGCAAACAATCAGAGCAGACTGGGCTCTGGTTTCAGACAGAGGGTGAAAAGAGGTGCTGCAGCACAGGCAGTATGAGAACAATAAAGAGCTTTTTGAACATTCAAGCATGGAGACATGTCACAGTAGAGGCAGAAAATAGAAATATGATCCTAAAAGTAAACAAACCTGAAAACCAACTTACTGTATTGATCAGCAGGCTGGCAGTATTGTCCATCAGGAGGAATGGCATTGATGCATCCACATGAGTTGCTTGTATTACCATCACATTTCCCATAGGTGTCACACTTATCACACAGCCAAAGATAGTCATTTTCACAGCGGCATTGAAACCCAGTGTTATCTTGGCTGCAAACTTTAAAGAGAATAACATATTTTCTCTTGTGAAAAAGGCAGAAGTTTGAAATAGATATTAAAAAAGCATATAATGCATTTGTTCTTACCTGTGGTGATATTGGCATCTAATATGTTAACTGAGGAGCTGATCTGGACAGGAAAAGGAAGACTGTTCAGGACGTTTCTCAGCTGATCCGCATCGCTGGTATTCACCTCGAAAATAATCTGGTATTCATAAAATACTAAAGGCACTGTAGAAAAAGAGAGTCGAATTAGAGACAATTATTTGCAAGTAATTTGTTCCAAATCTAGGTCATGTCATGACATGACTCAGGCAAAATTGCTGAGTGAAGATAATGAAATTCAATTATGGTAAAGAATAGGTATTCATATTTCTCTCATCCTCATTCTTTTCATCTTGTCATATTGTTTGCTCATTTAGATTTGCTCATGTAAATGTAATACGAGGTCACCTTGAGTGAGAGAGAATTGAAAGGACACAAATACTTTTTTGAAATAACCAAATACAGATTACAGTGCAGAGAAAAATAACTAAGTAAATATTATATCCATATGTGTGATGTTACTTTAAATGTAAAAGTGTATCACCTGTCTGTGGCACGCAGTATTGTCCATTGGTAGGAATACTGTTGATACACCCACACGTGTTGTCAATGATGTCATCACAGGCTCCATATGTATTACAGTTGCTTAATGACCACACATACTGTTCCTCACATCTGCACTGGAAGTTTGTACCATTTGGGTAACAAACTACATGAAAACAAACAATTAAACAGACATTATAATCAGTTACAATGCTTTGTAGCTTACCACAACTCAAAGTTCCTCTGCCTTACATGTCAAGATGTATCCATTCACACACATGTATAAACTGATAGGAGGGTTAACAAGTTGACAAACTGGACTCATGAGGATCTATCTAATGCTTATTTCCACACTTTCCGCTGTGCCTTGGGAGATACTTTGCTATGGTATCGTTGCCCAATGACACTCCAACGCAGACTGAAGGAGCAGGACCATTGATCTTCGGATTAGTTGACGACCAACTTTACATCCTGAGCCACAGTCAATCACTTAAATGATATGCAGCATTTTCTTACATCCATAGCCTACTTGATTTATGGCGTAGTGCTTATTGTATTGAAGGCCAGTCATTCCAGAACGCTGCATTCTCACGATACACGGTAAAACGACTCAGCGCTGACATTGTGTTTCTATGGGGAGAGCGATGCTACCTGAATAGGTGGAAGAACTGCCTTCTGTGTTGTGCATGGCTCCAAATTATTGCCAAGCGATGCATTCCAAGTTGAAATTATTATATCAGATGACAGCTGTATGTAGCGGCACAAGCCAGCACAGGAGGTAACCATAGTGGCTGTGTTCACTGCAAGGCTTTGCGTCCAGCTCACCACGTGGTGAGAAAAGAGCAGATTTACTTCCCCTGTTAGCCTAGTACAGCTGGCATCTGATTGGTTGTGAAGGTCAGCGTTAAACAAGGTCGAAGTTGAAATGATTTGACCTTTGAACTCCGTGCTTGGCGACAAATTTGAGTGATGTGCGACGCCGAGAGAAGCGCTTCCGCCTAGTCGGGCAGCAGTGCTCTCTCCAAAAAATACACAACTGCAACGTGAGCGCAGAGCCGTTTTGACGTGTATCATCTGAATGCAGCTTAATGGTCAGAAAGATGTTCCGTTGGACCAATATGTCCAACAGCACATTACCCCCAAAAAACCACCACCTATTGTTTGAAGGCCCCTTCGCTCCAAAGATAAACCCTCCCTGCGCAACCAACAGAAGCATATAGATTATTGTTATGGCAGGCACAACCTGATTACACCATTCTGCCTAATAATTAGAGACTAAGTGTTTGGTTTCTAGGTGCTGGATGAATAGGCTTTAGGTCCAATGGGACATATTTTAGGTTGTAATGTGTTGAGGAGTAATGGTCTGTTCAAACATGCATTACTCTGGACCAGAGGTTGCGCTAGACCTTTTTGCTGCCCGTCATTTTGACGGACAGGATCGTACAATTTCCGTCAAAATCCATTATTACCCGTCGGTCTGTACACCTCGCAGGAGCGCGCCACAGCATAAAGCATAAACTCCCAGGCATTTCATTGATTTGTACGGCAAAGTTAGGTCTGGAAACGATATAATTTCCTTTTTGGAGGGCATCCATAACACGGCATAACACCGGAGCCCTGCTGCGGGGAAACTTTGGTGCTGTTCTGAGTTTGTTCTAATCTGTCAAAATGACGGACTGCTTTCAGATGTTTCCGTCATTGTTAAAAATTCCGTCATATACGGAATATATTCGGTTAACGCAACCTCTGCTCTGGACATACTGTACATAAACACTATGTATTTCAGACTTGGAAGTCTAAAAAATGAAACACGTATAAGATCAATAATTGGAAAGAACATTATTGTTTAACTTGTGCAGATGCCTTGCTAGTGCCCTGTCTGAGAAGCCCTGGAGGATTATTTGTGTTGACACTCAAAGGTATGTGGACATTCTTGAACTTTCCAAACTTGCTTCACCTCTATGAGAAGGGAAAGTCCCAATTTTAGAGGAGGAATGTATAATATAAAATAGTTTAGTGATATGAAGGTCAAGAGAGCATATTCTCTAATTGCACTTTGTCCACAGTTAATAAGTGAGCCATTACTCCGTAAACACTTGAAAGAAAATATAATTGATTGAATTGAAAACATTTTCCCCCCATGCTTTTTTTTTTACCACCATGCTTACCTGTGGTGATGGTAATGTGTGTGACGTTCACAGTTGGACCCAAGGCTAGGGAAAATCCACCGGCATCTAGGATGCTTCTAAGGACGTCCATGGTCCCATTATCAGTAAAATTCAGCTCAACATCCACATCGTACTCAACCTGAGCCAGAAGCCCTGTCGTAGAAAAACAACATGATTTAGGGTCTCTAACCATCTTTTTGGTTAAAGGACATATCAATGTAGAGAAATCACTCACATTAAGCTGTAGTAATTTAAAGTAATACTTAAGTGTTTTATCTTAGAGCTCTATTAATGATCACTCTCTAAATATAAAATATTGAATGCCTTTTATTTAAAAGTTTTAGCCTTCAAAAAGAAAATGTATGCTTTTTTGGGTTAAAAAGGTTTTTGTGCATGTAAATAGTCTGCAAAGGCTAAAATCCCTGTGTCCAGTCTGCAAAGGCTAAAATCCCTGTGTCCCCCCTACCCTACCCTTCATGAAACGCCTCCATTGCACCTCTTTGTTTACTTCTGTAACATAGTGAAACGATGACATCTATTGGCTAGCGCTCCAATACATTGTACGTGATAGGAGTAGTAGTAATCATACCGCTTTCGTCACATTAGTATGCATAAAAAGTGGCAGATGGACACGCCCCCCATTATGCAAATGATCTAAGTCCCGCCTCCCATTGTTCGAGATCCTTTGATGTGAGGGGGTGAGGTGTTATAACACACAATATACAAGTTCTTAATAGTTGGTACTTGGGGAACTACGTTTTTGAGTTTGATGAGATGAGTCACACCTCTCATGTTTTAAATCTTTTAAAATAACTATCAGTTATAAAGTGTTATTATTCCAATATTCTTTAATATTTAATAATGAGACTTACCACTCCTTTTTCCCCTGATGTGAGGCAGAAATGATTCTTCTTCATTGTGTTCCTGAGACAACAGATAGGGTTCAGGTTCAAATAATTGCTTGGTGCATTGAAGGCTGTGATCCCACATTTTCCGTACAGTATTGTAAACACCGTTGACCTACCGGTAAAACCTGACTTGGAGATTCAATGAAGCTCCATGTTTCTAAAATAGTTAGTGTCAGGAGAAGGGCAAAGATGGACAAGCATGTCTTAAATATTGCCATTCCTTTTAAGAAAGTGGGACAGAAAAGAAAAAAAACATTATATAATAATACCACCCAGCTTTACATTGTTTGTATTGTTAGATAATTACATAGATATTGAACACTGTCATAATTATACCTTGTTCTTATACCACAGAACAAATAAAGGTCAAGCACATTGTTGAGGGTTTCTTAACATTTATCTTATTACATCATTAGATTCATCTTTATAGGCCTATAAAGATGCCATTCCAATCATGAATTTGGGTTTGGCCACCATTTTAAGTAATGTGTACAAGGTATATTTAAGAAGAATTATATTTACTATATTATATATAGCTGGGAAACCAACACATGTACAATATATCGGTGTTTGTTTGACATTTCTTTTGATCAATTATATATATATATATATATATATATATATTTGATGAATGCAACATCTGTGCGGACAGGTTATTTTTGGTGTTATAAGTTAAAATACTTTGCCCATCTATTAACAAGTTTCATGATGGCCGTTGTTGCTCTGTTGCGTGTGTAATTAAATGACTTGTTCGTGACATTAGTTACTCATGATTCAAATCACAGGTTGCTTTATAGCTGAAGTTAGAGCACTACTGACCGTCTGGTTATTTGCCATTCCTCCAAATAGACTAATGAAAGCCAGCTAACATTAGCTAGGCTGCTATCCACTAAATAATTAGAGAAAAGTTGTGTTTGTTTTTTCCAAAACAAGGATGTTCTTCTTTCTTTCTGCTTTTTTATTTACAATCGACACAGGCACTATTTAAGCATTACAGCTTACATTTTTTGAGGAAAATCTGGTAAAAAAAGCCTTTTTTAGGGTTACAAGCATGTCCTTTACTGGTATGAAGCCATACAGAGTTTGGCTTGTGTCACTTCCACAGCAATATGTATTTCCAAAGTCATTGTTCCAGTTAGCTTGCATTACTCACATACCACAACTTTTTTTCTAGAACAACTAATGGAAAATGTTAACAGTGAGGTGACATGTTATCTACCTGCTATACTATGTCATGTCAAAGTGAAATAGATAGTGTCGTTTTTATGAACAGACAATTTGACACAACCTCACGTTGTTTTCAAGTACCTTTAATGACTCATCCTCTTCAAGTTAACTGCATTGGACAGAGACCCTCCCACATAGTGTTGGATGTGAGTCAACAAGATCCAGTATTGCTGGATGGCACAACAACAGAAGATTTATAAATTTTAAGAAGATTAACACTAGAACCGTCAGGGGTCGCTGTATACCTAAAACCGCCAACGGGTCAAATGTACCCGCTATTAGAATGCATTGATTTTCAAGGTACAATGTTCTTTTATTTATCATACTAGAACACAGGGTTAAGAGTGAGTTTTGATCGCACAGTGATGAAACGTATACCAATAGAATCTGTGGACTCTCAGCTTTCATATGATATAGTTTGTGCATTGCATGAAGTATAAAAGATCGCTACCGTGAGTTATGTGCAAAGTATCTCTCTATTTCTCTCTCTATCTATAGCTATCCAACCCAGTCTCACAGCATTTTGTGTAATAGTCACGAAATAAATGTAATCTATTGATTCGTGTTCACCAACACAATTTTCCCCTTTTTTTCATGTCACACAGAAAGTTTTTAAAAGCAATGTATTTCTATTGGTAGTATGTTTCGTGCATCACGTCTTTTTGTCTGGTCGGGTCTTGGAAGACCGGAAGCTGTGTGGTTCATAAAAACATTTTCCTACTCAATATCAAGCCACAATTATTGTTTTTATTTTAAATTGTATAATGTCAGACTTTTTTTGCCGTCAAATAAATGGGGCTCAGAGCCTCAGAATACTGACATCTGTATTTGTTAAATCTTTTTTTCCTTCTAATTTGTTATTATTTGGTGCAGGCACGAAACATACTACCAATAGAAATACATTACTATTAAAATCGTTCTGTGTCAGAATACTGAAATCTGTATTTAAAAAAAAAAATGGGGAGTGTTGGTGAACACGAATCAATAGATTAATTTTGTGACTATAACACGAAATGCCGTGAGACTGTGTTGAACTATCTATCGATCGATCTATAACTATCTATCTATATATCTCTCTATCTATCTATCTATAAGGAACCGCAGTAAACAACAGGCGTAGCTTTAGCAACACGTCATGTTTATGTTTTCGCGCAAGATCAATAACGTGAAAATCACTGCATTTTCTATAAGATAAATATTACCCGCAGGTGCTGATGGGTATAAATGGCAATTTCTTGGGCAATTTTTTCAATCTGACTTCATATTGACAATTTTTAACAACAGAGGGTGCAACACACTTTCAGGAAAAGTCACGGACTGGGAGACTGAATATTTTATTGAAAAAAAGTTACATACAATCAAGAAACGGCTGCGTGTAAAATGTACCCGTTGGCGGTTCTGTTAATAGAATAGAATCGGAGGGATTAAACACCTCTTTAATGGTCACAAATGCAAAGCACACAGCACACACAATAAAATGTGGCATCTGTATTTAACCCATCCTATTACCAGGAGTCTAGTACTAGGAGCAGTAAGAGACTAGTTCAGAATTTGAAGAGTGTTAAAAATATTGAAGGCACTGGAATGTATTTGACATGTCAATTTGGCAGTAGGGGGTGGCTACGGCGGCCTTGACACTGGACAGCTGATCAGGGTCAGGTTATCAGTGTCACGATTCTCATGTCATGTCACATTTCTATGTCTAGGTTTGGGTGTTTTTGCTGTTCTCTCTGTCATGTTTTCCTCCTGGGTTATTGTCTGGGCCTTTTCCCTGTGTTTTTCCTCCTGTCGTTAGTTTCCCTGGTGTGTCTAGTTATCTGATTGTGTTCACCTGTGGCCCTTGTGTTTCTCCTCTCCTGCACGGCTGTTTCTCGTCTTGTGATTACCCCTCCCTGTATTTAGTGTTGTCTCTTCCTGTGTTCAGTGTTGGTGCTTCTTTTGTTTGTGACCTAGTTCACGGTAGAGTGTTTTGTCTGTCCAAGTATAATTAAGTCCTTGAAATAAAGGTGTTATCAAGTGCTATCTGCGTTTGGGTCCAACCTGCTTCACTCTGCATATTAATCAGTTAGATAATAAAGCCTGTTTACCTGGTTCTGGTCTCTTGCAGTTTTCTGGTTCCTAGAAGACACGCAGCAGCCTCAGATCATAGAGCAGTATTTTCTGGAGCATTTGTTTTTGCTGTATTGCTTATGTTGTTTCCAAAAGTTAATTAAACTTTTTATTTCAACAAATCCTCTTTTTCGTTGAACTTTTTTTAAAACTGCGGGAGCAAGACTTCGTACAATGGTTCCTGAACTACTGACAAAGATGGAAGGAAAAAAGGATTACTCGTTAGTAGGGATGGGTATCGTTAGGATTTTATCGATACCGGTAATGCTTATCGGTATCGGTATTTTTCGATACTTTTCAATAATTTGGTGCTCAAAATTATAGACATGAATACAAGATGTGAAGATTAAACAGTCATTTTATTGTAATTTTCTTGCAGAAATAACTGTATAACTTACATTACATTAGCTTCTCAGAAGCAGACAAAAATAAATAAAATAACTTAAAGGGGCCTGGCTCGCCCTATCATGCTTTTTGGGGTTTTCCCTCAGACAGAGGATGAAAAGAGGCAATTTTTAACATTTGTAAATCAGTTACATCTTCATCCAGACAAACTGACAACCTAGCTCGACAAGAGATCCTTCAAACATTGTCCTACAGTGACATCATGCAAAACTGTGATATGAAGACATTGGTAAAAAGGCTAAGATGGCAAAAAGATAAAGGTGAGTACGTATATTATTCTGGATTGTACTTTTAAATCATCACAAAATAAATGATGTGCTGAACTGAAACACGTCAAAATGTGTCTGAAGGTTTAAACATAGAACAAAGTATTTGAGCTTAAAATATGTCAATTCCTAGTAAACTTCATTAAGTTGTGTGTTACCCCCTTTACAAGCAACTAATTGAGTACATAGATTGCACCTTGCACTATCGCCACTACATTTTTTAAAGTGCACCCAGACCTTCGATCGCTTCGCTCTGTCCGCCATGCCTGCGGGAGTCTCACAACAATAATAAGAGCGCTGTTGAGAGAGATGACGAGTGGAATTTACAGTGGCCAATCAGAGGGGTCTCACACCGGATACATCACACGGGATGAGGGTTCCCAACCAACCAGAATGGTTTAAAGTTAAACTAAGGAAGTAGACGTAACACATATACCAATAGCAGCACTGTTTGTCCAGCGGCTTAACGGTATACCGATTCCGTCCAATCAGGTACCGGTATTGACTTAGTACCGGTTCTCGATACCCATCCCTACTCGTTAGGCAAAAAGCAGTAGCCTACCAAACTGATCTTCACACAGATTACAAATCAAATAGGAACATAACCTAGAACTGGACCTAACCCTAATTGGGAAATAAACATATAGTCAATTGGCTTGCTGTCCCTTCAATGCGAGTTGGAATCAGGAACCCCTAAACAAAAACAGCCTGTTTGCTATCCTGGCTCCAAAATAGTGGAACGACTCCCAATTGATATCAGGACAGCAGAAAGTCTTCATATCTTCCGTCACAAACTGAAAAACCTATACTGTTTCGCTTGTAACTTGGCCATTAAATTATAATAAAAAAAGCAATTGAAGAGCCTATTTGAAACTAATGCACCTATAATGGCTGGCTTATTTGAAGCAACTGTTATTGTTGTCCTGAGTTTGTATCTGTATGGTTTATTGCACTTATTGTAAGTTGCTTTGGATAAAAGCGTCAGTTAAATTAAATGTCATGTATATACACTAATAGTAGAAAAGCGATACAATTCCCACAGTTGCAAACACGAGAAGTACATTAACTTTCTGATTTAACCAACAGCCATGACCTGACATGATTAAACTGCAGGCAAAAAAATCCTATCCCTTGAAGTAAACCCCTCATGCTTTCTTTATTATTCAATGGAAATCCTTCTTATATCATCTCAGAACTGTCAATCACATCTGCTAAAAGCAAACAGACAAACAATAGAGTTATTTTAAGAGCTACTGAACTGATTATATACTATAAAAAAAACGTATTCAATAAAGTCCCAACAAATATGCATTTTCAAAGTCATGGTTAGCTTCTTACCATGCTCTTTCTCTTCTTGCTGTTTATCCATTTTAATGTTTTGGACTCACTGGTGTTCACAGGAGCCTGCAGAGTGTGAAGAATGTTAACCAGCAAGTGGAGCGATGAGAAACACGCTTCACAAATAACTTCCTGTAATATAGTAAGGGACTGCTGATAGTGGCTCAACTGGTTTAATTATTCCCTCAGCTTCGTTGTCTGATGTTATCAGCCATTGTGCCTTTGGGTCTATACATCATGTGAAACAAAGCATATATCTTCACACAGAGAACAACAGGTATATTTATCATAATCAAATGCCTTGCAGGGCATTCTTTGGAGGTAATACAGGTAAAGGATTAGACAATACCCAAAACACCAGAAGTGACTCAGTGCTCAGCACAGTAACACCTAATTAAATCTAATTGAATCCACTGTAGGAGGTGTAATAGCAGCGTCCGGTAAATACACAGGTGACTCACTTGTATTGTGTATACATACATAGATATTAATTATCAGAAAGTCAATTGATTATGAAATGCTTTCTTGGTGTATAGGAATTACAACATAATGCCTGCACCAAGTGGACACAGCCAACAATATTGTCGATATCATATGTTTGGATGAACACAAAGTCAGTATTTGTACTTAAACGGCACTCGCTCTATTACTAAATCTTAGGGTATTAATTGCATTGTTTTTGTTTGCACACTGATTACATTTTATTCTATCCAATATCCAAACATTCACATCAGAACTGGTTCTGAGTTCCCAACCCTTGCTGATGTGTGCCTATAAACACTGCATGGCACAGCTGTTTATTAGTCATGTCATATTTTGAAGGGTTGAGACTGTGTGGTTGGGGGAAAATGTGTCTGTCAGAGCTCATTGCTGTATCCTCAGAAGTTGCACTTTAAAGCACACTTGTCATTTAGTCTACAATCCAGTTTCTCTGACCTGTAGAAATAACCTAAATGCTACAGTAAGTACACAAAAACAACGTTAGTTTATGCTTAAGTGACAGCTTTGTATAAATGATACAATCAACTTAAACCTTTCTAACCCAAATCACAAGTTTTCTTCAAACCCATCCAGGTACCTAACGTAATATAAAAAACATTTATTTAAGTCAAGTTTTTGAAATCACAAACGTATTTTGTCGTTTATTTGAGACCGCCTGCATGGTGTATGGTGAACCCCTAGAACATTCAACTAAAATTCAACGAGGTCCAGTTAGAGAAAATGTCCCCATGCAAAGGTCCGGAACTTCAAAATGTCTAACTTTATGAATTACCGTGATATATATTGAAGTAGCTGTAGCTTTATCAACGTCTGCATGTAATCAACAACTGACTGCCAATCAAATAAAGAAAACAACAATATTTATTGTCTATTGACATTGAACTATACAGATATACAGTAAATACTGTGGATATGTGTAATGTTCCTCTCGGGCTGCATTTAAAAATAGAGAAAATAAATAAAATAGCTTTTGAAAATATGTGCATCTTAAAAGTGCTTAATTTTAGATAAATAAAATAAAGTGTAGCAGCAGTGTCCCTTTTTCTTTGTTAACCGTTTCACATCATGACTTAACAGTTTCAGCCGATTATAGAACAATATCAGTCTTTACACATCATAGCAATTGAACAGTTTGAAAGTTTCTCTTTCTTTCCCTCTTATATTGCAGTCCCTCACTCACTTTTTTTTAATTCAGTGCGAGAATTGAGCTCGAGCTTGTCCTGCCAGGAGGTGGTGAATCTGGGCTGAAATGAAGTCAGAGCTATTCTCATACACATGCAGGTGCTCATTGGTTACAGTGATGCAAACACAGGTATGGTGAAGCAGAAAAGAACAGCGTAATATACCATCTGACAAAGGCCTGTGCTATAATGCTTCAATGAACTGGCTATTCTTTATAATATACTCAGATCAATAGGAGACAGAGATGTTAAGTTAAAAATCAAGGGTTTTTATTATTATTTACAGCAGGGGTGGGGAACCTTTTTCCTTTAAATTTTTACAACATCCTCCGAGGGCCGTACAAATGATTGAACTCAACCTCTGCTTAAAAAAACTAAAATCACAGCCCATTCATTTGGCCTTTCTTTCATGCTGTGCAGTCAGCTGGCCCTTCCATATAAGGAAAACGCCGCAGCTGTAGTAGTTCAGCATCTCCCGCCACACTTAAAATGCCTACTCACACCTCACCCAAATCAGCTGTGACTATTACGAGTGTTTTTGTTCCAGTCATCTTTGTCTGGCTGATATGCGTGTATTCCCCGTATACGAGGTATGTGAAGCTGCTGTTAGGACTTGTAACATTCAGTGTACCACTAAATTGTTAACATGTGGCCTGTAAACGCCAGGCTTCTTGACAGCCCCAGCAGAGACTGTGCGGAGGTGTCCGCACGGTGAGGTGCGGACACCTCCGCACCTCACCGTTGCGGAGGTGTCCAGTGAGGTGATTGAGTGAATGCGTTTACATCAGAGGTAGGAGATTAATTGTATGTACATTGAAGGACATTCATATAAGTCTTTATACAATTTCTAATCTCCTTTCTCCATTTATTTTAGGATTAGTTTGCTACCGTTTTGCCTTTCCTATTCTTGATCTTACGTTTTAGCTGTATTTTACCATGCCTACAGGCTATTTGTTGCCTAAGTATTGATTTGCCTGCCTTCTATGTTTTGCTTATTGATTAGTTTGTTGTATTGTGTAGAAACTAGTGATTTCAATCTTTAAAGCTACAGCACCCTCCTTGTAACGACCCACCCTGTCACACAAAGTGTACTGTCTCTGTGCTTATACTTCTTCAGTGACGATCCTGGCCATACTGTGTAGTGGAGCATGTGGTTTGCTGGGCACTTTTTGCATGCAGATATGGGTGATTTGCAGTGAGTGTTGATTGAATACAGCTACACGTGGTGATATTGTGGTGTTGGGGAAACCCTCAGCAGTTGGCCAGAAGAATCGCTTTTTAACTATCACTATATGTGTGATATTGTAATTATTCTAGTTATTCTCTCCTTGTCAGAGCCAGCCTTCAATCGTGGGATTTAGGTGTGTCGACTGGGAAAGCTGAATACGTTTTTAATCTGCATTTTATATTACTGAACTTTTACTTTATTTATATAATAAACGTTTGTAAACATTTGAACTTGAGGCCGCGTCCCTGTCCATCCTTTTATTCTTATCTGCGTGACTTGTCCTAAGGGCTCGTATTGGGGAACCCAGGTTAGCGTTAAGTATCCTAATCCCCTTTTATTATCGCCTGCCCCCCTCCCCGGTGGGGCAGGTCACATTTGCAAATGTATTTAGAGATGTAGCGCTTCATTTCAGACGCCTACCCGCGGGTCCGTGATCGGCACGGGGTGGGCCCCTGCTGAAAAGGAAAACCCCCCGCAGGACTTGAAACGCCCCCTTGATAAATACATTTAATTATAATGAAACCAGCTGCAATGGATCCGCCAGGGGGAGCCGTGATTAAAAAGCTGCCACACTGGAACTCATGTGAAATAAACAGCTGATCTACAGGTATCTGATATAGCGGATATTTGTTAAGATCCTTATGTCACGGATAGGATCATATTTTGTGCTAAATAAGAGACATGTAATCATTTACTAAACATCACCATGTTTTTATTTAACAAAATAATGTTTAATTCACGTTGGCGTAAGTACAAAACCATCGAGTTTACAACAACAAAAATAATCGCTTTGTTTTTATATCACATCCGACCGGAGGAAAATGAAACACGGCTCTCACTACCGATCATCCTAATCCCACGGGCAAACAATAATATGTACAGTGTTAATAGTTTACTGTATTATTAGTGTCTAATATTACTGGGGATTTCGGAATGGTACTGGATTTTGATTTATTGTATCGGCTTCATATCGCAATATATTCCCGAAGTCTGAAATGCAAGAATGTCCCACATTAGGGCAATTCACCCTACATTTAATCATTCAAACAAAATCATATTTCGTTTCTTTTTAACGAAATAAATGTGTAAATGTACTGTGTTAATTGTTTACTGTAGTATTGTGCACATTACTTTTCGCTGCTTGTTGCACCCCTGGTTAGAGGCTAAACTGCATTTCGTTGTCTCAGTACCTGCAATATGTGCAATAACAATAAAGTTGAATCTAATCTTGAGCAGGAACAAATGTATTTAGGCTACTTAGTACATATCTGACATTAACGATTAAACACATTTGTGCATTCTTTAAACCGAGTCAAGCCGACTCCGGAGGTGGCGGCACATTAAAGTGTGCACCTGATTGTTTAACTCGAAGGTGCCTGATGTGAACATTTCCAGAAGAACTATAGCTTGAATGGCCTTTGTATACAGTAGGCCTACAGTATAGCCCAACCATTTACACCTTCCTTTTTTCCCGTCCAAAGTTTGAATTGGATAAAGGTAATGGTTATCGATGGTGCTTTTATAGCCTATTGTATAATAACTGTGATTTATATTGCTTTTCAAATGCATATGGTCACCCATTTACACTGCTCTTCCCGTCAAGAATATGAATAGAACTTAGTTAGATCACTAACTAATAACTGCCATAACAGACACCATACTGTAGGCCTATCTGCTGCGGAAACTAGGACGAGCTATTTCGGGATCTGTTTTTCGGGGGCTCCTCAGTCTCTCATTTACCCGGCTCCTGATCTTATGCCACTGGTCAATGTTCAGATTTGGGAACCAATTGGAAACATAGGACTCAATCTTTTTCAACCTCTTGACGGAAAAAAAGGAAGGTGTAAATGGTTGAATGATGAATAAACAGTGAGGAGGAGTACAGTATGAATACACTAGATATACACAACAAGGTTTGGGTTCGTTCTTCAGATGCCTGACGTTAATGTGTAAGCTCGATAATGAACTCCAGCTCAACCAACCATATTGTAATATCGAAGTAATCAGCTTGAAATATGACATTAATAATTGTAATATACACACATCTTATTGTGAGGTTGATTTCACATACACTACTTCGACATTAGCTTGTCTACATACTTGAGCATACCCAATTTAAATGAAGCTTAGCGATGCATACAGTTCCTACCTACATAATAAAATATCTCTCTAAGTTACAAGGATGACCTTATTTTATAACCTCAAACAGAAGCCGTTTGTTCTACAGTATTATCCCACTTAATGCTTAACACTTGTCTATTTTCTTTTAACCTTTATATATACAGTCTATGATTTTAACTTGGAGGCTACGATTAGTATCGTTGGCACCGATGTAGTTACCACTCGCTTAAATGCTAACCCAAGCCTTAACATTCATTACGTAGCTGATTAAAATCATTAACACATACATAAAGCACTCGAATTTCACTTGCCGCATTCATGCACCGTCTGTTTTAACCGCAGAGCGAGTCACAATAGTCCGATATATATAAGCATGAAGAACAAACAACCACGGCCGACTTCAAGTTGTGTTCCGTGGATGAACTGACCAGGCAGAGTCCCTGTAGCTAGCTTCACGGAGCAGGTAGCAGAGAGACAAGAAGCGAGCAGCAGCAGTCACTTGACAGAGCCGTCACTCAATGTGACCACGCCCTAATTTATGCACAAACTTTAAGACCTAATATAAATAAAAGGGTCGTGTTAGAAAACAATTCACTCACAGATTCATAATCATGAAGGTGGAATCTAACTATATCGATAATAAAATGTATGGAGCCAGGGGTAGAAACTTGGGCATTTTAACATGGGGGTCTATGGAAATTGCTCATTTCTGCAGCCATCGCCTATCGGCCAATATATGAACTGCAGTGTGTGGCACTTCCGTATTGGCGTCCCGGCTCTACCCCACAGTTTGCCGCTTGGGAACACAAGTTGCACAACTTTATACACAATTATCATCATTGAATTCTGACTTTTTTTTTGTTTTACTGTAAGCCAATATAGTTTAAAAGGTATGTCAGATGTTTAAGAAGAAACTGTTCATACGATAATAGAATATACAATCAAAGTTATAGGTATAACTTTGCAGTAATATTTCTTTATTTTTCTTAGTGTTAGGGTTACTCCTAAATCTGACAGTTCCTTCTTCCTATAGTGATTATTTTTAAAGACAGTTTGTTTAGTGCAAGCAGCATTTGACAGAATTTGGAGGAAATAGTTTCCTGTTCTGTAGTTGTTTATGCACATCCCTCCATCTGTCTGGTGACTTTAAACATACCCTTAGGCAAGTCAAGCAACCCCTACCAGGGGGGTATACTACAAAGCAGGATTTTCGCTTAGCCGGCTAACTTCAGGGAAAACTCGGGGTTTCCGGTCCTACGAAGCTGGTTCTCTTTTTAGCAGGGTAGGTCTCCATGGTAACTTATGCTGTGCTGCTAACCTGGTCGGGACCAGAGGCCTGTACTACGAAGCTGGTTCAACCTAACCTGGATATGTTTGAGTTAGCCGGTTGGCCTAATCCAAAACATACACGCTCTCGCTAAACGGTACTACGACGCGGGTTATCAAGTGGATCGCTCAAGCCAGCCAGCCGTGTTCTATCTAGTTAGGTGCGCGTTCACATGAAAGGGGTGGTATTTGGAGCATTCGACCAATTACAAACATGGACGAGCGTACTGACAGCGCAGCGCAATATACTTCCTGAATGAAAGGTCAACTATATAATTGGAAAAATATGAAGACGTTAAACTTTAAACATCCATGACTTAAACACTTTATCCAGGATCAAAGCCACATAGCTGCACCTACAAGGTGAATACAGCTGGTAAAAGAAAAAGTGTTTGAATGCATACATTAACAGGTTTATGATATCACTGCCCCGTCTAAAACACGAGTGGATCTGACTTTAATTACATTTGTCTCGAGTGTTTCGTCAACTTAATGTGTTGCTTAAAATAATACTTGTGCATACACGGAGTGTTGCACGGCCAGATACGGCTCAGCTGACTCATAAGGAAATATATGATACATTATGATGTGATATGCCGCGGACTGTACTTAATGTTACTCTGATCCGGTTACTTATGTTGTGGCAGATATTTAAGTAAGCTTTCTTAACGCTAATGTTATAATAGTCAGATTGCTCTGAAGATGGGAGGTGATATTCTATTAATGTTCACGTTCACACAGTCTGTGATTTTTGCTGGCTGTCTTTTCTGCAACGGCAGCTTTTCTGTATTTCCTTTCTCCTGTAATATGACTTGATCGCTTTAAACTCCGCGCACACTGAGCTCTGATTGGCAGGGCTGCCAACATTTGAGTTCAGCTTGGAGTGAGATTTTCTTTTTTCCCATTAATGTACCGGGCGCTACAGTGGAATATGCACACACACAGTGTACCCGCAACTCTTACAATCAAGTGCTATTGTATAAGTGGGGGGGGGGGGGGTCCTCACCTCCTCTGGGGGGTCCAGGGGCATGCTCCCCGGGGAAGATTTTTTTTTAATATTGAAGTTAAAACCCTCTGGACGCGCCGGCGAGTCCAGGTGCGCATAATTTTACGTAATTAATCATATATTTTCGATTATAAGGAGTAGAAATATGATTCAGATATCCGCGGAATCGCTGGAAGTGTAGCTTTCCAGCGGTATCTCCTGTGAGACTGTAACCAGGGTACAGCAGCCAATATGGCCGCTCAAAGCAGATTGACTTTACACTGTGTGGGATTGGTGGATT
Organism: Harpagifer antarcticus; assembly: GCA_902827135.1. Taxonomy (NCBI): domain Eukaryota; kingdom Metazoa; phylum Chordata; class Actinopteri; order Perciformes; family Harpagiferidae; genus Harpagifer; species Harpagifer antarcticus. Next base: position 1,688,322 of record CADEHL010001068.1, read on the forward strand.
CGTGTGTCCGTCAAGGAAATCTCGGCCGGCAGCCATCATGGTCTGAAATGACCAATGGACATCGAGAAATCACTAAGGACCTACCCACCAAGTAAACAAAACATAAACCACGTGTCTCCCATCAGTTTACGTCTGAGGAAAGAGAGACAGAGAAAATGGCTAAAAAAAACTTTACAGTTGCCGACTTAGCTAGAGATTTTTTTCGCTAGTAGCAGTGAAGATAGAGCCTCAGAACCTGAAGTCTTCGACTCTTCTGAAGAAGAATACAAAGACAACAACAAGGATCCATTTGGACATGGGGTAAGTGTAAATATTACAGTAATAGTGTACTGGCAATGTGTGGGGAATACCGCGAAAATGAACAATAGGTTTATTGATATATATTTTTTATCGATAGTCATGAACTTTTTATTGGACAAAATAGACTCCATTAGCAAACGTTTACTCTGTGTTAACGTTATTTTGGTGTGTAAAAGTGAGATTACATGTGTAGATGATTAAATTAATCATTTATTCGTCCCACAACAGAGACATTTACATGTTTTTGCCATCGATTATTTTATCATACTGTTCTGTACAGATGAGACTTTGTCAGATGTATATATGTGCCTGTTATTATTTTACCGTCCTGTACAGATGAGACTTTGTGTGTGTGTGTGTGTGTGTGTGTGTTTTTATTTCAATGAAATTAGTTGTAATTATTGTCCTACATTTTAATTTGTTTTACAGAGATGTTTCACAGCTGCCTGGGCCTAGTGGCCCACAGGCGGCGTTTATCCAGCAGCCAGAACATCCATCTGTGCCGGCCCCCAGGTCAAGATCTACTGTGGCTCAAGGGCCTTCACCAGAGCCTTCACCACCAAGGACCAGCATCACTACAGCTGCCTCCATCTGCGGCTGCAACCACGTCAAGATACACCTCAGCACAAAGGCTCCACCACAGCCATCACCTTCAACCCAGACAGCAAGGAGGTCTCGTATAGCACTTGTACACCCCACCTACACAGCAGCCCATGCACCATCACCCCCCATCTTCACAGCAGCCAGACCCACTGTCTTGGAAGACATACAAAGACCTTGACACTGTCTTGACATTTATAATGAATAGTTGGTTGAAAGTTATGATGTTCAATATTGTAAATAGTTAGATTTTCCAGTTTCTTATATTTATATAAATAGTTGGTTGAAAAAAACATATTTATAATAAATTGTTGGTTGAAAAAAAAGGTTGAATGCTCAATTTGTATTTGTACACATCACATGAACCTTGGTATGTAATATGTCATTATTCAGTCCTAATGTATCTCAGTACCTGCTGTGGTGAAAGTAGAGTGATAAACACCTGTTTTACTCAAAATTCGAATAACACATTTATATACAGTGTAATTCAAATATTTCACTGCTTTTGTGATCCTAAGACTTTGGTAACCAAATCTAAAAGACCAAAACAATTCGATCACATGAGTAAATTTGTGTTTTCACAAAAGTTTTCCTCTCTGAAGAACCAGCACCTTACCGTGGTAGATAGGTTTGTGTGCCCTGATGAACCTGGAGGCTGTGTTGTCTGGAACCTTGTGTTCCTGGTAGGGTCTCCCATGGCAAATTGGTCTCAGGCAAGGGGACAGACTAAGATTGGTTCAAAAGACCTCATGAAAAAAACAAGAGGAAGTGAGGATACCCGGCCCAGAGGAAGCCCGGGGTCCCTTTCTGGAGCCAGGCCCAGAAGGAGGAGGCCGGGCTTGCTACGGAGCCCGGCCGGGCCCAGCCCGAAAAGGCAACGTGGGCAACACCTCCGCTTCTCCGTCCCGCGGCCCACCACCTACGGGAAACAGCGATGGGGTTGGGTGCGCTGCCAGAAGGGTGGCAGTAAAAGCGGAGGGTCTCGATGGACCAGACCCGGGCGACAGAAGCTGGCTTTGGGGACGTGGAACGTCACCTCTCTGGGGGGGAAGGAGCCGGAGCTTGTGCGGGAGGTGGAGCGTTACCAGTTGGATCTGGTTGGGCTCACCTCTACGCACAGCGTCGGCTCTGGAACCTTACTTCTGGATAGGGGTTGGACACTATTCTTCTCCGGAGTTGCTCAAGGTGTGAGGCGCCGGGTGGGTGTGGGGATACTCACAAGTCCCCGGTTGGGTGCTTCGTTGTTGGAGTTTACCCCAGTGGACGAGAGGGTCGCTGCCCTACGCCTGCGGGTTATGGGGGGGAAAACTCTGACTGTTGTGTGTGCTTATGCACCCAACAGCAGTTCAGAGTATACGGCCTTCTTGGAGACCCTGGAAAGAGTCCTGTATGGGGCTCCTGAAGGGGACTCTTTAGTCTTGCTGGGAGACTTCAACGCACATGTGGGCAATGGTGGAGACACTTGGAGGGGCGTGATTGGGAGGAACGGCCCCCCTGATCTGAACCGGAGTGGTGGTTTGTTACTGGACTTCTGTGCTAGTCATGGATTGGCCATAACAAACACCATGTTCGAACATAAGGATGCTCATAAGTGTACGTGGTACCAGAGCACCCTAGGCAGAAGGTCCATGATCGATTTCGTTATCGTATCATCGGACCTGAGGCCGTATGCTTTGGACACTTGGGTAAAGAGAGGGGCGGAGTTGTCAACTGATCACCATCTGGTGGTGAGTTGGGTCGAGTGGCGGGGGAAGCCTCTGGATAGACCTGGTAAGCCCAAACGTGTAGTTTGGGCTTACCAGGGAACGTCTGGAGGAGGCCCAAGTTCAGGAGGCCTTCAACTCACACCTCCAGCGGAGCATTTCAGGCATTCCTGTGGAGGTTGGACATTGAACCAGAGTGGTCTGTGTTCAAAGCCTCTATTGCCGAAGCCGCGGCGGGGAGCTGTGGTCTCAAGGTCCTAGGTGCCTCAAGGGGCGGTAACCCTCGAACCTCCTGGTGGACAGCGATGGGCAGGGAAGCCGTCCGACTGAAGAAGGAGGCCTTCAGGGATTTGTTATCCCGGGGGACTCCCGAGGCAGTTGCAAGGTACTGACAGGCCCGAAGGGCAGCAGCCTCATCCGTGGCCGAGGCAAAGCAGCGGGTGTGGGAGAAGTTCGGAGAAGGACTTTCGGGCGGCACCAAAGTTGTTCTGGAAAACTGTCCGACACCACAGGAGGGGGAAGCAGGGAACCATCCAAGCTGTGTACAGTAAGGATGGGACGTTGTTGACCTCAACTGATGGAGTGTTAGGGCGTTGGAAGGAACACTTTGAGGAACTCCTGAACCCGACAACTCCGCCCTCTATGTTAGAGGCAGAGCTGGAGTATGATGGGGGATCAACACCAATCTCCCGGGGGGAGGTCACTGAGGTTGTTAAACAACTCCCCGGGGGGAGGTCACTGAGGTTGTTAAACAACTCCACAGTGGCAAAGCCCCGGGGGTGGATGAGATCCGCCCAGAAATGCTGAAGGCTCTGGGTGTTGAGGGACTGTCATGGTTGACACGTCTCATCAACATTGCGTGGAAGTCGGAAACGGTACCGAAGGAGTGGCAGACCGGGGTGGTGGTTCCCCTTTTTAAAAAAGGGGGATCAGAGGGTGTGTGCCAATTACAGAGGCATCACACTACTCAGCCTCCCCGGGAAAGTTTACTCTAAGGTACTCGAAAGGAGGGTCAGGCCGATTGTCGAACCTCAGATTGAGGAGGAACAATGTGGATTCCGTCCTGGTCGTGGAACGACGGATCAGCTTTTTACTCTCGCAAGGATCCTGGAGGGGGCCTGGGAGTACGCTTATCTGGTCTACATGTGTTTTGTGGACTTGGAGAAGGCGTATGACCGGGTTCCCAGGGAGTTACTGTGGGAGGTCTCTACTCCCAAAGCGAGAGCTGTGTCCGGGTCCTCGGCAGTAAGTCGGACCCATTTCCGGTGAGGGTTGGCCTCCGCCAGGGCTGCGCTTTGTCACCAATCCTGTTTGTAATATACATGAATCGGATTTCGAGGCGTAGTCGTGGGGGAGGGGGTCTGCAGTTCGGTGGACTAAGGATTGCACCACTGCTTTTTGCAGATGATGTGGTTCTGATGGCTTCATCGGTCTGCGACCTTCAGCACTCACTGGATCGGTTCGCAACCGAGTGTGAAGCGGCTGGGATGAGGATCAGCACCTCCAAATCTGAGGCCATGGTTCTCAGCAGGAAACCGATGGACTGTCCACTCTAAGTAGGGAATGAGTCCTTACCCCAAGTGAAGGAGTTCAAGTATCTCTGGGTTTTGTTCTCGAGTGAGGGAACAATGGAGCGTGAGATGGGCCGGAGAATCAGAGCAGCGGGAGCGGTACCGCAGTCGCTTTACCGCACCGTTGTGACTAATAGGGAGCTGAGCCAGAAGGCAAAGCTCTCTGTCTACCGGTCCATTTTCGTTCCTACCCTCACCTATGGTCATGAAGGATGGGTCATGACCGAAAGAATAAGATTGCGGATACAAGCGGCTGAGATGGGTTTTCTCCGCAGGGTGGTGAGAAGTTCGGTCATCCGGGAGGGACTCGGAGTTGAGCCGCTCCTCCTTCGCGTCGAAAGGAGCCAGTTGAGGTGGTTCGGGCACCTAGTTAGGATGCCACCTGGGCGCCTCCCTAGGGAGGTGTTCCAGGCACGTCCAGCTGGGAAGAGACCAAGGGGTAGACCTAGGACCAGGTGGAGGGATTATATCTCTTCGCTGGCCTGGGAGCGCCTTGGGATCCCCCAGTCAGAGCTGGTTGATGTGGCCAGGGAAAAGGAAGTTTGAGGCTCACTGCTGGAACTGCTACCCCCGCGACCCGACCACGGATAAGCGGAAGAAGATGGATGGATGGATGGACAAAAGTTTTGAAGATTTTCCGAAAATCGGATGTCAAATTTTAAGCTTTTGAGCTACTTATCTCATCAAACAGTGCTCTAAGGTGAGTAATTTGCATATATAGCAATACCAGAGATTGTCCTGAACATTTTGATTTGTAACACATGGGGTGCCATGTTAGAAGACATACATTTAAAAGGTGATTTAAGAAAACATCTAAAAATTGAGAAAATACCCTTAGACTCTAGAGGGTTAAATGCATCAACCTGATGCACTTTGCCATAAATTCATTTTTGCTCTCAAACAGATTTTCTTTTTCTTTATGGATACTTTACAAATCACTCTTTTAAACTGTATTCTTGTTTTACTGTCATAGTATTTCATAACTGTTTTTCATTTATTCTAATAAATGGTGACCAAACCGTTTGAGACCCACTGAGATAACTAGACTAAAGTTAACAAGTAAGAGTCCCTTACCTCACTGAGCTGTAGTTATCTCTCTCAGTCTGAGGACCGAGCTTGTTTTAGAAATGGCTTCTAATATCCGTTAAGCTAACCAGATGCTAACAACAACAATGCAAATAGTGAGTTTGGTAGAAATATACTGTATAATAGTAAAGTTATTGAAGATTTTACATTATAAATATTCCCCAAAACTCCTTGCTGTAGTATGACACACAGGAGAATATTGATGTGTGTGATGAGTTTGGTAGTAATAAACTGTATAATAGTGATTGAATATTATTGTATTCTCTTTTTTCGGGGTTGCACTTTGCAGACGGTCCCCGAGCACTCGTTTCTTCTCCGGCTGCGGATAGAGACCAATGTAATGTGTCCAGCTCGGAGGACGGCACGCATTGGCTTTTTTTGATCAAAATGTGATTGTAGTTCGTTGTCAACCTTACCACGGTACTTAGGAGATGTCATTTGTGTCTGAATAACGTTTTGTTCATGAGTTATTGATCCGTGAAATCAGAATCTCCCAATATCGTTCCAACTTTACTGAACTAAGCCAGAAGACCGTCTCATTTCGTAGACCGATCGGTTTGCTGTTCCTTCACTTTATTTTTATATACATTTATTTTGGACGAAAACTTAGCGTGAGGAAAGGCAAGTGTGGCGTGAGTGCGTGAGATATGGGTTAATTGCGTGACTCTCACGCTCAATGCGTGAGTGTTGGCAGCCCTGGATTGGTCAGCAGGCAGTGCTTTCACCGAGTTGAGCTCTTAGCCTGCAACCTAACCAGGGGGGTATACTACGAAGCAGGATTTTCGTTTTCCAATCAGAGCTCAGTGTGCGGAGTTTAAAGCGATCAAGTCATATTACAGGAGAAAGGAAATACAGAAAAGCTGCAGAAAACAGTAGCGCCGGATATATATATATATATATATATATATATATGCACACATTGTCTCACAAGCAAAAAAACTCCTTAAAACAACAGTCACGTATACTGTCCACTGTCCATACAAAGACCCAGATGCCTCAACAGGCCATATCCAAATCTGTAATTCTAAGATTTCGAGCAAGGAACACAAACATGCTTGCACCAAATGCATCTTTGATTGTAAACTGTCGGGAAGGTGGGAGCTCCCAGCTGGGAAAACAGAATGGGGTGGTTGTGTTTTTTTCTAGGGCTGTCAGTCGAATACAAATATTTAAATCGCATGATGTCCAGTGAGACTGTAAGGAATCTTGGTGTTATATTTGATCAGGATTTATTCTTTAACGCCCACATAAAATCAAATTCAAGGACCGCCTACCTCCATCTACGTAACATTGCAAAAATCAGGCATATCTTGCCTCAAAACGATGCAGAGAAACTACCATGCATTTGTTACTTCAAGGCTGGATTATTGTAACTCTTTATTATCAGGGTGTACTAAGAAGTCAGTCAAGTCGCTTCAGCTGATTCAAAATGCTGCAGCTTGTGTACTAACCAGAGTTAGGAAAAGGGACCACATTACTCCTGTTCTGGCTGCCTTACACTGGCTCCCTATAGAACACAGGATAGAATTTAACATTCTTCGTCTCGCCTACAAAGCCCTTAATGGGCAGGCGCCATCTTACCTTAAAGAACTCATTATACCCTGTCCTACTAGGGCATAGAGTCTCTAAAAGTACAATGAGAGCCATAGCCTTTTCTTATCAAGCTCCACATTTGTGGAATCAGCTTCCAGTTTGTGTTCGGGCGGCAGACACCCTATCCGTTTTTAAGAGTGTGCTTAAGACCTTCCTTTTTGATAAAGCTTATAGTTAGGGCTGATTAGATTCAGCCCCTAGTTTTGCTGATAGAGGCTTAGTTTGTCGGGACTTCTTCCTTCTCTCTGTCTATACCTGTGTACTCTCATGTTCCGATTAACCCAGCTTCCCCAAATTTCTTTCTTTTTGGTGTCTATATACACCGGGATCCGGAGTCATGGATGATCCTGCGGTCCTGGATCGCGAGTCGTGGCTGTGGTCCTGGATGGATATCCTCGTGGATTCATCTTCTTATTACAGACACATGCATTTCCAAACATTTGGACGACCTATGTTGCAAATGTATTATCTTTTCAATTTACACACGGCATCTATTGCACGTCTGTCCGTCCTGGGAGAGGGATCCCTCCTCTGTTGCTCTCCCTGAGGTTTCTCCCATTTTTCCCTTTAAACTGTGGGTTTTTCTCCGGAAGTTTTTCCTTGTACGATGTGAGGGTCTAAGTACAGAGGGTGTCGTATTGTCATACTGATATTCTGTACAAACTGTTAAGTCCACTGAGACAAATGTAACGTGTGATATTGGGCTATATAAATAAACATTGATTGATGTCCATAGATAATCGCGATTAATCGCAAATTAATCTGTTCTAAATGTACCTTAGAGCAGTGACCACCAACTGGCAGCCCGCGGGCCACATCCGGCCCGCCAGACATTCTCATCCGGCCTGCACGATGGGGGTGACTGTGGCGTTGGCGGAGTGGTTTGCTTTGTGTGCTCCGCGCCACAGCTCCGCGCAACAGCAGTAGCCCTGCTGTGACAGAGTCCAACAGAGAGACAGGAGCTGCGGGACAGTAGCCTAGAAGCAGGGTTGGGTTGTAACGGAATACATGTAACAGCGTTACGTAATCAGAATACAAAAATCAAGTGTATTCAGCTGGTGTTACATTTGAAAAACGAGTATTCTGATTACAGTTACTTTCGTAAACCTGAAGTGAATACTTATTGTAATTATTGGTGGAAAAGTTTCCTCACAAAATGTAATATTCATTACCGGCAGAACTGTGTGCACACTGCACAGTGCTGCAGCATGTCTGTGAGCGAGAGAGAGATGCAGCGTGTCTGTGAGGCCCCGCCCCCGCACGCAGATGAGAGAGAGAGAGATCTCTTTTAAAATATATTAGAAACGGAGATGGTTAGATAAAATGTGAAAGATAACGTTTATGTAGTATTTATTTATTGTTGAAATTATGACATTTCATAACGCGATCAAATCAAAGTGAATGGCCTGCTGCTGCTGAATGCATGGGGAATGCATGACTGGAAAAAGTTTTAAAAGTTATTACATCGTTTCAGATAATAAATACAATGATAATTCATTCTATTTAGGGGCGCCTTTCAAAGCACCCAAGGACACCTTACAATTAATAACATATTCTAAGGAAAGGTTTTAAGACAGTACAAAGAATGCAGTCCGGGTGATGTTTTTTTATGTGGGGTGCAGATGAGAGAGCTGCCCAGAATGACACAAAGATGTTGTGTTTGAGTTCTTGATAAGCCATTAAAACAGTAAAATAAGTGTCTCCTGTTCCCCAAAACATACCCATCTGTTATGAAAAATTATTCCAAAAGTATTCTAAAAGTATTCTGAATACGTTTTTTAAGACACGTAACTGTATTCTGATTACTTTCAGAGCATGTATTCAGTAACTGATTACATTTACAAAGTAACCCTCCCAACCCTGCCTAGAAGTGATCCTTCGTTAGCGTGAAGAGTCTGCTAAGCTTTGCGGTCCGCAGTACCTGAGCAAGCTCCACTAGCATGATTGTTGAAATTGAACATACATTAAACCAATCAGTATCATATCATTTTAGTTGATAACTCAATATATTTAATTCTTTACAAAACATCCAGTGTTTCGGTAGTGACCACAGTATTTTGTTCTCAAGGTTGTATCATATTCCCTCAACCTTATTGCTTAATCCTATCTCATAACATGCCTTATGTTGAAGTGTGAATGTTTGAAGCTACTGACCCAGAATCAGCACTTTAGTAACAGGCTGAAATAGAGGGGAATGAGGCTAGAATGTATGATCTGTTTTTTTATTTTTGAGCAAAACACTTCATAGACATGTTTTTTATATATCTGAGACCTATAATATATGCCTACAAATAGTATAATAAGATACCTTTAAAGTAACACACTGATTTTCAGACTTTAAAACACATTTATTTAAAAACTATGGGATTTACCTGCTTACCACTCCATTTTGTCACTACCAAAATGATCATGTCAATTACCGAAACTTAACCATATGTTTCGGTAGTGATTGTTTCGGTAGTGACTGTTTCGGTAGTGACGATTCTAGCTTAAATTGAGCATAACTAAAGAATGCTAGCAAGTACTAACTCGTTTTTGAAGAGGTTTACACACATAAAAACCTAATACTTTGCATAAAACCCCAAAAAGGTTTACTTAATTGAAGATAATATGTGTTCGGTAGTGACAATTCTTAAGGTTTGTTGAGATCTTCATATTAGGATGAATACTTAACACTAGAACCACCAGAGATTTTTTATACCTAAAACCGCCACCGGGATCAAATTGACCCAGCATTAGAATGCATTGATTTTCAAAGTAAAAGTATTGCTTTAAAAAGAAAAATGGTCCTGTGGTATTGGTATTTTGACAAGCAATTTTGTTAAATAGTTTCGTTTATTAACGGTACAACATAGGGTTTCGTGAGGCGGTTGTCATTGTTGGGTGAAAAGCAAACAGCTGTTTGCTGCGGAGCGCAGCGCAAGCAGTCTCCCGTGAGCGGGAGCGCGCTCCTTCGCTACAGACTGTCGCTATCAATCTATCTCTCTCTCAATCTATCTCTCAATCTATAAGGAACTGCAGTAGACAAAAGGCGTTGCTATAGCAACGCGTCATGTTTGTTTACACGCTAAATCAATAGTGCGAAAAGGGGTGGAGTCAATATGACCAGCTTGGCGGAAATAGGTATAAATGGCAATTCTTTTGCCGAATTCTTCAATCTGACTTCATATTGACAATTTTTAACAACATAGGGTGCTAACACACATTCAGGAAAAGTCACGGACTGGGAGACTTTAATATGTTATTGAAAAAAAGTTACATACAATAAAAAACAGCTCTGGGTCAAATTGACCCCGTTGGCAGTTCTAGTGACAACACTAAAGTTAATTTTAATCATATATAATCAATTATATTCTTGTATAACCCACAATGAAAATGCTTCATATTTTATGATTTTCTATATTTACAGAATAAACAAAACACAAGTGGTTTGTTAAATTCAGTGTGAGGCCTATTATGATTTATGGGTGTCAGTGATAAGCGAGAGACAGCTTCTTCCCTCTCCCCTCACAGCAGTACACAGGGAGGGGGGCTCCTGACTTAAGGAGAAATACATTGAGGCCCCAAAAAGGTGGTTATGTCATAGCCGAGAATAATATTTTGCAAGTCCTGCAGAGTAGGGGTCATGTCCTTTTTACACAAACATGGGAAGGTGTGTCTTATGACATAGCATAGAATATGTCTGGTAATGTCCAGTCCTGTACATCAGAGGCCATGCCCAGTTTCCACAAATATGGATATGGTGGTGTCTTTAGGTTTCTATATCCTGTTGTTGAGCATAGACACTGGCATAGAGGGAGCAAACTCAGAGAGAGGGGGGGGGTTCCCCTGGTATACTCTCTCCCGGAAAAAGCTCTCTCCCTGAGAGCTGGGTTTTCACCTTGGTAAGGTTCTCTCAAACTTGGTAAATATTACTTAAATCTCTGTGGATTGAATGCTGAGTGGAATGATTTGATATTTGATGTGTTTGTGAATAATTAGGCCCGCCAGCTGTGAGGAATCTTCCTCCGAATTCAAGCGGATAGGTATGGGTTTTTTAATGTTAGTACCCGCCATCTGTGTCGGAATATAGGAGTGTGTTTGTGAATATTAGGCCCGCCAGCTGTGAAGAATCTTCCTCCGAATTCAAGCGGATAGGTATGGGTTTTTGAATGTTAGTACGCGCCACCTGTGTCGGAAAACATAGGTATGGAATTGATGTGAATTAATTTGGTGAATAAAAGTTTGAATGTGCTTTTTATTATCACCGGCCATTTATGAGGTAATGCCTCTAAATTCTATCGGGAGATTTAAAAATCACAACTGAATTGGGCAGTTGAAATTACAATTTTATGTAATAAATGTAAAACTGTGAATTTTAAAGTTTCATATTAGAACATGATCACAGCATGATAGGTTTTATAATTATAATGTTGTAAAGAGAGAAGGTAAAAACCCTGTATTAGTTTGGACCTATTTTTCTTCAAATAAACTGATCCCACCTTTTGGATTGGGACAACTTATAAGACATCTGCGCTCTCCTCTCCTGCTTCAAAGGTAAGATTGCACCCTGCCACACTCACACTTAGGTAGGGCCACACCTCATTTACTGATATCAAAATCCTTTGGGATCGCTTAAACAGATTTAAGAGAGTTGTCTGAATTGAAACAGCAGTTAATTGAACCTGGTTCTTCAACGAGTTAATAGAGGTGAGATATTGCTGACGTTGGTGGATCTGAGCCAAGCAGTAAACACATAGACTCAATTACGATAGTTACGGCTGTAACTACGGTTCTATGAGTCCCGGATGACCGCCAGAGGCGGTGCTATAGCACTGGATATGTCCATCGCATGCGCAGTTCGAGTACCTAATAACAACAAAGTCACCTGTGACCCACGTGACTACGACTACATAGGCCGGCGTCTTTAGTGGATCGGTTCCCAGAATCTTCTTGCGAGCACAAGAATTCTGAGTGACCGGAAACTCTGGCGGTCATCCGGGACTCATAGAACCGTAGTTACAGCCGTAACTATCGTTCTATTTCGTCCCTACTGACCGCCAGAGGCGGTGCTTTATGACCTATACCAACCATGTCATGAAGAATCCAAGCCCTTGCTCACTACTGGAAGCAGCGGAGCTCGGCAACAGGACCACGCCCAAAGGATGGGGAGTGGCGACATTGACCCGGTGGAACCTAGAGAATGTGCCAGACGATGCCCACGACGCCAAGGCGCAGATGGTCTGCAGGGACACCCCTCTCAGGGCAGCCCAAGACGTTGAGATGCTCCTTGTAGAGTGACATCTCACCCCTGGTGGCGGGGGGCGGCCACTGGCCCCATAGGAATGTGAGATTGTATCCACAACCCAGTGGGACAGCCGCTGCTTGGAGAGAGCACAGCCCCTTCTCGTGCCGCCATGGCAAATGAAGAGCTGCTCTGACTGTCGTATATGGGCCGTAGCACCAATATACGCCTCTAGGGCACGCACAGGGCACAGCAACTCAGGCGTGCCGTTCTCCTGTGGGACGTTAAAACACGCCAGCTGGATAGGCCGATTGGAGTGTGCTATTGGAAGCACCTTGGGCAGGAATGCCACGTTCGGGCCAGAGGGCAACACCCGAGCCGTCGGAGTTCCACCTCAGGCATGTATCGCTCACGGAGAGGGCATGTAGCTCTCCAACTCGTTTCCCTGAGGTCATGGAAAGCAGAAAAGCTGCCTTTAAGGACAGCCACTTAAGCTCCACCTGGGCCAGGGGCTCGAAGGGAGGAGATGATAGGGCATCCGGGGCAGGTCCCAAGCCGGAGCCCTCGGGGTGCTAGGGGGATGTTGCCATAAAGCCCCTCTCAGGAAGAGGGACACCGACCTGTGGCACCCCGCCATGGCGCCGTCGACCCGAATATGACGGGCAGAAATAGCAGCCACATAAATTGAGAGTGGAGTGAGAACGCCCACTATCTAGAAGGGACTGCTGTCTGGGCAACAGCGTACATGCTGTCCCAAGGAACACGCACATTCTTGCCCCCCAGTTGGGGTAGAAAGTGCGTGAGTGCAAGCTGCACAGCCCGAAGCTCTAGCACGTTGGCATGGTGTGCACCCTCCTGGGCAGACCACTGACCCTGAACGGTCCTGCCCTGCCGTACTGCACCCCACCCTGAGAGACCTCCACCTATGGTGACGGTTTCCTGGCGGGATGGGATGGTGCCCATGGGCACGCCCATCAGGAGATAGGCCCTGCCCCTCCAGTGTGACCGAGAGTGGAGGCAACGCTGCGACACCCTGACTTTCCTGCGCCTGTGCCACTTGGTGTCCAAGTGAAGGCTGTTCAGCCACATCTGCATGGGGCGCAACGACAGCGGGCCCAATGGCCGAGGCAGCCTGCCCAAGGGCCGGAGGAACTTGGAAGTAGGCATCCCTCAAGTCCGGACATTGGCCATACAGGAGGCTCCAATGGAGGTTTAGATAGCCATATAGCAGGTACTGGGTGATTGAGGTCGGATTGCAAGCCATCAGGTCAAGGAGATCAGGGATTCGCTTCTCAGCGGCCGCCATGGCGGCGAGAAGCTCCGCCCGGCTCGGCAGACGATCCAGCTTGTTCCTCTTCACCTTAAACTGGTGGACAGTGACAGACTTTTTCAAGTCGTTCATGTTGGCTTTCACCTCTCTGATGATGTGGGTCATATCAGACTGGGTTAGCCTGCAACCCTGGAGCTTTGACTCAGACAAGTACCTCAGGAAATGGTTCACATTCTTCAGGAACAACAGCGATGTTGTGACTGCCCGGCCCGACTTTACAATATACTCACTCCAGCCACGGACCCTCTTCGTGTCTTTTAGGAACAGCCAATCTGACAGCCGGTTAACACCATGGGCCATGAATACGAGGAAGTTCTTTATCCGGCTGACCTTGGACAGACAATTTTCGTTCTGTTTTACTGTCGGTGCGACACCCTCACAATGATCCTTTTATGTCTGAATGTACGTCTCCATGCTTTGAGGCAACGTGATTTCACACATGGTATTCCCCCGTCCCCTCCCAGTGGACCAGTGAGGAGAGGGCCAGTCCTTAGCCAGATTAGCTTTCAGCTTATTGTAGACGGACGCACGGGTCTTCTGGCATACAGGGGTCTCACTACCGGAGGCTGCTGGGGCCGCATGACAGTCTTGACCAGGGTCTTGAGAGGGGTCTCACTACCGGAGGCTTCTGGGGACCGCATGACAGTCTTGACCGGGGTCTTGAGAGGGGTCTCACTACCGGAGGCTGCTGGGGACCGCATGAGAGTCTTGACCGGGGTATTGAGAGGGGTCTCAATACCGGAGGCTGCTGGGGACCGCATGAGAGTCTTGACCGGGGTCTTGAGAGGGGTCTCAATACCGGAGGCTGCTGGGGACCGCATGAGAGCCTTGATCGTATTTTAAGATATAATTGACCGTTTTCTTTACTTGTTTCGGCTTTCCATGGGTGGGGGGGCATGGCAGGCCGCCTATGAGCTACCCAATTCGGCCTGGAACCTCCAGGAATTGTAGGCTATAGTGTTAAAATGCCTGATTAATATGTTAGTAATGCTGGCAGCAGGTTCACTGCTGTTAGCAGGGTCTCACACTCACAGGCAAAGGCAAAAGGCAAACAGGTTTTTTCACACTTCCAGGAGACAGACTGCGAAAACCACCTCTCTGTGGCACTTCACAGAGCCCCAAAGGACGGACTAAGCAGCTCCAGCATGTCTCCCTAACGTGCGCACTTCCATAACCTCGCACACCGTGAGACCCCGGGCCCCCGGACTTAAGCACTCCCCCACGGACTAAACCCAGATGTTCACACCCTACAGAACCTCATGCTCCTGGAAACCCTAAAAGGGGGGTGGATTTTGCGGTGCTTTACCATCCGCCTATCAGCATCCATATGCGTCCTTTTTCACGGCTCCCCCCTTGTGCTGGAGGTTCACTCTTTAACTGTTTTGTCATATTTCGTCTTTCCACGGGTGGGTGCGCCTGGCAAAGCTGTGTACCCAAACTCAAGCACTCTCACTCTGACTAAACACATAAGGACATCCGGGTAAGACCTTAGTGCCCCTTAGTGCCCCTGGTACACCATGTCGTTAAATGAGCTCAGTAATGTACTGCACAACATCACATGGGTAAATGAGCTCCGTGTTGCCCTGCAATATCACATTTGGTGTATTTCCAAAAAGCTGTGAAAATAAAAATATCTCCGTCATGTCCTGTAAAATATCATTCTTTGTTTATTTCTATCATTCAGGCAAATACACATATCTTTGTCCGCTCCAGGAGCTTCAAAGTGCAGACTCCTGAGCTCCGTCATGTCCTGCAAAATATCATTCCTCCGACCGCCAAGCACTGGCACGTGGACCCGGGGAGGAGGCCCTCCGATGGCGGGTCAAATTTGCTGATAGCACAGCTGACGGCTGGACACTAGCCGTAGAGGAGAACCAGGGCAGGACCAGGCAGTTCCCTCTTTGCAGACAAGCATATGTGGTTGTTACGCAGGATCAAACAGGTAGCCTGTGATGAAGTAGGGTCAACCCTATATCATGTGAAGCCACCGAGCCGTGGTCCCCGAGGGAACTGGTGCCCGGAGCAAGGCCAATTGCTGAATGCCGCAGCCGACTAAGGCCGCTATGCAACAGTGGAGGATTAGAGAAACTGATGTTTGCCTGGCACTCCGTGGCGAAGTGGGGAGGTGGAACTTCCACCCCGCTGCAGAACCCGTGGTGGGACCCCTGAGTCAGACGGTTCGTCTTGGAAACGCTTCATATTGGTCGGCCCGGGAGGTAAGAGACATGCAGAGTTACCCCCACGCAGCACACCCTCGCGGCCATCAGAGTCGAACCCGCAGTTCGGAGGAACCGACAGCCAGAGCACCGACACGTGGACCGGGGGTGAAGACCCTCCGATGGCGGGTCGCGTTTGCCATTCGATCAGTGAGGTCAGAGGAGAAGAACCCGCAGTTCGGAGGAACCGACCGCCAGAGCACCGGCACGAGGCTGGGCCGGCGGAGGCCCTCCGATGGCGGTTCGTGTTTGCCATTAGAGCAGTGAGAAATCAGGAAAAAACTTATCTTTTGGGAGAACCAGAGAAAAGGGGTGAAAATGGAGAAATTGTATCCCAAAATAGTGTCTCTTAAGGCGAGTAGAGTCCCCTGACAACTCTCCTTACATTCCTCCAGAGTCAGGAAAAACTCTGTTATCTTTTGGGAGAACCAGAGAAAAGGGTTGAAAATGGAGAAATTGTATCCCAAAATAGTGTCTCTTAAGGCGGGTAGAGTCCCCTGACAACTCCCCTTACATTCCTCCAGAGACCAGTTCAAAAACTTAAAGTTTGGTAAGAACCATGATGCGGGTGCGAGAACACAGCCTTCACCGGCTACCTGCTGAACGGAAAGAGTAGAGCAATGCTCCTACTCTCCGAAAACAAAGAGGGATGTAACTACACCCACGTTACCGGCAGAGGGAGCAGGAGCGAGAGCACTGCCTTCACCTAGCTGGATTAAATAAAGACGTTTAGCAGGACAGCTTAGCCGGGCGGCTGCTGCTAGAATCAAGCAACACGTCTACCAGGAGCGGGGGCGAGAAAACTGCCATCACTGGATGAGTTAAACAACGAAGCTCAACAGAACACGCCAGATGTTAGCCAAGGGGCTGCTGCTAACAATCAAAACAATAAATTTACCGGGAGTGGGAGCGAGAGCACTGCCTTCACCAGCTGAGTTTAAATAAAGAAGCTTTAACAAAACATGCAAGATGTTAGCCAAGCGGCTGCTGCTAACAATCAAGCGAGATCAAGTCAAACACAAATGTTTAAGACCAGATAACTAGCTTCTAAAGAAGAGAACAGCACAGAGCCGTAGTTACAGCAGTAACCATGGCCAGTGCTTACACGGCATAGAACCATAGTTACAGTAGTAACTATGGCCAGTATTTACACGGCTTAGAACCGTAGTTACAGTAGTAACTATGGCCAGTACTTACACGGCTTAGAACCGTAGTTACAGTAGTAACTCTGGCCAGTACTTCCGCTGCATAGAACCATAGTTACAGTAGTAACTATGGCCAGTACTTACACGGCTTGGAACCGTAGTTACAGTAGTAACTATGACCAGTACTTACAAGGCTTAGAACCGTAGTTACAGTAGTAACTGTGGCCGGTGCCTAAAAGTGTCAGCCAACGGCTGCACCCTAGATCAGTGGTTCTCAACTGGTCAGGCCTCGGGACCCACTTTTTACTTGGTCAATAAATCGCGACCCAACATTTTGAAGCACTCAAATCTATTCAACAAAAAATCGTGCTGTAATATATATACGCTTTTCAGCATACAATATTAATAAAAGTGAACTACAGTGCATATATCCCTTATATCCCTTCACAGAACTAAAGTATGCTTTTAAAAAAGGTTTAATGAGATGATGGAATCAAAGCTGAACTATATAAAAAGGCACACATGCTGAAAACCCAACCCCCCAGCAGGGGGGTCTGGGGGGATTCTCCCCCAGGAGATTTTTAGAAATACTAACATAAACTATGCATTCTGGTACACTGAGAAGAAAATAAATAAATCTATTACTACCCGACATATTAATAATATTTTATGCCATTGTTTGTTTTTCACTTTGTTCTGACATCCTGCTGCGAGAAGAGTAAAGAGGAGATAGTCTGTGCGACTTACTTTAAATTGTGGGTAAGGGTAGATAGCTCCCATTGTTCTGTGACCTGTCAGTCATCAGACCGTGGGTCATATTTAAAGGTGACCTATCATCCATCCATCCATCCATCTTCTTCCGCTTATCCGTGGTCGGGTCGCGGGGGTAGCAGTTCCAGCAGAGAGCCCCAAACTTCCTTTTCCCTGGCGACATCAACCAGCTCTGACTGGGGGATCCCAAGGCGCTCCCAGGCCAGCGAAGAGATATAATCCCTCCACCTGGTCCTAGGTCTACCCCTTGGTCTCTTCCCAGCTGGACGTGCCTGGAACACCTCCCTAGGGAGGCGCCCAGGTGGCATCCTAACTAGGTGCCCGAACCACCTCAACTGGCTCCTTTCGACGCGAAGGAGGAGCGGCTCAACTCCGAGTCCCTCCCGGATGACCGAACTTCTCACCTTATCCCTAAGGGAGACACCAGCCACCCTGCGGAGAAAACCCATCTCGGCCGCTTGTATCCGCGATCTCGTTCTTTCGGTCATGACCCATCCTTCATGACCATAGGTGAGGGTAGGAACGAAAATGGCCCGGTAGACAGAGAGCTTTGCCTTCTGGCTCAGCTCCCTTTTCGTCACAACGGTGCGGTAAAGCGACTGCAGTACCGCTCCCGCTGCTCCGATTCTCCGGCCCATCTCACGCTCCATTGTTCCCTCACTCGAGAACAAAACCCCGAGATACTTGAACTCCTTCACTTGGGGTAAGGACTCATTCCCTACTTGGAGTGGACAATCCATCGGTTTCCTGCTGAGAACCATGGCCTCAGATTTGGAGGTGCTGATCTTCATCCCAGCCGCTTCACACTCGGTTGCGAACCGATCCAGTGAGTACTGAAGGTCGCAGACCGATGAAGCCATCAGAACCACATCATCTGCAAAAAGCAGTGGTGCAATCCTTAGCCCACCGAACTGCAGACCCCCCCCCCATGACTACGCCTCGAAATCCGATCCATGTATATCAGGGTTGCCAACTTTGGGTACCTGGCTGGAGTGAGATTTTGATATCATAGGTTTAATTACACATTATGCGCACGAAATGACTGCTATCGTGTCAGCAGCGGGACCATAGCATATATATAGGATATATATTGTTATTTGTGTAATAATTCTCGCGTCCAGGAGAGAAGCTTAAAAAGGAGACTAAATGGAGTCTCTGAGATGGTTTCAAATTGGTACTTTAATTCAAATAAAGGCGCGGTAATGTTACAAACAGAATATTGTCCGACAGAAAAACAGCTGTGTCTCTGGCTCCCGCCAGGTGAAGAAAGAGAGCGAACCGTCGTAGCTCGGCTATATTTATATCCTCTGCTGGCTCCTCCCTGCAGGCCAGCTCTCCAACGTTTTAATGTCCGTTGTTACGCATATCAGATGATACAGACATTGTACATTCAATATATCTAAACACGCCTTTTCTCTTCCTTAACTCTTTTATAACTTTATATGTAATACATGTTAACGGCGTCAATAGGCACTTTAGTGATAATAATGGACGGTAGTCCCGGATGTTGTGATGAAGGATTTTCAGAATAAAAGCTTGGTATTGAGAACTTCCGGTTTTTTCCAGAATAAAATAGCATTTAAACTGACGGTATGTTTAAGCTACATTATGCTATTAAACATTGATTTTAATTTCTAACAATATACAATACATACAAGTACGGCACACAGTTTCATTCACTAATGAAAGTCAAACACATGTTTGTTTCCACTGTTTTATTGTGTGCCTGTCGCGATAAGCAATTAATTGACTTATCGTACGATAAATAAAAATGAACTCGATAAATTGTCATTTACATGAGGATGTGACTAGCAGTTCGAAAGGATGTACTTGAATTATTATTATATATTATCATTATGTCAGTGGTCTAAAATGGTCATACAACGGTGCCGACAATATTATCGTTTATCGTAATAATTTCCGGGAAAATGTATCCAACAAAATTAATTATCGTGAGAGCTATACATGAAACACACACACAAACAAATCTACAGACTTACTCCAAACTGCCAAATATATTAATTAACACACTCTCACTATACTATTTGACTCTATGTTGGCCTAGTAGAACAATAAGCAGCAGACTTTTACTTTTTTATCATTTCTACTGGATCTTAGATCTGCGCATGCGTAATACGGGTCGGCAGTTGCGGCTCCAGAGTATTTGTGTTGTGTAATCTATGGTAGGGCTAACCCATACAGTGGTGGGGCTCAAGTCAGTATTTGCAATGTAATTACATACACGCTCTCCTTGACAGTGAAACGCCACGCGTGAGGTTTAGATTATTTCCCTGTCTCAATCCAAATTGAACTGTATGAAATAAAAAGGCACATTTGTCTTGTAGTAAATAAAAAGGGCGACCTGGAGCCAATCTTGCAATTTCCCCACAGTTGAAAGAGTTGACATGCTGAAAACCCAACCCCTGCAGGGGGGTCTGGGGGGATTCTCCCCCAGGAGTTTTTTTTAAATACTAACATAAAATACACATTCTGGTACTCTTTTGAGAAGAAAAATAAATACATCTATTACTCCACGACATATTTAAAAAATGAATGCCATTTTAGTTTTTTGTTACTTTGTTCTGAAAGCTGAACCTGCTGCTCCTCACCGAGAGAATTACTTTACTTTGTGGATAAGGGTGGATAGCCCCCATTGTTCTGTGTGTCAAAATGAAAGACAGCCCACACACCTATCAATCATCAAACCGTGGGGTCTTATTTCATTACGTGTTGATTTCTATAATAATAAGTAATGTTGTATCGATGTACTACCGCATAAGTATTCTCCGTTGGGACTTCCTGCAACAACACCACGCCGTTAACTTGATTCTGATTGGCCAGAAGACATTATCAAAGATGTTCTATTGAGAAGACGATCACTACGTGACAACAGTTTTCAAAACCGTTTCTAGTCTTCGGTATTCTTGTTTTTGGCGTGAGAATAGTGTGGGCAGCGTGAGAGCGTGAGATTGAGAGTGAAAGCGTGTGTCACACGCCAGATGCGTGAGAGTTGGCAACCCTGGTATATTACAAACAGGATTGACCTATCATGCTATATTTAAATGATATAGTGTATGACCATACCTATATAAGGTATATTTATACATTTTATTTTCCAAAATACCAAACAGATCATTTTTTAGCCATGCCTCGTTTCGCTCATTTTCGCTTTATTCCAAACCTGCCTATGAAAATTCTGAGCAGCAGCTGACCACGCCCCCTGCAGAAGAGCCGGCGAGAGTCACGTTACCATGCTTGCTGTGTTTACGAGTGTGGAATACACATGTCATCTCAGAGCAATGCATGTGTTCAAGCATATTATCAATTTGATCCAGAAACTGAAGCAGCGGAGGTTTTGGTGGAGGTGCAAACATCTCAGTTGTCAGCAATGTGTGTTTCATGTGTTTTAAAAGCTCAGTTATTGACTTCTTTCTAAAGGGGTACATGTGCAACTTGCGCCACGATGCCTTCTGAACCGGAGCATGTGCTGCATGGAGATACCACACGTAACATTAGCTTCACTAAGTTGTCTGTTTAGAGAATACATTTTTCACATGTCATTCAATATATGTTTATCACACTAGGTGTAAAGACGGATGCAGGAACTTGAGGACTCTAACCTGTGTGGTGGACCATCCTGGATTGTGTGCCTAAATGTGTTTTCCCTGCAGAATGCATTGAATATTTACAGAGCTGAACACAGTTGGACTACAGTTGAGGCAAATAGAGCACTGAGTGGTTTGTTTTGACTGAAATTGTAAAACGAATGCTAATATTGTTCATGGAAATAAATACTGGTGTATATGGCTTTATGCAATCTTTCATTCTGTCATTGTACTATTATATACTACACAGCAATGGCATAACGCACCCATGTGTATGACAAAAAAAGTCCACACACAACCTTATGCTTTTGAAATCAGAATATTCTTTACCCATCCAAACATGAATAATCACGACACATTTGATATCAACTCGGAACTTTATTGTCAAAATCAACGGTTATTTGAACCCATAAAAAACAGGAGCTTTGTGAGCTGGTGCTGGGGCTTCCATGGAGAGAGGATCAGAGTGGTGATTCCGGCCTGCGTTGTCCTCTGATCCGTGAAATGTCTATGTTAGGTTCAGACAGCAGCCAAATTGAACCGTGTGGCATACCCGGCGATGACCTCCTCCCTGTCAGGTTGCTCATAATGGTGCAAGGTCCACAAAGACTTGGTCGAAGATGAGGTCCATCAAGTTGGCCACGTAGCCTGTGCAATGTTAAAAAAAGCACAACAAAAAAAGTGGTTGAGATTAGTAAATGCATGTCGTCAACAACAACATACCAGGGCTTTAGCTCCGTTTTACTCGTGGTGTGTGTCCCCTCGCATACATACATACAGTGTTGTATCCTAACACACCCCCATTTATATTCATGTGCGCAAACAAGTAAACATGCAAAAGCTTTTACATATAACGCTGCAAAAAACGGCATGTCTCATTAGCGTAGCGTAGCTTAGCGTAGCGTAGCTTAGCGTAGCGTAGCTTAGCTTACAGATCGATGATATATGATCGTTCTTACAGACTACAATCACAAAAGCTTTTACATAACGCTGGAAAAAACGGCACTTACCTCCAGAAGATTACGTTTGTTATTATAACTTACTCAATATGATTTTTTAGAGGATACAAAATACTAATACATAGGAGAATAAATACTTGTGTTATCGGCTAGGCCAGGCGTGGCTTTACAGCCTTCACACAGATCGCCATTACGGCAGTCTGAACATGTTCGCAAATGCCTGATAATTAAAATAAAAGACAAAGCAAATACTGCGGAGCGTACAAAATAAAATGTTACAAGAACATATAAACACCTAACCGATTACTAGTTGGGGTTGAGGCGACATTGATACGGCTAAGCTACATGCTACCAGCTAGATATAGCTTTATCAGGAAAAACACCGCTAAATAAAAACTTACAGCTTCAGAATTGGATGTGTCCTCACTGGCCTGGTCCCGGATGGTTGGTATTGATCCCGGGTGTAGCATTAGTTTGGAGGCATATCCGTGTTGGACTTGAGAGAAGTTCATAAACATGTCCGTGGTTTAACTGGCTTAGACATCCTGGCAAGAGCAGGCAGAAACACAGATGTGACTGGGGTAGCCTGCCGATAGCCTATATGCGAATGAGAGGTTTGGCAATGCACGTGGCCGTGGCTCATTCCCCTGATAGGTGGAGAGTTGACCAATAAGCGGAGTACGTCTTTGTGACGTAGAAAAGTGTCGGAATGTGGATCCATTTTTTTCAGATCCGTTGCAGCCCCTTTTTTAGAGATTTGGCGAAGGAGGAAAATAGAGAGGGTTGTGTTTTCTGACACTTGGTGAGTTCCCCGGAACACCGGGGACACATAATCATGTATAAAAGACGTACAAAGGTGCATTTTGCATGATAGGTGCCCTTTAATTATGTGTTCATTTCTATCTGAAGTTGTAACCATGGGTGTATAAAGAAGAGTTCTACCGCAAAGTTATTCTCCGTGGGGACTTCCGGCAACAATCTTGATTCTGATCAAAGGCCAGAAGACTCGAAAAAACATCAGCAAAGATATTTTATTGAGAAGATGATCACTATGTGACAGAGGTTTTCAAAACCGTTTATGGTCTCCGGTACTTCCAGTCCAATGCCGACTGCATGCACAGCGTTAGAAAATCACTCACATATCCGCGACCCACTTTTGGGTCGCGACCCACCAGTTGAGGACCACTGCCCTAGATAATATAATATTGGGAGGATGAAATCCTCTTTAATGGCCACACATACAGAGCACACAGCACACACAGTGAAGATTGTTCTCTGCATATCATCCTAGTGCTAGAGTCTACTGCAATCAAAACCATACGTTACTGGGAGCGGGAGCGAGAGCACTGCCCTCACCGGCTGAGTTAAATAGTGAAGCTTAACAGTACATGCAAGGTGTTAGCCAAGCGGCTGCTGCTAACAATCAAGCAACCAAGTCAAAACACAAATGTTAAGACCAGATAATTAGCTTCTATGGAATAGAACAGCCCACATAGAACTGTAGGCCATGGTCACGGTAGTAACCATGGCCAGTGCTTACATGGCCTAGGACCGTAGTTACAGTAGTAACTATGGCCAGTACTTACCTTACTCTCGGCATCTAAACAAAAAACGGGCAACATATTGCACACTGGGCTTTCCATACTAAATTGAATGAGAGACGCAGCTAAAGCTGGGACTCAAATGCTAATGATAGCTCGGGCACAACGCCACAAGCAGAACTTTCAAAAGAGCATAATAAGGGCAACTTTATGGGAGAGGAAGCGGGAACACTGTCGTCACCAGAAAGTATAAGCCAAACAATAAATAAGACATAAATCAGGACAACTTAGCTGGGAGAGGGTGTGGGGACACAGCCATCAGCAGCAACAAGTTGACACAAACCTGTCCGTCGAGGCTCTGCACAGCGCACAGCCGGCCACAGCTCCTGGAGGACGCGCAACCCGTAGCTCCGACTGTCAGTCGCGAAGCTGCACACGGCCAGCTGCTTGCAGAGAAATCCCTCAGATCAAACGTTCAAACCTGAACGCTGTAGGCTACAAGAATGTAGCCGCGGTACTCTTGCGAAGCGAGAAGATGAAAAGGAACTGATCCACTAATGACGCCGGCCTATGTAGCCTTAGTCACGTATGCGAACTGCGCATGCGTGCGATGGACATATCCAGTGCTAAAGCACCGCCTCTGGCGGTCAGTAGGGACGAAATAGAACTTCGGTTAGGTCAATTAGTAGGTCTGAGTAATTTCCCGGAATAAATTATCAGCCCTCCTGACTCTAACGGAGCGTCCACACAGCAGCGTGCGTTGACGCTTGGCGGTAGGCGTGTCTGAAGCTTGGGGATTTTTTGCGAGCAACACGACCAACAACCAATCACATGAATCTCCCGCCCCCGACATACAAAGCAATAGCAATGTTAAAACGAAGTAAACTGGATATAAAATCCCCAAACAGGCGAAAACCTACCAGTTTCACCCACTGTCTCTGCCACCTCCCTCCATGACTCGCTCCTCCGGTTTGTATCCCGGTAGATGAACAGAGACTGATCATTCAGCACCGGGTGATTCTCTACCGCTATAATACCGCAGTTTGATTGGCTAGCGCTTGTACTGGCAGATTTGCATAAACGGGATTTCATTGGCTGACGCTTCTGCCGAGGCGCCAAAGGTTGAACATTGCTCAACTTTTGAAGCGAGCAACGCCAGCAACGCTCCACGTCGCTTTCCAAAATGCAGTTCGGCTAAAAGTGACGTCACCCCATTCAAAGTGAATGGGCAGAAGCGTTGTAAGCTTCAACGCACGCCGCTGTGTGGACGGGCCGTTACAGGTTATACGCCGATTTTCCGATTTTGGAACAGATTTATATCAAAAGTATGGGATATAGCTACTTACCATTCAGCCATGAGGGACAGGGATGCAGTGTCACTGTCTAGTCAAAAATGCAGGGGTGTGCCTAAAAACCAGACTCAGCCATTGGACTAAAACGCCTTGTGTTTCGGTAGTGACATGAAAACTGGGGATATAGTTTTTTTATTTAAAAATGATACCCACAATAAATCTAAATATTCCAACTTCTGTTTGAATGTAATCATAAAGGTTTTCTAAATACACCATTGAACAACATTTAAAAAAAAATGTTAAGTGTTATTTACAGAAATTGAAATGTAGACAGCTACTTCCCAATAGAAAGTACCCTATACATCAAGGATGGGCAAATGGCGGCCCGGGGGAACCAATACTTTGTTTATTTGAAATCAGATGAAAAAAAACTGTCACGGACACTGCCGTGTTATCTATGATTACTATACGCTTTTCATTCATAATTTCAGCGGGAGGGAGGGGAAGCGGCGCTGAGGAACAGCAGAGTGCGGGTTGACAGGTGTCTGTGTTGACATTCCCCTTATTTTGCGTCAGCAGAGACAGGCTACAAGTGTCTTAGCTATAGGTTCAAGTTAGACAACTAATGTCTGGGTTAGTGTTCATGACTTCATGTTTATGTCATCTTAATGCACACACATTTTCCGTACTTTCCAATAGTTTAAAATAGTTTTATTCCACTGTTAAATAACCTGTTCAATACAAACATGCCACTTGTAAAAATTAAATAACATTTCTGTGAACTGATATTTGTTTAGTGAGCTTATTAGAGGATGTTCCCAGAAAGATTGTAAAATGTCAATGAAGATGTCAGACTTAATTTGTTAATAATTACATACAATACATGGAATTTGTGTGTGTGTGTTCCAAGTGAATCTGCGGCCCCCTGGTGGCCAGTACATACATTATGTGGCCCCCACCACCATCCAAGTTATCCATCCCTGCTATAGATTATGTTTTTGTATATATTAAGCTTATCACTATCTAATTGAATGCCTTGTGTTTAAATAGACCATAACATATTTTTAGTAAATATCTATGTCTGAATAGTTAAAGGTGGGGTAGGTAAGTTTGAGAAACCGGCTCGAGATACACTTTTTGTTATATTCCATGGAATGCTCTCAACATCCCGATAGCAATGAATATCTTAAGTGCTAAGTCATGTGTGGAAGCCGTAGTACTGTAAAAAGCACGACCAATCATTTGAGCCGGGCCGGCTAAAATGATTGGATGGCCGACCTGCCTGTCAGCCTTCGATCTGTGCACAAACTTATCTCGTGCCCTCATCAGTCATGTGCGCGTTCGTGTGTGTTGGAGGAGGGGCTCTGTAAGGAAGTGGCAGATTTTTTCCGGTTGTGTATTTTCAAATTCTAGCGCACTCGAGCTGGTTTCTCCAAAATTACCTACCCCACCTTTAATTGTTTTGTTAAATAGTTTTTCTTGTTGTGGGACCGCACTTTGCACTAATTCGGTAGAATGCCCCATATATGCTTTTCAGAATACATTATTAAAGTGAAGTACAGTGCATATATCCCTTCACAGAACTGAAGAATGCTTTTAAATAAGGTTTAATGAGATGATGGAATCAAAGCTGAACCGTAACATACAAAGGCACACATGTTGAAAACCCAACCCCAGCAGGGGGGTCTGGGGGGATTGTCCCCCAGGAGATTTTTAGAAATACTAACATATAAACCTACGCATTCTGGTACACTCTGAGATGAAAATAAATAAATCTATTACTACCCGACATATTAGTAATATGTTATGCCATTGTTTGTTTTTCACTTTGTTCTGACAGCTGAACTTGCTGCTCCTCACAGAGAGAAGAGCAAAGAGGAGATAGTCTGTGTGAATTACTTTCAATTGTGGGTAACGGTAGATAGCTCCCATTGTTCTGTGACCTGTCAATCATCAAACCGGGGGTCATATTTCATTATAGAGAGGCGATGTCCCTCCCTTTCCGGGGGACCTCCATGGGACCTTATTTCGGAAAAAGTATGTATTGAAGTCAATGGCGAGAGAAAGATTATCTTTCGATCCCGTTTGAATTGTGCCACAAATTACACATAATGTGACCAGCTCTATTGAAATCAGTCGGAAGTCGCAACGGCTCATTTCAAAATAAACGTGGATTTGCGTAAAAAAATAGTTTTTCGGGGTTCGGGTGTTTTGTTTGATTTTAAATAAACAAAGTCTTGGCTTTCAGAATATGAAACTTTTATTTCCAAAATCACGCAAGAAATACATATTTGAAGCTTGTAAAGGGAAGATGACAGCTCTCACTCACCACTCTGCTGTTCCGCAGCGCAGCTTCCCCTCCCTCCGGCTGAAATTATGAATGTAAGAGTATACCCGTGTAAACAGCACCTAAGAGCCATAGTGTTTTGTACACTGATTTATGACATACCAGTACTAATGTACAAACAAACATTAAATGTCATTAAACACTTTAAGATCCACTATCTGGCTGCCAGAGGGTTATGTTAAATCTTTTTCACACCCTCTTCTGTAGATCAGAGACATCTTGAAGACAGGTCCTTGGCCTAATGTGGTTTACTCACTCACCCACACATACAAGAAGCTCATTCATAAACACATCAGTTCATGTAACTGGAGCCACTCTGGCCTTCTATGCTACCCATTGTAAGTAGTTACATAACAAAGTGAGGGCTTAACACCAAGGAGAACAATGAGCGTCTGGGAAGACTGGTGAACTATATGAACATCCATCAAATATCAGAAATTCCTGAAAGTTGTACATACGTGAGTTGTACTTAAGTCAAAGTATATGAAACAGAAAGATGTAATTGGCTTGGTGGAAATTCCCTTTAGCTTCTAAAGTTTCAAAGAAGTGGTACTCTTTGTGCTGGCTTCCTCTGCTTACCTTGCATGACAAATACAAATATTTGAAATGTGATAAGATTAACCCCCTACACCAGGGATCACCAACTACATTTGTCCAAGGGCCAAAATGTATCCAATAGACACTATCGCGGGCCAGTGGGGGGGGGGGGGGGGGGGGGGGTACAGGTACTGCATAAAGCTTAGCAGACTCTTCACGCTAACGAAGGATCACTTCGAGGCAGGGTTGGGAGGGTTACTTTGTAAATGTGATCAGTTACTGATTACTGAATATATGCTCTGAAAGTAATCAGAATACAGTTACAGTTACGTGTCTTAAAAACGTGTTCAGGTTACTTTTAGAATACTTTTGGAATACTTTCTTTCTCCATAACAGATGGGTATGTTTTGGTAAACAGGAGACACTTGTTTTACTGTTTTAATGGCTTATCAAGAACTCAAACACAACATCTTGGTGTCATTCTGGACAGCTCCCTCTCATATGCACCCACATAACAAACATCACCCGGACTGCATTCTTTGTACTGTCTTAAAGCTTTCCTTAGAATATGTTATGAATTGCCAGGTGTCCTTGGGTGCTTTGAAAGGTGCCCCTAAATAGAATGAATTATCATTATTATTATTATCTGAAACGATGTAATAACTTTTAAAACTGTTTCCAGTCACTTGCCCCATGCATTCAGCAGCAGCAGGCCATTCACTTTGATCCCGTTATAAATGTCATCATTTCGACAATAAAGAAATGCTACATCAACGTTCTCTTGCACATTTTATCTAACCATCTCCGTTTCTAACTTTCAATATATTTTAAAAGAGATCTCTCTCTCATCTGCGTGCGGGGGGGGGCGGGGCCTCACGGACACGCTGCATCTCTCTCTCGCTCTCAGACACGCTGCAGCGCTGTGCAGTGTGCACACAGTTCTGCCGGTAATGAATATTACATTTTGTGAGGAAACTTTTCCACCAATAATTCCAATAAGTATTCCAAAATGTATTCACTTCAGGTTAACGAAAGTAACGGTAATCAGATTACTCGTTTTTCAAATGTAACGCGAGCTGAATACAGTTAGCCTACTTGATTTTTGTATTCTGATTACGTAACGCCGTTACATATATTCCGTTACAACCCAACCCTGCTTCTAGGCTACTGTCCCGCAGCTCCTGCCTCTCTGTTGGACTCTGTTGCAGCGGCTGCTGCTGTGGTGCGGAGTGCACAAAGCAGACTCTTCACAACGAAGGATCACTTCTTCTTCTTCTTCAAGGAAGGGAAGGTTTCGCAGTACGCAGTCTACTGTCCCGCAGCTGCTGCCTCTCTGTTGGACTCCGGTACTGCACCTTACTCACGAGACGTTGTAAAAAAAAAAATGGGTGGGGGGCGAACGCAGTAACCACTCCGCCAACGCCACAGTCACCCCCGTCTGCGGGCCGGATGAGAATGTCTGGCGGGCCGGATGTGGCCCGCGGGCCGCCAGTTGGTGGTCACTGCCCTACACAATGAGAGACTGAAACAGTTCTACAGGATGGAGGAAATGACAAAGGATTTGTCTGTGTGGAAAAGTCACCTTTAAGTCTGCATGTTGCTGAATAGAAAAATATGAAAACGTTCATTTTTATTTTCTTCTAATATTTTCTTGGTATTTTAAGATGGAAATATTATGCTCATGTTCAGGCTCATATTATATTTAGTACCATACTGTGACATGTCTCCATGCTTTAATGTTCAAAAAGCTCTTTATTTCGCTCATACTGCATGTGCAGCAGCACCTCCTTTCACCCTCTGTCTGAAACCAGAGCCCAGTCTGCTCTGATCGGTTAGCTGGACGGCTCTGTTGTGATTGGTCAACCGCTTAGAGATATCCCACTCCTTAACATATCACGTACAATGAAGGTTTCTCAATTCTCTAATTTCCCCTCCTCGACTCCTCGGTCCTCCGGTAGTGACCCGGAAATGGATTTCAGCGTGCCATGTTGAAGGACATCTAATTTTTCTAAATGCACATCGAGAACCGAGGCTCGAGCATCGAGCATCGAGGAGGCTCTCTGGAGGAGCTATAAAAAAAATTAGGGCTCTCAGTCGATTAAAATCGCGATTAATCGCATGATTGTCCACAGTTAATCGC
The DNA here is from genome assembly GCA_902827135.1 of Harpagifer antarcticus. Taxonomy (NCBI): domain Eukaryota; kingdom Metazoa; phylum Chordata; class Actinopteri; order Perciformes; family Harpagiferidae; genus Harpagifer; species Harpagifer antarcticus. Next base: position 1,718,282 of record CADEHL010001068.1, read on the forward strand.
ACATTTTTTGTCTGTTCTAAGTGTACCTTAGAGGGATATTTTTCAAGTTTTTAATACTCTTATCAACATATGAGTGGACAAATATGCTTTATGCAAATGTTTGTTTATTATCATTTGAACAATGACAAATATTCTCATGAATATTAAACACAACAACCTCTGAACATTACAAATATTCGCCTCAATTCAACCTGGATCCTCTCTCACACAATACAAAAATACAATACAAAGTGTGTGTGTGTGTGTATGTGTGTGTGGACAGAGACACTGTGATGGATCGTTGGAGCTATGTGAAACTAAAGGCATATGCTCGAACGGGAGCTGCCTGGATGCTGCAATCATGTTGCGCACACTATCCGTGCTGACTTTTCGTACAATGTCCCACTGTCTGGCTACCTGCATAAAGCAGGGTTGCCAACTTTGGGTACCTGGCTGGAGTGAGATTTTGATATCATGGGTTTAATTACACATATGCCCACGAAATGACTGCTATCGTGTCAGCAGCGGGACCTTAGCATATATAGGATATATATACACAATATATACAAATACACAATATTGGACACAGACTATAAAGGGCACACAGTTTCATTCACTAATGAAAGTCAAACACATCTTTGTTTCCACTGTTTTATTGTGTGCCTGTCGCGATAAGCAATTAATTGACTTATTGTACGATAAATAAAAATGAACTCGATAAATTGCCATTTACATGAGGATGTGACTAGCAGTTTGAAAGCATGTACTTGAATTATTATTATATATTATCATTATGTCAGTGGTCTAAAATGGTCATACAACGGTGCCGACAATATTATCGTTTATCGCAATAATTTCCAGGAAAATGTATCCAACAAATTAATTATCGTGAGAGGCCTATACATGAAATCACACAAATCTACAGACTTACTCCAAACTGCCACATATATTAATTAACACACTCACTCTCATATACTCTTTGACTCTATTTTGGCTTAGTAGAACAATAAGCAGCAGACCTTTACTTTTTTATCATTTCAACTGGGTCTTAGATCTGTGCATGCGCAATACGGGTAGAGAGTATTTTTGTTGGGTAATCTATGGTAGGGATAACCCATACAGTGGTGGGGCTCAAGTCAGTATTTGCAATGTAATTACATACACGCTCCCATTGACCGTGAAATGCCACGCGTGAGGTTTAGATTATTTCCCTGTCTCAATCCAAATTGTACTGTATGAAAGGCACATTTGTCTTGTAGTAAATAAAAAGTGCGACCTGGAGCCAATCCTGCAATTTCTCCACAGTTGAAAGAGTTGACATGCTGAAAACCCAACCCCTGTAGGGGGGTCTGGGGGGATTCTCCCCCAGGAGATTTTTTGAAATATTAACATAAAATACACATTCTGGTACTCTCTTGAGAAGAAAATTACTACATCTATTACTACACGACATATTTAAAAAAATGAATGCCATTTTAGTTTTTTGTTACTTTGTTCTGAAAGCTGAACCTGCTGCTCCTCACAGAGAGAAGAGAGAAGAGGCTGTGAATGACTTTACATTGTGGATAAGGGTGGATAGCCCCCATTGTTCTGTGTGTCAAAATGAAAGACAGCCCACACACCTATCAATCATCAAACCGTGGGCTCTTATTTCATTGTAATGTTGTATCGATGTATAGAGATGTACTACAGCAAAAGTATTCTCCGTCGGGACTTCCTGGAATAACACCACGCCGTTATCTTGATTCTGATTGGCCAGAAGACATTATCAAAGATGTTCTATTGAGAAGATCACTACCTGACAAAAGTTTTCAAAACCGTTTCTAGTCTTCGGTATTCTTGTTTTTGGCGTGAGAATAGTTTGGGCAGCGTGAGAGCGTGAGATTGAGAGTGAAAGCGTGTGTCACACGCCAGATGCGTGAGAGTTGGCAACCCTGCATAAAGTCAAGTGCTCGGCGCAGTTGTCGGCGAAATGTCGCTCCTCTGTTTTAATTGACAGCTCCTTATATAATAATAATAATAATAGATTTAATTTGTTAGCGCTTTTACAGGTGCTCAAAGACGCTTTACAGATATAGTGAAGGGAAAAGGAAGGAACAACAAATAAATATATAGTAAACAATCACACATTAAAATCCAGATTGAAGAGGTGAGTTTTTGTAAGTTTTTTGAAGGTGGTGAGGTCAGTGCAGTCTCTGATGGGTTGGGGGAGTGAGTTCCAGAGGGAGGGGGCAGCGACGGAGAAGGCTCTGTCACCCCAGGTCCGGTGATTGGTGCGGGTGGGGATGGATAGGAGGTTGGCTTCTGATGAGCGGAGGCAGCGGGAAGGGGCGTGGTGGTGCAGCAAGTCTGTGAGGTAGGGGGGGGGCCTGATTGTTGAGGGCTTTGTGGGTAATGAGGAGGACTTTGAAGTTGATATCCGTTGGCGCAGCTAGCTAGCACCAGATGCTAACAACAACAATACTCGTAAGGTGTGCGCGTTCTCTCACTAGCTCGCTTGCGCCACACATACACACACCCTCCCGGTCCTCCCGATGGTCTGCCGGTGAGCGTGGAAGTGTGGTCTGCCGCAAGCGGGCGGCAGGAGCGGGGCCAGAGATATGGAAAATGCACCCAAAAGACCCCAGAAGTGGGTTATGTTTTTCTTGTTTTGCATCAATCTTGATACAGGCTACTTATTATATGTTATAGTGTGGATTCCTAAAGCTTTTAGTCTACTATCCCATCATTCAAGGGTGGTTTTCACTATAAGTAATGTTTTTGTTTTGGAAGGACACTATAATTTACAAAAAAAATCTATATTGATTCTGACTCTTCTACATCCAACTCACATGTTTATCTTTGCTTTGACAAAAAAGATTATTAATTTACCCCTTTTAGAAGTGAAGATATAGTAATTTTTTCTGGGAATGTCATTTTCGAGCCTGAGGCCTGAAAAACAGGCTCGGGGCTCAACTGGTTAAAATGACCGCTCAGAGTAGAGGATTTCTAATTTCTCTAACCGCCTGCTGCTTCTCCTCCTCTCTCCTCGGTTCCCCTCCTCAACTCCTCTGCTCGCATCTCCTGTGGGCGGAACTAAGAAAACAATCTTCCATGTTCCTCTGGAATTCCGTGGGCGCCGCACTCAACCCAAACGGGATTCGGACCCACTGGTGCAGACCCCAGGGGGTTATGAAAGCTGTCAGGGGCTGGCTCTCCTTGTCCAGGGACCCCTGGTGATAGGCCTTCCCCTGGTCCAGTACAGAGAACCAGGAGCTGCCAGTGAGGGAGTCCAGCATGTTTTGGATTCTGGGTTAGGGACTGACTTTTTGTTCAGTTCTCTGTAGTCACAACACAGTCTTAAAGTCCCATCCTTCTTCCGTACGCACACGACCGGTGAGGCGTACGGAGAGCGTGAAGGAGTAATCCAGCCCCGATTCAATAAATCCTGGATATACTCTTTCACCTCCTGGTGTAGTGGCTTTGGGACTGCCATGTACATTTTTCTTACTGGGTAGTGTCGTGCAGCGTGATGTGGAGTTTCAGTGAGGGGATTGAGCCGATGTCGTCATCGTCGTATGCTAACGCGTGACACTCCTCTCTCAGCAGCTGTGTTGTGATCCTCTTTTGCTCCTCGTTTAAGTGACTAAGGTCGACCGGAGGGTCCCACCAGGCGGGTTTATGTTTTTTTGAGTTGTCACCTAGGGCTGATGCGGTGTTAGTTGGTGATTTTAATCCCTCTCCTCCGGTTATCTGCTCAACACTGGCCGCATAGGCGGTTTTGACTGTTTGCAGATGACCAACAACAGTGCGCTGAGTCAGGGTTACACTGTATTTGTTTGTGTTGGCGATGGGGACTGGTACATAACCTGACCTTTTTCTGGGGACCCTGACTAGACCCTCCTCTATCACCACCCCCTCTGGCAATGTTGGCTCTTCACTTGGGACTAGAAGCAGGTCTTGGCCATGATACTGAGCCCCAGTGTTGACATTAACATACATTGTGGTGATCTGTTCAGCGCCCAGAGTGATTGTTTTTTGACAATTTTGAGATGTTGTGCTATTTTGATTCCATAACATTTTTTCTTTCAGGATTTTGGAAGGAAAACGTACAAAATACACATTTAAGTGTTTATTTTACTATAGTTTGTCTATTTGCGTCTGTATATTTCTCCTAAATTCACCAAAAGTTACCATTCTAACGTAACATAAAGTACCGTGACCGCTGTGTGCACCATGTCAACAGAGATATCGTTGGAAAGCTCCGTCTCTCCTGCACAATCTCATCGGATCCAAATATGGTCATTTCCTTTGTATCAGCAACCAATCGTGAAAGCACAAAGGGGTCTTAAACCAAGAAACGAAATCTCATTGGCTGGTGTCAATTTCTGACAACGTGATTCGTTCAGAAGCGTCACGTGGTGTGCTAAAACACTTCCTGGTTAGCTTTCTGCTAGAAATTGAAATCTCAAAATGGCAAAAGAACGGCAAAAAAAACGTTCACAGAGAACACAACAACAATTGTCACTTGCACGAAGCAAGGTTATACAAAAAACAAATGACCCCGAACATGAAATACCTTCACAGAGTGCGTTGATGCGCAAGCTGTCATCCAAAGAACAGGAGGGTTTAGCTAGCGCCTCACTGCAATCTTTAAAGGTCGTTTTCTCAAGATGAGTTTTTTCTCCTACTCTGAGTTCGAAATGTCAACTTCAGTAGCACGTAGATACACCAAACCTTCCAATTATATTCCTATCAATATTATGAAGGCTTTTACAGAAGGGTTTGTTCATATATCATTCATAGCCTGAATTATATAAGATGGTATACCTAGAAACATGGCGAAAATCGATATGTTAGGGCTGTTGACAGTATTTTCTGATGTATGGAGTGATTAAGAGATATCCAAAATCCCTTCTGTAAAAGCCTTAGATGCTAATATGACTACGAGACTATGAAACGAGAATTTTGAACCTGGCTTTATCCAAAGTTCAGATTTCGGTTCCTGAAATGTGTTAAAATATGCGCAAATTTAATGAGATAATGGATCATTTGCATATAAAAGTGGTGGGCCGAGGAGTAGCTGGTGGTCCACTCTTTTTATTGCGTTGTTTGTTGGAGAAAAAAATCCAAAATCCTTTTTTGCGCCATTCTAGAAAGTTGTCACTCTGCAGTGTGTGTGTCGCGTCAATTACGTCACTCTCCCACGACCTAGATGACTCGGATTTTATTTATTTGGAAAATAAATTCAAGGCACCTGACTGATACAAATATATACTATGACTATTACTGTATACAGCTAATTTTATTTTAAGTTAAATCATAACTATTTTATGTAGTTTAATCATTTTATTTAGGTGGTCACTCAGTTTTTCAAATGTACACCACTCGCCAACAGGGGGTGCTGCAGCACCCCCAGCACCCCTACTTCCTGCGGCTATGCCGGTGGATACACCTCCGCCTGCACTTCACTGACTTTTGGGGGCTTGTTTATGACTGACTTTCTCCGTTTTATTTGTCTTTCTTGTTCTAAGTTTGCAGCCTCACTGATTCACTCCATTAACACCTCATCTGTGACAGTACGGTCACTGAGATACGGCTTGAACTGGAACTTAACCGCATCACTGTAAAGACTAGTCTCTATGGAGTGGAGGAATTTTTTATGAATTAGCGCTGGGCTAAACTGCTCACCTTCCTCACCTGCATCATCACTGGCTTTTCTCATTAGCTTCTCTTTCAGTTCTATTGCTCTGAATAAGAAATTCTGCGCTGACTCCTTTGGATCTTGTGTCATGTTCATCAGGCGATGCAGTAGGTCGGAGGAGGAGTCCACTTTGTAGTGACCCTTGAGTATGGTCTTGAGCAGTGGTTCTCAACTGGTCAGGCCTCGGGACCCACTTTTTACTTGGTCAATACATCGCGACCCAACATTTTGAAGCACTCAAATCTATTCAACAAAAAACGTGCTGTAATATATACGCTTTTCAGCATACAATATTAATACAAGTGAAGTACAGTGCATATATCCCTTATATCCCTTCACAGAACTAAAGTATGCTTTTAAAAAAGGTTTAATGAGATGATGGAATCAAAGCTGAACTATATAAAAAGGCATGCATGCTGAAAACCCAACCCCAGCAGGGGGGGTCTGGGGGGATTCTCCCTCAGGAGATTTTTATAAATACTAACATAAACTATGCATTCTGGTACACTCTGAGAAGAAAATAAATAAATCTATTACTACCCGACATATTAATAATATTTTATGCCATTGTTTGTTTTTCACTTTGTTCTGACATCTTGCTGCGAGAAGAGCAAAGAGGAGATAGTCTGTGACTTTAAATTGTGGGTAAGGGTAGATAGCTCCCATTGTTCTGTGACCCGTCAATCATGAAACCGGGGGTCATATTTCATTATGTGTTCATTTCTATCGGAAGTTGTACCCATGGATGTATAAAGAATAGTTCTACCGCAAAGTTATTCTCTGTGGGGACAATCTTGATTCTGATCAAAGGCCAGAAGACTCGAAAAAACATCAGCAAAGATATTTTATTGAGAAGATGATCACTACGTGACAGAAGTTTTCAAAACCGTTTATGGTCTCCGGAACATCCAGTCAAACGCCGACTGCATGCACAGCGTTAGAAAATCGGGCCTTCAAAATAGAAGTTTGACTTTTTCTCCCAAAAAAAAAAAAAAAAATTCCAATTTTTTTTTTTTCAATTTTTTTTTCTTCACTCACACATCCGCGACCCACTGGAAACGGGTCCGCGACCCACTTTTGGGTCGCGACCCACCAGTTGAGAACCACTGGTCTTGAGGGTGTGCAGCGTCAGCTCTCGGTTTATTTCCAACATCTCCCGCAGATGAAGACCTGGGCTCACAGCACGTGTGACTGCTTCAATGATCTCCGCTTCTCCATGTCCTTTCCGCTGTCCAGACTCGATCTGGTTGATGAGGCTTGTGTAGGACAATTTGTCCTTTTGCCCCGCTTCACCAATCTGTCCAATTATCCGGAACTCCCGCCTCAGCGTCACCTCGGGCAGTCTGATTGGTGCTGTGGTGGCAGTCCTTGTGTCCTCTACCTTTGCGGTTACGCTGGCAGGCGCAGTGTCTCCTCCTGCTGCTTGTGTCTTCCGCTTGATCTTTTCCTCCAACGCCCCGATTTCCTCTTCCATCTGCTGCTGTAACTTCTGGTACTGCATTTTCAACTTCTCTAACTCACTTGTCTCCTGAATTACAATATCAGCCTCAGTTTATCCCGGTGTCGGCTTCAGAGAGGCCAGGTAGGACACAGCACATGCTGCAGATACTGCTGATACGACTCTGCGGACTCTTCATGGTCCTCGATTTCATCTAACGTCATCTCCACCAACCTGTTGAGGGTGCGTCTTGTTTTGCTGGCAAACCCCCCAACAGGTGAGTTACACTTTAGATGCTCACACAGCTAAATGAGCTCCCTCTCCTCCAGCGTCAGCAGTATCCTGCTTACTTCGTCCCTTATTTCCTCCATGGTCCTCCTCTGCTCGTCCGTCTATGCGGCTGGGCGTGGGGCTGAATCTAACCATCCTCTGCTACCAAAATATGTAGCGTGGTACAGAGTGAAGTAGCCCTCCACTACACATTTAATTTGAAAGTCTTTTATTTTGTTCTGCAAAGAGCAAAAATATGTATCTTATTATCACAGTTTGCCACACACACGCACACACACACACACACACACACACCGTGACTTCACTCAAGTGTGTGTTTACGTTCTCTGAACGTAGTCACTATCCTAACACAGAAACATAATGAACATCTGCATCAACATCCAAACAATAATCATGTCTACCGAATATTGTCACATTAACCAAATCAATTATGTATCTCTTTTAACTTATTTATTTATCTATTAACTATACACGAGCAGTCCGGGCTCTTTAGACCAGCTCATAGTTCTACTCTCCCGCCTCACGCTTGCTCAAGCTAACTAGGCCACCAGTGCTAACTACTGGCTAGCCATTTTCAATACGTTACATTACATTACATTACATTGCATTTAGCTGACGCTTTTATCCAAAGCGACTTACAATAAGTACATACGACCAGGAAGACACAATCATATAAGTACATCAGGTATCATAGAGCCAAACATTTCAAGTGCTACTCAGCTGGCTATAGATAAGCCAGTCCTATATTAGTATATAAGTGCCTTGTTATTAATTCTATTGCTCGAAGTGGAGTCGAAAGAGATGAGTTTTCAGTCTGCGCCGGAAGATGTGCAGGCTTTCTGCTGTCCTGATGTCAATGGGGAGCTCATTCCACCATTTTGGAGCCAGGATAGCAAACCCACGTGTTTTTGCTGATGGGAAGTTGGGTCCCCCTCGCAGCGAGGGTGCAGCGAGTCGTTTGGCTGATGCAGAGCGGAGTGCACGCGCTGGGGTTTACAGTTTAACCATGTCCTGGATGTAGGAAGGGCCAGATCCATTCGCAGCATGGTATGCAAGTACTAGTGTCTTGAAGTGGATTCTAGCAGTTACCGGGAGCCAGTGAAGGGAGCGGAGGAGCGGAGTGGTGTGAGAACATTTTGGAAAGTTGAAGACCAGACGAGCCTCTGCATTCTGGATGAGCTGCAGAGGTCGGATGGCACATGCAGGTAGACCAGCCAGGAGGGAGTTGCAATAGTCTAGGGGTGAGGTGACGAGAGCCTGGACCAGAACCTGGGTGGCTTTCTGGGTCAGCTGGGGACAAATCTTCCTGATGTTGTACAGCGTATATCTGCAGCAACGGGTTGTAGCAGCGATGTTTGCAGTGAAGGACAGGTTGTTATCTAGGGTCACACCCAGATTCCTTGCAGTCTGAGTCGGGGAAACAACAGAGGTGCCGATGTTCATTGTCAGGTCAAGAGTGGGACAATCTTTTCCCGGAAGGAAAAGCAGTTCAGTCTTGTCAAGGTTGAGCTTGAGGTGATGAGCAGACATCCACTGAGAGATGTCAGCTAGACAAGCAGAGATGCGTGCGACGACCTGGGTCTCTGAGCGGGGAAAGGACAGAATTAATTGGGTGTCGTCAGCATAGCAGTGGTATGAAAAACCATGCGGGCTAATGACCGATCCGAGCGAGTTTGTGTACAGGGTGAAGAGGAGGGGACCAAGAACAGAGCCCTGAGGGACCCCTGTAGTTAATTGACAAGGGTCGGACTCTGACCCTCTCCAAGTTACCCTGTAGGTACGGTCTTTGAGGTATGAGGTGAGGAGGGAAAGTGCAGAGCCTGAAACTCCAAGTTCTTGGAGAGTGCGAAGGAGGATCTGATGGTTCACCGTGTCGAATGCACAGGTCCAACATGATGATGACAGAGGAGAGGGATGCTGCTTTGGCAGTGTGCAGTTCCTCCTCGTTTGCTGAACAAGTAACGTTCATAAACACTACTACATAAAATCCAACCGGGATCAAAAACTCACACATAACATATTCACTCATCAATTACACAATTCCAACTCTCCGTTCTTACCTGCAAAGAGCAAATGTATCTTATTATCACAGTTCGTCACACACACCATGGCTCTTTCTCATTTCTCTAACTCCCCTCCTCGACTCCCCTCCTCGACTCCTATCCTCGATACTTAGTCCCGCCCACAGGAGATGCGAGCGGAGGAGCCGAGGAGGGGAACCGAGGAGAGAGGAGGGGAAGCAGCAGGCGGTTAGAGAAATGAGAACTCCTCTCCTCTGAGCGGTCATTTTAAAGAGACGTCCATTAATGATGACAGGATGCACAGCAGCCCTCTGTCTGATGCACAGATGTGTTCATGATGACTTATATATTTACTTTGATTCATTCACAGTGTGGTATAATGAGACAAAAACAGGCTACAGATGCGGACACACACACACACACACACACATATATGTATATATTTATATAAATATATACAATTTCAGAATCAAGCAGAGCACTCTCATAATAACGTAACACTATCAGAGACTGGATATATCCCCCCCCTCTCCCCTCTGGTCGCTACAATGAGGAAAATAAATTACGGGCCAAAAGTTTTATTTAAAAGTATTAAAAGTAAGCAGAGGACACCAAACCAACTGACACCTGTCTGTCCGCTGCATCTACGCACACACTGTACCACACACACCGAGGAGTCGAGGAGGGGGGTTTGATGAAATGAGAAAGGGCCCGTGACTTCACTCAAGTGTGTGTTTACGTTCTCTGAACGTATTCACGCGAGACTTCTCTTTGTTCCCAACACAGTGTAGCGAACGCGCCCTCTGCTAGTCGGAGTTAGACACTACATACTGCTAGATAACACTACATTTTTCAAACAATAAACCAACCATTCCTTATCAGAAAACACACAGACAATTCTCACCACACTCTGAACATGAGCTGTACTAAATCATGCAAATCATGTAAACTATGTAATTACTAATAATGTAGGTATATCAACCCACTGATGGCTCTGTATGCCACATACACAAATGTTGAATTAATGACAACTTCACACAAAGTATAAGAAATGCTTCAAGCTTTATTGGTTGATTTTAAGAGGTTACAGAGTAGTAAACATACTGGTTACACACATGAAGTTTGTTGAAATCATCCACTCGAGCCACATGTGCGTTTCACATCTCACCTTCATCCTGTCAAACTTCCTTAGAAAAACTCACACCAAAGCGTCACACATTCTCATCCTCATCATCACCGACAACATCCCACATTTCGCAACAGCACAACCCATTATCTTCTTCATTTAGTCTGGAATACTTGAAATAGTAATAAGTCAGGGCTGAAGGAGCCCAGTGTCAGGCCAACCGGTGAGAGTTCACATCTTGCACAAAAAAAAAACAGAGTCCATCAGTTGTTGCTCTCATGGTGCCTTATAATTCCCAACGTTGATGAGTTTTTGGTGGGTCTTTTCCGGTTTTTCCTTATTTTAAGAACTTGGAAGTAACTGAAAGAGTACATTATTTCTTCCTCAATTAAAATAAGTAGACTTCAAGTAGAGTATGGAGTATGCATATCTTACATCCCAGCCAGGTCTTCTTGTCACGCCAAGCAGTCGGGGGGGAATACATCTGAATGCCCATGACAATATGAGATGCTACAGAAATATAATAATTCAAACTAAATGTAGAAAACATTAGGACCAAAACAAATGTTAGTGAACAGCATTTTTAAATTAAATAAAATGCAGGAGAATGAAAATACATGTCTACCTCTCCAATAGAGTGGCGAAGTCCCTCCCCTTCCGGTGGACCTCCATGGGACCTTATTTCGGAAAAATTATGTATTGAAGTCAATGGAGAGAGAAAGATTATCTTTCGATCCCGTTTGAATTGTGCCACGAATTACACATATGATGTTTGTCAATTTAAAAGATAATTTTGCAAGTCAAAAATATAAAAATGTGTCGTAAAACTGCGAAGTAACACATTTTTTTGTGTGGAACGCTCAATGAACTACATCTCTGGTCTCGCACAACAACACACGTCACCAAGATGGCCATCACTACTGTCTTGCCAAAACAAGGGATTGACTACCCTCACTATCACCACAATGAAACACGTCCAGAAGAATGTCATGCAAAGCTGCCTGCCTGCCTTCCTTTGATTCTCTCTGAACTGCCTGATCTTTTTAATGTTTAATGTCAACCATTTGTGCAGATAACATGAAGTAGAAAAGATCGCCGATGCTAATGTAGCGTTAGCATTTCTCCCCCGGGCTTAAATGGTGTATTATAGGATGAACATCATATGTGTAATTCATGGCACAATTCAAACGGAATCGAAAGATACGTTTTCTCTCTTCATTGACTTCAATACATAATTTTAATGGACCGGAAGTAGATGGGCGTGACTTCGCCACTCTATAGAAAATATAATTAGTGCATCATTATTACATTTCTATCAACTTCATAGATCATGTAGCAACATACCACTGCATGAAAAACATCACTTGTATTCTTTTAATTGTAGTATAACACTGTAACACTGTGAAGCTCCGAAATCACTTTATCAGTTTAGGTTAACTACTAGAGATTTGAGTGTGCGTACTAGTAGATGTGGTTATACCTTACTGTCCATGAGTCCAACTGTACTAGAGCAAAGCAACATATCTAAAACATTTCAGAAATATTGCTTTGGTTCAATAGAAGCAGGCAGAATCAGTAAACACTGCACACTTCCTGTTCAGTTCATTTTTAGTTTTGAACCCTTTTTCCAACAACTTTTCAAAGACAAAGCCATATATCATAATATTAGATTAGATTTTAGGTTAATGGTACTCCAATATTGCAATATTTGCTTGTTTATTATGTTTAATCCAGTATTTTTGATAAATGGCTTTGGTTCTGGAGCAGATCAGCCCTCTTATCTAACACTGCCCCCTGCTGGCTGGCGCAGTGCTTACAAGCTATTAGGCTAAAACCAAACAATGATCTGTTCCAGGTACAGGCAACTGGAGCGACTGGAAAAAAGAAAAGAAGGGCTGAGAAAAGCTCAGGCACACAACTTACAGGTCAATTCATACCTGGCCAAAATATATATGAATGTGGTTTCAGAGAAACTCTAACAATAATACCAGTGTCATTTAGAGTTATAGCTTATGTAGTTTCTCTTGTTGTCAATCAGTAAGCAATAACCACCATGTTAAATTAACACTGACATCTTGTTAAAGGCAAAAGGAAAGCCTGGAAGATTGGTAGAACCTACGCAAAACTGCGGAATTACCCTTTAAAAGTGAAGGCGTTGGCTAGTTATGAAAAAAAAGTGCTTTATATGTTTTTTTTTCAAACCAGCTTGGAGACTCTTTAGCCTCATTTCTAAGGTCACAACACTCAAAGGCCACCTTTAACAAGGCTAAACATACTTTAGAAAAATGAAAAAGTGCTCCCCGGTGTGACAGAAGAACATTGAGCGTTGACCCTTTATCATGATAGACACACAAGACCACTGAAGCACATTGGAGGGTAAGAGCATTAAACTATCAGTGAAGTTTTGAAAGACTCTTTTTAGGGAGTAGATTACAACTACGCCTAGCTCAAATCTCGTGACAATGTGACATAACACATCATACTCAGATGCTGCAATACAATACTGAGATCTTATATCATCCCATGATTAATCAGAACAGTGCCAGATCTGAGTCATCCTTCCCACTGAGCCAGCTTGTTTTCATTTCCATTCCAATTCTCTGTCAATCTGTGTCCCTTCCTCCTTTATAACAGGTCAGGGAGGTGGCTGTAGACCGAATCCAGAAGCGTCTGGCTGGCCTCTTGACTCTTGACCCCCGCAATCTCAAACAGCTGGTCCAGCTTGTCCTCGGCGGCTGGGATCTCCTCGATGATGTGCAGCTCTTCTGGGTTCAGGATGTGCAGCATGTCGTCGAAGATGGGCTGCAGGTCGCAGGGGTCGAGACGCACCTGCCGCAGAACTGTGTCTTTCTTCTCTGGAGGCGAAATGGAGAAGGGAAGCAATTAATATACAGCTTCTCCGATCAATATTTATATATTAACAACAGATATGTGAAAGGGGGTTGCTTGTGGCATGGAACCATAGACTGTATTAAGATGGACGACATGACAGCTCCTATAGTGAACCTGCAGCATCTAATACACTCCCTGGTGACTGGCGTCATTATATATATCCGGGCTTCTCAAACTCCGGACCAAGGTCCGGATCCGGACAGAACTGCAAATCAATCCGGACCGAACCCTGTGTCTCATTATAAAAAATAAAAATTATACAAAATAAAAAAGTTAAAACTTTCTGATTCTGATTGTTGTGAGAATGAACGTGCATATATATTTACTTGTGTGCGCGAGCGTGACACGCATTGCAGACCGGAAGTTAACCGCAAGTTTACCTTGACTTTCTAATGCTTCTAATGCCTTTTTTGCCGAGGTTCAAGGCATTGGCTACAGACAAACAGTGCCATTTCTCCCATAGTTCAAGCCACCATACTGTATGTATGTATTGAATGTGTGTGTGTATACAGGGGTGCCGTTTGCCAACCGGCAAGTGCTTGGACCAGAAGGGGGCCCCTAAAGAAGGTAGATTAAGAAGGTCCACAGCAACGACAACATGATACACCCTTTAATTTACTGCAACAACATGACGGGAAACCCCCTCAAGGGGGCCCCATGCATAGCGCAAGTTATATTGTGTTGTATAAGTAATATCATACATTAACCCCATTATAGCAGATGCCTGCCACATTGAATGGATGAACACATTTATTTTGTTAAATAAAAGCGAAATATGATTTTTTTTAAATGATTAAATGTATCTTATTCAATGCAGAATATGATTATATCCGTGACAGTGGGAATACAAAAATTATATGCTACAGTATAGTAATAAAAGATAAATCCCACTTGTTGTAGCTGGCAGAGCAAGAAACGCTCCAGCCTTTTATTTAAAACATATATAAATAAATATGTGTGTCCCGGGCCATACATGTAATTATGCTGTCAGTTTTCAGATAAAGCCACAGCATCACAATTCTTCTGTATACAATATAGTTATTTTCACCTCTCGTATTGCTTTCAACCCACCAGCTTTTATGGGGAAAATAAGTTATATAATCAGAGGCATGTTTCTCACAATTGTATGCATAGAAACAACAGGCTACTGTGTGTGTCAGGAATCAGCTATTTATTTCATGATCCACTGCATCTGGTTGCGATACAAAAAGACAGCTAACTGGGTAACCTTTGCTCTTTGTTTAGGCCTTGGTTCACACAGTATGTTCCCTGACAGTAGTGGTTGACTTCTCAGCTTGTTGGGGCTGGTGAACGGTATGGTCAATGATTGTTTGTTTAAAAATGTTTGCGAAAGCTCTAAGCCAATCAGATATGGACAAAAAAAAGGATCAGTCTATGTGTCGAGGGGGAACTAGACACCCCTCTTCCTTTACAGCCATGGTCCGGTCTGACAGCACTCAGCTGTCTGCAGCAGAGAGGAAGAGACAGCTCACTGTCTACATAAATATGCAAACCCTCACGGCCCAAACTGTGTTCCTGTGTGTCCCTGTTTGTTCCCCTGTGTGTGTGGAGGGGGTGTGGTTTCCCTTGCAGGCAGCAGCCTGATTGCACTCACCTGGCCGACCGACTCAGCTGTCCCTCATCAATCCAATCATGACACAGCATATATACTCCAGTCTCCCAGCAACTGACCGCAAGATTGATTTCTACACCAGTGGTATTGCAGCCTCCTGGCTGATCAATTCAGTTGTCTTGTCTGAGTGTTATTCTGTACTTTTTGTAACTAGTTTTTCCTTGTGCTTCCAGTGCGATCCCTCAGCCATCGACCACCAGAGCTTCCAGCCAACCTGCCTGCTTCTTCCTTCACCATACCTGCCTGCCTTGTCCAGCCTGAACTGCCTACCTCCACTCCGGACCTCCATAGTTTCCAAACCTGCCTGAGTCTCCGAACAATAAACCATTTAAACATCTTAAGTCACTGTCTGTGCCTGACAAAAAACAAAATCCTAACAGAACAATCTGGCCACCATGGACCCAGCAGGCTCGGACCTAATTTATGAGGCTCTCTCCAACCAAGGCGTCCTCGTGGGCCGGCATGACCAGATGCTCAGAGAGGTTATGGATAATCTCGCATCACTAGCCGCCAACGTAGCACAGATGGGACATCACCTCAACCTGGTTTCAACTAATCCTGCTCCGCCTGCTCCTGAGGATCCAGCTCCCCCACAAGAGTTAGCATCAGTTTCAGCCCATCCCGCTCTCCCTTCACGTGAGCCAAATATTCCCACTCCAGAGCGGTACGCAGGTGCCTTCGGGACATGTAAGTCTTAGAATGCAGTGTTCTCTTGTATTTGAGCAGCAGCCGTCTACTTATGCTAACGACAGAGCTAAGCTTTATATGATAGGTTTACTTACAGGTAGCGCCCTCGCCTGGGCATCAGCTGTATGGGAGAGTCAGTCCAACCTTTGTAATTCTTATTCAGAGTTTTCAGAGGAAATGAAGAAAGTATTCCACCACCCCGTCAGCGGTAGGGATGCTACTAAACGCCTCCTCGCACTGCGACAGGGCTCCCGTAGTGTAGCCGAATACTCAGTGGAATTTAGGACCTTAGCTGCAGAGGCGGGGTGGAATGACACAGCGCTTCAAGGGTTTTTTCAAACAGGGCTAACTGATTCTGTTAAGGATGAGTTAGCAGTGAGGGACGAATCAGCTAACTTGGATGAGTCGGTCTCCCTAGCCATAAGACTGGATAACGGCCTTAGGGAGCGCCGTAGGGAAAGAGCCAGCCGATCTCCTGGGTCACTCCCCTCTCGCCCCGGTCTCGTCTCCTCTCACAAGATTCAGGTCAGAAACTTTCCCAAGTCCCAGTGCCCCGTCAGGAGTATTTTCTCCTCTCCTGTCTTCAGAGGAACCGATGCAGCTAGGCAGAGCCCGTCTCACTCCCCAAGAACGTCTCCGGAGAATAAGAGAAGGACTGTGTCTACTGTGCTCACTCCGGTCATTTCGTGGACACATGCCCCCAGTGCCCAAAAGAGGGTGCTCGCCAGTAAAGGTGGGGATACTGGTGAGCAAGGCTGTTTCTTCCTCATCCCCCCCCCAGACCCGCAAGCCACTTGAAGCCACACTGTTGTTAAACCAACAGTCTCTCTCTATGCCTGCCCTAGTGGACTCTGGGGCTGATGAGAGCTTTTTGGATGCCCAACTGATTGCCTCAGCCGGCATCTCAACTCAACCTCTGACCGCTCCTCTCAATGCTCAAGGTCTGAATGGGAAGCTCCTGGCACACGTTACCCATATCACCGAACCCCTACATCTTGTCCTGTCCGGTAATCACCATGAAATGATTCAGTTCTACATCATGTCCTCCCCTCACACACCCCTAGTTCTGGGCCAGCCATGGTTAAGACTGCACAACCCCCACATGGACTGGTCGGAGAATCAAGTAAGGATTTGGAGTTCCTTTTGTCACTCTTCATGCCTGCGGTCTGCAATTTCCCCAGCAGAGGTCGGTATTCCCCCAGTTCAGCAGGAGCCACTCAACTTGTCCGCTGTCCCTCCGGTTTATCATAGCCTGGGAGAGGTTTTCAAGCAGCGAGCACTTTTTCTGTCCCCTCATCGCCCTTACGACTGCACAATAGATCTTCTTCCTCGGGCATCTCTCCCATCCAGTCGCCTGTTTAACTTGTCCCGAACTGAGCGTGAGGCCATGGAGACATACATCAAAGACTCACTGGCTGCTGGCATCATAAGACCCTCTTCTTCCCCCGTCGGAGCAGGCTTCTTCTTTGTATCTAAGAAAGACCGTTCACTGCACCCCTGCATTGACTACCGGGGCCTTAACAATATCACCATCAAGAACAAGTATCCGCTGCCCCTCATCAATTCAGCCTTCGAACCCCTACAGAAGGCCACCATTTTCTTGAAACTTGACCTCAGGAATGCTTACCACCTGGTCTGCATACGTCAAGGAGACGAGTGGAAGACAGCGTTCAACACCCCACTAGGCCATTTCGAGTATCTAGTGATGCCCTTTGGGCTCACCAATGCCCCAGCTGTCTTCCAGGCTCTTGTGAACGATGTCCTCCGTGACTTCTTGAACCGTTCAGTATTTGTGTATCTGGATGATATTCTGATATTCTCACAGACCATGGAGAAACACACCCAACATGTGCAGCAAGGTTCTACAAAGGCTCCTCGAGAACAAGCTGTTTGTCAAAGTAGAGAAATGCAAATTTCACGTGGATTCAGTGGACTTCCTTGGCTACATCATTGAGCAAGGTCAGGTGAGAACAGACCCAGAGAAGGTAAAAGCAGTGGCACAATGGCCCAAACCTTCCACCAGGAAGCAGCTCCAATGTATTTTGGGCTTTGACCATTTCTATCGCCGGTTCATCAGAGACTACAGTCGTGTTGCCGGTCCTCTCAACCAACTCACCTCCCCAGCAATCCCCTTCTCGTGGACTACTCAGGCTGAGGCTGCCTTCTCTGAGCTGAAGAGACGTTTCACCTCGGCCACTATTCTTACAAATCCTGACCCATCTCTTCAGTTTATTGTTGAGGTTGATGCATTCTATCACAACGCTCCGTCTCCGATCAAAAGCTTCACCCTTGTGCTTTTTTCCCCCGACGACCTCTGAGCGCAACTATGATGTTGGCAACAGGGAGCTGCTTGCTGTAAAGCTTGCGCTGGAAGAATGGAGGCACTGGCTGGAAGGCTCTGAACATCCATTCATTGTGTGGACAGACCACAGGAACCTGCCAAACAACTAAACTCGGCACGCTGGGCATTGTTCTTTGGCAGGTTCAACTTCACCCTTACCTACCGACCTGGTTCAAGAAACCTTAAACCTGACACATTGCTCCGGCAGTTTCCAGTGGATCAGGACCCCATAGTTCCCATAGGAATGCACAGAGAGACCAGCCAGATCCAGGAAATGGACCAGATAACCGTTTGTTTGTACCTGACTCTGTCCGCTCACAGGTTCTCCTATGGGCCCATGCTTCCTGCGTTGCCTGACACCCGGGTGTGAATCGGACCCTATCTTTCCTGAGACGACACTTCTGGTGGCCTTCCATGGAAGTGGACTCTTGAGCCTTTGTGCTGGCCTGCACTGTCTGCGCCAGTAGCAAGTCTTCACACCAGGCTACTATCGGTCTACTCCAGCCTCTCCCAGTCCCTAGTTGCCCTGGAGTCACATCGGCCTAGACTTTTCTTACAGGGTAACTCAACCATTCTCACTATTGTCGATCGCTGTTCATTTTGTGCCTCTTCCTAAACTCCCCACGGCCTCTGGAACTGCTGACCTCCTAGTCAATCATGTGGTCCGGCTTCATGGCATTCCAACAGACATTGTTTCCGACCGAGGGCCACAGTTCATATCTCAGGTATGGAAAGCATTCTGTCGAGCACTTGGAGCATCTGTCAGTCTCTCCTCAGGCTATCATCCTCTGACTAACGGGCAGGCTGAAAGAGCCAATCAGGACCTTGGAGCTGCACTTCGCTGTGTCACCTCCCGGAATCCCACCTCCTGGAGCTTACATCTTCCCTGGATTTAATACGCTCATTACTCACTGTCTAGTGCTGCCACCGGTATGTCCCCATTTGAATGTTCTCTTGGATATCAACCCCCTTTGTTCCTAGCCCAAGAGGACGAGATCGCAGATCCCTCTGTCAAAGCCCATCTCCGTTGTTGTCGGAGGATCTGGAAGATTGCCCGCTCTGCCCTTCTCCGCTCCGCTGAACGCAATCGGCATATTGCAAACCGCTACCGGACCGCAGCTCCCCAGTTCCAACCAGGTCAGAAAGTTTGGCTTTCTTCTAAACATATTTCTTTACAAACTGAGTCTAAGAAGTTGAAACTACGCTTCATTGGTCCCTATGTGAACGAGCGCATAATCAATCCATCTGCTGTTAGACTCAAGCTGCCTCCCTCCATGATAATTCACCCCACCTTTCATGTGTCCCAGTTGAAACCAGTGTTTTCCAGCCCTTTGTGCCCTCCACCCATCTCCCCTCCACCCACCCTTGTTATTGATGACCACCCGGCCTACACGGTCCGACGGCTGTTGGACATTCACCGCCGTGGGTACCAGTATCTGGTCGATTGGGAGGGTTATGGTCCTGAGGAGAGGAGCTGGGTGTCCCGCAAGCTCATTCAAGGTCCCTCTCTCATTCGGGACCAACACAGAGACCACCAAGACAAGCCTGGTGGTTCGCCTGGAGGCTCCCGTTGAGGGTGGGGGGGGGGGGTACTGTCACGGCCCAAACTGTGTTCTGTGTGTCCCTGTTTGTTCCCCTGTGTGTGTGGAGGGCGTGTGGTTTCCCTTGCAGGCAGCAACCTGATTGCACTCACCTGGCCGACCAACTCAGCTGTCCCTTATCAATCCAATCATGACACAGCATATCTACTCCAGTCTCCCAGCAACTCACCGCAAGATTGTTTTCTACACCAGTGGTATTGCATCCTCCTGGCTGCCCAATTCAGTTGTCTTGTCGGAGTGTTATTCTGGACTTTTTGTAACTAGTTACTCCATGTGCTTCTAGTGCGATCCCTGCCATCGACCACCAGAGCTTCCAGCCAACCTGCCTGCTTCTTCCTTCACCATACCTGCCTGCCTTGTTCTCAGTCCAGCCTGAACTGCCTACCTCCACTCCGGACCTCCATAGTCTCCAAACCTGCCTGAGTCTCCGAACAATAAACCATTTAAACATCTTAAGTCATTGCCTGCGCCTGGGTCCTGTTTAAAACTAAATCCTAACACAGTTCAACTTTACTGCTGTAGAAGAGAGAGATCACAGGGGGGAGAGAGAGCTGTGGCCATTAGGTGTGTAAACAAAGAGTCACACTCACCTGAGAGCTGCCGAGTTTCATTCAGACTATTTAAAAAAACAACGGTCTGATTTTATCATTGCACAACAATTAACTCAATGTGTGATTGTTATAGGATTAATATTAAACACTAATAAAACAGTAAACTATTAACACTGTAAATATTATTCTTTTCCCGTGGTGAGATGACGAGGCTCCATTAAAAATAAACCTATTTTTTGTGAATTACTGAGTTTAGGCACGTTAATGAAGTTGACTACAGCAAATTCATATTTGTTAGTGCTTTAATGTCAATTTGGCGAACATATGATACATTAAAAGCTCGTGAGGATGATTAAAAGTCGTTTGTGCCGGGCTGGATTTCCTGATGAAAAAACAAACCGATTGCTTTTGTAGTACGCCAACGTGGATTAAAAAACATGGTGATGTTTTGAAAATGATTACATGTCTCTTATTTAGCACAGAATATGATCCTATCCGTGACATATGGATCTTAACAAAGATATATCAGATGTATCTACCAGCAGGGTTGGGTTGTAACGGAATACATGTAACAGCGTTACGTAATCAGAATACAAAAATCAAGTAACTGTATTCAGCTCGCGTTACATTTGAAAAACGAGTAATCTGATTATAGTTACTTTCGTAAACCTGAAGTGAATACATTTTGGAATATTTATTGGAATTCTTGGTGGAAAAGTTTCCTCACAAAATGTAATATTCATTACCGGCAGATCTGTGTGCACAGAGAGAGAGATAATTTATTAAAAACAAGGGACAGTGTACATTAATCAACATATTAAAAACATGTAAAAGTACTCAAATTAGCCAAAAGGCTAGTTTTCATCGATAGTCCCTTTGCCAGATGGTGATAGACATCCTAAAAACAATAATGAAAATACCACGATATTGTTATACCATTGTACATATTTACAATAGATGACATCACTGAATACAGATAAGAGCAAGTCATGATAATAAATAAAACATTTACAATATGCACTCATACACACACCTACACCCACACATCAGTGCTGACACTGATGGTTTTCAATGAGCCACTTTTTAATACTGTGCTTGAATGTGTAATAGGATGAGGATTCTCTTATTGGTTGTGGTATTGAATTCCATTGATGGGATGCGTGGAATGAAAAGACAGCCTGGCTGAATGAACTTTTCCTAAATGGGATGGTGCGGTCTCCCCTAGCCGCACCTCTAGTA
This sequence comes from Harpagifer antarcticus, assembly GCA_902827135.1. NCBI lineage: Eukaryota > Metazoa > Chordata > Actinopteri > Perciformes > Harpagiferidae > Harpagifer > Harpagifer antarcticus. Next base: position 1,739,764 of record CADEHL010001068.1, read on the forward strand.
ACACTGGTTGAGGTGGACTTTAGGCTGATGAAGCCAGCCAGAGGAGGAGGAGCCAACCCACGAGTGATCTTATAAACTAAGCAGATGTTTTTGTAAACTATGAGATTTTCCCAGCTGAACAGATTATACTTTTTAACAATGTGACAATGATGATACCGGAATGGAGAGAGAGAGTGATCTTTTAAAATATATTTAAAGTAAGAAACGGAGATGGTTCGATAAAATGTGCAAGATAACGTTTATGTAGCATTTCTTTATTGTCGAAATTATGACATTTCATAACGGGATAAAATCAAAGTGAATGGCCTGCTGCTGCTGAATGCATGGGGCAAGTGACTGGAAAAAGTAAAAAAAGTTATTACATCGTTTCAGATAATAATAATAAATAATAATGATAACTCATTCTATTTAGAGGCGCCTTTCAAAGCACCTTTACGATTCATAAAATATTCTAAGGAAATGTTTAAGACAGTACAAAGAATGCAGTCCGGGGGATGTTTTTTATGTAGGGTGCAAATGAGGGGGCTGTCCAGAATAACACCAAGATGTCGTGTTTGAGTTGTGCTTGATAAGCCATTAAAACAGTAAAGTACTTGTTATATATTTAGACATATATATATATATATAAGTTTTTTTTTTTATATATATATATATATATATATATATATTAGGGCTGTCAGTCGACAAAAAATACACATGCGTTAATCGCGTTAAAATAATTAGTGGCGTTATTTTTTTTTTGCGTTAACGCGTTATTAACGCGTTAACTTGACAGCCCTAATATATATATATATATGTATATATTCATATATATGTATATACATATATATACATACATATATGTATATATACATATATATATATATATATACATACATATACATATATATTTATATATACATACATATACATAATATAATAATATATAATAATCGGTAATATTAACTTTATTTAATACAACATTTACGGCAGTGGTTCCCAACCTTTTTTGTCTTGTGTACCCCTGAGCCTTTTGTCATACCATGAGTACCCCCCTCACTCATACGTGCTGATGATCCTTCACAAGTAGAACGTAAGGTGATATGGGTCAAATCAAATCAAATCAAATCAAGTTTTATTTATATAGCACATTTAAAAGCGATTTTTGGTCGAGCCAAAGTGCTGTACATGCAATAAAAACACTTATAATCACAATAAAAGACAATAATTTACAACAGATATAAAGCAAACACAGGGAATAGTCAGGAGTCGTGCTCCGCTCTGACTAGAAGGCCAGAGAGAAGAAGTGAGTTTTTAGTGAGGATTTAAAAACCCCTAGGGTCTGGGCCGACCTCACGTGGAGGGGCAGAGTGTTCCAGAGCCTGGGGCCAGCTGCTGCGAAGGCTCGGTGCCCTCGGGTTTTGAGCCTGGTCTTGGGCACTACCAGCAGCAGATGGTCAGCAGACCTTAAAGCTCTGGCTGGGGTGTAGCGCTGGAGGAGTTCAACTATATAGGAAGGAGCCAGCCCATTTAGAGCTTTAAAAACAAATAAAAGGATTTTAAAATCAATTCTGAACCGAACTGGAAGCCAGTGCAGTGAGGCCAGAATTGGGGTGATGTGGTCACGCTTTTTATGGCCAGTCAGCAAACGTGCAGCTGCATTTTGGACCAGCTGCAGGCGTTTAATTGACGCGTGGTCCATACCCACATACAGAGCGTTACAATAGTCCAGCCTTGAGGTAACAAAGGCGTTGATGACCCTTTCCATGTCTTTAAAAGATAAATAGGACTTGGTTTTGGCCAATAGTCTTATTTTAAAAAAGCAGGATTTGACTACGCTGCTGACCTGCTTATCGAATTTAAAAGTGTTCGTCAAGGTCACGTCAAGGTTCATGACCGAGGGGAGGATGTTTTGTTGGAGGGAGCCCAGAATATCAACCTGAGAGGCTGGGGGTTGTGGTCCAAAAAAGATGACCTCCGTCTTGCCCTCGTTAAGTTTCAAGGAATTGTTGCTCAGCCAGGATTTGATCTCCGTTAAGCAGTCCATCAGCTGCTGTAGTGACTGTTTGATGTTTGCTTTGAGCGGGAGATATATCTGGACGTCGTCAGCGTAGCAGTGGAAGGGAATATTATGTTTTGTTAGAATAGAACCTAGGGGCAGTATGTACAGTAGGAACAGGATGGGGGACCCCACAGGTAAGAGGGGCTTTGGCAGAGGAGAAGGCACCTAGCTGCACTGAGAAGCTACGGTCCTTAAGGTAGGACCTGAACCACGCGAGGGCAGAGCCTGTGATGCCAGCGGACTGTTCAAGCCGTGACAGCAGGATGCCATGGTCCACGGTGTCGAAGGCAGCTGTCAGGTCCAACAGCACCAAGACAGCTGGGCTACCTGAGTCGGCGGCTAGGAGCAGATCGTTAAAAACTCTTAAAAGGGCTGTTTCAGTGCTGTGCATGGGTTTGAAGCCAGACTGAAACTTTTCATGGATGCCATGAAGGATTAAGAAAGACTGCAGCTGGGCGTAGACTACGCGCTCCAGGGCTTTTGATAAAAACGGTAGCTGGGAGATGGGCCTAAAATTTGCGAGAGTGGAGGGGTCGAGACTTTTCTTTTTAAGTAGTGGCGTAACCACGGCATGTTTAAAGGCAGCTGGGACACATCCTGAGGTAAGAGAAGTGTTTAAAAGTAATAAAATACTTGCTCCAACTGAATGAAAAACCTCTTTGAGAAGGCGTGAGGGAATGCTGTCAGAGGAGCAGTTTGTCGGCCGCAGGTGCTCCACTATGTCCGAGAGAGAAGAGAGGGAAATAGGCTCAAAGTGGTCGAGGACAGCAGGGCACAGAGAGGGAGCAGGATCGGGGGTAGCACTAGTGTGAGCTAGCCTAAGAGCAGATATTTTTCCAATAAAAAATTTAAGAAACTTATCGCAGAGAGCAGGCGATGGCACAACAGAAGAAACATCACGGGGATTAATGATGGAGTTGAGGACATTAAAAAGAACCTGAGGTTTATGGCTGTTTTTAGAGATGAACAGAGAAATGTGCTCTGTTTTGGCTGCTTTGACTGCCGTCTGGTAGTCAGAGAGGGAAGCACGAAGGATTTCCAGGGAGACATGGAGTTTATCCTTTTTCCACTTTCTCTCAGCACGCCTGCAAGCGCGTCTGAGAGCACGAGTACAGTCATTGAGCCACGGTTCTGATAGAACTTTGTTGCGTCTAAGCGTAAAAGGAGCAACAGAATCCAGTATTGGTGTGCATGTCAAGTCAAACATAGAGAGAAGCTCATCAGCATTAAAAGCACAGTCCACATCTAATTTACAGATAGGAGAAGCGTTAAAAACATCAGAGAACTGTGAGGCAGTCAAGGGGTTAATCGAACGCAGACGACGCGCAGGGGCACGGGACTCGACTCCTGCGGAAGGGATGGAGGTTGTAAACAGAACCGGTAAATGGTCTGAGATACGCGTTGCTGCACATATTTCATCCACAGATACAGACAGTCCAAACGACAATACCAAGTCCAAAGTGTGTCCTTTTTCGTGTGTTGGGCCAGCCACGGACTGAACGAGACCAAAAGAATCAAGGAGATTTAAAAAGATTTAAAGGGTCAGTTCTTATTGTGCATCCATGGGTAAAGGTAAAACGCATGTAGTACTGAACACGTAACATGAACGTGCCGGGCAGCGCGGTCCCGTGGGTTAGATGCGCGTTCATAATGCCGAGGGAAATAACTCTCAGAATAACGTTATTAGCACATTTTACAACTTAAGGACCGAATGTTTTTAATAAGGGCTATACAAATGTTCATACTGGGTAGTTTATTTGGATTAAAAAAAATTATTCAACGATTTACAGACCACTCTGTACGGAGCTCCTAGGGGACATGGAGAAGAAGAAAAAAATTATAAAAAAAAAAAAAAAAGTTTGGCGAGATATCGTAAAACCTTTGTGAGATCTTACAAAACCCCTTTGCGAGATCTCGCAAAACTTTTCATTTAGCTCAATGTACTTCCTGGTCAGTTCGGCTGCTACGGCAACACAGAAACCACAACAATGGAGCGGTTCATCGATTTTACTTTGAGCTTGGCCTTAAATATAAAGATATAACATCAGTGCTTGGCAATAGGCACACAGACTGTATATATAAAGGGTTTAACATAAGTGAAGACACCTCAAGAGAACACTCAGAGCGAGGGGACATGCATGTCCCTCTGAGCTGAGTTATTGACAGATTCGAATTTCGTGGATCGATAACTCGTGAACATAACTTTGTAAAAATACAAACAACATGACTTTACAATCATAGCAAGATAGACAACGAGCTACAGAGTCGTTTTTATCAGAACAGTTCGATACGCTCCGTCATCCGAGCTAAACATCAAGAATTGGTCACAATCTGCAGCTTGAGGAGGGAGAGGAGTGCTTAGGGACCGTCTACAAACTGCAACAGGGTTTTGCATGACTTTTCGCAAAACATTTTTTTTGTTCAAATAATTTTTGAATGTCCACTCGGGGGCTCCGTACTTTCCCAATGTAAGTCAATGGGAAAAAGTGTTTCTGGGCCCAGCAACCTAACGGAAGTGTAGTACTGCCGTTTGGCCACTACGAATATTCTCATCAGAGTCCGGCGCACTTCCTGGGGGCTTTGTTCCAGTGTGACAGCTTTTTAATCACTGCTCCCCCTGGTGGATCCATGATCCATTGCAGCTGGTTTAATTATAATTTATGAAGGGGGCATATCAAGTCATGCGGGGGGTTTTCCTTTCAGCGAGGGCAGACGACGTGTCACGGCCCCACTGCGGTTCGAAATAGTAGGTCTCAGATATATACAAAAATATAAAAAACATCTCTATGAAGTGTTTTGGTAAAAAAAAAAGATCACCCATTTTAACCATGCCTCATATCCCTCTATTTCTCTTCCTGTTACAAAAGTGCTGATTCTGGGTATAAAGCTTCTTTTTTTTTTTTACTGAAAAAAATAAAAATAAGAGGGGGCGGAGCTTATGCCTGCTCATGCGGGACCTGGCAGATACTGTCTAAAATGCTGCGGTGATGAAACGCAAGGATTATTAGATCAAGGATTATTAGATCAAGGATTATTAGATCAAGGATTATTAGATCAAGCATTATTTCTGAAACAGTATGGAGCTCAAAGGCTTTCTCTCTTGCGGGTTTACCACAAGGTGAGTTTCTTTTTATATCCTGCTTCTTCACACACGCTCTCTCCAGTACAGCTTAGTTCTGAGTGTTAGCGATGCTTGCTAATGTAAACAAAGACTATTACGTCCAAAACACATCGGGAATTGTTTCTGATACAGCGACGTTTCTGATCCACCATCCAATATGACGTAATTTACGTCATATCGGATGGCAAATCTGGATCAGCTCCGAGGAAAAGAGAGAGGGTTTTATTTTCTTACACTTTGAAGTTCCCTGACACACCGGGGACACATATTTTTGTGTAAAAGACATCAAAAAGTGCATTTTGCATGATAGGTCCCCTTTAAGTGTATACTTTTTGGAAGAGTTAGGTTTTAATTGGTTGTTTCATACTAATGTTTTAGTATTCATGAATTAGGTTGTAAACACTTTATTAATCATTAAGAACCATTTATAAACCAGTTCTAACGTAGTTTTCATACATCAACTACTATTTGGCAAGATGACTAAGCCTTATATTAGCTACCTAGCTTACTTTGTCTTCTTCATTAACCAACATCCTTGGTATCTGTTGTTCACTGAGCTGATTCCCCCCTTCCATCTTGATGTTTCTTGGCATCTCTTTATGACCATTTACATTACATTACATTGCATTTAGCTGACGCTTTTATCCAAAGCGACTTACAATAAGTGCATTCGACCAAGAAGATACAAACTTGAGGAAAACAGAATCATATAAGTACATCAGGTTTCATAGAGCCAAAACATTTTAAGTGCTACTCAACTGGCTTTGGATAAGCCAGTCCTTTATTAGTATATACGTGCTTTGTTAGTAATTGTATTGCTCGAAGTGGAGTCGAAAGAGTTGAGTTTTCAGGGATGGGTATCGTTAAGGTTTAAACGGTACTACAGATGTAGCACCTCATTTCAGACTCCAGTTTACAGCTTCCTGCCTACGACCTGCCTAAGACCAGTATGGAGGAATGTTAAGCCCTCCCACTATTTTCCAAGAGGGCGTTGCCAGATTTTCAATTTCAGGTTTTAACCAGGAGATTTTAGTTTAGAATGTGCTGTTCCACGGTAATTCAGAAGGCTCACAGGTCACATTCCGACCATTATTTAAAACAATACTGTAGGTGCTTTCCCATCGTCTACAGTTTGATTTGTATAGAGGGAGCTCTGTGGCTGATTGGCCGGTGATCAGGTGTAGCGCATTTATCATTAGGTGATCAGAGCTAACTGCCTGCCGTCAGATTTCATTTAAAAAACAGGTCTGATTTTAAGCTTTTATCTTCAGTAGACTCGACTACTGCAATGGTGTCTTCACAGGTCTCACTAAAAAATCTATTAGAAAGCTGCAGCTGATTCAGAACGCTGCTGCTCGAGTCCTCACTGACACTAAGAAAGTGGATCACATCACTCCTGTTCTGAAGTCTTTACACTGGCTTCCTGTGTGTCAAAGAATAGATTTCAAAATACTGCTGCTGGTTTATAAAGCTTTGAATGGTTTAGGCCCAAAATACATTTCTGACCTACTGCTAAATTATGAACCATCCAGATCTCTCAGGTCTTCAGGGACTGGTCAGCTTTCTGTCCCCAGAGTCAGAACTAAACATGGAAAAGCAGTGTTCAGTTATTATGCTCCAAATATCTGGAACAAACTCCCAGAAACCTGCAGGTCCGCTGCAACTCTTACTACTTTTAAATCCAGGCTGAAGACTTTTCTTTTTGTCGCTGCTTTTAATTGAACTATTCATATCTTAGACTGCACTGTAACTTTTATCCATGTATTTTTTCTTGTAATGTTTATTTTATTAGCTTTTCTTTTTAATGACTGATTTTAAATGCCATTTTCTTAATGTCTTTCATTTTTTGTAAAGCACTTTGAATTGCCGTGTGTTGATTTAATCTTTATTATTATTATTATTATTATTAATATGAAGATATTATTAAGATAAGATGTTACTTTATTGATTGAACATTTTAGTTTAGAATGTGCTGTCCCACGGTAATTCAGAAGGCTCACGGGTCACATTCCGACCATTATTTAAAACAATAGGTGCTTTCACACCGTCTACAGTTTGATTTGTATAGAGGGAGCTGTGTGGCTGAATGGCCAGCGATTAGGTGTGGCACATATATCATAGGTGATCAGAGCTAACTGCCTGCAGTCAGATTTCATTTAAAAAACAGGTCTGATTTTAAGACTATTCTGCACTCATAAAGAATGATAAGAATAAGAATAATGCGTATTGAACTGGTTTAATTAATTAGTGAGTTTATTTTACACTAGAACAGCCAATCGGGTCAATTTGTGTGGTGTGTTGTGTGTGTGCAATGTAACCTTTTTCAATAAAATATTAAAGTCTCTTACAGTTACTTTCCTAAACCTGAAGTGAATACATTTTGGATTACTTATTGGAATTATTGGTGGAAAGATTTCCTCACAACATTTAATATTCATTACTAAAGGAACAGCCGAATCATCACAGCGCACAAAACCTATTTCCGCTGCAGATGGACCAAAAATGGAGCGTTTGAAAAAAATGTGCGGGTCCGCTCAGTGAAACAATAACAACGAAACATGGAGGAACAAAAGTCTGCGTTTAAACCTACAGTTTATTAATGCCCCGGCCACACGAGGGCGAAAACGGCTAAACGCATAGGATTAACGCAAACGCAATCGCAAAAAAGCTTCCGTCCACACGCAATAGTCATCCGGATAGTGTCTGTCCACACGAGACAGCTCCGTTTAGCTCCAACCGCTGGAGAAGCTGCAGTACATATGCAGGAGCCTGTACGTGGCGCTGTAACTTCATCCACAAAAGCAGCGAAGAAGCATAGTTGTCATGGTTGCCCTTCTGTTTATTCTCCGCGGTGGGGGCCGAGGGAACCGGGCAGAGTTTTTCGCCAGTCAACGTGTATTAAAGTTTAAATCTTCCGACAAAATTATAAAAGTGCCGGTCAAAGGTCTTCTTTGTTATTTATTGAGCATTAAAACAAATGAATAACGACTCTATATAATATAATAATAAAATACACTGAGCCTCTCTTTTTCCTCCCTCTCTTCGGACAGTGTCAGTGTCTGTTTCATGCAGCAGCTGATCCAGTAATGAGTAACCCGGCCGACAGTAAAAATAAACATATTTATAACTAGTTTAGGTAGTTTGAGAGGTGTCTCCGTCCTGTCAGATTAGACTTCACTCGCGTGTATGTCCATATGGAGAGAAAGATAAATAATCTGAATTCAGTGTGCAGTTCACTTTGACGCGGGGGTGAGCAGCAGAGGTGGGGAGAGGCGGGGCTATTGCCTCATCATTATCAGAAAATGATCGTATAGGGCGTACACACGGAGCCGTTGGACCCCCCAGAGCGTTGCGTATGCCATTCTATCCACCTTGGGACCCGTTATCATTTCCGCAGTCGTTTAGTGCCGTATTCGGTCGTCCTCGTGTGGCCGAACGGTCTATATGACACTAAACAGTAACGCAAACGACCGTTTTCGTCCTCGTGTGGCCGGGGCATTAGCTGCTGGAGAAGAAAGATCAGAGGGGGAGGGGGGGAGAGAACTGTGGTTGATGGGCCATTAGCTGGCCATTAGTTGTGTAAATACCAAGCGGCAAACTCTGGGGAAGAGCCGGGACGCCAATACGGAAGTGCCACACACTGCAGTTCATATATTGGCCGATAGGGACTGGCTGCAGAAAGGAGCAATTTCCATAGACCCCCATGTTAAAATGCCCAACTTTACAGCAGAAAAAAACATGTTTCTACCCCTGGCTGCAATACATATTATTATGAATATAGTTAGGTTCCACCTTCATGATTATGGATCTGTGAGTGAATTGTTTTCTAACACGACCCTTTTATTTATATTAGGTCTTAACGTTTTTGCATAAATTAGGGCGTGGTCACATTGAGTGACGGCTCTGTCAAGTGACTGCTGCTGCTAGCTTCTCGTCTCTCTGCTAGCTGCTTCGTGAAGCTACTGGGACTCTGCCTGCTCAGCTTATCCAGGGAACACAACTTGAGGCCGGCCGTGGTTGTTTGTTCTTCATGCTTATATATCGGACTATTGTGACTCACTCTGCGGTTAAAACAGACGGTGCATGCATGCGGTTTTGCGGTGAGTGAAAATCGAGTACTTATTTATGTGTTAATGATTTTAATCGGCTACGTAATGAATGTTAAGGCTTGGTTTAGTGTGTAAGCGAGTGGTAGCTACATCGGTGCTAACGATGCTAATCGTAGCCTACAAGTTAAAATCATAGACTGTATATATAAAGGTTAAAACGAAATAGACAAGTGTTAAGTGGGATAATACTGTAGAACAAACGGCTTCTGTTTGAGGTTGATAAAATAAGGTCATCCTTGTAACTTAGAGAGATATTTTATTATGTAGGTAGGAACTGTATGCATCGCTAAGGTTAATTTAAATTGGCTATGCTCAAGTATGTAGACAAGCTAACGTTGAAGTAGTGTATGTGAAATCAACCTCACAATAAGATGTGTGTATATTACAATTATTAATGTCATATTTCAAGATGATTACTTAGATATTACAATATGGTTGGTTGAGCTGGAGTTCATTATCGAGCTTACACGTTAACGTCACAGTCATCTGAAGAACAAACCCAAACCTTGTTGTTTTTATTAATTGCATTACCAAATGGGTAACAAATAAACAGTAAGCATTGGTAACACAACTTCCAAAGTTACAGTAAAATAAAAAGGACCCTGACTCGGACAATACCCAATCCAACATGTTCAACAGAAGAGAATCAGTTATATTGTTTGTACACATGGTACTTTACATATATATCTGTTTGTTTAAGGTGACCAGGTGATGCAGACAGGCTGGACCAGAGAGTGAGAGACAGAACTGGACTCCTCACAGCAGAGAACTTCAGCACAGGTACAAAGACTCTTTTTTTCATACTGTACAAAGAATCAAGAAAGATATTGGTTTAAATGAATGAGGTATTGACTTTAATACACTGATATGTTTTCCATTAAACAATACTAAATACTAGATCACCTACACATCAGTTAAGTTGAGGGGTTTTTCCATGCAAAAAGTCACATTTAGATATTTAGCAATATGACGTTGTCACCTTTTAATTTAATGTATTGAAGGCAATGATATTTAACACATAGTGAGAACTGCTACTATTTATCTCTCAATATTGTCTGTAAAAACGTGGTAAAAGTGATTCTTTCAGTGAGACAACAGACCAAGCTTCTACGGTTGCACTACGTTTTGATAACAGTTAAATATTATTTTGATAATAACATATTTCAATGTTGATGAACTTCATACTGTTCATTCATAATCTGATTGTCTTTGTAGCTCACTGTTGAAATAAAAAAAAAACATTACAATTACAAAATAATTATATCTACAGCCCCTAAACACACAAACACACCACTTTCATAAATAACACACTTGTTCTGCAATAATATGTTTTATGTTTCCTGTAATTTTTGTTAGGAAAGGACATGCCTGAAAGACACGACATCTTCTCCTTCTCTGAGGGTCAAGAAGAACATCCAAGAGGAAGATGTTATGAGATTTTAAGACCAGTACAGGACATTCACTAAGAAACTACTTTTATTGTGAAAACACAGTCAGCTGATCGAATGCAGCTATTTCCACATCTACACTCCATCCGCTGATTATTTCTATTTGCCTCACTTTATGAGCTTCACATCACTTGTACCACAGAGTTTGCAACATCACAAATAAATGGGGCCAATCTTCAGTCTGATGTGAATATGTAATCTAACATTTTCAGTAAGAATAATGGACGAAAGGAGTGCAAATACAATTTATTGAAATGTGAACCAAAACTTCATCAAATGTTGTAAATAAAAAGCACATATGGACAGAAGGTGTAAACCTATTAAATGTATAAATAAACACATTTAGTCAAATAAAGTGACAGACTAGGCCTGTGCAGTTGGTATCAGCTATGCCCAGCATGGGCTCCTCCATCAGGCCTGGTCCTCCTCGCTGAGGAAAGACCCTCAGTCCTCTCCAAACCAACAGACGGGATGTCCATCACACGGAGGTTTCTCCCTGAAGTCTCTGCAGCTCTCTGGACACCAGGCTGTCTCAATCCGTCCACACTGAATATGAGAGGGGAAAATGAAAATAATAAATGCTTTAGACAATAAGAAATATAAAGTTGACTGTCGAGTTGCTCAGTTTTTTTAGATTGTCAATACTATTACTGTGTAACTAATATCTCAGGTTAAGAGGCACATTCAAATAAAGATTGGTCTTTAAATACATGTTGTCTTTTGAATTGTTTGTCTAAAGTCAAGGATCTAGAACTGGTACTTAGTTTTAATGATACAGTCTGGTTATTATGCTGTTTGGAGGAGGCCTCACAGGTAAGAGCACTAACTAGCTACCATCACATGTACCTTAGCTTGACTTAAATGTATTAAACGTATAGTTAAGTGATATCAAAATATAAATAACTAATCTCATGCAAACATATTAATATTTGCTTGATTCCAGTGTTGAATTGAGCACAATTGCATACAAACGTTAAGGGATTTTAAGATTCTGAAGTATTATGCTAAAAACTCAATAACTTAGATTATTATTTATAGTTTTGCTGACTAGTTTCATGTCCGCTTACCTTAGAAACGTAAAATGTCACGGCAGTGTGCAGATGGGGAGCAAGTTAGCTTAGCTTGGTAGCTTCAGCTAGCTCTGGAACTTCCAGCTGGGTGGCAGCAGGTCCCGCCTCGGCTCCGCCTCTTTGCCCTTATTTGGAGCAGGCTGGAGCAGGCGGGAGTTGAACTCTGACGCCACTGTCGAGCCGTTAGTGGCCGACTCCGCCTACTAAGGGCTTCTCTGCAACTCTGCAGAATCCTATGGGTGACGTCACGGATAATTTAAATCAATACAACTATTTTTTAAATCAATCAAAAAAAAATCTAAATCCATAAAAGCATTTCAATTAATATTGGGAGTCATGTCGTTACTTTGTTGAGAATGTGGCCATGTAATAAGCGGGATAATTTGCAGCGACTTGTTCCTTATGGGGAAAATAACACCATTCATGCTCATGATCCCCATTAAAATATAAATATTTTTAGTGAATTACTGAGTTTAGGCACGTTAATAACGTTTTAATGAAGTTGAATACAGTATATTCATGTGTCAGTGATTTCATGTCAATTCGGCGAACATAAACATAAATGATCGTGGTGAAGATGATGATTAAATTAGGATTAAAAATCGAGAGCCGGGCTGCATTTCCTCCCGTTCGTTTTTTTTTCGACTAAGCAACATTATTTTGTTAAATAACAACATGGTGATGTTTTGTAAATTATTACATGTCTCTTATTTAGCACAGAGTATGATATCCGTGACATATGGATCTGAACAAAGTTCCGCTGTACATCCAGCGTACTCAGTGGCGTTTCTATATGTACAAAAGTGGTGGGGCACAAAAAACGTAGATGTCTATATATAAGCTTCTGCAGAGAGGTTCATGGCTGGTGAGGCACTGGCACTGACTTCAGGTTTACAAATATTATATTTTGACCTAAATCAAAATATAATATTATTTTCAAAAGCCTCTTTAGTCTGATGCTTCAATTATTTTTAAACAGACAGTTCAACAGAAGGACCCCCAAAAAATGTAATGTTATCATTTAAATATTGAATTGTTCTCTCTTAGTAAGATCCAATTTTCAATAACATTGCGGTCTTACCTTGACTTGAAGATGAAGTCCATTTGCCTATCCTTCTGGACAAAAATCTCTATTACTTTTTTGTAAAAGTCCTCCTTATCTTCTTGTAGTTTCAAAAGTCTATCATAAATCTAAATGATGGATTTATGATTAGAAAATTATAAAAGTAGGGCAGACATGTGGATATTATCCGGCTGAACAAAACGTGCATTTATCTAACAGGTACGTTTCCCACAGATCTTATTTTGAGCTATTTTCTAAAATCCTATGGAGAAATCTCATTGCTTTTTTGTGGAGGGAAGTCATGCGCAGCTTACTTCCTGGTTTTAGGACGCCTCTCTCTCCTCTTCTTCACACACCACACTTTTCGCGGCACACGTACTTACAGCCAATCAGCTCTGAATTATGTGAGATGACGTATGGTGGGGATGGCAGCTCTATGCCCCTATGGTCATTATTTTTTGGCACACACATTAAATAGGAAAATACTCTGAGCATGCGCAGTGTAGTTTTTACAGTCACCGTTCACCTAGACAGTGAGAGGGAGGGGCAGGATCAGGTTTTGTCCCACATGGCTCTAAACAGCTCAATAGGCACACACTGTAAACACTAATTAGAAGAACACATACTAAAACAGGAATGTACAGACGAATCAGATGATTAAACATGATCTTAAAATATATTTTATATATATTTAAATTTATTTTTTGCATTTTGTTGTAATCATTATTGTAATACTTTCTGCTGACACTAGGTGGGGCTGTGCCTGACTTTATTTCACATGAGCTCCAGTGTGGACCCCACTGCACCCCCTGGTGAATCAATAATTCATTGCAGCTGGCTTCATTATAATTACATGTATTTATCACGGGGCAGTCTCAAGTCAAGCTGGGGGTTTTCCTTTGAATGAGGGCAGATCACGTACCAATCATGGCCCTCACGTTTCAAACTGTCCGAAATTAGGTGCTACATCTGTACTACTTTTATTGATACCGCTTATCGATCCAGTCCTTTCGGTTCTTTTGGAGAAAAAAATAAGGTAAACTAATAAAACAAATTGTGAAAAAAACTAACATTGCTTTTTATTTAAATTAAATACATAATATTTCACATCAAAAGAAACAACAATGTTTTAACAAATCGTATTAAATAATGTGATGACAGAACTGTAAATAGAATAGCTGAAACTTTAACAAAATAAATAACTCAGTTACCAATAATCATTAACCCTTGTTTGAATAATGAGTTAACTCTGTGTGTTGCTGCTAGCATACATAACATACGCGACGCTACAAGAAAGACAGTCGAAAACGGTGCAGTTCTCTGTCTGAATGTGGTGCACTTTTGCTAAATGTTTCGACAAATCTCATGTCTTATAAAAGCTTATTCATGATTTATAAAGTGTTCACAATCTAATTAATAAATTAATTACAAACTATTCGTAAACCCATTATAAGGGTAGTCCTAAGGCCCCAGCCACACGGAGATGGTAACGAAAACTAACCGAATTCGATATCAAAAAAGTCTTCCGTCCACACGCAATCGGCACCAGAAACGTGTCCATCCACACGAGACCGCTCGACCCGCTGGAGACGCTGTAATACATATGCCGGGCCTGTAAGTGGCGCTGCCAGAAAATACGCCAAAAGCAGCGAAGAAGACTTCCCGTGCATGCATGGTTGCCATGGTTGCCCTTCTGTTTATTCTCCGCGTTGGATTTAGCAGCAGAGGTGTTGAGAGGCAGTGCTCTGGTTCTTTTTCTCCCTCCCAGAGGCAAACGTGTGCTCCTGCTGTAATTCTCTCCAGTTAGTCCACAAGCAGATGAAAAACACCCACCCGCAACTTCCAAGGGACGAGGGGGCCGTGCAGCAGTTTCCGTTAGAATTTTCTTTCGCCGGTCAACATGTCCAGTCAAAGGTCTTCTTTGTTATTTATTGAGCTTTAAAACAAATGAATAACGACTCTATATAATAATATAAGAATAATACACAGAGTCTCTCTTTTCCTCCCCCTCTCCTGACAGCCCGTCAGTATTTTCGTTATCAGGAAATTATCGTATAGGGCGTAATCACAGAGCCGTTTGGCCACCCAGAGCTTTGTGTCTGCAGATCTACCCTCCTTGGGACCCGTTATCATTATCGTTATCTGCGCTTCCCTGTCGGCCTCGTGTGGCCGAACAGTCTATATCAGTGTTTCCCAACCGGGGGTACGCGTACCCTTAGTGGTACGCGAGGGAACTGTAGGGGGTACGTGGAATTCCAAGGTGACAAGTAAAAAAAATAATAATCCCGTCAAAAATGATAGTGCGTGATTTGTTTCCCTAGGGAGACAATAGTCTGTGGCACAACCGCGCCAAAATCCCACAATGGAAACAGCTGCTTACCTGCAGCCAGACAAATACTGGTAGGTCTGCACTATGGATAAATGGCTGAAACGTCCGCTTGCTCTGGATTGAGGCCAGGGTTCAGAGGAGCCCGCTGAGAAACGTAAGAAAGAGGCCAAACTGAAACCAAGGCAGTGAAACATATATATTATTTGGATTCATTTCTACTTCTGCGGACCCACCGCAGCCTCAGTGCTTCTTTTGCGGTGAAGTCCTGGCTAATAGTGCGATGAAGCCAGCGCATTTACAGAGACACCAGAGCACCAAACACTCGGGAAGTGTCAGACTATGATGAACGCCACGAATGTGTCAATGAAAGCACTCGAGGCATCTTACGCCGTGTCCCTGCTTGTGGCTAAATAAATAAAACCTCACTCTATTGTTGAGGAGCTCATTCTCTCTGCAGCGCCTGCGTTGGCCGAAATGATGATAGACAAGAAAGCAGCCGAAGCACTCAAGAAAGTTCCCCTGTCGAATAACACCGTATCCCGTCGGATCAATATGTCTGTTCATATAATTGGACAAGTGGTGAACACAATAAAACTAGCCCTGTGAGTGGAGAAGCGCAGCTCCTGTCCTTCGTGTGTTACAAAGATGCGTCGGACATAAACTATGGGGGTTATTCCCTATCTTTATTCAAGAGCGTGGTATTTACATTTGAGAGCATACTTTATGTATTTCCCTCAAACCCTGTCCTCCACTCAAATAGTGCCTGCTTGCACTTTGCTCTGCTTCTGCTCAAACTGTAGCTTGCATTCAGATATATTGCTGTTTACAGATTTGTTCTGCTCTCAGATTTATTCTGTGCGCGCTCGAAACTTTTGTGCAACAATCCTGTCAAAACCCCTCAACCAATAGGAGGCCAGGTGTCCTTGCGGGTGCGTTCGCTTTACTTATTACAGCGTCCCGTAAGGGCGGTTACTCTTTGGTTTATAAACTCCCGCCCTCCACGGCTTTATAACATAGCATGTACTGCACTTGTTTGATTTACAACTACCTTACATAATAGCTACGTTCAGTGGCGGACTGGGACTAAAAATCAGCCCGGGAATCAAATAAAATCGTCCCTCCGTTGCTTCTGCACATAGTGCGAGGTGGTTGCTATGCAACAACAATAACAGACAGTTAGTTAGTTAGTTTACTATATAAAGTTTAGTTTAGGATTTTATAACGGTTCTCAGACGCGGAGGGATACTGATTTGTGAAAAGTAACAACTATTCTCTGGATATACGCTCATTATATCACGGCTAAGAAACATCAGATTGCTTGATTTGACTTGTCCGTTTTATAAACATATACTAACTGTGCTTAAAAAAAAAGTTGTAAATGACTGGTGAAAAGAAACTGCTAGGCCTATACTGATTCTGGATATTATTTTGCTAAGTGTTTTGTTCCTGAATTAAAGTTTAAATGCCTGTTTAAAGGGGACTTATTCAAAGGGGCTCCATGGTTTAAGCCTAAATGTTACAAGATATATATATATATATATATATAGCAAAGATAAGTTGATTATTTTGATTTCATATGTATTTATTTGATTATATTATTTATTTTCAAGGCAACATATTCATTTTTATTGAGTGATTTAAGTTAAAATTAAGAAAATGCCTGATAATTAGATGTTCAAATTAAGGAGATGAAATAAAGTTATTTTCATTCAATAATCAGTTACGTTCTACTTGTGAAGGATCATCAGCACGTATGAGTGAGGGGGTACTCATGGTATGACAAATGGCTCAGGGGGTACACAAGCCAAAAAAGGTTGGGAACCACTGGTCTATATGATAGAGAACTGTAGCGGATATGACTAAAGTGGTACCCAAAGATCTTTAGAGTAACCTCTTTTAAAGATAGTCCCTGACCAACCACTAACTAACTTAGCAACATCCAGGGCCGTTTCTAGCTTTTTGGGGCCCTATGCAAGATGCTTTTTGGGGGCCCTAGTTTTTACAGTTTTTTAACTATAATGGGGGGGATTCCGAAGTCTTTAAGATGATCTGTGGAGATGCATCAATCTGTTACACTTTAATAGGAAAACAGGCTAATTTCACGAAAACCAAGCAATTGAAAATGTCACGGTTGAGTGAAGGGAAACAGGACCCAAGCGCAGATAACTCTGATAAACCTTTATTTCAAGGCTAATGGAATGAATACAGACAAAAACAGAACACTCACCGGTGAATTCCGTCACCAACAAAAGAAGCACCGACACTGAACACAGCACGAGACAAGACTAAATACAGGGAGGGATAATTACAAGACACAGGTGAACACAATCGGCTAACGAGACACAGGTGAGGAGGGAGGAGAAAACACAAGAGCCACAGGTGAACACAATTAACTAACGAGACACAGGTGAGGAGGGAGGAGAAAACACAGGGACACTAACGACAGGAGGAAAACATGACAGAGAACAGTGAAAACACCCAAACCTAGACAGAACTGTGACAGAACCCCCCCCCTCAAGGGACGGATTCTAGACGTCCCTACACCCCAAAACAAAAATCCAATAAAGTCAGCAGGGTGGGTGGAGGGGGTCCGGAGGACGGGACTAAGCTGACCGCCCAGGAGCCCAGTAGGGGACCAGGAAGGGATCTCGGGCGGACGGCCCGGGGGCACGGCAGAAGCCGAGAAGGGGGACTCGGGCGGACGGCCTGGGGGCAAGGCAGAGTCCATGGTGGGGCGAAGGCCACAGCGGGCGAACTCAGGGGGCCGAGCATGAGGGCGAAGGCAGCGGCAGGAAGAGTCAGGGGGCCGGGCTCGAGGACGAGGGCAGCGGCAGGAAGAGTCAGGGGGCCGGGCTCGAGGACGAGGGCAGCGGCAGGAAGAGTCAGGGGGCCGGGCCCGAGGACGAGGGCAGCGGCAGGAAGAGTCAGGAGGCCGGGCCCGCGGACGAAGACAGCGGCAGGAAGAGTCAGGGGGCCGGGCCCGAGGACGAGGGCAGCGGCAGGAAGAGTCAGGAGGCCGGGCCCGCGGACGAAGACCGCGGCTCACAGAGGGTCGGGATCGAGGGCGAAGACCAGACAGCTCCGGAGGCCGGGCAGGACCCGGTGTCGGCCGGACAGGAACCGGAGCCGGCGGGATCCCCCACGGAAGAGGACCAGGAGTTGGCAGGACCCCCAGCAGGAGAGCGGTTGGCGGGACCTCCGACGAGACAGGACAAAGGGTTGGCAGTACCCCCGGCAGGAGAGTAGACGGCGGGACCTCCAACGGCACAGGACACAGGGTTGGCAGTACCCCCGGCAGGTGAGTAGACGGCGGGACCTCCAACGGAACAGGACATAGGGTTGGCAGGACCCCCGGCAGGAGAGTAGTCGGCGGGACCTCCAACGGGACAGGACATGGGGTTGGCAGGACCCCCGGCAGGAGAGTAGTCGGCGGGGCCTCCAACGGGACAGGACATGGGGTTGGCAGGACCCCCGGCAGGAGAGTAGTCGGCGGGGCCTCCAACGGAACAGGACATAGGGTTGGCAGGACCCCCGGCAGGAGAGTAGTCGGCGGGACCTCCAACGGGACAGGACATGGGGTTGGCAGGACCCCCGGCAGGAGAGTAGTCGGCGGGGCCTCCAACGGGACAGGACAAGGGGTTGGCAGGACCCCCGGCAGGAGAGTAGTCGGCGGGGCCTCCAATGGGACAGGACATAGGGTTGGCAGGACCCCCGGCAGGAGAGTAGTCGGCGGGGCCTCCAACGGGACAGGACACAAGGTTGGCAGGACCCCCGGCAGGAGAGTAGTCGGCGGGGCCTCCAACGAGACCGGACAAAGGGTTGGCAGGACCCCCGGCAGGAGAGTAGTCGGCGGGACCTCCAACGGCACAGGACATAGGATTGGCAGGACCCCCGGCAGGAGAGTAGTCGGCGGGGCCTCCAACGGGACAGGACCCAGGGTTGGCAGGACCCCCGGCAGGAGAGTAGTCGGCGGGGCCTCCAACGGTACAGGACATGGGGTTGGCAGGACCCCCGGCAGAAGACTAGTCTGCGGGACCTCCAACGGGACAGGACACAGGGTTGGCAGGACCCCCAGCGGAACCTCCAACGGTACAGGACATGGGGTTGGCAGGACCCCCGGCAGAAGACTAGTCTGCGGGACCTCCAACGGGACGGGACATGGGGTTGGCAGGACCCCCGGCAGAAGACTAGTCTGCGGGACCTCCAACGGCACATGAGTAGGGGCTTGAGCGGGGACTCGAGAGAGGGCTCGAGAGGGGACTCGAGAAGGAACTCGAGAGGTGACTGGAGAGGGGACTCGAGAGGGAACTTGAGAGGAGACTCGAGAGATGACTTGAGAGGGGACTTGAGAGGGATCTAGAAAGGGGACTCGAGAGGGAACTTGAGATGGGATGAGGGAAGGGACTAGAGAAGTGACTCGAGGAGGGACTTGAGAAAGGACTTGAGTAGGGACTTGAGAAGTGACTAGAGGTGGGACTGGAGAAGGGACTAGAGAAGGGACTAGGACAGCTGGGGCCAGAGCTAAGGCTGGAACCATGGCTGCTGGGGCCGGAATGATGGCTGCTGGGGCCAGAACTGGGGCTGGAACCATGGCTGCTGGGGCCTGTACTGGGGCCGGAACTATGGCTGTGTGGACCGGTTCTGTAGCCGGAACCATGACTCTTGGGGCTCGGATTGCTAGCCTGGACTTGCGACTCCTTCTCCTAGAAGCCGCCTGAAGGCTCCGTGGACCTCCAAAAGCCAGCCGAGTTCCAGAAAACGCCTCTTGGACAGGAGCAGGAACTGGGGCGGAAGCACTGGTTGACTCCAGACGGAACACACCGAGACGTTTATAGTCCGCAGGCTGGAAATCACACACCCAGATGAAGTTCAACATCCAGTCAGGTAAGAACTTCACCAAGTCCGGTTTCTCCATAGCCAACCGGTGCGCCTCTACCAGAGCGGCCTCCTTCTGCCGAACACTGGACGCTCCCCTCCACCAATCATAGCAGCCAGCCAAAGCAAAGGAAAAATGCTGTAATTCCACCTCAAATGGGTCATCTGCTGGGTCCATCTCTGGTCGGTGCTTTCTGTCACGGTTGAGTGAAGGGAAACAGGACCCAAGCGCAGATAACTCTGATAAACCTTTATTTCAAGGCTAATGGAATGAATACAGACAAAAACAGAACACTCACCGGTGAATTCCGTCACCAACAAAAGAAGCACCGACACTGAACACAGCACGAGACAAGACTAAATACAGGGAGGGATAATTACAAGACACAGGTGAACACAATCGGCTAACGAGACACAGGTGAGGAGGGAGGAGAAAACACAAGAGCCACAGGTGAACACAATTAACTAACGAGACACAGGTGAGGAGGGAGGAGAAAACACAGGGACACTAACGACAGGAGGAAAACATGACAGAGAACAGTGAAAACACCCAAACCTAGACAGAACTGTGACAGAAAATGACAAAAAATGATATTAAAAAGGTAAACAATAAGGCTCTTCTATGTCAATAAATGCAAGAGATGTAGCATTTTCTCAACAATGTTTAATTTACATTTTACATCTTCCTCAGACGTCACTCATTGGCTGACAGCCCAACGATGATTTGGACTTTATTACCCCAAAAACACAAGCCACAGCTTTGCTATCATTGCAGTTTAGTCGTGTTTATATCCTACATTGGATTTTTAAGCATATCATGCTTCACCGAACACAGGAGGGGGCTTTGCTGTCTACAAATAAAGACGGCTCATTTTAATTCTCCCCAAATATATTGAGGCTGAACCTGAAATTCGAATTCTCTGCTCCCATCATAATCTTTTTTTAATCTTATTAAAATTGTGAATGCAGAATTAGAATTACTATGTAACTGGTTTGCAGTTAATACATTGTCCCTTAATGTGGCCAAAACAAATTACATGTTATTCAATACAAAGTCTGAGAGTAGAAATGACTGTATTATACGGATTTGCAATACCGAGATAGAAAAAGTTGGTGCATGTACATTTTTAGGACTGCTTGTTGACGAAAAACTCAATTGGAAGCACCATATAAATTATGTACAGACTAAACTGTCAAAAACAATAGGTATTTCGTATCATACTAAGAACATTCTTGAAGAGAAAAATGCTCTTTATAATAGTCTATTTCTCTCTTACCTTTAATACTGCTCCGAAATATGGGGAAACACCTACTCAACAAATCTACAAAAAATTATAACATCCCAAAAACAAGTATTACGAATAGTCTGTGGTGTTGGTAAATATGAACACACAACTCCCATATTTAAAAAAACTCAATCTATTAAAATGTGTTGACATAGTACAGCTTAAAACAGTACTGATTATGCACAACATTTTCCATAAAAAAATGCCTAATAACATTCAAAAGCAGTTCCAAACCACAGCGTGAACATATGAATGTAAAAAAGGTTCACAATGTTTATATGCAATTATGCATATATTATTATATGCATATATTATTATTATTATTAATTTGCCAAGTACATATGTATATATAGTATTTTCATTTCCAAAAAAAGATAGTGCTATTCAGGCCCGGCTTGTTATCTGCAGTTTGTTATTCTCGCGTCCAGGAGAGAAGCTTTAAAAAGGGAGAAGAATGGAATCTCTGAGAAGGTTCAAATGGGTACTTTAATTAATAAAAGGCGCAGTAAAGTCCCTGCTAGAGAGCAGGGACTTTCGAGCGGCTCTTTTGTGAGAAAAGAGCTATATTTCTGATTGGCTGGGCGGATTGCAAACCACGCCCCGTAATACTCCCAAAAAGTTTTGTGAAGCCACCATTTTATTATCCTCGCATTAGCATTATTAGCATTAGCATTAGCCCAGCGCAGAAACGCAGAGAGACTAACTTATGGCAACACAAAATAAAACATGGGAGCGGTGGAGAAGAGGAGGTGTCGGCGTTCTGGCGATTTACTCGGAAGGCTTCAGTAGAAGCTGCTGGGAGTCCCAGCAGCTTCTACTGAAGCCAGTCCCCAACTCCGGGGACTTCAGGCCGGGGACTGTGGGCGGCAGTATACGCCGTGAAGTTGTTTGTAGCCTGCCAGTAAACCCAAAGCAGAAGAAGAAGAAGTGACGTCTGCGGCTTCATTTGCCTAATCCACCCCCAGGGACTTTTTCCGGTGTGAACGGGATCTGTACTTAGTTCATGAGAACTAAAGAGTTCGCATGAACTAAGTTCGCATGAACCTTTGTGGGAAAAGTACTGCGGTGTGAATGCGCCTAATGTTACAAGCAGAATGTAGTGAGGAGAGAAAGGCTGCAGCCTCCTCTCGCAGTCGCGGCCGAGCAGAAGAGAACCCACAAGCATTCGTCCTTCCCGCTTGCTGGCTGTTTGTTCCTCCTCTCTGGGGGCTGTGGTGACGTAGGAGACTTACCCCCTTGGTTTTCTGTGTCCGATATTGCATTAAACGGAGGATTTCAACATTTTACATTCATTGCTTACTTCCACATGCCTTTTCTCCTCCTTATCTCTTTCATAACTTTATATGCAATACATGTTAACTGCGTCAATAGCCACTTTAATGATACTAATGGACGGTAGTCCCGGATGTCGTCATGAAGGATTTTCAGAATAAAAGCTTGGTATTGAGAACTTCCGTTTTTTTCCAGAATAAAATAGCATTTAAACTGACGGTATGTTTAAGCTACATTATGCCATCAAAACATTGATTTTAATTTCTAACAGGCTCCAGGATGAAATTACTGAGTGGGCTGTTAAAAAATCCGAGGGGGCGATTTTTTTTTTTCTCACAACAATGAAAAATACTGGCAATGTAATGAATTGACACACCAAGCTTTTTTCTTTCTCACTGCTCTACAATCTCTTCGCTTCTTTATTTGTACCCCTCTCATTCTGTTCTTTTCCTCTGATCTTTAATAACAGATAGTACATTATTAGATGGCTGCACTTTGGTTAACAGACTAACATTGATTTCCTCCATTTATAAATTGGCTCTGGCAGTTAAATTGGCGTTAACGCAAAATAAAAGGAACGCCACAAATTATTTTAACGCGATTAACGCATGTGCATTTTTTTCCCCTCGGCCGCCCGCTTCAGAGCGCATCGAGTTTAAAATACCATCTATAAAATCCAAGCACACTGCTGATGCCGACAGCCCCACTCCTGCAGCCTGCTTGCGGCAGACCACACTTGAAAGTGTGCAGGGGAGACGCCTGGACACGTCTACCAGCAGCAAACGTTCAACAAAGATCGCTAAATGGGTGGCGACAGCTTGCAGGCCAATTAACATTGTGGAGGACGAGAGGCTGCGTGATATAATTCGGGTCGCATCCAACGACTGCACTTATGAATTGCCTTCCAGAGCCACCACTGTGTCGAAAATACACAACTTGTATGAAGTCCAAAAAGCGAAACATTTAGAACAGATACAAAATTTGCGATTAATCGCGAATAACTATGGACAATCATGAGATTAATCGCGATTAAATATTTTAATCGACTGACAGTCCTAATAAAAACACATGTACGTGTTGACTAGGTCAAATAGTGTTCACTTTAAACTCCTTCCAGCATGTTAATGGTGCAGCTAACTCCCGTACCTTTGGTAATGAAGGAGCCGTTCCTGCTGAGGGCGGAGTCTTTGCTGGAGGTGGAGTCACAGCGAAGCAGGGGCTCAGACTCGTCAGGAAAAAAGCACTTGGCGCGGTCCACCGGCGACTGCTCCATGCCCACGCCGCTGGCCCCGCCCACACTGGCTCCGCCCACGCTAGCACCGCCGTTGCTGTTGCGATCGCTGGCATTGCTGCTGGGAGAGTCGAGCGGCTTGTGGATGGGACTGAGGTTTTGGCTTACATTCACTGAGGTCAGCAGCTGGTTGATGTCAAACTGTAGAGTGGAGATTGAGGAAAGGGGAGGAGGAGGGTAACAAGGAGGAGCAAGAAGAATATAAAAACATGAGTGACGAAAACCAATGCTCGAAAGCATAAATCATACAGTGGTCTATCAGCAAGGACGCATCGTTGCGTTTGTTAAATGTCTTGTTGATTGCCTTATTTTTCAAATAGTAAGTTTACATATATTATTGGACAGTATATAGAACCTGAAATGAACATAATCACAACCCTAAAATAGCCACAGCAAACTACACCATGGCCCTTTCTCATTTCTCTAACTCCCCTCCTCGACTCCCCTCCTCGACTCCTATCCTCGAGACTTAGTCCCGCCCAAAGGAGATGCAAGCGGTGGACTGAGGAGGGGAGCCGAGGAGAGAGGAGGGGAAGCAGCAGGCGGTTAGAGAAATGAGAACTCCTCTCCTCTGAGCGGTCATTTTAAAGAGACGTCCATTAATGATGACAGGAGGCACAGCAGCCCTCTGTCTGATGGACAGATGTGTTCATGACGACTTATATACTTAAGCAATCATACACGAGAGGCCGTTCTTGAACGTCATTATTGGTACGACAGTACTGCGGCAGGACCGAGGCGCTTGCGCCGAGGTCCGTACGCCTGTACTCCAGTGGCCGTTTCATGGCGTGTCCCGGACCGGCAAAAAGCGCGTTGCTCCACATCTTTCTGTTGTCTAGAGATGGAGCCCAGTAGCTGCGAAGCGATGACTCGTTTTTATGTCCGCTAACGGACATGATTTCTCTGGCCTCCAACCCTGCCTCCGCCAGCCACTGTATGCAGGTGCTTCTGACATTTTGTAGCTACCGATTTCCAACGAGAGACAATGTATAACCGTGTAACGGCTGTGTGTCGCTAAACGTCGCTATGGAAACCACACTATGTAGGCTCATGGAAGTAGTTTCGGTAGGCTAGTGGCGTGTGTAGGCCACTGGATACTTTGTGATTAGGCACGTTCTATTTGATCGTTGTTTGATCGTGGAATCAAACACGCCTATTGACCAATCAGAGAGCTTGCTCAAACCTATGTGTTATAGAATTACTTTTAATTCATTCACAGTGCGGTGTAATGAGACAATAACAGGCTACAGATGCGGACACACACACACACACACACACACACACACACACACATATATATATATATAATAATAATAACGTAACAATATCAGAGACTGGATATATCCCCCCCCCTTCTCTGGTCGCTACAATGAGGAAAATAAATTACGGGCCAAAAGTTTTATTAACAAGTATTAAAAGTAAGCAGAGGACACCAAACCAACTGACACCTGTCTGTCCGCTGCATCTACACACACACTGTACCACACACACGCACCTACAGCTAACAGCCTAACAGCCGTTGTGTATTTTATTAACTGAAGCACTAAATGGTTTTAGAAAAATATCGACTCTTTGTTTGTAGATATCTACTAAACTAAAGCAAATAAAGAGAGTAGGCCTGTTATACTGAGTGATATACACACTGCTCTGCTTTCTGCACAGACAGCTGTTTCTCTGTAAATATCGCGTTGCGATGAGAGCAGTTAATAAAATAATATCCAGGGGATGCATGCAGAGCTGTCATTGGCTGAGATAAGTCCGGCCGTGCGTCACGACTCTTTTAAACATCTCTGTTCCCGGAAATGCATCCGCGAAGGAGCCGTGGAGGACCCATCAGTGTCTCATCGGTTAGAGCTCCTCCAGAGAGCCTCCTCGATGCTCGATCCTCGGTCCTCGAAGTGTATTTAGAGAAATTAGATGTCCTTCAACATGGCGCGCTGAAATCCATTTCCGGGTCACTACCGGAGGAGTCGAGGAGTCGAGGAGTCAAGGAGGGGGATTTGATGAAATGAGAATGGGCCCAAGTCTCTCTTCTCCTCCGATGACATTTTACTTCTCAAAAACAGTGACCTTCCAAAACGGGGCTGTAATAACACTGAAAAGATTTGGGATGGATTGGATGGTATGAAGAGGCCGATGGAAATGGGTTCCAATCACTGCTGTTCTTGAATATTGTTTTAGAGATTATTGTGTTAAATAAAAAGCTTTAAATGTGCCAGAGGAAGAACAGCAAACAGACAATTCTTAAAAGCTAACGCCCATACCTTTGTGTTCCTCCTAATAATAAATCCCTTCAATGTGCACATATTGAGCTTTTTTAAATGAGTATTTTGCATTATAACTTCTAAACTTATGATAGAATGTAGGTATATCCATTGTTGGTATATACAACAACTTGAATATTCTCTGATGGTTAAAGATTTGAGAGGTAAAATCTTGAAGAATTTGTGTTTTTTATTGTTGTGAAGGAACCACATTGCTTTATTTTGCAGGACTGGATCAACTTCGGTAAACAGGGCATGCCAAACACAGGATAAGGAGTTGTTGTGTATCTGTCTATTATAGATCCTGACAAAAGCTCACACCTCATTCAAATCAGCATGTTGCTTTCTTTCTGAATAGGTCTCTTCAATATCTGGATGCTTATGATAATTTGGTGATTATGGGATCAAGTCACAAGTATTTTCACACTGCTGACCAGGGTAGGATTTTCACGGCGGCCATGACCCTCGGTCTGGCCGTTAAGCCCCGAAAATAATTGTACGTCCTACGGCCACCATGGCCTTTGTGCCCCTCACACTGTTAACATCTTGAAGTTACTTTAAAAGCGTCAGAGCAGTGGTCTGGTCTCTGAACTCAACCCAGTCTCATGGCATTTCGTGTTCACCAACGTGATTTCCCCCTTTTTTTCTTGTTGCACAGCACGATTTTAAAAGCAATGTATTTCTACTGGTAATGTGTTTCGTGCCTGCAGCACGTCTTTTTCTCCGGTCGGGTCGTGGAAAACCGGAAGCTGTGTGGTTCATAAAAACATGTTCTTACTCAATATCAAGTCACAATTATTGCTTTTATTTTAAATCGTATAATTTCGGACTTTTGTTGCCGTCTGTGAGGAAAGAAATGGGGCTCAGAGCCTCAGAATACTGAAATCTGTATTTTTAAATATTTTTTTCCTTCTAATTTGTTATTCTTTTCAAAATAACGCACTGTTATTTACTCACCAATAACACACAATTATCCTTGCTTTTATTTATTGGTTTAATTCCATAATCGCTGGGTTTTTTGGCGTCCGTCAGGAACTGAATTTCAAAATAAAAATAACCGGAAACAGATGTAGGCATTTCGAGCGATTACCCAAGATCCTCAGCTATGGTTTAAGCTCGCTGATTGGATGTTTTAGCTGCAATGTATGCTGGGATTTGGTGTTTATATGATATGAAATCTGGAAAACATTTTAAAAGAATAAAATAATACTTAATTCGGAGTGTTCTTGCTTTTCTCTTTGAAAGTCATCACATAACGGCATTGTAATACACGGTTCGGCTGCATTACATATTACAGATCTGCCGTAGTTCTTTATTTATAGAGCCCTGATGAGAAGACCTTTGAACAAACTGGAAGAAATGCCACCGAAACTGAATACTTGACATGGATCATAAATATATCAACAATTAAACAACATCTTCAATTTCTCTTCACACAATACGTCTCCTTGCAGTATCAACACTAATTCGGCTGACTTTTACATTTGATCTAATTGGTAGATAGGTTATATTTACACCATAACGGTGCACAGCTGATATAAAAGGACTTGTAGTTTTTAAAGATATTACTGATTTTCTTTGAATATAAGAATGTAAATACTGAGTCTGAAATAGTATAGCAATATGCTGTAAAATGATGTGAAAGCATGAATAAAACTACACATCTTCAGATGTTATACATACATAAGTGTCCTATACTAATAATACAAAGTTATTATGGCTGTGTGTACCTAGTGTGCACTGCCTAGTGGATAAAGCACGTTATTGAATTATTGTTTTAATGTGTTATATTTGATTAAAAAAATATTAAGAGTACATACTTTCATAGGGGGAAAGTAGAAGGTCTCTGATAGAAGTATAGAATATAAAAAATCAAGACGATACTATAAGTGATCTCTACAATAAAACAAAACAAAGAGGACTGCTGACGTTATTTCCTATTCGGGACACGGACCACTATTGCGGTAAGCATGTTGTAACTTCCGGTTGTTGTCATTGTCATCTCCGGGTATCCCGTGCGCCTGTTCTGTTGCTGATAGCTTATTATCTTAACTTAATCGATCGTTTTAAAACTCTTGATCACGGCAACTGCCTGACGTTGTAATCACACGTTACTACAGCTTAAGCACTCACAACTCTCCGTCTCTTAGAGACTGTAACTCCACAGTTGCCTACACTCTTTTCGGGTTTGCTAACGGTAGCTACTTTAGCTTGATAGCTAGGCATGACTCTTTCCCCACCCTCTGGTGTTATTTCCTGCTCTTCCTGTCTCATGTTTGGTTACTTCCCTACCTCCTTTACTGGTACCGATACATGTGTTAAATGTAGTATAGCTGTTAGGTTGGAGGTGGGAATCATAGCCATAGAAACCCGGCTCTGCATCTTAGAAAGTAACTCAGCTACAGTAAAGCCCATGTTAGCCAGTGCGGACCGGCAAAAGGTAGCTCCTATTAGCCGTCCCCCGGCAACTCCCGAGCAGCAGGGAGACTGGGTGACTGTTCAGAAGGGGCATAACGCGAAACCCGCAGGTCCCCACCATCCCGTTCACGTATCTAACAGATAATCCCCACTCAGCGAGACACCCGCTGAGAAGCCAACTCTGGTTATTGGTAGCTCTATTATGAGACACGTGAATTTAGAGACCAAAGCCTCCACAGTCACATGCATTCCGGGGGCCAGAGCGGGCGACGTTGAGGCGCATCTTAAACTGCTGGCTAAAAATAAACGTAAATACAGTAGGATTGTTATTCACGTCGGTGGTAATGATGTTCGTTTACGCCAATCAGAATGCACCAAAGTTAATGTGGAGTCGGTGTGTAGTTATGCTAAAACAATGTCGGACACCATAATCTTCTCTGGTCCCCTCCCCAATCTGATCAATGATGACATGTATAGCCGCATGTCATCATTTCAGCGCTGGTTGTCTTGGTGGTGCCCAGCAAACAATGTGGGCTTCGTAAATAATTGGACAGCCTTCTGGGGAAAACCTGGTCTGATTAAGAGAGACGGCATTCATCCTACTTTGGAAGGTGCAAATCTCATTTCGGCAAACATTTCAGGGCTTTGTGGACTTAATCCATGACAAACTGGAGTTGAGACCAGGAGGCGGAGTCGCAGTCTTACACGCTTCTCTGCGCTCTCCTAGGCAGTCATCCATAGGAATCCCGAACCCAATAAAATACCCAATATTAGCGGTGTGTGTGTCTGCCCAAGGACAATTTAAGGTAAAACCTAATAGAGGCGTCATACATAATAACCTAATAAAAGTAAATGTAACAACGACTACAGTGCAACAAAACAGGAATATTAAATGTTGTCTCTTAAACATAAGATCTCTAGCATCTAAAGCAATATTGGTAAATTATTTAATATCAGATTATAATATTGACATATGCTGTCTCACTGAAACTTGGTTGAGACATGAAGAATATGTCAGCATAAATGAGGCCACTCCACCCAGCCATATCAATACTCATATTGCCCGAGGCGTGGGCCGAGGAGGTGGAGTTGCAGCAATCTTTGACTCAAGTTTACTTATCAATACTAAACCAAAATTAAATTATACCTCCTTTGAAAGTCTCGTTTTTAGTCTTACGCATCCGACCTGGAAAACTTTGCAGCCAATCTTATTTGTTACAGTGTACCAATTCTGTTGGTTTTTGTCAGAGTGTAAATAAACCAACCCACTGCTATAATCACACTCTCTACCTTATTCTGATTTATGGTATTGAAATTGAGCAACTATTAGTCGAACCGCATAATCCTGCTTTATCCGACCATTTCTTAGTAACTTTTGAAGTACTGTTACTAGACTACAAAGCATTAGTCAAAAGCTCCTGCAGCAGAAACCTATATGTTAGTGCTATAGCCAAATTTAAGGAAGAGATTCCACCAATACTTAACTCGATAGCATGTCTGCATGTAGGGGAGGAAACTTATACAAAATGTCCACCACCCCAAATTGATCATGTTGTTGATAGTGCTACAGATGCGCTGCGAATAAAATTAGACTCTGTTGCTCCTTTGAAAAAGAAGAAAATAAAACAACATAGATTAGCTCCATGGCATAATGCCGAAACCCGCAAAATAAAGCAAAAGTCGAGACAACTTGAAAGGATATGGCGTTCCACTAAACTTGAAGAATCTCGCTTAATTTGGCATATTACTCTCAATGAATATAAGAAAGCACTTCGTAAAGCAAGAGCAGCCTACTACTCTTCATTAATAGATGAGAATAAGAATAATGCAAGATTTCTTTTCAGCACTGTAGCCAGGCTGACAGAGAGCCATAGCTCGATTGAGCCTTCTATTCCCATAGCACTCAGTAGTAATGATTTTATGTGCTTTTTTAACGATAAAATTGTTACTCTTAGAAACAAAATTAATGACCTCTTGCCTTTGACCAGTATAGTGTTATCAACTCCCGGAAACGTAAGTTATAATATTACACTAGATAGTAAACTAGAATGCTTTTCAGCCATTAACCTTGAACAATTAAATTCAATGATTCTCTCTTCTAAACCATCAACGTGTATGTTAGACTCAATTCCAACTAAGCTGTTGAAGGAAGTTTTTCCATTAATTAGCACTTGTTTATTAAATATTATGAATATGTCTTTATTATCAGGCTATGTTCCACAATCATTCAAAGTAGCAGTGATAAAACCGCTTCTTAAAAAGCACAACCTCGATCCAGAGGTTTTAGCCAATTATAGACCTATTTCTAATCTTCCGTTCCTCTCAAAAATTCTTGAGAAAGCAGTCGCAAAACAGTTGTGTGATTACTTAAAAAACAATGATTTATTTGAAGATTTTCGGTCTGGCTTTAGAACACATCATAGCACAGAGACAGCTCTGGTTAAAGTCACAAATGACATTCTAATAGCCTCTGACAAGGGACTTGTGTCTATTCTTGTTTTGCTCGATCTCAGTGCTGCATTTGATACTATCGATCATGATATCTTATTGCAAAGACTAGAGCACTTAGTTGGCATACAGGGAACTGCTTTAAGCTGGTTTAGGTCCTATCTATCTGAACGCTCTCAGTTTGTACGTGTCAATGATGAATCTTCCACGCAAACCAAAGTTAGCCATGGAGTGCCACAGGGCTCAGTGCTCGGACCTATTTTGTTCACATTATATATGCTTCCGTTAGGCAATATTATAAGGAATCATTCTGTAAATTTTCATTGTTATGCGGATGATACTCAACTATATTTATCAATCAAGCCTGATGAAATTAATCATCTAAATAAAATTCAAGACTGCCTCAAGGACTTAAAAACGTGGATGACCTTAAACTTTTTGATGTTAAACACGACCAAAACTGAAGTTATTGTACTTGGCCCGAAGAATCTACGAAACAAATTATCTAAAGATATACTAACTATGGATGGCATTAATTTGGCCTCCAGTGAGACTGTAAGGAATCTTGGTGTTATATTTGATCAGGATTTATCCTTTAACGCCCACATAAAATCAATTTCAAGGACCGCCTACTTCCATCTACGTAACATTGCAAAAATCAGGCATATCTTGCCTCAAAACGATGCAGAGAAACTAGTCCATGCATTTGTTACTTCAAGGCTGGATTATTGTAACTCTTTATTATCAGGGTGTACCAAGAAGTCAGTCAAGTCGCTTCAGCTGATTCAAAATGCTGCAGCTCGTGTACTAACCAGAGTTAGGAAAAGGGACCACATTACTCCTGTTCTGGCTGCCTTACACTGGCTCCCTATAGAACACAGGATAGAATTTAAAATTCTTCTTCTCGCCTACAAAGCCCTTAATGGGCAGGCGCCATCTTACCTTAAAGAACTCATTATACCCTACTGTCCTACTAGGGCATTGCGTTCCAAGAATGCAGGGTTGTTGGTTGTTCCTAGAGTCTCTAAAAGTACAATGGGAGCCAGAGCCTTTTCTTATCAAGCTCCACATTTGTGGAATCAGCTTCCAGTTTGTGTTCGGGCGGCAGACACCCTATCTGTTTTTAAGAGTGCGCTTAAGACCTTCCTTTTTGATAAAGCTTATAGTTAGGGCTGTTTAAATTCAGCCCCTAGTTTTGCTGATATAGGCTTAGTTTGTCGGGGGACATCTTACTTCTTCCTTCTCTCTGTCTATACCTGTGTACTCTCATGTTCCGATTAACCCAGCTTCCCCAAATTTCTTTCTTTTTGGTGTCTATATACGCTGGGATCCGGAGTCATGGATGATCCTGCGGTCCTGTGTCCTGCATCGCGAGCCCTGGATCTTGAGTCGTGGCTGTGGTCCTGGATCATAGGTCCTGGATGGATATCCTCGTGAAATCACCTCCCAAGATTTTCATTCATTGCATACACCGAAGTTGTGTATATCAGTGGTTCTCAACTGGTCAGGCCTCGGGACCCACTTTTTACTTGGTCAATACATCGCGACCCAACATTTTGAAGCACTCAAATCTGTTCAACAAAAAACGTGCTGTAATATATACGCTTTTCAGCATACAATATTAATACAAGTGAAGTACAGTGCATATATCCCTTATATCCCTTCACAGAACTAAAGTATGCTTTTAAAAAAGGTTTAATGAGATGATGGAATCAAAGCTGAACTATATAAAAAGGCATGCATGCTGAAAACCCAACCCCAGCAGGGGGGTCTGGGGGGATTCTCCCTCAGGAGATTTTTATAAATACTAACATAAACTATGCATTCTGGTACACTCTGAGAAGAAAATAAATAAATCTATTACTACCCGACATATTCATAATATTTTATGCCATTGTTTGTTTTTCACTTTGTTCTGACATCTTGCTGCGAGAAGAGCAAAGAGGAGATAGTCTGTGACTTTAAATTGTGGGTAAGGGTAGATAGCTCCCATTGTTCTGTGACCCGTCAATCATGAAACCGGGGGTCATATTTCATTATGTGTTCATTTCTATCGGAAGTTGTACCCATGGATGTATAAAGAATAGTTCTACCGCAAAGTTATTCTCTGTGGGGACAATCTTGATTCTGATCAAAGGCCAGAAGACTCGAAAAAACATCAGCAAAGATATTTTATTGAGAAGATGATCACTACGTGACAGAAGTTTTCAAAACCGTTTATGGTCTCCGGAACATCCAGTCAAACGCCGACTGCATGCACAGCGTTAGAAAATCGGGCCTTCAAAATAGAAGTTTGACTTTTTCTCCCAAAAAAAAAAAAAAAATTCCAATTTTTTTTTCTTCACTCACACATCCGCGACCCACTGGAAACGGGTCCGCGACCCAATTTTGGTTCGCGACCCACCAGTTGAGAACCACTGGTGTATATGATATGTCAATAAACCTTTGAAAATCTTGAAAGGGATGTGCAAAATGGCCATTATATACAGTCTTTAATTAACTATTAGTAGAGAATAACGAGTAATGAATATACTTTATTACTCGTTTCCATTCATGTCAATTGCACATAAATGTTTAGTCTTCTCAAGCATCCATCCATCCATCTTCTCCCGCTTATCCGTGGTCGGGTCGCGGGGGTAGCAGTTCCAGCAGAGAGCCCCAAACTTTCTTTTCCCTGGCCACATCAACCAGCTCTGACTGGGGGATCCCAAGGTGCTCCCAGGCCAGCGAAGAGATATAATCCCTCCACCTGGTCCTAGGTCTACCCCTTGGTCTCTTCCCAGCTGGACGTGCCTGGAACACCTCCCTAGGGAGGCGCCCAGGTGGCATCCTAACTAGGTGCCCGAACCACCTCAACTGGCTCCTTTTGACGCGACAACTATATCTCTCCTGATTGTTGGCACTTGACAATCACCTTACCTGAATTTGACTCAGGTGTAACTAAAGTCTGATTTAAGGGTTGTTTATATTTCACATCATTAATCAGAATCTGCAAAGTAACTCAAATAAGTGTAGTGGAGTAAAAATACCAGGTTAACCTCTGAATTGTAGTGGAGTAGAATTACAAAGTAACAATGAGCTGTCATGTGGGTATATATTAATGCTGCGCATTATGGACACAAGCGATTTTCACCCATTTATTAATGATATGTTTTACATTTGATAACACCAATGTGTTTAATACTGGCAACTTCTAATTGTGGGAAAAACGAAAACATTCAGTCGAGACGTCCCATAGAACATTTTGCGAAACACAATAGCCAGCATGTGTAGTTCTGGGGGGGCTTTCGATTCCAGTTTTGGATAGTCTGGCGTGGTTTCGTTCCATTTCAAGCAGCTGTTTGACGCTCGGTGTAACCTTGGCGCACTGCCACTCCAACATCCAATCCCAGAGCTTGAAGATTAATCACGGGGACTGTAGTCCTAAACGATAGCTAGGGATTATGGGTAGTGTAGTGTCTTCGGCCATCCTAAACTCCTAGAGGCCTACGTCTGTTTCCGGTTATATTTATTTTGAAATTCAGTTCCTGACGGACGCCAAAAAAGCCTGAGATTATGGAATTAAACCAATAAATAAAAGCAAGGATAATTGTGTGTTATTGGTGAGTAAATAACAGTGTGTGGACTACAAGTGTTTCAGTGCTGCGCGGGGGCACAGGGGGACAACCCAATAGCGATAGCCTTAGAGGGCGAAGCCATATACGAAATAGAACATGTATTAAAGAGACTCTTGTACACACACACACACGCACACACACACACACACACACACACACACACACACACACACACACACACACACACACACACACACACACACAGACGTTTGCATTTCAAAGTATTGCTTATTCGTACAGTTGAATGTTTGAGCTTCACTGTGCACTGCTGAATGATGTATGTGCAGAGTTTGATCCTTGAAGGCTGTTACTTCTGTTCTGAAATTGAATATATTTGTTACGTATTAATAGATTTTGAGATTTTTTATGATTTGATTTCGGGTTTTTACAAACATACCAAACACTAATTATTAAAAGTAGAGTATTTCATTGTATATACTGTAATACTAAGGAGGCCTAGGCCTATTTGATGATATAATGTTTGACATTATTGATATAAAAAAAGTGATGTGTTTTCCATGTCATTTGTGTGTTTTTCTTATCATAAAGGGAAGTTATTTATTTGTAAGCTCCAAAGAGTGGTGGCTCCAGAGTATTTTTGTTAAGTAATCTATGGTAGGGCTAACCAGGGCCGGATCCAGGATTTCCTAAATACCGAGGTCCAAACATGCTAGGGGGGTTCGGGGGATACCCCCCGAGATTTTTGGGATTTTCATGATCTATTTAGGTGCTTTTTAAGTCCTGTGGGGGGTCACAAATTGGATAATATATTGATTTCAAACCATGTCAGTGGGCTGCAGCATACATTATTTTTGAAAGTGTGATGCATAAGAATCAGTTGATTGTTACTATTAATGATCTGGACATGCAGAAGAGGCTAAAATGATCACAAAACATTGTCAACATTCATTTTCCATGTCTCTCTCCTTTCCATAACCTCCAGCCTCTCTTCCATCTTTTTGAGTCTCTCGGTCCTCTACTCTTTCTCTTTGTTCAATCTCTCCCTCGTTGTTCACTGTTTGCTCCTCCTCACTTGTCGCTCCTGCCAGTGAATTCAAAGCAATTCAGCAGTTTCGTTCATTTCACTTGTTTGTTTGCACTTTTTGTTTTATTTAAATCTGTTTTGTTTGATTCTCAAAAGAGAACAAAGATGTAAGCAAATTGTATTTTATAAAATTGTATGTTATCATAACTGCAATAGATGTATGTTGTTTAAAAATTATGCCTATTGTAAATGAAGACTATTGATATAGATATATTGATAGATGGATGGATAGATAGATAGATAGATAAATAGATAGATATTAAGCCTACATTATTTTTGTGTGACTGTACCTGCAATTCCTCCCTGACTTCCATCACTTTCTCTCTCTCTTTCTCTCTGCCTGTCCTGTCTCTTCCTTACCAAAGCTGAGCTTCGACTGACGTAGTCTTTTGATTATATCTGAGTCAGTGTAAAAAGAAAACAATACAATAGGCGCATTCACACCGCAGTACTTTTCCCACAAAGATTCATGCGAACTTAGTTCATGCAAACTCTTTAGTTCGCATGAACTAAGTACAGATCGCGTTCACACCGGAAAAAGTCCCTGGGGGTGGATTAGGCAAATGAAGCCGCTGACTTCACTTCTTCTTCTTCTGCTTTGGGTTTACTGGCAGGCTACAAACAACTTCACGGCGGATACTGCCGCCCGGAGTCCCCGGCCGGAAGTCCCCGGAGTTGTAAGAGGACTTCAGTAGAAGTTGCTGGGACTCCCAGCAGCTTCTACTGAAGCCTTCCGAGTAAATCGCCAGAACGCCGACACCTCCTCATCTCCACCGCTCCCATGTTTTATTTTGTGTTGCCATAAGTTAGTCTCTCTGCGTTTCTGCGCTGGGCTAATGCTAATGCTAATAATGCTAATGCGAGGATAATAAAATGGCGGCTTCACAAAACTTTTTGGAAGTTTTACGGGGCGTGGTTTGCAATCCGCCCAGCCAATCAAAAATATAGCTCTTTTCTCACAAAAGAGCCGCTCGAAAGTCCCTGCTCTCTCGCAGGGACTTTCGAGCGGCTCTTTTGTGAGAAAAGAGCTATATTTAGTACCGGCTCTTTTTGGTGTGAACGCGATAAAAGAGTTCACTGAACTAAGTTCGCATGAACCTTTGTGGGAAAAGTACCGCAGTGTGAATGCGCCTAATGTTATATCTTCAATGTTTTACTCAAATTTAAATGAAAGAAAAGCATTACAACGTTTGTTAAACGGTAATCCTTCTGACATTGGATGAATGTAATTAACGTAAGCTCTCTAGCTAGTTTATTCACGCAATTTAAACCAAAGTATAGCCTATAGCTGCAATATAAGTTAGTGTGCATGTTGTCGGACGTCCACTGACTAACGTAGAGCGTTCACACAGGATCTGCTGGTCATATGATGTCCTGATGAACAGAAACACAAGCAGCTCGCTGGACTCAGATCTCTAGATACTTCATCACTCCTTCGCTGCTCCGATACAAGTCCGGGCTGCGGTGGTTTGTTGATACATTTTGTCTTCTTCTGTTTGCTTTAATCGAGGCTACGTAGTTATGCAGCGCCCCCATCGGCAGTAAATTGAAGTACTACAAAGAATCCTGTTCAGTGAAATTATTTCACAAGTTTTGTTATAGCCACAGCTCGGAAAATATTACAGAGGTCTGGACAACTGTGGAGTTACAGTCGCTAAGAGAAGGAGAGTTGTGAGCGCTTAAGCTGTAGTAACGTGTGATTACAACGGGTCTAAGGACAGAGGGTGTCGTATTGTCATACTGATATTTTGTACAAACTGTGAAGTCCACTGAGACAAATGTAACATTTGTGATTTTGGGCTATATAATTAAACATTGATTAATTGATTGATATCAACACGTAATGTTGTATCGATGTATATAGAGTGGTGAAGTCCCTCCCCTTCCAGGGGACCTCCATGGGACCTTATTTCGGAAAAAATATGTATTGAAGTCAATGGAGAGAGAAAGATTATCTTTCGATCCCGTTTCAATTGTGCCACGAATTACACATATGATGTTTGTCAATTTAAAAGATAATTTTGCGAGTCAAAAAGATAAAAATGTGTCGTAACACTGTGAAGTAACACATTTTTTTGTGTGAAACACTCAATGTCACCAAGATGGCCGTCACTACTGTCTTAAAGGGATTGACGATCACTATCAACACGTCCAGAATAATGTCATGCAAAGCTGCCTGCCTTCCTTTGATTAGACCCTCCAGAAAAACGCGGGCAAAAATCCTTGATTTAAGCAATCATACACGAGAGGCCGTTCTTGAACGTCATTATTGGTACGACAGTACTGCGGCAGGACCGAGGCGCTTGCGCCGAGGTCCGTACGCCTGTACTGGAGTGAAGGTGTTCTGAATGAAGGTGGATGTTCATGCTGCCATTAAAAGTGCAATTCTTGAAACAGCTCTCCATGAAGCTCTCCATGAAGCTCTCCATGAACTCCATGCCAGACTTTTTTGCAGGTGCTGCTGTGGTGTTCACGGGTAGGACTACGTTATAGGAAGAGCTTTCCTCCAGTGGCCGTTTCATGGCGTGTCCCGGACCGGCAAAAAGCGCGTTGCTCCACATCTTTCTGTTGTCTAGAGATGGAGCCCAGTAGCTGCGAAGCGATGACTCGTTTTTATGTCCGCTAACGGACATAATTTCTCTGGCCTCCAACCCTGCCTCCGCCAGCCACTGTATGCAGGTGCTTCTGACATTTTGTAGCTACCGATTTCCAACGAGAGACAATGTATAACAGTGTAACGGCTGTGTGTCGCTAAACGTCGCTATGGAAACCACACTATGTAGGCTCATGGAAGTAGTTCCGGTAGGCTAGTGGCGTGTGTAGGCCCCTAGATACTTTGTGATTAGGCACGTTCTATTTGACCGTTGTTTGATCGTGGAATCAAACACGCCTATTGACCAATCAGAGAGCTTGCTCAAACCTATGTGTTATAGAATATGCGATCAAACATGAAAAAATAAATATTGGGCTGTCTTATTTATTTATTCTCTCTCAGACACAACCTGCCAATAACGTTAAACCCCTTTACTATTCAATTAAACACATTCAATGTTTATTTATTATAAAAGCAATTGGGCTATTTTAATCTCTCTCTCTCTCTCTCTCTCTCGCTCTCTCTCTCTCTCTCTCTCTCTCTCTCTCTCTCTCTCTATCTCTCTCGCTCTCTCTCTCTCTCTCTCTCTCTCTCTCTCTCTCTCTCTCTCTCTCTCTCTCTCTTCTCTCAATCTCTCCATCTCTCTCTCTCTCTCCCTCTCTCATCTCTCTCCCTCTCTCTCTCTCTCTCTCTCTCTCTCTCTCTCTCTCTCTACACACACACACACACACACACACACACACACACTTCTCCGCCTCATTCTGTTTTCATTTACTCGTTCGTTATCTGACCAGCTTCAATCTTGTAGGCTTCTCACCTCGTTTCTTGTAGCCCTCGAAAGGGTTTTGGAGGTCGATGCCTCGGTGAACGTGAGTTGTTTGGCTTTCTTGTCCGCAGCAGCAGAAAGCATTTTCGAATGTTTGAATGAATCAAAGTGGGTCGTCACCGTCGATGTTCTCTTATGCTCCAACACACAGTTGCACTGGGTGCAGAATAGTTTCCCCCCACTTTCGTTCAAGACATTGGGGTACTGCTTAGCCCGGTTTTAAGCATAATTGTTCGTCGGTAGATGAGATGGATTAGATTTTTCATCTTGGTGTTTTCTCTCTCGTGTGAGCTCCACACGTTCACTCTACGGTGTTGTTTACCTTATGTGATGTGCGAGCTGATGACGTCGCGTCATCATCATCATCATCATTTTTTCTCAACTTTGTGTGGAAAAATGCGGGGATTATGCAGCCTTTTGATAAATATGCGGCCTTTTAAAAATCTGCGCCATTTTGCTGATTATGCAGTAAATTCTGCGATCGCAGAATCGCGTTTTTCTGGAGGGTCTATTTGATTCTCTCTGAACTGCCTGATCTTTTTAATGTTCAATGTCAACCATTTGTGCAGATAGCAAGAAGTAGAAAAGATCGACGATGCTAATGTAGCGTTACCATTTCTCCCCCGGGCTTAAATGGTGTATTATAGAATGATCACACCGGTGTGACAGTACTCTTCAAAGGGTTCACGAAATATGACTACTACTCTTACTGTTTAACATTTTGGGTTACTTGATGTTACTTCATGTTAAGGCTAATACAAATACAAGGCTAAGACTGTAATGCTAACTAACGTGCTTGCTACTAGCTAGGTAGCTAACTTGATCCAGCCACTCCTGGTCCTTTCATCAGACGGGAAGCGAAAGAACGAGCAAGACCCATTGCTGGTATGATTACAGCCTGGTACTAAGCACACAGGCATCTTGATAAAATTATCTTATCTTAGCTATCTCTTAGCGGAGGAAAACAATTGTGACATCAGTTATGACATCACTTACGCGACTCTGGGATTTGTAGTCTTTCTAGTTGCGTATTTGTCATATTCATATATTTCAACAGTTTTACGACAAACTGTGACTTTTTTGACATGGAAATTATTTTTTAAATTGACAAACATCATATGTGTAATTCATGGCACAATTCAAACGGGATCGAAGGATAAGCTTTCTCTCTTCATTGACTTCAATACATAATTTTTCCGAAATAAGGTCCCATGGACCGGAAGTAGAAAGGGGCGTAACTTCGCCACTCTATAGAGATATACTACACTAAAAGTATTCTCCGTCGGGACTTCCTGCAACAACACCACGCCGTTATCGTGATTCTGATTGGCCAGAAGACATTATCAAAGATGTTCTATTGAGAAGACGATCACTACGTGACAAAAGTTTTCAAAACCGTTTCTAGTCTTCGGTATTTCCAGACAAATGGCTACTGAAATCAATCTTACTAGCTGCTGTCTGTGCAATTTACTCCCCGCGAGTTGGCGGACTTTATTTTGCTTACTTTAACATCATCTTTCATGGTGGGGCTAAGGTGGGGCTAAGCCATTTCTTGGTATGGCTGTAGCCTACCCCAGCCATACCCTGGCGCCGCCACTGGCTCCAAATCCTAATTTGTCCCTCAATGGCCTTTGTGCCCTGGCATGTGGCCTTTGTGCCCTAAAAAAAATGTGTGACACCAAAGGCCAAATGGCCTTGCCCCTAAAATGACGAAATTCCCAGCTGCTGATTCAATTTCAAAGTACAGTTGGATTATCTCATCTACTGCAGGCACAACACCCGGCAGGCTGTGGCATCTGTGGTGTGATGAGGGGGGGACTTTTAAAGTGAAGCATGTTTTTTCATCTCATAATGTTTCCACTCTGATCTCAGAGTCTCAGTGATGTCTCTGAATATTTCCTCCCCCCTCTAACTGTAATTATTATTGTAATTATTATCATTATTATATTTATATTATTTATTTAACCTATTAGGCTATCGTACATCATTTCTTCTTCATGCTTTAAATGAATGTGTTTCCCTTTAACCTTTCCTTACCCATTCAACGTTATAACTATTTTTGCCGCACTTACGTAACTTACGATTTTCTTTTTAACTTATAATGGTTCTAAAACGCAACTGGACATCTCCTCTTCATGCCTTTTAAAAAACATATTTTCTATTTCCTTTCTGTATGTATTAAGCTGCCTCATCTTTGCTTCTATTTCACTCTTTCCAGTTTAACCTTTTCTCACCCATTCATAATTTCTCTCTTTAAATTAAT
The DNA here is from genome assembly GCA_902827135.1 of Harpagifer antarcticus. NCBI lineage: Eukaryota > Metazoa > Chordata > Actinopteri > Perciformes > Harpagiferidae > Harpagifer > Harpagifer antarcticus. Next base: position 1,781,143 of record CADEHL010001068.1, read on the forward strand.
CTTTTCTTTGCCTATACTTTTTTCGTGTGTGTTCACCTCTTTATATTTTCTGCCTCATCTTTTCTCCTCCTTCTGTTCCCTCTTCCTCCTCTTTCCCTGTCTCATCTCGTTTCGTTTGCTTCACTGTTTCCTTCTGTCCTTCCTCTATCCTTGCAACCCCCTCCTCTTACCCCTGCCTCTCTTTGGTGTGGTAATGAACCTGTGGTTTGAACCAGTAGTGACTGGTTTGGGGATGAGATCATGCTAGCACATCTTGTTTTTCACAGCCCAGTCGGCCTAAAGGTTGCAGTATCAGAGGTCATAAGCTGAGCACACACTGGAAATGGAAAATGGAGATGTGGGCCAACCAGACAACCAGCAAACATACTGCAAAAAAAATGTTATTTTCTTTGAATGAAAATCAATTTTCATGCAGTGGTTGATGTAATCCTTTGTGATGGATTTATGTTCCCTGATAGAAGTGACAGTGAACAGCAGCACTGTTCTCTTTCTATTGTGATTCTTTATCTATTCCATAATGTCTGGGTCGCTGGGCTGCAGCGTGACACAACGTATGTGATTCTGATGGAACAAACACGCTCTGTCTCGCTCACAAAGGCATGCATACATGAGCAGAAGCACACACACACACACACACACACACACACACACACACACACACACACACACACACCATGACGAAGTCACGCTGACTTTCACAAAGCAGTACTTTAACTAGAAAAAATATTTTTTAAATGAAGATAAAGAGGGAAAACACAGACAACAATGGGGGATGACACATTGAGCAGCCTCAGGGGACAGGAAGTTTGTGAACAAGTCACACAAATCATTGGCAATTTATATAACCTGATATTCTACCGTATGACACAGATTAAAATGTATGAGGTTCTTAAGAAATGTATTTAATTTATTGAATGTACTTTGTTGGTTTAGTCCATTATATTGATAATAAATAAATGGCAGGTGCAACTATATGAAAATATGTTCATGAAGGGCCCTATTATGCTCATTTTCAGGTTCATATGTGTATTTTGTGTCTCTACTGTGACATGTCTCCATGCTTTAATGTTCAAAAGGTCTTTTATTTGTCTCGTACTGCCTGTGCCACAGCAGTACCGCAAGCTAGCAGGAGAGGTAGCCATAGATTTAAGACTAAACTAGCTTTATTCACCGCAAGGCACTGCGCTCTACCTATAGTAGTGGTGAGCAAAGAGCAAATCGCCTATCATGTCAATGCAGCTTAACCCAGGTATGGTACTTTGCGTGTGTCTACCACTCTGAGAGCCTCTCAAGCCACAGTGCTACTTAGGGACGAACTGGATCAGCAGCACTGTTCGTCATCGCAGTTACTACAATGCTGGTAACAGCAACGCCTAATCTGTGTGTGAGCAAGAATAAGGAATCAAGCTGAGTTGATATCAAGGCAACTGAGACATTGGCCCAATTCCAATCCACCCCCTACACCCTACCCCTGCACACTACCCCTCCGTTTGCACGTTCACGCGGAGGGTCTGCCACATTAAGTGCTGTTCCAAACCAACGAGTGTCCTGCAAACATCCGCTGATAAATTGCGACACAACACAATTAAAGATGTTTGGAGTTTTATTTGAGTTATTCATTTTAATTTTTTGTCCAAGAGATGCTGATGTGAAACCGTTGATACAGTTATGGCATTTCCTGTTTCTGCCAGAGAGGGTAGTTTGTCCCAAAGCTTGCCGCTGTATTTACTCCCTCCATTCCCTCCCCAGCTGTGTCTTGTCCTTATGATTAGTCTTGCATGTACTTAAGTTCTGGTTTTCTTTTAGTTGTTGTTGAATCCTTTACGTGTATTGTTCTTGAGTTTTTGGCCTTGCTTTTGCTAAACTGTTTATTCTTGGACAACTTTCAATAAAGGACATTTCTTTAAAGTTACTTGGTGTCCTGCACTTGGGTCCTCCCTGCTCTGCTCTCCAGCGTGACACATATACACAGATAGCCAGAGTTGGTAGACTGTATAAAAGGCACAGGGGACAGAAACAGACACTAGGGATACTATGATTCATTAGATAAAAAGGATACAGCAAAAAAATTGTAATTACCCTAAAGAGATGAGCCATTAACTAAGACGCAGCAGAAATAGGAACTTGGCACGAATATTAAGGAACTCCTAACTACAAGGAACGTTCAGACTTTACCACTAATACATCTATGACAGACTGCATTTAGGCATACTTAATGTCAAACAAACCCATGCAGATAATCCCTCAGAATTACCTTTTACTTAAATCAATGCAGTTTCTGGGAAATCTTTTTTTTCTCTTTTTTGTGGTTTCATTTTATCATCTTGTGGGGCTCTTTTTGGAAAGGGCTGAAAGGCCTCTAATAGGACCTGAGTTATAAACACCCAATTATGGAAGAAATTACACTTGATTGTGCATCATTGTGGCAGGAAGGGATAATGACTACTGTGTGGGGTAGTTCTTTGTGCATTACCTTTGCAGGGAACACTTAGAACGCAGATTAGAGAACAAGGTTTATGACTGTGTCTGTGTGTATCTAACCATTGAAAACTATTCTCCAGTTCTTCAAAAAAAGCATCAAAAAGTTGGTTTATGAGCTGGGTTTCTCTTCAAGCATCATTCAGCCTTTGGACCTTAACAGATTTTCGATATTGATCCAAATCAACTCTATTGTTGCTAGAGCGTTTCCCCAAAAAATTGCCAGAGGAGATTTAAATGTCAGACTTCAACAGATTCAAAGTCAAAGTTTGGTAAATACCTGCTTACTGAAACACGCAAACAGGATCTGTCTGTGGAATTATTTCTGGATTGAAATAGGGTTTTTACAATGTCAAATGAAGTCACTAAACTTTACGGATGTTTGATGAAAATGAAAATTGAGTTTAAGGTGGTATTGGTCAGAGCAAGTTGTTGTGTATCTGTCTTTATATAGTCTTGTAAAATAAGCAGCTGGCTGAGAGGAAGCATTGACCAATAAGCAAAAACACAATGTGATGTTTTTGGGCTGGTCTATTGTTTCTTGACCCTTTTGAGCATGGGCATCACTTTGTTAGAAAAAGTGGTGGGCACCCTTTATTTCTGACTTAAAAAAACACTACTGCATTAAGCGTCCCACACAAACAAAATATACTTAAGCAATAGCTCATGACAGGCCGTGGTATATGCTCATTATATCACAGCTAAGGGGCGTGGTTTGGCCCGACGCGAAGCTTTGCGTCGGGCCGAACCACGCCCCTTAGCTGTGATATAATTTAAGCTCTAATTTAAATAGTTTTTATTTGTAAATAATGATGTTCAAAATAAAATAGTCCCTCCGTTGCCTTCTGCACGAAGCATAGTGCGAGGTGGTTGCTATGCAACAACACTAACAGCTAGCGAACATATTAGACAGAGAGCGTTGATCCATTATTTGGCTATTTATTTACATTCATTTGTATGTTGCCGTTTATTGTGCACCCACTGAAAAACTGTCCAGCATCCGTAGAATGGCTTACGTGGTTACTTGTATAGGTTGAGGTTGTTCTAGGCTGTTGCTTGGCATGGTGAGAATATTGCTCCACTTTCTCCGGTCCCCGAGATTCGGCTTCCAGTAGCTCTGCAGAGAGCTTTGCACCTGTGGCCACTAACGGTCATAATTTCTCTGCTTTGTTTCAAGACCCGCATCAGAAAGCTTTTGAATGGTGGTCCTTCTCCAGTTGGTCTACCTGCTCTTAACGTAGCTCTGCATGTCGTCGTTTAGGTGCTTTTTTTTTCTGGAGATAGGCACTCCTCAATCCTCTCCTCCATAGTAAGACCCCCCCGGAGGACGAAGTTAATCTTAAATGTTTCCATCTTATGCTTTGTAAGTTTGTTTCGTAACGGAAGAAATTTAAATATATTTATAAAACTGACAAGTCAAATCAACCAACCTGATTGGTCGATAGCGTTTTTGCGGACCTCTTTGATTACAGATTTGAAAACATCGTTGCTTGCTTTAAAAGTAGCACAATTCATTATGTCAAACCTTGGAAAGTATCTAGATATCCCTGCCTTAATGCCAAAGGAACTGCACACTGAATATGTTTTGCCGTTTGATGTCTATGTCTGGACCGCTGCGTAAAAAGGAGGGTTTCTGCCCGTTACTTCTCCGCTGCTTTCTTGTTCCAGTTTGAAAAGGCAGTTTGCTTTTCAGCCCAACTGTATACTGTTTTTCTCAGACGCGGAGACGCATACTGACTTGTTGTGAAAAGTAACTTACAATTCTACCCGTGGTATACGCTCAGTATATCACGGCTAAGAACCAATCAGATTGCTTGATTTGACTTTTCCGTTTTATAAATATATACATTACAATATTCTTTTGACAAGTAGTGCAACTATGCAACGCTGCTGCAGAGTTATTCGCTACTAAATTATTACTAATATATATTTTTTTGATCAAATGTTTTCATTCATACACATTTAGAGAAATACAATGTACAATCACAACCAATACAACACAAATTACAAAGATTATAGAAAAAACAAACAATAACAACAATCAGACGAGAGGAAAAAACTAAGGAAAAAATAAACCCTCCCACCCACAATCCCAGGACCTCTCAGGACCAATGACTGCAAACAACTATATCCTTTAAGATTGCTAGATCTACTCCTTACATAGTTCAGCTGTCGACACCCATAAACCGATATTGGACTCCTTAACTCCAATCACGCGTGCAGCGGACAGTTCCATGTAGACTACGTCAAGAAACGTTAGTAACCAGCAGGTCACTGAGAGCTTGTTCACACAGAGGAGACCCCGTTCCAAAAGCGAGCAACAGGCGGGCATTCCCAGAACATAGGGAGAAATGTACCATGAGTCCCCATGGAGCATTTGCCAGAAGACCCATCATATGTGACCTGCTCCATCGAAATCAGTCGCATTGAACCGAAGACACATTTTGAGTTGTATTCACTGTCTGAAAGAGGAGATTCCTAGCTTTCTAATTATATCAGGATTGTTGTTTTACTCCAAATATTAAGAAATATGTCACATTATATAATGACTGAGTCATCATTTTGAGAAAAAGGCCTTCAAAGTTTCCTCTTCTCTGGAATCCATCGATCTGATTGATTAGCGGAGCAAATGATCAAAGTAGTACGGAGGGAAGATATTTTCGTTTGGATTACTGGTCTGGGGGAAGCTCGCGAGTGTGTGTGTATGTATGTGTGTGCGTGTTTGTGTATTTTTGCGTTTGTGTGTATTGTGTTTGTTTCCCGGGGAAAACCCTCACGAGAAACACCGGCTGTTGTTATGCCTGCTGTGACGTTAAGTTATTCCGTTCTCCGCTTGTAATTATGCCGTTACAAGCTTCAACGTTGTATTTATCATCTGAATTTGCCGAAACAAGTTTAAAATTCTTTGTTTATTTGAAATCAGATGAAAACAAACTGTAACGGACCCTGCCGTGTTATCTATGATCACTATACGCTTACATTCATAATTTCAGCCGGAGGGAGGGGGAGCGGCGCTGCGGAAGAGCAGAGTGGCGAGTGAGAGCTGTCTTCTTCCCTTTACAAGCTTCAAAAATGTATTTATCGTGTGATTTTGGAAATAAAAGTTTCATATTCTGAAAGCCAAGACTTTGTTTAATTAAAATCAAACAAAACACCCGAACCCTGAAAAACTATTTTTTTCCGAAAAAATCCGCATTTATTTTGAAATGAGCCGTTGCGACTTCCGACTTCGATAAAGCGGGTCATATATTCAGCCGTCTGGGTGTCAGGTAAGTTCTATGCGCACAGTTCAGGCCGATTTGTTGGTGGTCGGGATTGCGAGACGCCTGACGAATGTTAGCCCAGACTGAATCTCAATTAAAGTCAGGTCTCAATTCTGGGACATCCTTCCTCCAAAGTCTATCTAAGGGCAGGTCACCATAAGAGGACTCAAGTAGGTGAGTATAAAGCATAGATAGGTAGATACAAAAAGAAAGAGGTGCCTGGAAGGTCATAACAGCCTTTAAGATCCTGAAAAGAGCGGAGACCACTGTCACTGTGTCGTGGCCAATTGTCCAAAAAAGGAATGTTCAAAGGCCACTTAGTCTAGTAGGCGAATTTGAGTATTAACTCGCGTATGTTCAAGAAATCCAAATACCTTGCTCGTTCCATTCAAGTGCTTTATTAGGAGGTTCAATGGATCAGCTGGCGGCCCAATGCTGACGTGCAACTTTTGCACGGTATTTAAATATATAAATAAACAAATCCCAGTCCTACGGATGTGTGCGGTCAAAAACATTTCCAACTTCCTCTCTAGACTTCCTGTTGTGTCATGCTGGCAGCGTCATGTATACCTGAGCACACTACTACAATCTCCTTTCTATAAATATTAACAAAACATAAAACTAGAGCTGTCCATAAGCAAGATAAAACGTAACAAAAACAGTATAATAATAATAATTCATAGTTATTCAGCTCATTTAGGTTAAATTCAATAATATTCAATTGGCTCACCAAACCATAAATCCTTACCATAAAATAATGTGCCTAAATGGCTCTTACACACTGTAAATATCTTCCATTATTACTAATATTAAACTTGTCGCAGGTCCAATCTGCACCACTTAGGTCACCAGAAATACACCCCAAAAGTGTGAACAGTCCTCCTGATTGTACATTTGATCTTGTGCAAATAATTCTCAAAGTGTACAATTGTGCAAAGTGGTGGGGACACAATTGTCCATTTCCAAAAGTGGTGGGGATATGTCGCCCCAGTATAAATGACACCTGTTATTTTGAGTATTTTTCTGACTTAACAGTCTTGCACAGATAAACTTGACCCTGTGTTGTGTTGATAAACAGAAAAGATAGAACTGCAGAAAATGAAATCACCATATTTCCCCTCTGCTGATACAATGCTGTTCTCCCTTAGGACAGCAGCTACGTCTGCTGCAGTCTCCAACACGAGGCATTCATTAGCCCCACCCAGGAGACTTGTGGAAAACAGCAAGACTGCTCTTTAATCACATATTTGTAAAGATCAAGCAGGCTTTTAATGCATTGATAAGCATCCATTTTATTTTATTTACAGAGGTGGTGTCAGGATCTCGACACAAACTGATGAACCCAACCCAGTTCAAAATAAGATTTGTTGTCACATACACCACACATTTGAATTTTGTTCAAATAAGTATACTTGTGGTAATTGCACATATTTAACATCATATCTTTGATCTGCCTGATCTTTGCAAACTCACTTCCTGAACAGATGACTCAATGTTCCCAGTTAGAAGCAGCAGAAAGGAGAGTGAAGACAGAGGGAATCACACCCATGACCTCTGAGTGGACCTCAAGTCAAGGTAGCACTCATTATCAGATACAACGTTTCGAAAAATCTAACTTTTGAGAGTTACATCATCAATTAAAACCAAACGTTTTATCACAAACTTGTGGTGATCCGTTGTCTGCTGTAGATCAGATTTAGAATAAGTAATTAATGTTTACTCATGTCTCAATGTTCACTTGTTAAATGACAGTCCCTATGTCTAGTCTTGTCATGCATTTCCTGTTTTATGTTGTACTTATATTTCCTTCTTGTGTCAGAGCCATTGATTTCCTGTCAATGGGGGTTTTCCCGCCAGTATGATTGTCTGCCCCACCCTCTATTGTTGCCACCTGTGTCCTATTAACTCTCCAGCCCTCTTCTTTTTGTCTTTTGCCAGTTCGTTTTGTTGCAAGTCTAGTCAAGAGAGCCAGCTTTATTTCAAATACAGAATGTATTTCATGTCAAACTAGAGCCACGTTTGACTTTGTTGTACTTAGAATTTAACCAAGACTTCATACCTTTTGTACTTTTGTGACGAGTCTGCATCTGAGCCTAAATCTATGTCATATTCAATTTTTTCGTACATCCTTCCCATGATTGAGATCCACTTTAAATTGTAGGTTTTTCCTTGCCTAACGCTACTTTCACCAATTTTCATGAAAATCAGGACAGTAGTTACTCCATCATTCTGTCATTAACACTTCCTTTATAGCTTTGTGCATGTGGGCATTGTTCAAACATGACAACCATAAACCATTTAAGCTACCCTCAAACCATAAGCACACAACATGGTTTCCTAAGGGTTGTCCAAATAAGTTTGGCCATGTAGTGTGTCATTCTAACATGTAAATAAGGATAATCAAGTTGTTTCAACAGAAAAGCTCCAACATCTTGTGGTCCTTTTCCAAACTTTCCAAAATGACCTTGCCACCCGCTCACCAAACAATTTCATTATTTGATATCTTATCCACGATCAATCCGGTAATATAATCGGAAAAAGATTCCTGGTCATTTTTAATCTTTAATGAAAGGCCTAATAACAACAGACGACTAGAGAGCTGAGACACTGAGACGACCAATGTGTCTTTAACACGAGAACAAGGCTTTAACTGTACAGCGCTGACATTGGAGAGTGCAGTCAAGGGCACTCGTACAATTCACTGTGAAGTGAAGAGAGAGTATGAGGCAGGAAAGTGAACAGTGATGAAGGATTCTGTGTTCCTCTGTGTTTACGGCTTTCTGTTGATTTGTGTTTGAGATTACAGTATGGGGCTCATACCAGAAGTCCCCTGAGTAAGGTGGGACATGTGAGTTAATGTCATCCTGGTGAATGCATGCACCAGGATGCATCAGTTCAAAACATGTGTGCAGGAAGATCAGGTTTATTTCTCTGAGATTTCTCTTCTACAAATATGGCAATAAAAGGTACAATGTGTAAGATCTACCAGAAAATCTAACTTTAAAGTGGCCCTATTATGTTTCTTTTCCTATAGTGTGTTACAGTATAGCATTACTGTGCTAAAATCACAGAGAGATTGCCTGAAACGCCTCCATTGTACTCCTTTGCTTACTTCTGTAACATAGTGACATATCTATGTTATACTCGTGCTTCTAATGGCTCGCGCTCCAAAACATTTGACATGATTGGCTAAGGGGTGGGACATCTCTAAGAGGTTGACCATTCCCAACAGAGCCAGCCAGCTAACCAATCAGAACAGACTGTGCTCTGGTTTCAGACAGAGGGTGTTTCTCAATGTCGAGGAAGGCTCCTCCAGAGCCACTATTTCAAGGATGCTACGTCATCATGTCCCGCCGAAGGATTGTTCCAATGTCCAGGATCCTTGGAATTCTAACGAGGCCGGTGTCCTTCGTTGCGGGAAATTTCTAGGCTGCACATGTGTATCCTCCGTGGTCTGAAAATCCCCACAATGCTTTGCGCACGGACCAATTTCCAAAATCTCTGGCGGAAAATGGCTGAATCCAGGCAGCACACATTTAAATGTAAGTATGCTCAGTGGCGTAGTAAATGTGCACATGACTTGTGTTTAAAGTTTATAGTCCGTTTGAGTTTTGCCCGTGTGAACGCAAACCGAACCTTCTGACAAACTGTGGTCTGGTGCGCACCAGAGAAGCAGACTATTAGGTTTGAATGAGACCTGAGAGCGTTTTGACCTAAACAAATCATTTAAATGAACATTGTTTTGACTTTGCCTCTTTTGTTGATATTGGTGGTTTATGCTACAATGTGCACCAATGTGTAAAAAAGGTTTGCAGACATCAAGTATAATATATGAATGCTAAGGATGTACAGAAACACTTTTTTTGAAAACTATGAGAATGAAGAAAGGTGATTGAAGATGAGAAATGATTGTAAATGTATGTATAAATGTAAGTATGTAATCACTGATCAGCAGGAAGTAAGGGGTGGGAATTATAATTGCTTCCTCCTGCTCCCTTCCGGACACATATGATTTATTATTATTATGGAATATTTTTGTTGAATATATAAATATTATTATTATGAATATTGATAAATACTGTATTCTAACAATACGGTATTCTGTTTTTCACATTTGTTATTTGTTTTTTTCCTCTTTTCGAAAGAAAGATGAAAATGAAAAATTAAATACACATTGTATTATTGATTGGTTATTTGTACTATTTCCTTCTGGCTGCTTATCCTCCAGGACTTTTGTAAGGCTGCAAACAGAATGAGAACGTTTTATGTTAGTTTAGTGGTTCTGTCCTGGAGAGATGATCATTTTACCAAATACAGTTACTCAAGTACATCTTCCATCTTCACAAATCAGTTATGAGTCTCCATGTAAGGCAGGGCCTTGCATATCATGTACACCTGCACACCTGTTAGCCTGTTAGCCTGTTAGCCTGTTAGCCTGTTAGCCTGTTAGCCTGTTAGCCTGTTAGCCTGTTCCGACCAATTTTCGTTTTCCGAGGCTAGGAAGGATTCTTGCCTCGCTTCTGAAGGACCTGACTCGGAAGACATGTCAAGGAAGCGTCCTCGACATTGACAAACACCAAGAGGGTGAAAAGAGGTTCTGCAGCACAGGCAGTATGAGAAAAAGAAAGAGCTTTTTGAACATTAAAGCCACTAAAATAAGCTGTTAACTGACTAACCCCTCAAATAGTTTGGAGCAGGTGGCTCAAAACAACACATTGCACCATTAATAGAGGAGCAAGTGTGTATATGTATGTGTATATATATATATATATATATATATATATATATATATATATATATATATATATATGTTGAATTGAACAGAAATAAAGAGTAGTGGTTTGTGTTCAACCACTATTCAACTAAAAAGAATTAACCCTTAATTTCAGTTTGGACACCCTAACACTCACATTTGGTATATTAAATAGAACAAGGCGAAACATTATTACTTTAATCTGCCTTCCAAAAAATGAAAACAATTCAACATTTCCTTTTTCCATACGAGAAAGCAATATTAAAAAAAAGTGCAAACTAAATGTAATCCATGTCTAAATTGTTAACTTGACTGAAATTGCAATGACTTCCCAGCAACATCACTTGCTGACATTGATGATGATGATCAGGCTAGTATTTAGGAGAATTTGATTTTCATAATTTGATATCAAATATATAATAATATATATATCATATATATATACTTTCTAGCCAATTTTCTACATCTTATCACATATACTTATGATGCCCCGCCCCCTTTAGCTACAAACGCAAATACAGTATGTTAATAATTTGTTTGTGAAGGACTGTGAATTCTTCAGTATCATCTTTATCCGTCACCTCCAGCTTCTAACAGAGGACAGGAATATGTTCTGCAGCACATCAGTGAACTGTTGCTTTAATGTGAGGAATGCAGCATAACCACAGGGACTGGCTGCAATAGGAAACACCAGACAGCTTTCCTCACAGATTACATTTCAGTGAGAGAGACTCAAAGAACAGTGTATACTACAGCATGTGCCAGTGATAGCTCCAGAACCAAAGAGTATTTCCTACGCTTCTGAATGAACAGAGGAACTCAGGTGTTGAAGTCTTCCATGCAGCCTACCTGTGGGTTGTCCTCCATGACACAGCGGATCTTCTCCACCACGTCGATGCGCCGCTGTCGGTGCAAGGCGTTGATCAGCTTGGCCAGGTTGGCGTCACTGTCCCGGATGGTCCAGTGCTGCAGCGCTGCGTACGCCCGCTCGTGGTCTGACGAGTATCCATTGGAGAAGGCAGCTACTTCCCTCTCTGTTGCGTTCGCCAGCGACTGATAGATGTCGATCCACTGGGTGCCAACGTGGGCCGCCACCAGCTTTAGGATATCCACCCCTGAGCAGAAAAGAAGAAAGAAAAGTTTGAGAACTCTAGACAAAAATTCAATAAAGAAGACTTGTGATAAAAATGTTTTAACAATTGTTCAGAGATGGCAAAAGTACACACACCCTTTACTCAAGTAGAAGTACAGATACTCGTGTTTAAAAATACTCTGGTCAAAGTAGAAGTACTGACTAAACCTCTTTAGTCAGTAAACTGAAATTAAGGATTAATTATTTTTTTATTTGTGCTGTTGTATTTGTTGTAAAGTATTTTTATTGTATGTAGAGCACTTTGGCTCGACCAAAAATCGTTTTAAAAATGTGCTATATAAATAAAACTTGATTTGATTAAACTTCTTTACTCAAGTAAAAGTAAAGGAGTATGGGCTTTGAAATGTACTTCAGTAAAAAGTACCCATAGCTAGCAGCTGTTTTAAAGAGTACCTGACCTCCCTTTATATTAATAGAACAATAATGTCATTGTTAGCTAATGAATGTTTCCATGCTGAACAACGGCAACATGACAACGTTTCCATTGGTCCCTCTTCTTTAGAGAAGACCAGGAAATGATGGATACACGGATCGTGTTCAAATCAATAGGCACGCAATGACTCTAAAGAATAATGATCACGCATCAAACACACATTCAGACTAAAGGAACCAGCTGTTTGGGAAATGAGAGAAGTACAGGTATTTTGGTTCAACATGTAAGAAGTAGAAAGTACAGGTATTTGGGTTCAACATGTAAGAAGTAGAAAGTACAGGTATCTGTGTTCAACATGTAAGAAGTAGAAAGTACAGGTATTTCAGTTCAACATGAGAGAAGTAGAAAGTACAGGTATTTGTGTTCAACATGTAAGAAGTAGAAAGTACAGGTATTTGTGTTCAAAATGTGGGAAGTAGAAAGTACAGGTGTTTGTGTTCAACATGTAAGAAGTAGAAAGTACAGGTATTTGTGTTCAACATGTAAGAAGTAGAAAGTACAGGTATTTGTGTTCAAAATGTGGGAAGTAGAAAGTACAGGTGTTTATGTTCAACATGTAAGAAGTAGAAAGTACAGGTATTTGTGTTCAACATGTAAGAAGTAGAAAGTACAGGTATTTGTGTTCAAAATGTAAGAAGTAGAAAGTACAGGTATTTGTGTTCAACATGTAAGAAGTAGAAAGTACAGGTATTTGTGTTCAACATGTAAGAAGTAGAAAGTACAGGTATTTGTGTTCAACATGTAAGAAGTAGAAAGTACAGGTATTAGAGTTCAACATGTAAGAAGTAGAAAGTACAGGTATTTGGGTTCAACATGTAAGAAGTAGAAAGTACAGGTATTTGTGTTCAACATGTAAGAAGTAGAAAGTACAGGTATTTGTGTTCAACATGTAAGAAGTAGAAAGTACAGGTATTTGTGTTCAACATGTAAGAAGTAGAAAGTACAGGTATTTGTGTTCAAAATGTGGGAAGTAGAAAGTACAGGTGTTTATGTTCAACATGTAAGAAGTAGAAAGTACAGGTATTTGTGTTCAACATGTAAGAAGTAGAAAGTACAGGTATTTGTGTTCAAAATGTAAGAAGTAGAAAGTACAGGTATTTGTGTTCAACATGTAAGAAGTAGAAAGTACAGGTATTTGTGTTCAACATGTAAGAAGTAGAAAGTACAGGTATTAGAGTTCAACATGTAAGAAGTAGAAAGTATAGGTATTTGGGTTCAAAATGTAAGAAGTAAAAGTAAAAAGTTGTCAGAAAAAAAAGTAGTGGAGTAAAGTACTGATACCAGAAAAATGTACTTAAGTACAGTAACGAAGTATTTGTACTCCACTACTTCCCACCTCTGTAATTTTTTAACAAAAAAGCAAAGAAAACAAGACAGATGATGCTGGACTTCCTGTCAATTAAAGAGTGTAGACCAGAAGTTAGGCTGGTTAAGATCCAGTCGAAAACAATTCCTTTTTATCTCAATAACGGAGACCTCGTGCTTTGCCCCACACAAAAGCTTGCTGTCAATGTCAAGGTCAAGTTTCCAGGTGAAGAAGTACTTGCTTGTGAACACAGTTATATAATGTAAAGGAGCTTTTACAAGTTTGAGAGTACTACTAAAAGATTCGGAGTATGTGAAATGTTTTCAAAAGTATAGGATGGATTGACCATTCAATTAAATTCAGACATTCACGATCCCCTCAGGATGAACTGAACATCGAATTTTCATCGGACTCAGTTGTACTTTGCATGTACTGCTTATTAGAAAATCTTACTTCTAATGTTGAATTAAAAAAGATAATGGTACCACTACATTACATTAGTTGAGCCATACCATGCAGTGGAAATTCAGGAGGAACATGTCAACCGCTGGAGAAGTCCATGCAGAAGTCCATCCTTGATAGAAATGACTACATATTGCTTGCCTCGTCTGTTGTTGATCTAAGGCCAGTGGAACTCAGCTCAAAGATTCTACTTAGGAAAACAGATCCCCCTCAACAACCACTTTTATACAAACACAGGAGGATGCAATAAGCAACATGTCATTAATGTTGAATCTCCCTGGATCAGTGGGGGCAATCTCCTTTTATAGTGTAGACACACAACTGTAACTGCTCTCGTTAATGTTCCAAAGAAGACAAGTAGGTGCTGAGCCGATGCTGCTTCTGTTAGAAAGCACGTAAGCATGGATCAATCAAGCACGCAAGCAAGTTCTACAACATTTTATATTTGGTTATTTTATGTTCACACCACTGTCTTTAAAGGAAAACCAGGTCCTGTAAACAGAGGTGACATGGACTCAGAAGTGTTGTGTTGTACAGAAGGTGCAGAACATGAGCGGTTAAAATACATATTGGACCTGTCAACACTTATTTATCTGGTGCTCATACTTCTGAAGTGAAGAAATACAAACACCGAGGAGAGTTCAAATGACTGTTTAATAATTTTTTCATGACGGATAGAAATCTGAGGACATTGGATATCTATCTAGTCATGCTCATACGTCTACATTGAACAATTGTTACAACTGCATACTGTATGACCTTTAAATGTCTTTCTGCTGTTATTCGCATCCTGGCTGGGTTTATTCTCATATTTAACAAAACATAATTAAAGTGAAATCTAGGTTGTCCGAAAGTCGTTCCAGCTGTTGAGTTATTTTGAGTTTTCTAATTCATTCTATTGTAGTCCTTTTCAGGTTCAGATTTGTATGTTCTGCCTCTACTGGGACATGTCTCCATGCTTTAATGTTCAAAAAGCTCTATTACAGAAACTGGTGTTATCTAAAGTTAGGAACAGCTGTGCACATTGTACAGAATGGCCAGAAATGATTGTTCTATTATCCCTCCTCTCATTGTGCCCCAGTACATGTGTGCATCTCAATTACCTTCACACTTCACATTCATAATCCCTCTCGTGACACACACACATCACCATTGGCGTTTATCTTTAGACATGAACAGAATGCTGATATTTGGTGAGCATCTCTCCCCTCAGACGCTACCTGTTCAGACACTCTCTGCTCCACTTCCTCACTGACTGTTACGTGACTTGACAATAACTTGGCTGGAAATATAAATGCTGACTCATCTGTTGGTCAAGCAAAAATAAAGTACCTCAGCTTTTCTGTGAAGCAAAGGCAATGTCAATATGCATGTGTATGCATTAGCAGAGCTATTATTGAGCCCAACCCTAACCTTGCATGTAAACAGGTTTAACAGGATACACACATCGAGTATCCATGTATCCATGTGGAACTGCTGTAATGATTATAGGCTTGTTATACATTTTGGAGATAAGATTACGATCACCTTTATAAATCCCCGAGGGAAAATTCAGTTATTCCCTTGTTGAAGGTTCGGTTCCTTGCTCAACGGCACCTCGGCAGTGAGAGCTGACACCTCTCCAGCTACCAGTCCACACTCCATATTTTTTTCGGTCCAAACAGCACTTAAACCGACTTAAAGTCCCCACAAGCTGAGTTACCGCCGCCCAATAAAGGACTAAACAGCATTTATTATACTTGATAAAGGATGCTCATGCACGTATATTTCATGTTATGTCACTGTGAATCTGGCCCCCACCTATTTTTACAATTTGAAACTCTGCAGAGGAATGGAAGACTATCCGAATAAAAAAGCCAGATGTAAAAAGAAAACCCAATCTAGTGGAATGCAGTTTATTGCAACAGCCTTTCTATGTGACACTACATACAATTTTTTGTATAACTTTATAAAGGGGAAAATGTGCCTTTTAATACTGTCCAATGCATTCCAACCCTTACCCATTAGCATTTGTTTGTTGGCTTAATTAGCTGAATCTTAATTGTTGTGATTATGTAAACTTCACAAATCCCCTGTTGAAGACCAATGCAGTAAACCATATTTTAAACATTGAAGGTTTATGTTCTACATGTTCTACAAACACTTCAAAGTCATCATCACTGAATGAATGTCATAACTTTTCAGAAGTACAGGTATATCCATTATTAATGTTGTCTGTAGTAAACATACTGAATGTTTAAATCCAGGATGATTCAGATAAAATAAATGGATGAAAGCCAGTGGTAGTCATTTGACATATATTCACATGAACATACATACTACACACAGAGAATTGCAAGCACATACAAGTCGGGAGACAAGTATTAATAGATATGTGAAGCCTACTGACATGCTTACACAGACACCCTGGCATGCCACACTTCCTTTTAAATTCTCCTTTACCAACCTAATTTTAACCCTCAACCCAAGCTTAACTAACCTTACCATTCACCCTAGAACTAAATAACCAAAACAGAAGCCCAAATCCTAAACCGACCCTTTGAAAACTACGTAAAAGTGTCCTAACTTGGCTTAAAAAGTCTCTCCCCGGCTACGCTGGTCACTGTTGTAGCATGGTCAGTAGCTACGTCTACTGACCGTGCTACAGATGTTAGTGCAAAATCTACAGCTCCTCTACCACAACCATCAGCAACAAGTGGACATGGAGAACTACATGAACTACATGTTGCTAAATCCACCGTGGAGAATAAACAGAAGGGCAACCAGGCAACCATGGCAACCATGCTCGGGGGGGCTTCTTCCCTGCTTTTGGTGTGTTTTGTGGCAGAAGTACAGCGCCACTTACAGGCCCGGCAAATGTACTACAGCGTCTCCAGCGGGTCGAGCAGTCTCGTGTGGACGGACACGTTTCTTGAGCCGATACCGTGTGGAAGGAATACTTTTTTGATATCGAATTTGGTTCGTTCTCCGTTTCATCTCCATGGAGCCTTAAATGACCTATGTCCAGTGATGACTCAGTATGTCAGCCTGCAGATGTGTTTTGCATTGAGTGTATTATTATACACTCCGCCCCCTGGTATACCCCCGAATTCCATCAAATGAAATCAAGGAAACGTCAACTTGAACGCCAACACAAGAAAACCACAGTCCATCTTCAAATCTACAAAGACTATCTCCAGCAGTACAGTAATGCACTCAAAGCAGCCCGGTCTAATTACTACTCACAACTCATTCAGTCTGGCTCCAGCAACCCCAAGCGTCTGTTCTCCACCATCAGCAAACTTCTTAAACCCTGTGACAACGCCACCTCATCCTTCAACACTGAACAGTGCAACTCCTTCCTCTCGTTTTTCCAAACCGAAATCAGCAACATTTACAAGCAATCTGACACCCTCATCAGCACCCCCCACCTCCCCTCCTGGCTCCCCCCTTCACCTCACAGCCCCTGTCCCACTTCTCCCCTGTGACCCCCATGCAACTGTCCGACTTCATGACTGGAATTAACTCCACCTGCACACTTGACCCAATGCCCTCCAAAAAAATACTTGAACGTGTCGTTGCCTCACAACTTAAAGCCCACCTCAGCTCCAATGATCTCTTTGAGCCATTTCAATCCGGTTTCCGATCAAAACACAGCACCGAAACAGCTCTTCTGAAAATCAGAAACGACCTCCTCCTCTCCTCTGACTCCAGCAACCTGAACATCCTCATCCTCCTCGACCTCACCGCAGCATTCGACACCATCAACCACGCCATCCTGCTGTCCCTCCTCGAATCATCACTCAACATCACCGACACTGCACTCTCCTGGCTGAAATCCTACCTCACCGACAGACATCAGTTTATCAACATCAACAACTGCACCTCCTCCACTGCTCCTCTGTCCCAAGGTGTGCTGTCCCCAGGGTTCGGTGCTTGGCCCCCTCCTCTTCATCCTCTACATGCTCCCCCTTGGCAAAATAATTTGTCGCCACAACCTTCAATTTCACTGCTACGCCGATGACATCCAACTTTATATCTCAACAAAAACCATCACCCCCACAACACACTCCACTCTCACCAACTGTCTCTCAGAAATAAAAGCATGGATGCAAACAAACTATCTCCAACTGAACAGTGCCAAATCAGACATCATCATCATTGGCCCCCCATCCCGTATCAAATACATCCAGAATTTCCACTTCACCATTGACAGCCACACTCTATCTCCCCCCCTCACATCCGCAACCTCGGAGTCATCTTCGACAGTCAGCTCAAATTCAGCCACCACATAAATCACATTACCAGGACCGCCTTTTTCCACCTCAAAAACATTGCCCGTCTCCGCCCATCACTCTCCTCCTCTGCTGCTGAAACCCTGATTCATGCATTCATCACTTCACGACTCGACTACTGCAATAGCATCCTCTACGGCAGTGACCACCAACTGGCGGCCCGCGGGCCACATCCGGCCCGCCAGACATTCTCATCCGGCCCGCAGACGGGGGTGACTGTGGCGTTGGCGGAGTGGTTACTGCGTTCGCCCCCCACCCATTTTTTTTTTACAAAGTCTCGTGAGTAAGGTGCAGTACCGGAGTCCAACAGAGAGGCAGCAGCTGCGGGACAGTAGACTGCTACTGCGAAACCTTCCCTTCCTTGAAGAAGAAAAAGTGAGCCTTCGTTGTGAAGAGTCTGCTTTGTGCACTCCGCACCACAGCAGCAGCCCGGCAACAGAGAGGCAGGAGCTGCGGGACAGTAGCCTAGAAGCAGGGTTGGGTTGTAACGGAATATATGTAACGATGTTACGTATCAGAATACAAAAATCAAGTAAGCTAACTGTATTCAGCTGGCGTTACATTTGAAAAACGAGTAATCTGATTACAGTTACTTTCGTAAACCTGAAGTGAATACATTTTGGAATACTTATTGGAATTATTGGTAGAAAAGTTTCCTCACAAAATGTAATATTCATTACCGGCAGAACTGTGTGCACACTGCACGGCGCTGCAGCGTGTCTGTGAGCGAGAGAGAGATGCAGCGTGTCTGTGAGGCCCCGCCCCCGCATGCAGATGAGAGAGAGAGAGATCTCTTTTAAAATATATTGAAAGTTAGAAACGGAGATGGTTAGATAAAATGTGTAAGATAACGTTGATGTAGCATTTCTTTATTGTCGAAATTATGACATTTATAACGGGATAAAATCAAAGTGAATGGACTGCTGCTGCTGAATGCATGGAGCAAGTGACTGGAAAATGTTTTAAAAGTTATTACATCGTTTCAGATAATAATAATAATAATAATAAATAATAATGATAATTCATTCTATTTAGGGGCGCCTTTCAAAGCACCCAAGGACACCTTACAATTCATAACATATTCTAAGGAAAGGTTTACAGTAGGAGAATGCAGTCCGGGTGATGTTTGTTATGTGGGGTGCAGATGAGAGGGAGCTGTCCAGAATGACACCAAGATGTTGTGTTTGAGTTCTTGATAAGCCATTAAAACAGTAAAACAAGTGTCTCCTGTTTACCAAAACATACCCATCTGTTATGGAAAAAGAAAGTATTTCAAAAGTATTCTAAAAGTAACCTGAACACGTTACTGTAACTGTATTCTGATTACTTTCAGAGCATGTATTCATGCCCCCCCCCCCCCCCCCCCCCCCCCCCCGCTGGCCCGCGATAGTATCTATTGGATACATTTTGGCCCTTGGACAAATGTAGTTGGTGATCCCTGCTCTACGGCATACCATCCAACCTAATCAATAAACTCCAACATATCCAGAACTCCGCTGCCCGCCTCCTCACCCACACCCGCTCCCGAGACCACATCACTCCCGTCCTCCAGAACCTCCACTGGCTCCCCGTCCGTCAAAGAATCAACTTCAAAGTCCTCCTGATTACTCACAAAGCCCTCAACAATCAGGCCCCCCCCCCTACCTCACAGACCTGCTGCACCACCACACCACTTCCCACTGCCTCCGCTCATCAGAAGCCAACCTCCTATCCATCCCCACCCGCACCAATCAACGGACCTGGGGGGACAGAGCCTTCTCCGTCTTTGTGCCCTCCCTCTGGCGACTCACTCCCACAACCCATCAGAGACTGCACTGACCTCACCACCTTCAAAAAACTTACAAAAACTCACCTCTTCCATCTGGCTTTTAATGTGTGATTGTTTTTGTATTATTTGACTTTAACTTTAACTATATATTTATTTGTTGTTCCTTTATTTTATTTTATTTTCTCTTCACTCTATATGTAAAGCATCTTTGAGCACCTGTAAAAGCGCTAACAAATTAAATCTATTATTATTATTATTATTATGATACAACTGCCTGGCGGGGACAATACGAGTTATCCCAATGATGCATCACTTCACACGGGTGTCATTATTGAAGATATTACAGCACAAATGAGACACTGTTTTTGTCAAAAATGTGTTGCTTTAGAAATTAAGACTAAAGTGTCATCTCCTTTTCTAGAGAGGTGGAATGACTCATCTTATTTGTCAGTGTAGGTGATAATGACTCCTGTTGTTTCACTAATTACTTTTCCTTCAGCCCAGTAAAACTAAAGAGAGATAACAGAGGGAAGCAGTGTTTTTCGTTACTTCTGTTGCAAAGTAACTATCAAAAGTTTCTGGTCCTTTGATGTAAGAGTGCTAAACATTCACTCACCTGACCAGTGCCTGACCAATGTACCGGACAAAAACAATTTGAAATACCATAGTAGAACTGGTGAAAAAGGTACCAAAGGTTTTGCCAATCTGTCAAATAGATATTTGAAGATATTTCAGTTTGAGAAAGAGTAGTGGACCAACCAACTTTACCAACCAGCCCTAAAGCCATGCCATAAAGAAGAAGGGTTTCATGTTTAAAGAAGGGTCTGGTGTGTTGCGGATGAGGGCCGCTTATCCCGGCAACTTCCTATAATGTTGTACCATGAGCAGGGTCCCAGTTCTTAGACAGGTCCAGACATGTGGTTGTTGTTTCTTCACATCTCAGTAGAAATGACCTGATCTGCCTACCTCTGCTTATCGAAGTCTAGTATTCGTTAGCAGAAGGCTAAGTTAGGTTACCTAGCCATCCTTCTTCCTAGAACCCTAACCCTAACCCTAGCCACAGCTTCCATAACTTTATGAATAATGTGTTCCCAGGACAGATTATATATGTAATCCATCCAGCATGTTGTTGTTCGGCTTTACTTGTTGGACGTGCAAGAAAAATCTTCGAAAGGTGCTGCCCAGAAGGCATCCTAAAGCAGACACCACCTAGAGTGGCTCCATTTTAGGAAGTAGCAGACATTTAACTACTCTTGTTTTGGTTATTAGCCAAACTTAGTCTCTTTCTTAACGACTACAGCCGATCTAGGATACAATGGATGCCAACATTACACAAGTGGAGCTTTGGTTTGTTTCCCGTACTTGACTTTTGTTGCATAGAAACACATTTGCCTCGGTGTATCCAGGTGACAGCAGATTCGAAGCAAATTCATTATGGGAGATCGTGCATGGCATCTGATTTCACTGCTCTGGGTTGATCTTTTCTTTATAGCTACAGCTGTGGATTATGGGTGATGTAGCATAACTGTCCAATACATTATATGAATAGAAATGTGAAGAAATAAATGAAAATGGTGGGAACAGAGATGAAACATGAATTGCTGATGACTATATCATAATCTTACATGTCTGACACACTGCTGATCTGAAACATATGTTTCCAACAAATGGTGCAACATCAGCACACTGTTATTATGTGCAATATGATGCCAAGCAGGGTGCTGTGTGCATCAGCGTCTTAACAAACACCATTCCGTTTATCACATCACATAGCCGTTCATTCCAAATTCTGAACACACAACATTAAACAACATTAAATTGATGAAATGTGTGGGAGCACAACAAGCGCAGTATACTTCCAACCAGGCAACAGCCCCCCCAAACTCTGCTCTTCACAATCAAACCCAGGCAGAAGTGAGAACTATCTCGGCCCACCCTGGTACTGCACAGCGCAGTCCGTTCTAACACATGGCTCCCTGCTGGGCTTGGATGTGGGACTTGGCATTATTAACAGTGTAGATGTTTAACGAGGGAGGATGGTGGGCATGTAGAATGTTGTTTTCCTTCATGTTTTCCTCTACAATCTGCGTCTGACTTTGGAAATATATTTTGTAAATAATATGCCTGGTGACCACACCAAGCAACCTGCCTCTATTTGATGTTCTCTTAAAGGACCATTACAATGTTCAGTACGCTGCCTACACTATACTGATTTTTTGGGATTTATTTTCTAACTTCAACACTGACTGACTTGGAGATATTTTAAAACTTTATAAAGGATATCATTTATTTAATTGCAGTTTGCTGCTCCCGCTGTGCATAATCTGAGAGGCTCAGGTTAGCTAAAGGACTCTCTGAGTGTTTAGATAGTTAACTTTAGTCTAAGTTATCTCAGTGGGTCTCAAACGGTTTGGTCACAAATTATTCAAAAGATTATTTCCGCGGCACACCTTCATATGATCATTGTAGTTATAAAAAAAACAAGAGAATAAAGGAAAAACAGTTTTGAAATACTATATGGCAGTAAAACAAGAATACAGTTTGAAAGGGGAGTGATTTGAAAAAAAAAAGAAAAAGAACATCTGCTTACAGTTGTGTTTCATATGGATGTTGAGAGATGTATCCATAGATCTCTTAATGTTGCTCTCAAAGTGCACCAGATTGATGCTTTCAACTTCAATATTTAAAAAAATTCTTCGCGGGGGAGCATGCCCCCGGACCCCCCTAAAGCAGGTGAGGTCCGCTCCCCACTCGTAAAAGATAGCACTTTACCCCTGCCTATATGCCGTGAGCTGATTATCGAGCCTTCATTGTAACAGTCGCGGGTGTACTCTGTGTTTGCATGTGGGGAGTGTTGCAGTAGAACATTACACTGTAGCGCCCCTGGTGCTCGCGCTTTTGTGCGTGCTCTATAGTGCCCGTAATAGTGTTCACTGGAGTCCAGCCCCTCAGCACCCCCACTCAAAATACCTTCCCGCGCCTCTGTTCAGGGCAATATGGTATAACTGCAAGCTCAGTTTACTGTAGCCTTAAGCTAACCCTATACAAAATGTTTGTGATTCCCTTTTACCTAATTTGACTGCTGCACCAATGTTTCAGATAAACAAATAGGTTATTCAGATCCTGTGCAATAAAAATCTGGCCCGTGGCCCTGGAAAGCTCCACGCAGGCCTGCTGTGGAGGAGTAGCAGTTTTCACTACTTCCTGACCGGCTTTGAGCAAATGCCAAGTACTGTATGTGTGTGATCTGTGCTTTGACGTTTCCCTTATTTGTTTCCTTTATTGCCTGAATGTTTTAACTGCTCTAGTAAAGGGCATTACAACCTTGAAGGGGAGCCAGCCACGCACCTTGGAAGGATTAAGAAGCTGTTTTGTTTTATGTTGTAGAGCAGGGGTCGGCAACCTTTTTGATATGACGTGCCATTTTGAAATGTTCTTGTTAATCAGCGTGCCCAGTGCTGGGAGGGAGGGAATCATTTTCCTCACACACCGGACTCTATGTGCATATATCCGCATAAGGGCATAAAGGTGCGCTGCATTTGTGCATCAGATGAAGCTCCCTCCGCGAGGGGGAGTGGCGGCCTTGAGTGTGCCATATCAACATTAACTTGAATTGTGACACCACTTCCATTTTGTTTTATCTCCATCGGATTTTATTCCATCCATATAGGCAACCTACATAGCAACATTTTTAATAAACATTTTTCTCCCATAATCAGAACATTGAAATTATATATGAGCACTATACAATAAACTTAACCAATCGTTTTTAGTATGTAATTTGTTTTAAGCCCTGTGGTAACAAATGATATGCACATTTGCCATTTCAGCATACTGCTTTCAATGAGACTCCCTCATATACAAAGTTTTGCAAGGGCAGCAAATGTTAAAAAAGGGAATTAAATGTAACAAACAAAAATATGAGCACTATATAACAATGCTGCTATGCTTATGAAAATATCCACTTCGAAGAATAAAAAAGAGACCGGGACAAAGAGCTCCATTAGGCAAAGCCATGTGCTACACATAAACAGAGTCATGTGTGCTACAAATAAACAGAGTCTGTGCTACACATAAACCAGTCAATGTGATCCCTGGCCCTGCTTTCCTTTGCTGAGCTCCATTATCTGCGGATCGTACTTTGTCACTTTAAGTTGCACACTAGCTTCAGAGTGGTCAGTTGTCAAACGACTGCGGCAGGGGCTGAGCACGCTCTTCATGTGTGAGAATATCTGCTCACAGAGATATGTTGAGCCAAAGACTGTCAGCAAAGCCAATGCAATTTTCCTGACACAGCTGAACTTCTCCGGTAAAGATATCCAACAGGTGAAGATGCAAGTGCTGTGATCATGTCTTGCCGTGGTTTCCAGCTGTTTCCGCAACTCCGCAAACTTCGTCATCCACAGTGTTGAACTCTTCAGCTCAATCAGCTGCATTATCATGTCCTGTGTATCCAGCCAGTCTATCACAGATACATCCAGTTCATGTCCATCAAAGCTGTCGGGTTTGATCAAGAAAGAGAACATGGGTCCATACTTCTGAAATTCCCCGAATCGTGTTGTAAACTCCGACTCCAGCTCGCTGATGTATTTGCATATTTCAGATGTGCTGATGCTGTGCTGCGTGGACAGCTCCCTCAAGTGGGTGAAGTAGCGGAAAGTGGAGGTGGCCACGTCATCTGAAAAAACTGCTAGCTTTCCAACAAAAGCCTTCCATGTGTCAAACATGTCCAAAACAGTTTGACCTGCGCCTTGCAGTTTCAAATTGAGCTCGTTGAGGTGTCCAGTAATATCTGTGAGAAACATAAGTTTCACGACCCATTTCTCGTCCTCGAGCTCTGGGAAGTCTTGGCCTTTTTCAGCCAGGAAGGCCTTTATGGAATCAAAGCAGCCAACAAACCGCTCCAAAACTTTTCCACAGCTTAGCCACCTAACTGCCGAGTGGAGAGGGAGATCTTTGTAAGAGCTGTCCATTTCCTCCAGCAGGGATTGGAACTGTCGGTGTGTCAGAGCAGATCGCTTAACTATGAAGTTAACAATCTTCACCACTGTGGCCACGACCTCGTTAAGATCTGAATTTGACATCTTTGCACTGAGCTTTTCTTGGTGTATTATGCAGTGGAGTCTCATGATGGGGTGACCGACTTGTTTCTCAATTAATGTGACTGCTCCCTTGTTTCGCCCGACCATGGCGGGAGCGCCATCTGTTGTCACTGCAAAAATCTTGCTTATGTCAATCCCTCACTCCTCAAAATGCTCCATAAAAACTTTGGCTACGTCCTCACCTTTTGTTGTTTCAGGCATTGATTTTAAGCAGCAGAGCTCTTCTCTTACAGTGGAATCACAGTATCTTACCATGACTGCCAAGCGTGGTATGTCGTTCACGTCCACGCTCTCATCCAGTGCAACGCTGAATACCGTGGCTTCTTTCAAACCAGCTGTCTGCTACGCACAAACATTTTCTGCCAGTTCCTCGATGCGTCGTTCAACAGATCTGGCTGACACTGGAATTGCTTTTATTCTTGATTTTATTGTCTCTTTGTTTGGTAAGGAATTAAACAAAACCTCTGAGCTACAGAGGAAAGCCTTCTTAATATATTCACCGTCAGTGAATGGCTTTCCATGTTTCGCGATGCAATGAGCAATGCGATAGCTTGCTTCAGTAGAATCATTGTTAGCAGTGGCAAAGGCTTTGAGAGTGTTTGCCTGTTTCCCATAACCAGACACGGCACGTTTGATGGATTCAGCCTTGTCTGCCTCATCCTTGAAAGTTGTCTTGTGTTTGGTCTCAAAATGCCGTTTGACACTTGACGTCCGGCAGACAACATTTTCCGGACATAAAGTACACACAGCACGGTCCTTCTGAAACACAAAACCCCACTCTTCTGTCCACGAGGGCTGGAATGTCCGTACATTTATTTTAGATTTCTTAGGTAGCGGACCTGCCATTGTCTACCGGGCTTGCTCCGTCACTGATTAAAAGAATCTTTAGGCGGGAGTCGTAAATCAATTTACCGTAAATAACACGTCGCGCATATCTGCCAATTGCTGTGAAAGAGGTAATTTGGCATGCAGATGAGAAAGCACTTCAACATTTCCCCCAAAACAGCTCATTATGGCTACTGCAATTTGTGAAGTGCCGGCGCGGCAGCAGTGCGTTCCTCCGTGGTGAAACGATCAGCACTATACACCACAGTGGAAAGCAGCAGCAAATCGCCTGGAGTTAAAGAGAGCGGGCTGCGTTGCATGGCTTCTTTCCGCACGTAACGGGGAGACGTGCTCTGGTGGCAGTCTCGTTCAGGATCCTAAATTTAAATATTTTTCACACTTATTCCACTTATTCCAAGCATGCCACTGGTTTCGGTGCCGCGTGCCAACGGTGGCACGCGTGCCAGGGGTTGCCGACCCCTGTTGTAGAGGGTAAAGGGCTATTTGGGTTTGAAGTGCATACATACATCTCCATGTAAATACATTCATATGTGCACATAATTGCTCATCCAATCTGGAGAAAACATATGCACACAAAACACACACATACACTTGTTTTAATCTGTCTTTGAATTCATTAAAGGCTTCACCACAGATAGTCACAGAGATAGGTCACCAATAGAGACCATAAGGACCAAGTATCTTGAATTATTTTCCAGGAAATATCTTTTGTGAAAGTCATTTCTAGCAATGGCAGTAGTTTATATGGCCAATACGTAATAAACCCAAGCATCATTAGGACAACAAATTGCTTAAATTGTAAGAGAAATATGTACCGCCTGCACAACACTGCTATTTGTGTTCTATCTCCTACCAGCAGGCAGTGTTGGATTTGTTTTAATCATGACCAATATATGTTTTAATCCATTTCAGTAGCCAAAGCGTAACCAAACCATAGGGGTAAAGTTAGCCAATCAGAAATGCTCTATGAATTAACCTGCACTTTGCGTTACATTCACCATCCTCTAGTTTTCAATTCTAATTTCTCTGACTGTTTATTCTTTCATTATAAAACAAAGTAAAATCATTGTATGTGTAAACTTACCAAGCAACAAACCAGTTCTGATTCTGATTGATCTTTTATGATGTCAAATAAGTTCCTTGAAAGTTACTTGTCTATTTTTAAATCCATGCCTTACTCTGTCAGGCAACTAAAGCAGTGGTCTCCAACATTTTCAGGCTGAGGACCCCTTGCTAAAGAAGGGAACGTGGACCCCCAAATAAATAAACTTGATACTGGGTCGACAACTTTGTGGGGGGGGGGTAGTTCCATTTATGAATACCTTATTGCGTACAATAATAAGCTATTTAAATAATAAAACTATGTCATAGCTAATTAGTTAGCCGTTATGGCGATTTAGCATAGGTTTCATGGGTAACATAAGACTGTCATCACTGTGGAAAATAAATGGGTTGGTTTTACGAAAAGTTGATTTATCATTGCTAATATGTTGAATTGATTGTATTTTAAAATATATTTAACAAAAAAAGCACTACTTTGCTGGCCCCTCTGCAGTAGCTCTGAAGACCCCCAAAGGCAAGGACCTTATGTTAAAGACCCATGATCTACATTATCTGTTCTAACAAGGGCTGCTAGGTAACGGCAGGGAAACCCCAGGGTGGTTAGCCAACAACGGTCAGATATAACATTGTACACACACACACACACACACACACACACACACACACACACACACACACACACACACACACACACACACACACACACACACACACACACACACACACACACACACACACACACACACACACACACCACTGCTGCACCATCAGTCTCCCCATTTCCTTTTGCCTATATAACTCTTTGTCGCCCTGTAAGAGACCAGATTGACCCACTAATGTTCCTTGCCAGCCAAACAACAACGCTGATGCAGCTGAAACCAGATTACTCCAGTTCTCTGTGGTAAGGCACTGAGGGAGCAGAGAGAGGGTGGCGGGTGGCTCGGCTTTATCACAGCACACACACACACACACACACACACACACACACACACACACACACACACACACACACACACACACACACACACACACACACACACACACACACACACACACACACAGTGAAATCTCACATTTAAACAAGATTAAGGAAATTAAATGAGGAGAGCACTAGAAACAAGGTGCCCCCACCTTTTCGAAAGTGAAATTCAAATACTTTCCAAGCATTTCAAGAGGATTTTCAAGCTTTTCCAGCAAATTACATATTTGTATATAGTATATACAAGTACTCAATATAGAACTTGTAATATTAGATATGAATGGGCTATAAAGGACCCAAATGATGGTTTCTGACAATGTCCCACCCATACTGTATGGGTGGGACATTAAAGAAACACAAAACAATGTATCATGTTGTTAAATATGTCCCCAATTTACACTTTATTCAAAATCCAAGCACATTTCAAAAACACTTGAATTTTAATGTGGTGTTTTAAAGGATTTTATGCAAGCATGGGAACCATGTGGGAAAGGGGGAAGAGGAAACTGGAGATACTATAAAGCCAAATAAAGGCAAATAAAGGATGATGTCTTCACAGGAGATAGGAAAGCTAGAGAAAGAATGAAAAATCAGCCAAAGAAAGATGGTTAGAAGTGACGAAATCAAAAGCTATGCACCTGAGAATAAAAAGGAAAAAGAAGATAGATGAGACGGGAAGGAGACACCAATAGGAGAATGCAACCTGAGTGTGTGTTGGGGGTGGACAGTGACAGCAGGAGGGTAGGGTCAGGGTCTTGCTTGTATAACCACTGCCCTCCACACCATGTGCTGCAGGGCAGAATTGATTAGATCACATCATCACATGGTTCTACACGGTTCAGGAGCTGACTTTATTGCCATCACACCAGACTGGGACATCCAGTACGCAAGTTCATGACCCCCCAATGCTGACTGCATATCATGTAGAAACACATGTCGTTTCATTATAAAAACACCATGGCAGAG
This sequence comes from Harpagifer antarcticus, assembly GCA_902827135.1. NCBI lineage: Eukaryota > Metazoa > Chordata > Actinopteri > Perciformes > Harpagiferidae > Harpagifer > Harpagifer antarcticus. Next base: position 1,809,988 of record CADEHL010001068.1, read on the forward strand.
CTTTGACAACACATTTTCTCTGAGGGCGTAGTGCAGTATAGGACGTCACACACAAATTGCCATTGTCACAAACTTGGAATCTTTACTGGAATTTTGAAGTCATTTAGTGAGGCGTGTGGCACAGTGGATAGAGCCTTGGTGTTGGGATCAGGGGGTAACCGGTTCAAACCCCACTGCAGTCAGCATGTCGTTGTGTCCCTGAGACACCCCAAGTTGCTCCTGTGGGGATTATCCACAGTATTGAGTATGTAAGTCGCTTTGGATAAAAGCGTCTAACAAGTAACATGTAATGTCATTTAGAAAATAATGCAACCACACTGTCTGTTAGATTTCCTCCCCATGAGTCGGAAAAATTATTTCTGATTCTGATTGTCAAGATGTTTCTAGAGGTGTGATAACCATGGTTGTCATTCAGACATGTAAAATGTAGCTTTTATCACTACAAATTTAAGAAACTATCATATCAAAAAAGTTGTTAAAGCATCTATAAAATAAAGTTTTGGATTATCTTTATCTTACCCACTGTCTCCTAAGAATACTTATACTGTATGTGTGAATGGGAAAGCGCATGGTTTAACACGTCACGCTATTAGGAAATAAAATGTTCTCATGGGTGAATCTGAAGGTACAGACAGAAGTATAAAGACTTGGAGAATCTTTGTAAAGAAGCACTGAAGCTGTTCTGGATGCTAGTGGAGGTCCAAGACACTTCATTTTGTATTTTCTTTAACTTGTCTCCTATTTATATTCCAAAGTAGCCTCCATCAATCTTCCATCAGAACCTCTTGTTGGGATCAAAGACTTACCCTGTCCGTTGGAGTAGTAGATCCACTTCTCTTTGACCTGCGATTGAGGCGCTGATGGTTTCTTCTGGATTGCCTTCTCGATGATGCTGCTGGGGTCCTGCACCGGCCCCTTCTTCAGCACACGAGAGCTCCGCTTCACACTGCAGATCACGATCACCACCAGCACCAGCAGGAGCAGCAGCACTATCATCCACGGGAGGTGCTCGTTGATGTCGAAGTGATCGTGGGTGCTCGGTCTTGGGGAACCCCTTCGAGTTGGCCTGTAGTAGCTTTGGACCCCACTCCCACTGCCCTGTCCTGCTACCTTGCTGATACCCGGCCAAACCCTGATTACATCAGCACCCTCCGGAACCTCTTTCTTGTTTGGGTTCGTCACAGGGTCAGAATTGGGTTGCCCTCGTTGGTGCTCCAGTTCCATGAGTTGCCGTGGGCGATTTGTTGGGGTGGAAGCACTAAGCAGGTTGAGGAGTGGCCCCTCTGCATGGTGGTCTTCCCCACTCGGGACTCCCCTTAGTTGAATGGCTGCTGATTGGCTGTAGGTGCCTGGGAAAAGAGACAGAGGGATTGATGTATGGAGATAGAACAAGTAAGAAGTAGAAAGATGAGGGACAACAAAGAGCGCAACGAGACAAGAGAGTACAGAAGTAAGAGATGGGAGACAACACACGGAGAGAAAGAGGAAATTAAATTCACTAACTTGCTTAACCCAGACAATGAAAATATTTTAATCCATGCAAGCAATGTAGCAAACACACAGAAGGAGGAATAAACTCCCCCTCTGCTCCCAGTCATCTGCTTCCTTGATTGATTACTTCATCCATCCTTGGGTACCCACTCACTGCACACTACTGTATATTGCAACTGATATTTGAGTTTTGAGGTCTTAATAAATATTTCCCAGGAATGTTTTTAATCAGACTTTTTTTATGGTTTATTTTTGGTTTAGGACATTTGACTTTCATGTTTACAATGAATAGGGTTAGGGTTAGTGGCAAGTGAGATAAAGTCAAAGAGGATATAAGGGAATCTTACATTTAAAAGAAGTAGGGCTTCAAGCTGTTTTAAAGACAGAATGAATACATTGCTTGATCATGGCTAAGGAAAACATGTATACAACTGAAGGTGGTATCATTATTTATACAAGCAGTATATACAAAAAGTATATGAGGAGTTCTTTTCCAAAATGCTATACATCCATTTTTAATAGTTTTCAGGAAAATGACATTTTTTACCTAGACCCACACATTTTGTTAATATTACATTTATCCTGTTAAAATGGTTTGTTGGCTCGGTCTGTATCCTAAATATTTGTAACCACATGCAGAGGTGTGCACTACCTTGCATGCTGGCAGCACTGCCAAAGAGCATAATCATTCAAGAAAGACTTGATATTTCTAATTTCAGAACAGATGCCTGATGCCACATGCTCAGTGAAAAGTTACTTGTCCATAATGGATAACCCCACCCAGCGCCATATAGACTGAGAGTTACGTCATTTCCGTTCACTCCAATGGACCACTTTTTTACAGCAATGACGGATCGTGGAGCCTCTCAATCGTTCCCCGGAAGTTAGCGCCAAGGCTAGCAGAGCTGTAGAGTTGCAGCATAATAGACCGTTCGTGACGGACTTTTAAAGGTAAGACGAAGTTTAAAGATTTATATTGCGGATATTATCAGTACATCTGATTCAAATTAACATGTGTATTAAAGGATGTCAGTGGATTATCCCTAAATTAGTAGATTTAGGGAACGTTTACAGATAACAGATTAAGCTAGGATACCGGATCAAGTTAGCAACACACGTTGAACAGCCTTTTAATTGTAAATTCCGTTCTCTTAATGTCATTTCGTCCAACGTTGTTGAATTAGAGAAAAGGGGCTTCTAAACGGGATTGTATGCGGGGGTGGAGGGAATTAAATATTACATAAATATAGCTTTGGTGCGTGTAAGAGTGAGTGTTTTTAGCAGAGCCATATTGTGTCCTTGTGATTATGTTGATTATTACCTGTCTGTATAATGTTGCAGCTCAGCTGATTTTGGATTGATGGCAAAGGGAGAGGGACTTAAGTGAGAGTGAAAACACAAGGTAAGTTTAATACTACTGTTTTATATAAGTAAACACCTTATCTCCCCAAGGCAATTTCCCATCCAATAGGTGTGCTATATAGGTGTGTACAACCCTTTCTCCTGTCTGTTACTCCCTCTTTCAGCACAAGAACCAGAGGGGGTTCAATGGAGCCTGAATACCTGCACTGAGACCCTCCCCCTGCACCCTGAGTCTCAACTCTGTGTTTTTCAAGCCTTTCCCTGTTTTTTTGTATTAAACAAAACATTAAGCTTTCTCAATGGTGTGGTTTTCGTTTTGTGAAAAAGTGCAAATGCAGTGTTTGTATATAATTATATCACATATTTTTTTGCTGTTGGTCGTGAAATTGCTCCTGCTGACTTGAGCCAGCCATGTTTTCCTCCGCTCTGTGTCAGTGGGGAAGCCGTACATTCATACTCCTTTCTCTGAGCAATTTGAGCATCCCCAGGCAGCACAGCAAACCACGGTGGCGACTAGGAGGCAGCACAGCAAACCAGGACAACACGGAGGAAAAGGCACAGACTAACTGCATGATATGCTATTCAATGTTTATTGAATTCCATGTATTTGCAATGGATGTTCCTAAAACAACACATTTAACATCATCATCATCATCATCATCATCATCATCATCATCATGATGCTGCTGCTGCTGCTGCTAGTCCTTTGATAGTCACCTGTCGGTCTCCTGTCCTTTCTGAAAGCCATAAAGATGACATTAGTCATTTAGATAACGTGTGTCCTCAATTACCATGGGATTACTGAAACTACCATGAATTTAAGAAAATGGTAGAAATGTATCTAATTTTAAAGCATTACTTTAGATCCCCTCCCTCTAAATATATCAAACATTAGAAAGAGATGCTCCTGACTACCATACAAGTTTAAGAAGATAATATTGGTTTTAAAGAATTCAAAGCTATAAATAAACAGCAACAGGCTCTTTAACCAAGGCACCGTTACGGCCCCTACACACGGCGGCGTGCGTTGCCGCTTCAACGCTTCTGCCCATTCACTTTGAATGGGGTGACGTCACGATTCGCCGAACTGCATTATGGGAGCAAAGCGTAGCTTCTCTCGCGGTGCTCGCTGCAAAAGTAGAGCAATGTTCTACTTTTGCCGCCTCGACGGAGGCGTCAGCCAATCGAATCATATGCCAGTGCAAGCTCTAGCCAATCAAACCGCATGCTTGTGTGTCTGGGGCGGGAGATTCATGTGATTGGTTGTTGGTCGAGTTTCAGCCCCCCCTGCCGGCAGGCGACAACGCACGCCGCCGTGTGTAGGAGCCGTTAGCCTAACATGTAAACTCCTTGTTCACACTAATCCTAATATTATCACTTAATATTAGCAAATTCTATTTTATTTTTAAAAACATATTGATGTAAATACATACACATATCGATTTGTTGTATAAATATTGCAAATCAAAACCTTTATTCACTAATAATTACCAAAAATCGTAGTTCTATCTCCTGTTATCAATGCATTCACATTGCCCGCCATGAACTTCCGGGGAACGATCCTCATCTACATGAACCACGTGACGATAACCGTTTTTGGACTTCCGTTGTCGTAACTCTTCTCTCTATATGGCGCTGGCCTACCCTAACTCGCAGAGACGAGCTTCATTCATTTAACCCTTCACATTGCAACATAAACTGAATAGGCAGATTTGAAGGATTTATTTCTTTGGAAATGTTATTTTAAATACAATTAAATCAAGTTATTTTGGTAAAACTAATGAAAACTAACTAAAAATATATATTAAAAATGTTTTTAAATATTATTTTGTAGAATATCTTAGGCCCTCACAGAGGGCCTAGAGAGGGCCCTGACGGCTCGCCACTGGTGTTACATGACATTATATCATAGATAGGCTGCTGAATGTTTTTAGGATTGTCCCTCTAAAACAGGGACACAGGTGCAGGTCCAATCCAAAGGTTAGGCTGATTCTTCAACATGTCAACCTTTATTATTTAATTTTTTAATACAGAATACTTTAGGGTAGGAGTTTTTGAACAGTATAGGGGATATGTGGAACCTTATATGCAAAATATACTGGTCTTAAAATGACTTATGACTCAAACTAATAAAATGTTCCCTACAATTATTATTTATTGTCTTAAGGCCGATTGAAGGGTGCATCATCTGGTATAGTACTCCAAAATCGTTATCTTTTAATATGTTGACTATTCGCTCATATTTAAGTTTTCAACCGTGTAGAAACTTTTAAATGTGCATTTTTATAATTTAGGCTGCTGCTTTCACATGTTACGCTCATTGCTCAGCGAGTGGTTGTGCGGAAACAAGTTGTTAAGTTGTGTTTCTATGGTTACCTCCCCTGCTAACTTGTGGCCCTACACACATCTGATATCTGATTGGTTTGCACTTCGAAAGGTTAGTGGTAAATGAGGTAAACGTTTAAATTATTTGAACTTTGAGCGCTGTGTTCAGCGACAATTTCAAACGTTCTCTGAAGGCAGCTTCAGAGTATAAATGTTTTTAGAAGATGAAATATTTTTCTTTTAATGCTACTGAAAGAAAGCCCACACATTTATATGGTGGGTTTGTTTGTTGATGTTATGTTGTGGGTGTCTTTCCTTTGGTGCTCCCGGGCCCTTTCTCATTTCATCAAATCCCCCTCCTCGACTCCTCGACTCCTCCACTCCTCGGTCCTCCGGTAGTGACCCGGGAATGAATTTTAGCGCGCCATGTTGAAGGACATCTCATTTCTCTAAATGCACTTCGAGGACCGAGGATCGAGGAGATATATATCCAGTCTATGATAGTGTTACGTTATTATGAGAGTGCTCTGTTTGATTCTGAGATGGTATATATTTATATAAATATATATATATGTGTGTGTGTGTGTGTGTGTGTGTATGTGTGTGTGTGTCCGCATCTGTAGCCTGTTATTGTCTCATTATACCGCACTGTGAATTAATTAAAAGTAAATATATAAGTCGTCATGAACACATCTGTCCATCAGGCAGAGGGCTGCTGTGCCTCCTGTCATCATTAATGGACGTCTCTTTAAAATGACCGCTCAGAGGAGAGGAGTTCTCATTTCTCTAACCGCCTGCTGCTTCCCCTCCTCGACTCCTCCGTTCGCTTCTCCTGTGGGCGGGACTAAGTCTCGAGGATAGGAGTCGAGGAGGGGAGTTAGAGAAATGAGAAAGGGCCCCGGTGTGTTGAGCTGTTGCATCGGAGCTGCCGTGCCTGTATCCCGGTGATGTTTACTTTCACTTTCGTTGTGTATGAGACGACAGTGCCTTTTCCTCCCGTTTTTCCTCAACATTGTCTTTGCCTTTATGCTGTTAAGTAGGGTTGTCAACCGTCCCGTATTAGCCGGGACGCCCCGTATTTGAGCCAAAAGGGGCGTGTCCCGTACGGGACTTTGTTTTTTTATGTAATTGATGTGAGCTAATTTAGAAAAACTAAGTTAGTGGAAATGGGGAACATTATGACATGCGCAGATCACTCCTTGACCACTTGGCGCTCAAAGTTATTTTCTGGAACTTTCTGGAACATTTACGAACATGCCCTGCAGCAGATGGACGTTTCCTCAATGGCTAGCCACTATGGTCATTGTCATTGTCGCATTACAGTGAATCAGGGGCGGATCTAGAAAAATATTCATGGGGTGGCAAGAGGGTGGCAGGAGATTTTGAGGCGTGGCATCACCTGGCAGAAGTATATGCTGATTAAATCGCAGTCATATCAATCAATGTTAACTTGGAAAGCCACAATATTGATATTTTGACTCAATAACATTTGGTGACATTATTGTGGCACATCAGTAAAGCCTTACATATAAATATATAAGGTGGCACACATCATTTAATGCATTTTAACTGAACAATAACTGCATGAGTTTGTTTCACTCTTAGACCAGGGGTACCAAATCTGTCTCATCGATGTTTGTCTGAATTAATATGATAATATTAACAATCATATTATTCCTATCAGCTGTCAATCACTGTTATGATTCACATATTCAGTGTTATTATTAAATAAACTATATTTTTTGGAGGAGTTAATGATGAATGTTCCTCAAGATGCTTGCTCAGACAGTCCACACACCTATCAATCATCAAACCGTGGGGTCTTATGTCATTACGTGTTGATTTATATCAACACGTAATGTTGTATCGATGTATCGGGACTTCCTGCAACAACACCACACCGTTATCGTGATTCTGATCGGCCAGAAGACATTATCAAAGATGTTCTATTGAGAAGACGATCACTACGTGACAAAAGTTTTCAAAACCGTTTCTAGTCTTCGGTATTTCCAGACAAGTGGCTACTGAAATCAATCTTACTAGCTGCTGTCTGTGCAATTTACTCCGCGAGTTGGCGGACTTTATTTTGCTTACCTTAACATCATTTTTCATGGTGGGGCTAAGCCATTTCTTGGTATGGCTGTAGCCTACCCCAGCCATACCCTGACCGCAAATACCTCATTCCTTCCGTCTAGTTGGATCCGAAATGCTTCTCGTTTTGCGCTGTCCCCCGTTCAAATGAAATCGCCTCCAATCATATTTCCACTCTCGTTCCAGGGCCGGGGGAGGGGTTACAAGGCTCGCTTCTTGTGCTGCATTCACTTGCACTCGGACATTAGAGACTTTCTCTCATAAATGTCCGATGAGCCACAACTTTTTTTTCAAAACAAAGCTGCCAATTGGGGTGGCAGCTGGGGTGGCAAGGCATTTTTCTGAGGTGGCAGCTGCCACCCCGTGCCACCCTGTAGAACCGCCATTGCAGTGAATCTTGTGCTTTTGTATGAGTTGAGGTTCTGTTTAGAATGCATTGAACAAAGACTAGCACGTGAGTAACTTCATTATTATGTCAGTGTTTTAGCCTAATGCCGTAACTTGTGGCTGTGTTCAGTTTTATATATTAGCAGTGTTGAAAGTGTGCCGGTCCTACCCGGTCCTTAGTACCGGTAAGAGATTTCCAGGCGGTCCGGAGGACCAGGAAGAATTGACAGCTCCACCTGTGGAATTTATACTACGAAGGGAAGATATTTTGGTTTGGATTACTGGTCTGGGGGAAGCTCGCGAGTGTGTGTGTGTGTGTGTGTGTGTGTTTGTGTATTTTTGCGTATTGTGTTTGTTTCCCGGGGAAAACACTAACGAGAAACACCGGCTGTTGTTATGCCTGCTGTGACCTCAAGTTACTCCGTTCTCCGCTTGTAATTATGCCGTTACAAGCTTCTAAGTTGTATTTATCATCTGAATTTGCCGAAACAAGTTTCATATTCTGAAAGCCAAGACTTTGTTTATTTAAAATCAAACAAAACACCCGAACCCCGAAAAACTATTTTTTTACGCAAATCCACGTTTATTTTGAAATGAGCCGTTGCGACTTCCGACTGATTTCGATCGGGGTCACATATTTGCTTTTCCCCACTTGATCAGAACAGCGGGAGGAGAAAAGAATGGAGTGACTGAATGACAGCTAGAAAGTTAGGCTACGTGGTAATTAAAGCAAAAATGCAAACGACGATTCTTCAGATGTTTAAGAGAAAGGAGAGAGATGAAGAAATTCAGAATGTGCTTAAAATTAGAAAAACAACGCCCACAGATGACACAGGTGATGATGCTTATTTAGCCCAGAGAATGGACATGAACCTGGCCATGATGAATATAATAAGTTAGCTAACTAGCAAACTGTATATCTCTATATGGGGTGCCCAACCAGTCGATCCCCAGTCGCCGCCGTCTTGGTTCAAAAAAGGTTGGGCACCCCTGCTCTATATAGTCAAAGGCTATCTTACTCAGAACACAACATGTACACAGCATACTATTTTAACATTAAATATTTTGTTTTGATATCTTCTATTTTAATCTGCACATTGTGGCATACATTTTGAGACATTTTATTGTATTAGTATTTTAATTTATGTAACCAATATTCTGAAAATTCAAAGAAAGACAGAGACTTGTATATTTTTGACTGTCTGCTGAATTTAGTTATACATTTTTATTCTAATTTATAACAGTTGAGGCCCAGAGGGAGGAAGTGGAGACTCAGCCAGAAGAAGTGGCAGCAGGTCCCTCAGAAGCCACCACAGGTGATGCTAGCCCTACTGCATACCCGTCTATATGGAAAGAAGAACAATATGAACAGTTCAAACAGAAGAATGAATGGATGTATGCTCACAATGGAAGGCTAGGCTGTACCCCATGCCATGATGTGAAGGATCTGGGTGTCATGGCATCCCGTGGTGTTAATATTGCTATTCAGTGTGCTGATGGAAAGATAGTCCCAGCTGGTCAATCAAGGGATGTCCAGCTTTCATCACTGCGCAAAAAAATCCGTGAGCACAAGAACTCTGCAGCACATAATGAAGCAGTCAAGATTCTTCAGACAGCAAATAAAGATATTCTTCTGAACATGAACGCGAGTCAGGAGTCTGTTTGAGTCTACTGCCAAGGTATTCATGACAGCCTATTATGTGGCCAAGAACAACAAGCCTTTCACAGACTTTGAGAGTCTGATTGACCTGCAGCATGCACATTCTGCTGATGTAGGGCGTGTTTTGCATAGCAAAACTGTCTGTGTTGACATAATAGAGCGTGTGTCATCACAGATGAAAAAGGAACTTCTAAAAAAGATAATAAAGACCAAGAGCAAAATCACAGTATTGGCTGATGAGTCAACCAGTGTTGGGCACAAATCAACACTAATTGTGTTCCTGAAGGCTAGTGTTGATGGAGACATGGAGCCCATTGCCTTTCCATTGGACCTGGTTGAGCTGGATAGTATGTCTGCTGCTCATATCAAGGAACAGATTATGGGTTGCTTGCTTAAAAATGGCTTCACTGTTGAGTTGCTGAGAGAAATCCTCATTGGATTTTGCAGTGATGGGGCCAGTGTCATGCTGGGAGTGAAGTCAGGTGTTGGGAAGTTGCTCCAGGATGACTTCCCAGGCATCATACTATGGCACTGCCTTAATCACAGACTGGAGCTTGCTGTTGACCAGGCACTGGATGTGACAGGGGGAACAAAGGACTTCCAGGCATTCATGGACAGCCTATATTCATTATATAGCCAGTCACCAAAAAACATGCGGCAGCTGAGTGAATGTGCTCACAACCTGGACATCGCCCTCAGGAGGATTGGAAAGTGTTCAGTGTTCGCTGGGTAGCTTCTTCATGGAGGGCAGTCTCTGCAGTTTGGCAGTCTTATCCAGCCTTGGCACAACATTCCCGTGAGGCATCAGAGAATGATACAAGGGACAGCAGAGAGAGGGCCAAATTCAAAGGTCTGCTTTCTAAGTTGTGCTCCATCAACTTCCTGAAAAGTCTTGCACTGATGGCAGATGTTCTGACTGAACTTAAGAACTTGTCAGAAATTCTTCAGAACAGGAAGACCACACTCCCAAAGGCCCATGACATCATGACGACGTATGTCAAACGCATAGAAAGTTTCAATCGCTATCCAGGACAACATGCAGTTGATGCCAGTCAGGCAGAGGAAGTGATGGAATTCAAGGGAGAGGAGTTAAGAGTTGGCAGGTCTCCCATCATTGACTCTGCTCAGTTCATCCGAGCAGTGGCAGACAATATGAAAGAAAGACTCTTCACAACCACAGCAAACAGAGCACAGGCCAGTGTTGCAGCCAAGCGAAAAGAGGCTTATAACAGCCTTATCAATCAAATGGCAGTCCTCAACCCTGACAACTGGGACCATGACAATCCTCGATTTGGAGATAATGAGGTGAGGGCTTTGTGTGATGTCCTACATGTGAACCAACAAGAGGCCCATCTTGGATTCACAGAATACAAGGCCAGTGGAGGAAGAAACATTCCCAACAAAATGAAGAAGTTGCTCATGGCAGTGGACACACTGTCTCCAAGCAATGCTGACTGTGAACGGGGGTTCAGCACAATGAACAACATCATAACTGAGTATAGGAGCAAACTTACAACAAAAAATGCAGCAAATCTCCTCTTCATCAGCTCTGTGGGACCACCATGCAGACAGTGGGATCCACTGCCTTATGTGAAGACCTGGCTGGGCAAAGGAAGAAGAGCAGCCCACTCAACAAGCTGCATGGCTCGCCGGTACACAGAAGAGGAGAGCTACTTCAGCCCTCTGTGGAAAATGTGGAAAAGTGTGTAGTTTACCTCCCTCAACATGCCTTGCTAATGGTCTGTTAAGTTTTGACACAAGTTGTATGCACAATTGAAAATAAATAATTGACTATACATATTGTCAAGTGTTTCTAATTTCTACACCATAAAGGCATTACAAATGTGAAGTTTGTGTTCAGGGATGCATGAAGCTGGGGGCGGGAGGAGAACAATATGAACCAATGAAGGTCGGGGTAGCATTATAGTACCTGCAAGAAATTCAAACCACTTTCACCCCTGTATATTAGCCTACAACAAAGTATAAAGTTACACTTCACAACGTGTGAGCGCCAATCAGTATATCCTCCAAGTGGGTTGCGGTGCGGGATCGGGAGCTTGAGGAGGGACTCTCCCGCTAGGGGCGGCCGTTCCTGGGTGCAGCTGCCGACCAATCAGAGCACACTGGGCTCACAGGGAGGGGGGGAGAGCTCCAACAAGGCGTTTAGGACAGAGTGAAATTCAGTGAATACAAGTAGTATACAGAGATGCTGTATGAGAAACCAATGTGATTTTGGAACATTGCACAATATAAATCTATTTTAGTATACCTTAACAATGGAATTATGATCTGTGGAAATGGCCATGACATGGGCCCTTTAACATCACTAGAATTTGATCACAACAATAGCATGGATGCAATTTAGTCCTCTTCTCACTTTCACTTATTTCATAATACACGTTTTGCATTCTAAATCAGGTAAATACAACACTGTAGTTTCTAAATTGCTGTATACGTGATGTTTGATTGTTTTTATTGGTTTGTCGTTCTTGATTTTCAGATTTGCCAAGCAGACCGAAAACCTGTAAGTTCTGCTCATTTTTCATTATCATAACATTTGGCAAATATTATTGTTCTAATTTTTTGATCGACTAATCAATTAGTAAACAAAACGTTGCAGCAATAAATCAAAACAATATTATATTAATTATAGAGGCCTTTAAACTAATGTCTTCCTAATGTGCTGGTTTTCCATCTCCTACCCCACACCCTTCTCTACTTTTTCAGGTATTTGCCGAATGTAATCGGATTACCAGTCGGAACCTCGAGGCAGACTTCTTTGAGGCTCTGGACCAGCACACCCCAAGTTTCATCCAACTGTTCAAGTCAAAAAAAGGATCGGTGGGACAGAAACTGCAGAGCATCAACTGGCCGGTAAGAAATATAACTTAGCAACTTTTTGTCACATACATTGATGAGGATATGGTACTACTTCAAAAGCCTTCTAGAATAATTAAAACAACCCCTCCAAAAGATGGAAAAGGCCAAAATGTTTCATCTTGTGAGTTTGTCATTTAACCTTTATCTTCTTTATCTCTATCATTAGACACCGGACGTGACTGAACAGCGCTCTGTTGTCATCAAAGGCATTCCGATTGTTCTTGGCGATGACTCGAAGGATTTCTTCAAGACATGCTTTGTAAATACTTGAACACAAAAAAACTGTTTGGTTTGCATTTATTGAAAAGTCATATCCCCTATTTACACAAACTTGCAACCAAAAGATTTAATTTGGTGTGTTCAAAATACTGTACACTAAATTCCATGACCAGGAGTCTAGATTAGAAATGAGGTCTAAAATAAATGCATGTTCCTAGCTGTATTTGCATCCATAGCATTAGTTTCCTCACACCACATTTACAGCACCTTTTTGGATATAATGTTACAACGCAGTTTGAGTGTGTACTTCAGCTACATTTTTTAGCAAAGACTTTAATGCAAATGCAACATGAATGTTTTCATAGGAAGACCTACTCTAATAGGTAGCGATGATAGTCTAAATAACGTGTTTTTCTTTGCAGGATACAACGAGAGATGAGGCCCTATCATCCGTCACCGTTGGTGTGCTGACTGTTCTCAGCGAAGACAGTCCTCAGGAGGGTCCGAGCTCAATGCAACTCGAGCCCCTCTCCACTGACATTGTGCTTGAGGGAGGTATTGTCATGGAAAAGATCCAAAACTTTCCACAGGCCTGTTATTTGGCCTGATATATGCTTTGCATTTAGATCACCCAAGATGCATGGCAAATACTCTGAGGTTCGTTCAAACAGTGATGCTTGGACTGGGAACCAAAGCTCTCTCACCTAAACTATTAACTTTGAGAAACGCCCTTAGTCAAGATAGTCATCAGCTATCAGATAGATCTTGGCACTTAAAAAAGTTGCACCGTTAAATGTTATGACAAAAGTTTGTTACTCTGGGGAAACTGTTATAACTCTGTCAATTGTTGAGAGCAAAGTACAATGTACTCTTCTTCATAGTGGTCATTATATATTTTTTATTTTTACAATTGGTGTGTTGTGCACTGCTGTTTTTATTAAGATAAGGGTATTGAGTACTTAAAAAGCACTGTTTGTTGGCACCTGAAAATAAATGTTATATTGCAATTGAATCAATTTGTGTTTTTAATGCATTATTTTTGGAGATTGTTGGAGTTTACACAACATGTTTAGAGATTTGTTGTAGTACAATTATCTTAGTTAGCAGGAATTAGTTTGTTTAATTTAATAGTAAACCTAAGAAATTACGAGTTAGTAGAATTTAAAAGGGTTAAGTTCTGGTGATTTGTATATTTAAAGGTGACCTATCATGCTATATTTAAATGATATAGTGTATGACCATACCTATATAAGGTATATTTATACATTTTATTTTTCAAAATACCAAAAGATCATTTTTTAGCCATGCCTCGTTTCGCTCATTTTCGCTTTATTCCAAACCTGCCTATGAAAATTCTGAGCAGCAGCTGACCACGCCCCCAGCAGAAGAGCCGGCGAGAGTCACGTTACCATGCTTGCTGTGATTACGAGTGTGGAATACACATGTCATCTCAGAGCAATGCATGTGTTCAAGCATATTATCAATTTGATCCAGAAACTGAAGCAGCGGAGGTTTTGGTGGAGGTGCAAACATCTCGGTTGCAGCAGGACGTTTCTGAATGGTTAGTTGACAAGCTGTTGTCCCTATTTATTTTTACTCTGTTACGATGCTTGCTACTTATTCCATTCATATTTTGGCTAATTAGCAAGAATGCAATGTGTACAGTTTGTAACTTAGAGTTTGTAACGCAAACACAGCGATACATATATATATTTATAAAGGGAGACATTCATATTTTCAGCATATATACAATGGCCTCATTGCGTTTAATAGTTTACAGTCCTTTTCTTCCAACATCGTGCAACAACCATTGGAAAGTTCACACACAACCTTATGCTTGTGAAATCAGAATATTCTTTACCCATCCCAACATGAATAATCACGACACACTTGATATCAACTCGGAACTTTATTGTCAAAATCAACGGTTATTTGAACCCATAAAAAACAGGAGCTTTGTGAGCTGGTGCTGGGGCTTCCTTGGAGAGAGGATCAGAGTGGTGATTCCGGCCTGCGTTGTCCTCTGATCCGTGAAATGTCTATGTTAGGTTCAGACAGCAGCCAAATTGAACCGTGTGGCATACCCGGCGATGACCTCCTCCCTGTCAGGTTGCTCATAATGGTGCAGGGTCCACAAAGACTTGGTCGAAGATGAGGTCCATCAAGTTGGCCACGTAGCCTGTGCAATGTTAAAAAAAGCACAACAAAAAAAGTGGCTTAGATTAGTATATGCATGTCGTCAACAACAACATACCAGGGCTTTAGCTCCGTTTTACTCGTGGTGTGTGTCCCCTCGCATACATACATACAGTGTTGTATCCTAACACACCCCCATTTATATTCATGTGCGCAAACAAGTAAACATACTGCAAAAAACGGCATGTCTCATTAGCTTAGCGTAGCTTAGCTTACAGATCGATGATATATGATCGTTCTTACAGACTACAATCACAAAAGCTTTTACATAACGCTGGAAAAAACGGCACTTACCTCCAGAAGATTACGTTTGTTATTATAACTTACTCAATATGATTTTTTAGAGGATACAAAATACTAATACATAGGAGAATAAATACTTGTGTTATCGGCTAGGCTAGGCGTGGCTTTACAGCCTTCACACAGATCGCCATTACGGCAGTCTGAACATGTTCGCAAATGCCTGATAATTAAAATAAAAGACAAAGCAAAGACTGCGGAGCGTACAAAATAAAATGTTACAAGAACATATAAACACCTAACCGATTACTAGTTGGGGTTGAGGCGACATTGATACGGCTAAGCTACATGCTACATGCTACATACTACAAGCTAGATATAGCTTTATCAGGAAAAACACCGCTAAATAAAAACTTACAGCTTCAGAATTGGATGTGTCCTCACTGGCCTGGTCCCGGATGGTTGGTATTGATCCCGGGTGTAGCATTAGTTTGGAGGCATATCCGTGTTGGACTTGAGAGAAGTTCATAAACATGTCCGTGGTTTAACTGGCTTAGACATCCTGGCAATAGCAGGAAAAAACACAGATGTGACTGGGGTAGCCTGCCGATAGCCTATATGCGAATGAGAGGTTTGGCAATGCACGTGGCCGTGGCTCATTCCCCTGATAGGTGGAGAGTTGACCAATAAGCGGAGTACGTCTTTGTGACGTAGAAAAGTGTCGGAATGTGGATCCATTTTTTTCAGATCCGTTGCAGCCCCTTTTTTAGAGATTTGGCGAAGGAGGAAAATAGAGAGGGTTGTGTTTTCTGACACTTGGTGAGTTCCCTGGAACACCGGGGACACATAATCATGTATAAAAGACGTACAAAGGTGCATTTAGCATGATAGGTGCCCTTTAAGTTGGGTTTAATTTGTTCATTGTGTTCACTCAAATAAAAAAAAAATAGGTTAATGCAAAGCATGCCTTTTAAGTTTACATAACTTAGTTTACATAAGTTTACATAACTTAAAAGGTTTGTGTCAGCTGTACTTCTCAAAATTAATTGAAGCACACTTCACACTTCACAATACACAAGTTGTTCATACTCACCATTCTAAGTTAAGTTAACTTACTTATTGTGAGGCAACGAGTTTGCATACTCTTTCTAAGTTACCACAACTTATTAAGTTTTACAGTGTACGGGTGCTTGAAATCCTTGAAAATGCTTGAAATTTGACGTGGTGTTTTCAAAGTTGGGAAAGTTCTTGAATTTTGGGAATGGTGCTTGAAATTGAGATAAAGTGCTTGAAAATGTAAATGCTTTACTTTTACAATAAATTGCTGTCTGACTGAATAGTTCACTTTTTAGATTAAAAGAAAAATAATTGCTTCGCTTCTACATAAAACAGCTCCGCTGCCCCTTCCCGCGCTATGCGCACGACCTGCAAGTGTTTGTGTTACGTGTGACCTGGGCATTCTGATGAGAGTGATAGATGACTGTGTGCCAGGAGGTTGCAGTTTCAACGAGTGTTGGCTAGCAGAAGACAAATACAAGCCATGGCTAAAACGAGGGTCAAGCCCACGAGTCGCCTCCTGCAAAGTTTGCAACAAATAACGATGCGAGAGTCTGCGCTGATGAGCCACATGAAAGGTACGCTGTAGTACAGAATTTTAGATTAGGCTAACGTTGCATGTTACGTTTGTTTAAGCTAACGTTAGCGAGCTGAATAGCGAACTCGATTGATGGATAATAATAATTGCAGGGGACAATCATTTCAGAGGAGCGTACCTATGTGATGTGCGTTACAGTCGCCATCGTGTGGTGTTCAGAGGATGAAGCACTCACGGCATTTCGTGTTATAGTCATAAATATAATCTATTGATTCGACACAGAGCGATTTTGAAAGCAATGTATTTCTACTGGTAGTATGTTTCGTGCCTAAACCAAATGTGACTTGCTCTATCGAAATCAGTCACATTGACCCGAAGACACATTTTCGTTTGTATTACTGGTCTGGGGGAAGCTCGCGAGTGTGTTTGTGTATTTTTGCGTTTGTGTACCGGGGAAACACTTACAGATAAAGCCAGAAATCTAGGTGTAGTCATGGACTCTGACCTGAGTTTCAACAGTCACATTAAAACAGTTACTAAATCAGCCTACTATCACCTAAAGCAGTGTTTCCCAACCAGGGGTACGCGTACCCCTAGTGGTACGCGAGGGAACTGTAGGGGGTACGTGGAATTCCAAGGTGACAAGTAAAAAAAAAAAATAATCCCGTCAAAAAGGATAGTGCGCGATTTGTTTCCCTAGGGAGACAATAGTCTGTGGCACGCACAACCGCGCCAAAATTCCACAATGAAAACAGCTGATTACCTGCAGCCAGAAAAATACTGGTAGGTCTGCGCTATGGATAAATGGCTGAAACGTCCGCTTGCTCTGGATTCAGGCCAGGGTTCAGAGGAGGATTTGTTCTGCTCTCAGATTTATTCTGTGCGCGCTCGAAACTTTTGTGCAACAATCCTGTCAAAATCCCTCAACCAATAGGAGGCCAGGTGTCCTTGCGGGTGCGTTCGCTTTACTTATTACAGCGTCCCGTAAGGGCGGTTACTCTTTCGTTTATAAACTCCCGCCCTCCACGGCTTTATAACATAGCATGTACTGCACTTGTTTGATTTACAACTACCTTACATAATAGCTACGTTCAGTGGCGGACTGGGACTAAAAATCAGCCCGGGAATAAAATAAAATCGTCCCTCCGTTGCCTTCTGCACAGAGTGCGAGGTGGTTGCTATGCAACAACAATAACAGATAGCGAATGTCGTCGTTTAGGTGCTTTTTTTTCTGGAGATAGGCACTTCTCAATCCACTCCTCCATAGTAAGCCCACCCCGTAGGTCGAAGTTAACCTTAAATGTTTTCATCTTAAGCTTAGTTCGTTAGTTAGTTTACTATATAAAGTTTAGTTTAGGATTTTATAACGGTTCTCAGACGCGGAAGGATACTGATTTGTGAAAAGTAACAACAACTATTCCCTGGATATACGCTCATTATATCATGGCTAAGAAACATCAGATTGCTTGATTTGACTTGTCCGTTTTATAAACATATACTAACTGTGCTTAACCCCCCCCCCCCCCCAAAAAAAAGTTGTAAATGAATGGTGAAAAGAAACTGCTAGGCCTATACTGATTCTGGATATTATTTTGCTAAGTGTTTTGTTCCTGAATTAAAGTTTAAATGCCTGTTTAAAGGGGACTTATTCAAAGGGGCTCCATGGTGTAAGCCTAAATGTTACAAGATATATATAGCAAAGATAAGTTGATTATTTTGATTTCATATGTATTTATTTGATTATATTTATTTTCAAGGCAACATATTCATTTTTATTTATTTTTATTGAGTGTATTAAGTTAAAATTAAGAAAATGCCAGAGAATTAGATGTTCAAATTAAGGAGATGAAATTAAGTTATTTTCATTCAATTATCACTTACGTTCTACTTGTGAAGGATCATCAGCACGTATGAGTGAGGGGGTACTCATGGTATCAAATCAAATCAAATCAAATCAAGTTTTATTTATAGAGCACATTTAAAAGCGATTTTTGGTCGAGCCAAAGTGCTGTACATGCATTAAAAACACTTATAATAATCACAATAAAAGACAATAATTTACAACAGATATATAACAAACACAGGGAATAGTGAGGAGTCGTGCTCCGCTCTGACTAGAAGGCCTGAGAGAAGAAGTGAGTCTTAAGTGTGGATTTAAAAACCCCTAGGGTCTGGGCCGACCTCACGTGGAGGGGCAGAGTGTTCCAGAGCCTGGGGCCAGCTGCTGCGAAGGCTCGGTGCCCTCGGGTTTTGAGCCTGGTCTTGGGCACTACCAGCAGCAGATGGTCAGCAGACCTTAAAGCTCTGGCTGGGGTGTAGCGCTGGAGTAGTTCAGCTATATAGGCCGGAGCCAGCCCATTTAGTGCTTTAAAAACAAATAAAAGGATTTTAAAATCAATTCTGTACCGAACTGGAAGCCAGTGCAGTGAGGCCAGAATTGGGGTGATGTGGTCACGCTTTTTATGGCCAGTCAGCAAACGTGCAGCTGCGTTCTGGACTAGCTGCAGGCGTTTAATTGATATGAAACGCCTGATGGTATGACAAAAGGCTCAGGGGGTACACAAGACAAAAAAGGTTGGGAACCACTGACCTAAAGAACATATCTAGGATTAAAAGACTAATGTCACAGCAGGATGTGCAAAAACTTGTCCATGCTTTTATCTTCAGTAGACTGGACTACTGTAATGGTGTCTTCACAGGTCTCACTAAAAAATCTATTAGGAAGCTGCAGCTGATTCAGAACGCCGCTGCTCGAGTCCTCACTAACACTAAGAAAGTGGATCACATCACTCCTGTTCTGAAGTCTTTACACTGGCTTCCTGTGTGTCAAAGAATAGATTTCAAAATACTGCTGCTGGTTTATAAAGCTTTGAATGGTTTAGGCCCAAAATACATTTCTGATCTACTGCTAAATTATGAACCATCCAGATCTCTCAGGTCTTCAGGGACTGGTCAGCTTTCTGTCCCCAGAGTCAGAACTAAACATGGAAAAGCAGCGTTCAGTTATTATGCTCCAAATATCTGGAACAAACTCCCAGAAACCTGCAGGTCCGCTGCAAGACTTTTCTTTTTGTCGCTGCTTTTAATTGAACTATTTACATCTTAAACTGCACTGTAACTTTTATCCATGTATTTTTTTCTTTTAATGTTTATTTTATTATCTTTTCTTTTTAATGACTGATTTTAAATGCCATTGTCTTAATGTCTTTCGTTTTTTGTAAAGCACTTTGAATTGCCTTGTGTTGAAAGGTGCTATATATATAAACTTGCCTTGCCTTGCCTTACAAGAAACACCGACTGTTGTTATGCTTGCTGTGATGTTACATTAGTCCGTTCGCTGCTTGTAATTATGCCGTTACAAGCTTCAAAGTTGTATTTATCATCTGAATTTGCCGAAACAAGTTTAATATTCTGAAAGCCAATATTTTGTTTATTTGAAAACAGATGAAAACAAACTGTCTTTTATATCAAATTGAAGTATTATACAAGTAAAACTACATTTTGCTTTAATCCCATGTAATTGTAGAATGAACACAGTCTTCCTTTGAAGAAGTATAAGTCAGGTGTCTTCAGTAACATTACCTACAAATCATTGGACACATTTGTAAATATTATTTTCCACTTGTTACCTTTGTGAGTCTATTTCTATGCAGCTCTGCGTGATTTTGTGGCTACAATTCAGACTAATACACTACCAGAGGTGGAATAAGTACTCAGATATTGTACTTGAGTAAAAGTACAAGTACTCAGATCTTGTACTTGAGTAAAAGTACCAGAGTGTAGAAATACTCTGTTACAGTAAAAGTCCTGCATTCAAAATGTTCCTCAAGTAAAAGTAGAAAAGTATTCTCATCAAAATATAGTGAAAGTAGCGACAGTAAAAGTAGTCGTTGTGCAGATTGGTCCATTTCAGAATAATATCTATGATATGTTTTATAATGATTGATCATGAAAGTGTTCTCAAAGCTGGTAAAGGTGCAGCTATTTGAATGACTTTGTAGACTGCAGGGTAGCTGGTGGATTTACTCCAGGTGGAACTAAAGTCTGATTTAACACTTGGTTATATTTCACATCATTCATCCACATCTGTAAAGTAACTAAAGGTATTAAATACATGTAGTGGAGCAAGAGTACACCATTTACCTCTGACTTATGTTTACTGCCAACCTAAAAGTACCTCAAAAATAGTAATCAATAATGTATTGAAAAGTTATTTGGCTGATTGTTTTATATTGGCTCAGCCAGGTTATATGGGATGCCTGGTCTACGTACAGATCACTCATTTTGAAATATTAAACTTAGTTTTCTTTTCTTTAATTTTCCATCCTCGTGTAGAAGGCTATCACGAAACACACATTTGGTTGTTTATAGCATAAAGAACATCTGATTTATTGTGAGGTAGGGAAATAATCATTTGAGTATGTGTATATAAATATGTAATTTAAAACAGCTGTAAGATGCTGGAAAAGCTGGAAAATGCACCTTGAAAATGCTTGAAAAGTGCATGAATTTGACTTTGGAAAAGGTGTAAGAACCCTGACAATGTGATGTAGTAGCCTAATGCAGGTGTAAGACCATTGTGTTTGTATTGTGTTATAGGTATGCATAGTTTTCTATGCATTTTGAGGGTTTTGGGGGGTTTGACCCCCAAAAACATTTTCGAACCCTAGGGGCTGGCTCCCCCAAAAGAATTAAATAACATAACCCTAACCTAACCCTAAAACCGAAATAAAGTAACAAAATCCGCCAGAAACCCGAAAATCTTCGCGCGCCCGCGCGCGGGGGACACGTAATACGACTAACTTCTTCCCTCACCTTCTGTTATGAAGCATATTTACTGACATGGGGCTGTTTTTTCATGTAAAATAATCTCTTTTCTTGGACCCCCGTTCATATATATTGACAGAACATTTTCTGCTGGACATCTGTGGTTGCTAGTGTTGAACTTTCCTGTCGGCTCCCAGACCGTAGTCGAGGAGGGCAGAAGCAACAAGCTTCAGGTTCAATAACCCACTTTAGCTTAAATGACTGGAGAGAGGCGAGCTCTTCTTGGGAGGCCGTTGCATTTATTTAGTTGTTCTTCTGTTTCACAAAATACATCACAGACCTCTGTTTCTCTGCTTCCTCGTTTCACTTCCAGAAACATACACACGCTTGCTCACTCTCGCTCTACCATCCACACACACACACACACACACACACACACACACACACACACACACACACACACACACACACACACACACACACACACACACACACACACACACACACATGCACGCACCACACCCCTCTCTCTCTCTCTTAAAGAGACAGCGATCTCATCTCACTCTGCATGACGCTAATATCACAACATTAGGATATTTGTGATTTAACCCTTATTTACATTGAGTGAATTATACAAAGTGAAATATTTATCACTACTGTAGACTGAGAGGCCATCGATCACATTCCAACACTAAGAGAAGTGACAGTGTTAAAGGTGTGGGGGGCTTTGTGTGGGTCGGCGTATACTGGCTATGGGTGGTACATTTTGAGTAATGACCCTCTCATCGAGACAAGAATGATGTAAAAACAGTAACAAGGAATAAGAAGGGGAGAGGAGAGCAATATATAAAGACAAAGAGAATGATGTTTCACATTCTCCCCTCTAATAGGAGGAAAGGAGCAGGAAGAATGGATGGCAGTTGAGGAAGACTGAAATACCAATAACTCTTCCTGACAACAACTCTAACATTCCTGAGATGCCACCTATTTGTTTCCATGCCTACGAATGTCCTCTTTAGGAATTCCAACATAATTATTGATGAAATGATGCTGCAACAGGCAACTTGAGCAATACTGTGTGATAATACTCTCTACACAAACATCAGAACATGATATAAAACATATTTAGATACTAATTACTGTGTCTAAAAGTGTGTACTTCTGTACTTACATGTGCGATTTTTAGTGAATACGTCCGTCCCAATACCAAAATATGGTAGTATGCAGTGTATTTATTTTACTCTTTAATAAATGTACCAGCCACTGGTGTTGAAAAGAAGCTAAATTAAATTAATTGGGTTGATTGAGCAATCTGTAATGATTTGCGACTGTGAATGATTAGCTAGCTAATTAGATAACAGCATTAATGGTCACTTCAGCCGAGGGCAAGGCAAAAGTTTGCAATTTAAGACAACACCACATGGTTGATTTTTACACAGTGCTTAAAGGTGGGGTAGGTAAGTTTGAGAAACCGGCTCGAGATACACTTTTTGTTATATTCCATGGAATGCTCTTAACATCCCGATAGCAATGAATATCTGAAGTGCTTTGACAAAAAATCCATACATAAATATCATCTGTGGAAGCCATAGTACTGTAAAAAGCAGGACCAATCATCTGAGCCGGCCCGGCTAAAATAACTGGATGGCCTACCTCTCTGTCAGCCTTCCATCTGTGCACAAACTTATCTCGTGCCCTCATTGGTCATGTGCGCGTTCGTGTGTGTTGGAGGAGGGGCTCTGTAAGGAAGTGGCAGATTTTCTCCGGTTGTGTATTTTCAAATTCTAGCGCACTCGAGCTGGTTTCTACAAAATTACCTACCCCACCTTTAAGTGCTCACAGTGTAAGATCTGCAGTGAACTAAAGGAAGTGTCCACATTGAGACACAGAATATGAGTCCAATGGAGTCTCATTACAAAGTAACAGTTTACTCTAGTTAATGTAAAGACATTTTCATTAACTCTATATATTCAATCTATTTTAGTGTAAGGCACCATTTTGCAGGATAGGGGGTGAAATAATGTTTTATCAAACTGTTTTTAAAGGGAAGAAAGTATAAATCTATGTCATATTGAGTGGAGCAGAAAGGCAATTAGCCTAGCTTAATTGACGACTAAACACAGAGGTAATAACCGTAAAAAGATAAGACTTCTTAATATCCCTAAATGTTAATGTCTTCATTCAATCCTTATATCCAAACAATCATTAACAAAATGATAGTTTGTGGTTTTAGGGAGAGTTATGTGTTGCAACTATTTTTCCAAACCTTGGGCTAGCAACCTAGATATGATGCAGAAGAACCCGCTAAATGGATTTGCTGTTCTTCTTCAAGAAGTAGTTTGAGCTTAAACTGTTAATACATTTATTTCTTCAGCCAAGAACCAGGCTATGGTGAAAGTGTATACATTAGTAAGCTTCTATTAGCCAACATTGCATTTCAGGGGCTAGCCTATATCTAAAGAAGGCATATTTATCATAAGACCACTATTTGATGCTGCTTACTGTCTATTAATTGAGTTGAGGAAAAGGACTTATATTCACAGTCACTCAGATACAGGAATTGGAAATGCTTATGAGGAGGGTCTCTGACCTTCATGTACAGGTCCACTCAGTGCTGATGGAGGTGTTGTTGATGAAGGTTCCTGCAGAAGCACAGCTTTTGCAGGTCCCGGTAACAGGGTTGTGGTGAAAGGCTTGGCTGAAGAGGTAGAAAGGGGTCGACATACATTATCTGTCTCTCTAGTCCCCGATGTGAGCAGCCCCTGAGCATGGCAGATCGTGTGGGTTCGGCACTTCAGCGAACTGGAGTCTGAGAAAGTTCCCTTGGTGCACGGCTTACACACCACATCGTCTGTTTCACTGCCCCGCCTCCTAACCCTGGTCCCTGGTGGGCACAGCGAGTGGGGCTTACACTCTGTGCCCCCAGCCCCAGACAGGAAGCTGTTGGTGGGACATGTGCAGACTCGGTCCTGGTGGGCTTGCAGGTTGCTTTCTCAACGAAACCCCCCGGACACGGACCCCGGCAGGGATGGCATTTCTGCAGACCGTTCTCCCCCCGTGTGAAGGTGCCTTCAGGGCAGCGGCTGCACTCCCTCACGGCTGTAAGGGAGCAGTGGAGCGACACGTGGGTTCCTGCCGGGCACTTGTCACAGTCCAGCTGGGTGCCCGAGTCGGGGTCCGTATGCTGATACTGTCGGGGGGAGAGGAGGGCTGGGTCGGCGGGGCTGGTAGTGTTTAAAACCCGGGCCGAGATGCCAACCACCACGGAACAAAAGAGCTAAGGAGAAGGAAGAGAAGAAAGAGGGGAAGTTTAGGAGAAATAAAATAAAATTTCATGCAACACGATTAAAGCCACATGTTTATTACATCCCACACTACTTAGAGTAACATTTCTGAAATAACTTGTTAATTTGGCCAGCTGGCGACAGCAAAAACAAGTTCTGAAGACAACATTGACGTATCATCACCTTTAAATTTGACATGTTGCCTATTTACAGATACAGCAGTCATATAGAACGATAAACAAGTCACAAGATATGAGTGCTTTTAGCTGTGATAATATGCCAAAAGGCTAAAATACAACCATACTCACAAAGGTTTATACCTAATGGGAACATTACAACATGGTTGTCAGTTTTCCTTTGTAAATGTTAAGATTTTGAAAGAAAGCTGGCAAAGCTTGTGGCACTAAACAGGGTTCTTACAATAAACCTCAACATAATTGAGACTCCTTTTCCATTCAGATGCATGTTTTATATTGGTTTGAACACATTGAATAAGACCCACACAACTAAAGCATTTTGTTGCCCAATCCAAAATAATCTCCTGACAAACAGTGAGTAAGCCATGCAAAGATGTATCATTACAATATTTGGATGGAAACATTGCAGGCAGCAGACATGAATGTGTTTAGGGTTTCATGGACTCAGGAAAGTCCAATATCCGGAGCTACCATTTAGCTTCCCAATGGATGGTGGTTCTTTGATGAGATTAGTAGGGCAACATCTCTTTGAAAACCCATTTAATGTAGCGTCATAGTATGTTCTCAGTCCCTTGACTCATTCTGTCCCTCTTAAATGAAGTGCCCGGCAGTGGGGGGGGGGGTTGAAGACATGCAATATGACTCTAGCTTTACTTGTTTTGCTTTTGTTCAGTTGCCATGCACTCTCACCTCTGCAGGGAAGCTGACAGCTCACTGGGTTTAGGGGAATAACCCACACATGTCTAAAGGACTGAGTCATGTTGGAGGAATACCATCAGGCAGCCTCCCATTACATAATGCTCGAGGGCTGACAGTGTTGTACTGTCTCTTGTTTCCTTTGTGGAAAAATTAAACAGTCTTAGTGAAAGTTATTTATAAATGTATTGTAATTGTAGTTCAACTCATGTTGCATTTAACTTGTGCTTGTATTGTATTTTTCAATCATCATATTTGAACCCTCTTTCTACTCAATTGAGAGAGATAAAATGTCTTGACCTTGGCACCATCCTCTCAATCACCAATGCACTTCTAAGTCTCCCACATTCTGCACCCTGTCTGGCAGCCCAGTCCCGGCAAGAATTATGACTCTGATCTTACACAGAAGCCACACAGGATGATACACAGTGACAGTGTGTGTGTCAGTGTGTTCTTCCCTGCTGAGAGTGTGTTTTCAGACAACGATTAGCAACCCTTGTGTGTGCATGCAGAACAAACCGTTCTGGTGGGATAGAAGTGATGCAGTGAGGGGAGAATTCTGCTGATGACGCACATTACCTTGTGTGAATCTGAACTGTCCTGTTCTTCACTCTCACTCTGTTGCTGCTTTAACTCCTGAATTTCCCCACAGGGATAAACAAAGGTCCATCTTGTCTTACATTACTGTTGGTCATCTGTTAGGACTGAACAGACACTTTGTTTAGGGTCATACCCAAGGGCGTCACTTTGGGTTGAAAAGTGGTTTGGTCATAGGGGGTCAGAAGATTTATAATGTTGCACTATGCATTTGGGGGAGGGGGAAGATTGAGGTTGGATTGGATTGTTTCCAAGATTGGGAAAAAACAAGAATCAATGTCAATAATGTTTTAAGTTGAATGCATTTTGGTCTATTTTTCATTATGTAAGATATTGGATTTCTTTATACTAATAAATAACTAACTAATTCAAAGCTCATTCAAATCTATTTTATTCAACTTGCATTTTATGTTTTCTTATTGTGATATTACTGTGTCTCATTTGTTGGTAATCTTGTGCAAGATATTTTTCAAAGCTTTTTTCTTTTTTTTAAAAATGATATTAGATTTCACATAACTGCATGTGGTTAGTTGAAAGCAATATTATTAAGTTCAACGTAATATTTTTTATTTAAAATTAATATTATTGCTTTCAACTAACCTAATATAGTTATGTGAAATATGTTGACCAAATTCATTTAATTAAGGTCAATGTTTCAGGTTTTTCAGTGTAATATCATTGCCTTAAGGTTCCTTTAAAAGTGAAGAGGTTAGAGGCCAATGAACTTAATCCATAAAACTCATAAATGTTGTTTAAAGTATTTGGACATCTTTAATTGAATCTACTGTTGAGAAAAATGAAAAAAATCAATTAGGTTTATTTTAAGACATCAAGAACGAATGAGGGCTACTGAGTTGACAAATATGACATGTTGGGTTCCTCAAGGCTCCATCTTGGGGCCTCTCCTCTTTAACATTTACATGCTACCACTGGCTCAGATAATGAAAAACAACAACAACATAAGTTACCATAGCTATGCGGATGACACACAAATGTACATAACCATTTCACCAGGAGACTATTCTCCAATGAAAACACTGAGTAAGTGGATTGAACAAATCAATGACTGGATGTGTCAGAACTTTCTCCAATTAAACAAAGACAAAACTGAGGTAATGGTTTTTGGAGCCAAGGCAGAACGTATAAAAGTTAGCGCTGAGCTTCAGTCTGCAATGTTCAAAACAACAGATAAAGCCAGAAATCTAGGTGTAGTCATGGACTCTGACCTGAGTTTCAACAGTCACATTAAAACAGTTACTAAATCAGCCTACTATCACCTAAAGAACATATCTAGGATTAAAAGACTAATGTCACAGCAGGATTTGGAAAAACGTTCCCATGCTTTTATCTTCAGTAGACTGGACTACTGAAATGGTGTCTTCACAGGTCTCACTAAAAAATCTATTAGAAAGCTGCAGCTGATTCAGAACGCTGCTGCTCGAGTCCTCACTAACACTAAGAAAGTGGATCACATCACTCCAGTTCTGAAGTCTTTACACTGGCTTCCTGTGTGTCAAAGAATAGATTTCAAAATACTGCTTCTGGTTTATAAAACTTTGAATGGTTTAGGCCCAAAATACATTTCTGACCTACTGCTAAATTATGAACCATCCAGATCTCTCAGGTCTTCAGGGACTGGTCAGCTTTCTGTCCCCAGAGTCAGAACTAAACATGGAGAAGCAGCGTTCAGTTATTATGCTCCGAATATCTGGAACAAACTCCCAGAAACCTGCAGGTTCACTGCAACTCTGACTACTTTTAAATCTGAAGACTTATCTTTTTGCCGCTGCTTTTAATTGAAACTGAGCGGTTGTGTTTCGTTTTTGGTTAATGAACATTTGGGGCTAGTAACCCCAGGGAATCAGTGTCTGGGGACTTTGTCCTGGCTGGTTTTCTCTGTGTATGCTGCTCGGGACGTATGTGCCATACAAGCGTACACAGCTCATGTTCGGAGAAACCTTAAAGAAAGGCATCAGTAAAATGGAACTTCAGTGTGCATCGAGACCGGGTGACGACACTACCTATTGACGCAGCAACCACTGTAAGTTATATTCTTGTTTAATTAGACTTCTCTGTTTCATTTATTCTACTCTGTATAATTGTTCTGTAGTTATTGTAGCTAAAACGGCGCTTTTGAGAGATTTTAAATCTCAGATCTGCTCAAGGGAACCTGTTACACAGGTCTTAGTGGGGCACTCAACCCTGCATTACAATATAGGCAGGGACACTCTGCTGTCGCCCATCAGCTGTAGAGAGTTAACTAATTAGAGGGGCGTGGCCCCACAGCTGTGAGAACTCAGCAATCAGGCGTCCATTTTAGGTAGCTCTTTCCAGGAGCGTCAGACGAAGACTGACAAAGACATTGGAGTCCTGCGGGACTAAGACTGACAAAGACATTGGAGTCCTGCGGGAGTCACGAGGGTGGCAAACAGGAGGCAAATCCTCCTCTGATTGAGCTAATTACCGCTGGTGTTTTATTTTATTTTATTTAGTTTTCTAGCCCCTCATGCTATACTCATGTGTATTTTCTCCATTCCTGTTCACGTGTCTTCTCGCAATCATCGCTGGCCCCGTGTATCTCCTAATCGCTATAACCGGCCTGCTCTCGTCTATCCCACATGCTCCACTGAGATCCAACATCTAGTTTCAGGTGGCCTGTGGAACTGCCAGTCAGCTGTTCCTAAGGCTGACTTCATCTCTGGCTACGCCTCCCTGCAGACCCTGGATTTCCTTGCTCTCACTGAGACCTGGATTACTCCATTCAACACATCCACCCCAGCAGCTCTCTCCACAGCATATTCCTTCTCCCATACACCCAGACCCACTGGCAGAGGAGGTGACACTGGTCTCCTGCTCTCTCCCAAATGGAGCTTTTCCCTCTTCAAGCTACCTAACTTCACTCCTTCCACCTTTGAATTCCATGCCGTCACAGTAACCCATCCTATACAATTAACCATTGTTGTTCTCTACCGTCCACCAGGCGCCTTGGGAGACTTCTTGGAGGAATTAGATAATCTCCTCTCACACATCCCTGAAACTGGCCCTCCCGCTGTACTTCTCAGAGACTTCAACCTCCAGTCAGGAAAGATAGACGAACTAACATCTCTGTTAACCGCCTTTGCTTTTTCACTGTCTCCATCCCCACCAACTCATAAAGCTGGCAATGTCCTTTATTTCATATTCTCAAGGAACTGCACTACTTCTAACCTCTCTGTAAACCCGCTCCACACATCCGATCACTTCTTCATTTCATTCTCTCTTCCCCTTTCCAAACATAACAAAATAACTCTTCTCATCCTGCACCTGTCCGCCGTAACCTTCGTTCTCTCTCCCCCTCTACCTTTGCCTCATCGGTTCTCTCAGCCCTCCCTTCCTCTGACTCGTTCCAACTCCTGCCTCCAAACTCTGCTGCAGAAACTCTCCTCTCTACTCTCTCATCTTCTCTGGACTCTCTCTGTCCTCTCACATCTCGGCAGGCTCGTCAGTCCCCTCCTGCTCCCTGGCTAAATGACGCACTGCGTGCTAATAGAACCGTCCTTCGGGCAGCAGAGCGGAAACGGTGGAAATCCAAACACCGTGACGACCTCCTAACCTATCACGCTCTCCTCTCCTCTTTCTCTGCTTCGATCTCTCAGGCAAAAAGCACTTTCTTTCAAGATAAGATCCAATCTTCCTATTCCAATCCCAAAAAACTATTTTCCATCTTCTCCACCCTCTTGGACCCTCCCAAAGCCCCTCCCCCCTCCTCACTTCTGTCAAGCGACTTTGTTAACCACTTTGAAAAAAAGGTTGATGATATTCGCTCTTCTTTTTCTGACTCACCTTTACTCACCGCTGGGTCACCAGATCCTCCTTTCACCAACACACTAACCTCCTTTTCCCCTCTCTCTCCAAGTGAGGTTCTTACCCTCATTACCTCTACCCGCCCTACCACCTGTCCTCTGGACCCTATCCCTTCAAACCTCCTTCAGACTATCGCTCCTGATATTCTACCGTTTCTCACCCATTTCATCAACACTTCTCTAACTTCTGGTCACTTTCCAAATAGTCTTAAAGAGCCTGTGACAGCATCCCAACAACTGTTGTGCAATGAAATATTGGGCTACTAGTCATCTCGAACCGTCAGTTTTAAAAAATAAATTGCGATACCGTTCCGATAAATATCAATAATTTCGAACATCGCGGGGAAATTCCTTCGACTCATTTTGAAGTTTTGGGGGAAGCCGGAAGTGACGTCAATGCGGGAACGCTTCACTGTGCGGCGAGAGAGCCAAACACGGACAAAGTGTGTTGTCATGCTTAGAAATGGTGAATTACTGAGTTTAGACACGTTAATAACGTTTTAATGAAGTTGACTACAGTATATTCATATTTGTCAGTGCTTTCATGTCAATTCGGCGAACATAAACATAAATGATCGTGGTGAAGATGATGATTAAATTAGGATTACAAATCGGTAGTGAGAGCTGCTGAATTTCCTCCCGTAGGATGTGATATAAAAACAAATCGATTATTTTTGTAGTTGTAAACTCAAGTGGATGAAACTACATTTATTAGTGCTTTCATGTCAATTCAGCGAACATATGATACATTAAATGATCGTGAGGATGATGATTAAAAATCGTTTGAGCCGGTCTGCATTTCCTGATGAGAAAACAAACCGATGCTTTTTGTAGTTGTAGTACACCAACATGGATTAAACGTGTGGTTTTTTACCACAATGTTGGGAAATTAATGGATAAAATGCACGGATTATTATTATTATTATTATTCCCACTCCGATCGGGACACTAGGTCCACCGTTTCCCCGCAGCGAGGCTCTCCCCGTTGACAGTTTACGTGGGCTGGGTGCAGTGGCGGACTGGCCATCGGGACAAATCCCGATGGACCGGTACCGAAGTGGGCCAGTCGGATAAGTCACTAGCACATCCCCCATAGGTGGCGCGTGAGGCTCAGGTTTGGGAAGGCTAAATAACTTTTTTTACCTGACGCTGCCCGCCTCCGGCATCTATAGAAAAGAGATCAACTCAGTGTGCGGAGTTTAAATCTCTCAAGTCATATTACAGGATAAAGGAAATACAGTTTAAACTGCCGTATGCAGAGAAGACGCCGACGTGTCGCACTTATCATCAATCAGATCATCGATCATATAATATCATAATATATCATATATTTCCTTATCTGAGTCAGCTTCTCCAGCCGTATCTGGCCGTGCAACACTTACAGTGTCACATACTGTATGCAGAAGTATTATTTTAAGCAACACATTATGTTAACGAAACACTCGAGTCAAATGTAATTAAAGTCAGATCCACTCGTGTCTTAGATGGGGCAGTGATATCATAAAACTATACGCTTTCAAACACTCGGTAGGCCTAGTTATTTTTTAACCAGTTGTTCTGTATTCACCTTGCAGGTGCAACTATGTGGCTTGTATCTTGGATTATATGTTTAAGTCATGGATGTTTAAAGCTCATATTTGTCTAATATTACATTTACTTTTCATTAATGAAGTATGACGCTGCGCTGTCAGTACACTTGTCCCTGTTTGTGATTGGTCAAATGTAGCTAACCCCGCCCCTTTCACGTGAATGCGCTCTCAGCTGGTGAGAGAAACCCTGGCTTGATTTACCAAGTTGATAACCAGCGTCGTAGGACCGCATAGTGAGATCTCGAGATGAACTGGCTTCGTAGTACAGGGCACAGGTGGCTAGCAGCGCTAATGTCAAAGACACAGACATTATACATTATATTTGCATTTTACCAGGATGCAGTGACACAAATATTTGGGAAGGCTTAGCCTTCCCTAGCCTACAGCACCCGCCGCCCCTGACATCCCCCACTCCCTCCGTTGACAATTTACTAGCGGTACAGAAGTGGGCCGGTCGAGAGTCCCGGGATGATTTTTAGTCCCATTCTACCACTGGATACATGAAGTATGATCGCCCATATTGACGCACCTAATTCCTATTCCTAAACAGCTACAACATAAACCGATCCTTCAGCCTCATATGAGCTCTCAGACACGTTCAAAATTAAACTGTCATCGCTGTCTGAGCTTGCTGCTGTGTGCGCCATCGTGCGTTTACATGCAGATGCTGGGATCCTGAACGGTGCAGCTGGAGCGCTGTGCCCGCAATGACGTCACACATAATTTGACGGGACTTGAAGAATCCCCGAGAAGATCCAGAAAATGGTCAACATTGAAGGGCAGATTAATGGTTATCAAAGTACAAATATCCAAAATCAGTTCAGTAACGGTTTTCAAGGGGACAATATTTACTCAAATTGATGGGTTTGGATGATGGGGGAAACTCGTGTCACAGGCTCTTTAAGGAGGCAAGAGTAAACCCTCTCCTAAAGAAACGCACTCTCAACCCGTCTGATGTTATAAACTACAGGCCGGTCTCTCTCCTCCCGTTCCTGTCTAAAACACTTGAACGCGCTGTCTTTAAACAACTCTCCTGTTATCTCCATCAGAACAACCTTCTGGATCCGCACCAGTCTGGTTTCAATGCAGGTCACTCCAGAGAAACTGCTCTCATTGCTGTCACTGAGGAACTGCACACTGCCAAAGCAGCATCCCTCTCCTCTGTCATCATCCTGTTGGACCTGTATGCTGCATTCGACACGGTGAACCATCAGATCCTCCTTCGCACTCTCCAAGAACTTGGAGTTTCAGGCTCTGCACTTTCTCTCCTCACCTCATACCTCAAAGACCGTACCTACAGGGTAACTTGGAGAGGGTCAGAGTCCGACCCTTGTCAATTAACTACAGGGGTCCCTCAGGGCTCTGTTCTTGGTCCCCTCCTCTTCTCCCTGTTCACAAACGCGCTCGGATTAGTCATTAGCCCGCATGGTTTTTCATACCACTGCTACGCTGACGACACCCAATTAATTCTGTCCTTTCCCCGCTCAGAGACCCAGGTCGTCGCACGCATCTCTGCTTGTCTAGCTGACATCTCTCAGTGGATGTCTGCTCATCACCTCAAGCTCAACCTTGACAAGACTGAACTGCTTTTCTTTCCGGGAAAAGATTGTCCCACTCTTGACCTGAAAATCAACATCGGCACCTCTGTTGTTTTCCCGACTCAGACTGCAAGGAATCTGGGTGTGACCCTAGATAACAACCTGTCCTTCACTGCAAACATTGCTGCTACAACCCGTTGCTGCAGATACACGCTTTACAACATCAGGAAGAAACGTCCCCAGCTGACCCAGAAAGCCACGCAGGTTCTGGTCCAGGCTCTCGTCACCTCACGCCTAGACTACTGCAACTCCCTCCTGGCTGGTCTACCTGCATGTGCCATCCGACCTCTGCAGCTCATCCAGAATGCAGCGGCTCGTCTGGTCTTCAACCTTCCTACATTTTCCCACACCACTCCGCTCCTCCGCTCCCTCAACTGGCTCCCGGTAACTGCTAGAATCCACTTCAAGACAATGGTACTTGCATACCATGCTGCGAATGGATCTGGCCCTTCCTACATCCAGGACATAGTTAAACTGTACACCCCAGCGCGTGCACTACGCTCTGCATCAGCCAAACGACTCGCTGCACCCTCGCTGCGAGGGGGACCCAAGTAAAAACACGTGGGTTTGCTATCCTGGCTCCAAAATGGTGGAATGAGCTCCCCATTGACATCAGGACAGCAGAAAGCTTACACACCTTCCGGCGCAGACTGAAAACTCATCTCTTTCGACTCCACTTCGAGCGATAGAATTACTAACAATGAACTGCTAACAGAGCACTTGTATACTAATATAGGACTGGCTTATCTATAGCCAGTTGAGTAGCACTTGAAATGTTTGGCTCTATGAAACCTGATGTACTTATATGATTCTGTTTTCTTCAAGGTTGTGTCTTCCTGGTCGATTGTACTTATTGTAAGTCGCTTTGGATAAAAGCGTCAGCTAAATGCAATGTAATGTAAAGTAATGTAACTATTCATATCTTAAACTGCACTGTAACCTTTTATTCATGTCTTTTTTATTCATGTCTTTTTTCTTTTAATGTTTCTTTTATTATCTTTTCTTTCTAATGACTGGTTTTAAATGCCTTTGTCTGAATGTCTTTCATTTTTGTAAAGCACCTTGAATTGCCTTGTGTTGAATGGTGCTCTATAAATAAACTTGCGTTGCCTACAAAAAGTCATTTCCCACAAATGTCTCTCAATCAAAATGTCAAGGAAGACAAACTCATTTTGTGATTAGTGCTAATAAGAATAAAGCAGTCCATTCTTTCAGCGCTCCATTGCCCTTTAAACCGCACCACCCATTCTGCTCTTTGTGTTCATTCCCAGAACCTCATGCATAAACATCAGAGCGTGTTCCCGACGTGCTGCTCATAACTCTGTTCCGTCAGTAGAACATCAATGCATTCATTCACATCAATGTAAGACGCAGGAAGAGAAAATGTTGGTTGTTACGAGACACGGCCCACCCGTGGCTCTTTCTGCAATACCTGAACAATACCATAACTGAGGGCATGCTCGTAAAAAAACAAGAACTGTGTGTTGGCTTAGTAAAGGATGCTCATAGTTTTCATGCCGGAAACTGTGATGCAGATTTTGTTTTTGTCTGGGGAAGCAGGCTCATTAAGAAATACCAGGCAACTCCTGAGAGTCAAGAAAAGGAGCTTGATAACATTTTTTTATCAATTATCAATGAGATAATTGCAATATCTTTCTATTGCTTATTTTGTACTGTATTTCGGTATCATTGAAACTGAAACAGCTCGCATGAAAATAGTTTTTCATTACATATTTGTATTTACACCTGTGCTTTTCTTGCTGTGATACGTCAAATGTCTTGAGTTAAAAATGTTGAAAAACGTTACGCTCAAAAAGTGCAAGGCCAAACATCAGGCTGAAGTTAGTTAAAGTAAAAGTTTAGGAAATACAAGTGTCTTTTTTGCCAAGATTCTGTGTGCTAAAAATGAAGCGGGAAATTAGCTTAGCATTCAGACTCACAGCAGAGCTAGCCTGGCTACGGTCAAAGGTTTAAAAGTTTTGCCCATCAGCACCTCTAAAACGTACGTAATAACAGGTTTAATTTGTTTTTCTAAGAATTTAGTTTTGTGTTTAACCACTACAGTCTGCTTCAAAGTTAAGTTGGTTTTAAGTGGGTTGTAAGTTCCCAATTTCATTTTACCCAATACGTTATCTCATTTTTATCTCTTCATAAAAACATTTACATTTATTTTGTATTGAATGGCAAAATGCCAAATTTATTGCAGATATCGACCACTTGACATGTATTTTAATATTTGCAAGTGAGCTACAGAAACCACATATGAAACACTAAACATACTGTAGGTGTTAATTATTAACCATATACATTTTATATAGAGTTAAGAAATATTTGCAGTACCTTGTCACACCTATTTACTTTGCAAAGTGTTTATATACTACCATGGTGATTTATGTCACTCTGCATTAATGTAAAGTAAATATAGAGAGTTTTACATGCATATGCTCTCAATTATATCATACAATCAAATATATTGAAGTCAATGGAAGACTGGTCATATGCTCTTGACTGACCCAGATGAAGGGGTTCTGTGAGCACTTAAAGTAAATCAGCCAATGAGGATAATTACTGCAATAACTGCTATTTAACATGACAGGGAAAGTACAGTAAGCTAATGACCAATGAGCACATGAGATGCTTACATTTGGTCAGTGTGTGTGTCTTTCTGTACTCTCTATAACTACCACTCCCTACTATCAGACACAAGCAACACTCTTTTGTCACCAACTTACTCACCCACTAAGAAAATAAAATGCCAACAAAGACACAAAAAGCAGAAGAGGAGACAAAGTGCAGTGCTGGCACTTTGTCAGTACATCCCTGCTAACACACACTTCACACATGCACACACACAGATAGCAGACAGGCTCTCTACACAGCCACCTCTGCAGTTCAGCAAAGCATGAAGCAATTTCAGTCAGAGTGCTGCCAGCCTTCCTCTTATTATGCCAACTTTGTCTCTACAGCTTGCCGCACTGCCTATAAACTACATCACCTGGTGCATAGGCCGGACAGCCAATCAGACGCCAGACACAGGGAGATGAGGAGATCTGGGCTCTTGTTATCCCTTTTTACTCCCACATAAGCTTGTCCAGCTCCTTATGCACTGCAGTCTTTAAAATATTCAAAATTCAGAGGATTTATTGTCATACGCATACGGTAACAGCTACAGAGTAAATATTGGCTATGAAAATCTTTAGTCCCAGGCCTAATTATACTTGAGACATAAAAGTAACAAATAAAGAAAATAGTGTAAGTGATTGGACGGTTTACACCATGAACATCAACCTGGATTGGAGAAGACTTGAAACTACCAATTAAGACCAAACATTTGAACGTTCAATGTTTACTGAGGTATCAAATCAAGTGAGCAGTAGGTTCATTTTCTCATAGACTTTTATGGAAATAGAACCCCTTCCTGGATGTTGGAAAGAAAACAGGGTTAAGGGACTTTTGGCTTCACCTCTTTGACCCCTGGCTTCACAACAAATGTAACCCTAATGACATCACTATGACATCACCAGTTATTTTCTCAGACTTTGCAAAGCTTCACCAGAATCACAGAAAGATTCTGGTGGCATAACAATGCTGATGACCTTCCACCCAGTAGACACTACAATATGTTTGCGGAAGGCACGGCCAAGACTTTTCTTAACATCTTCTTGCCCTGTTCTCAATGTACAGTTATTCAACTAACTTTACCAATAGTTATCAGCCTGTAAAGATGTTCTGTGATTCTGGAGAAGCTTTATAAAGTCTGAGAAAGGAACTCTGTTGATATCGTAGTCATTTCATCAGAAGTGTCCTTGGTGTGGAGCAAGGGGTCTGAACAGCAAAGCCAATGGGAACTTGCCCTATACCTTCTTTCTTTCAAAAAGCCTAAAGCAAAAAGGACGTGACTCAAATGGTTGCGAAATAAGTGTTATTGTATAGAGACCTTTGACTAAATGAACTTGATTCATTACTTTGTGTATGAAGTAAAATACACAATCAAGCTGGTGTGCTTTAGGGTCTGGCTACCTTGTGATTGACAGGTAGCTACCAGGTCGTTGCAAGGCTTTTGCATCATCCGTGTTTTCGCCAATTGTTTTTTATTAAAGTTAATTAAAAAATTGGTGTGCCCTATTCAGCGTTTTGTACTAAACACCTGGTGTTACTTCTGATAAATAAAGCAAACCAAGATAACGATGGCTAAAAACGAAATACCAAACTTGTGGCTTCAAAATGGTAGTCCACAAATAGATGGGTGATTTCATTGTTGCTATTCTCCCTCAAACAGTATATGGTGTATGATTTTGTAACTAGCGGTAATAGTCATTTTCTAAATAAGTTAGGATCTATTAATGAAGAGATGGTGCAACTCAATTGAAAGGACTTTGACTATGCTGTATGCTGAGGTTTGATCCATTAGTGGACCTCTCAGCTGATGCCTCTGTGACGCACAGAGTGAAGCAGAACACAGAGGGTGGAGTCCTCAGGCAGCACTTGTTTACATCAGAGGCAACATTGTGGCACCACTGCACTGCAGAGCAGGTTCCTGTGAAACACACAATTCCATAATACAACACACACACACACACACACACACACAAATGAAACAAACACCTCAACCAGCCAACTGTGTCACTCCCTGCCGGCTGGCTGACTGTCTGAGCAGAACAGCCTGTAACTCTACCCCCAGGAGCAGCCGGCCAATCAGAGACACGCCCAGGACCCAATTGGCCCAGAAGGCAATGGAGCAGAAGCAAAAGTGAGAGGGTACATCTTTTTTTAGGTGAGAGGTAGTTAAACCTGAACCTCTGTTCACTTCCCTGTTCTTGTGTGTGAGCAGTCTGCATGTGATTGGTCATGTCTGCACTAGTGTTGTCACGATACCAACATTTTGGCTTCGATACCGATACCAAGTCAAGAATTGCGATTCCGACTCTTTTTCGATACTTTTCTTAAAGAAAGGGAAACAGTCTTAAATGTAATTATTGTGCTTTATTTCACACCAGATCTATAACTATAACACAAACTTTTAAACAATGAGAACAATAAATAAAATAAATGATTAGAATTTGTATTAAATACAATTAAGCATCATCTATAAACAACTTTTTTGTTTTTCGCTTCTGGCGTCTTTTTTGTCAACAAGCCGAGGCGCAGCGGCAGTTGCACTCCCACTTGCAGCCA
The DNA here is from genome assembly GCA_902827135.1 of Harpagifer antarcticus. Classification (NCBI taxonomy): domain Eukaryota; kingdom Metazoa; phylum Chordata; class Actinopteri; order Perciformes; family Harpagiferidae; genus Harpagifer; species Harpagifer antarcticus. The sequence goes on from CADEHL010001068.1 coordinate 1,848,178, forward strand.
TGCTTCTCGTTTTCTCACGTGCTCTGGCAGCTAGCGCGTGCACGAGAGAGGGGAGGGACTTAGAGCGTGCTTGAGAGGGGCGGGACTGCAGGCACGGCTGCAGAGCAGGGAGTGGAAGCAGAGCGCTGAACACACACGGCTCTTATTAAAACGGCGCTTTCTCACCGGAGTACTTTCCCCCGTCATTCTTAAAGTACCGATACTAATGCAACGGAGGAATCGTAACGTTTTTAACGGCAGGGTATCGCGTTACCTTAATACCATTAATAAATCTATTACTACCCAACATATTAATACTATTTTATGCCTTTGTTTGTTTTTCACTTGCTGCTCCTCACAGAGAGAAGAGCAAAGAGGAGAGAGTCTGTGTGACTTACTTTAAATTGTGGGTAAGGGTAGATAGCTCCCATTGTTCTGTGACCTGTCAGTCATCAAACCGGGGGTCATATTTCATTACGTGTTCATTTGTATCTGAAGTTGTACCCATGGATGTATAAAGAATAGTTCTACCCAGAGCCCTATAATAGAAGAGTTGCGACATCTCCGTTCACTCCAATTGACCATTTCTTTACAGCAATGGCGGATCGTGGAGCCTCTCAATACTTCCCGGAAGTTAGCGGCAAAACTAGCAGCGCAGTAGAGTTGCATCATAATAGACCGTTTGTGATGGACTTTTAAAGGTAATACGTTTAAAGACTTATATTGCGGATATTATCAGCACATCTGAATCAAATTAACATGTGAATTAAAGCATGTTAGTGGATTATCCCTAAATGAGTAGATTTAGGGAACGATAACAGATTAGGCTAGGATACCGGATAAAGTTAGCAACACAAGTTAACCATGATCAGCCTCTTAATTGTAAATTCTGTTCTCCTAATGTTATTTTCTCCAACGTCGTGGAATTAGAGAAAAGGGGCTTCTTAACGTGCTTTTATCCGCGGTGGAGGGAGTTACATATTAGTTAAATATAACATTGGGGCGTGTGATTGTAGTGGGTGGAGGTGGTGGAATGAGGATATCCATCTTGGAGTTCAAGCTAGTATAATATAGTTAACGTTACATAATAATAAGGAAGAGAGCTATGTTTGTGATACATCGCTATTGATATGGATTTAGAGTGCATATTTGAGACTTCTAAACAGTAAACAAAAACATAACTTATGGGTGAGTGTTTTTAGCAGAGCCATATAATGTCCTTGTGATTCTGTTGATTATTACCTCTCTGTATTATGGTGCAGCTCAGCTGATGTTGGATTGATGGCAAAGGGAGAGGGACTTAAGTGAGAGTGAAAACACAAGGTAAGTTTCAAATAGGTCAGCAATTTCCCATCCTATAGGTTGCTAGATGTATCTAACCCTTTCTCCTGTCTCCCTCTTTCAGCACAAGAACCCCAGGGGGGTGGAGCCTGAAGACCTGCAATGAGACCCTCACCCTGCACCTGAGTCTCAAGTCTTTTTATTAAACAGACGTTAAGCTTCCCAATGCTGTGGTCTTCGTTTTGTGAAAAATATGATTACCTCACATATTTAGTTGCTGTTGTTGTCTTTTGTGATAGTTAAATTGCTCCTGCTGACTTGAGCCAGCCATTCTTTCCTCCTCTCTGTGTCAGTGGGGAAACCTTACATTCATACTCCTTTCTCTGAGCGCTTGGAGCATCCCCCGGCAGCACAGCAAACCATGGGGGAGACTATATGCCGGACAACACGGAGGAAAAGGCTCAGACAAACTGCATGATATGCTATTCAATGTTTATTGAATTCCATGTATTTGCAATGGATGTTCCTAAAACAACACATTTAACATCATCATCATCATCATGCTGCTGCTAGTGCTTTGACTCATTGTGCTGTCAGTTGACAATCACTGATAGGCCCCTGTGGGTCTCCTGTCCTTTCTGAAAGTCATAAAGATGACATTAGTCATTTAGATTACTTATGTCCTCAATTACCAGGGGATTACTGAAACCACCATGAATTAAAGAAATGGTAGAAATTAATCTAATCAAAATGTTGAAACCTTCCTTCCCATCCCCTCCCTCTAAATATATCAATACACATTAGGATGTGATGTTCTTGACTACCATACAGGTTTAAGAAGATAATATTTGTTTTAAAGAATTCAAAGCAATACACAACAGCAACAGGCTCTGTAACCAAGGCAACGTTAGCCTAACATGTATATGTTAACAGGTAAGATAGCTGTTCACACTATCTATGTATATTTTCTACTTTTTTTAATGCTATTTTAATTCAATTTGAGATGTTTACATTTTGGATTGTTTATTTCTAGTATTTGACCTTCTCTAATGCTCTCTAATTCTCTAAATTGAACAGAAAGCTGGGGGTGGAGAATGTGTAATCTGTGCCCCTCCGACAAAAAGACACCAACAACATGTAGTTTACAATGTAGTATACAATGTAGTATACAATGTAGTATACAATGTAGTTTACAATGTAGTATACAATGTAGTTTACAATGTAGCGTGATCCATATAAAGGACTTTAAATCCTAAAACTCTACTGTCACTTTCATTTTGTCTTTATCTGTGTCTTGCAAGTTCCCCTCTTTGTGGAAGTGAAACACAACATGTCCCGATGGGGATTCTTTTTTTTTGTTGCATTTAGCCAGGTGTTGTGGGTTGGGCTGTTAATAAAATTAAACTAAATGTTCCTACAACATATTTTGTCCAACACCGAGAATGTTTTATTTAACCTTTCTAAGGAGGATACCAAGTGTGTTTAATTGGATAATGTACTATAACCCTTACCCTATAGAAACTGTCTATTCATTCTTCAGACTTGTACGGTCTGTAAAGAATGAGGAAGAGCTGTCTGCAGCACACACTGAACTCAGACTGTGACGGGGATTTACGCTGAGCAGCAACAAACTAAACCACAGAGCAGGAAGTAGACCAACTCTGTGGAGTTTCAGCATGCTCAACATTGTCATCTTTAAGAAATGTGTGCACGTTTTCAGGAATGACTTTATTAACTGGGTCAATGCAGAAAACAAATAAACTACAGTGTGTTCGTGCAGAATATATTCATAATGAATTCCTCTTTGATCACAGTACATGTACACAACACCACACACAGTGAAATGTATACTCTGCATTTAACCCCTCCTAGTACTTAGAAGGGAGTGGGCAGCTATTATAAAGCGACTGGCAGGCTGTCTAGTGGCTTGCTCAAGAGCGCCTCAGCAGTTCCCAGAAGGCAAGCTGGCACCTCTAAAAGTACCAGTCCACTCTCCTTACTTTGTCCATTCTGGAATTTGAAGCGGTCAAGCCCCCTACAGACTGAGCTTTGTGTGTGTGTGTGTGTGTGTGTGTGTGTGTGTGTGTGTGTGTGTGTGTGTGTGTGTGTGTGTGTGTGTGTGTGTGTGTGTGTGTGTGTGTGTGTGTGTGTGTGTGTGTGTGTTGGACCACAATTGTTACATAATAATATGCGTGTGTACAAATATTTGGGTGTGGGTGGTATGTTTGTGTTTGTGTGTGGCAGAAGACATTAAGCTGTAATTACTAACCAATTTAAGTAAGGCCCACCATGAACACACACAGACACACACACACGAGCTACTGTACTCATTCATTCACTATTACTCACTGCCCTCCCCAACCAACAGGCACGATCACACACATGTTCCCCCCCACAGCGGCACCTGTTGCTGTGTGTCCCCGTGTCCACCAGCTCTACAGTCACGCTCATTCCGGCCCAGAGAAGGAGGCTCTGTTTGGATTCAGTCGAGCTGAATTTATCACTGACAAAAGCCGGCGATGATTATTTTTGTGTTGATATTTCAGTTTACTGCAGATGACTGAAGCAGGGAGCACTGCTACAACTGAGCTGATCATTTGTCCAGTATTGTGATTTTTTAAGCACAATTGCAATTAACAGAATCGAAATGTTAACGTTAGGCTTTAAACAAACTACATCTCGGTCTGCGTTTTACCACCGCTAAGCTAACGCCAGCTAATGTTTGACATGAAGAGGTTTAGTAATGTTTTTTAGTCACTTGTTAGCAACCTGTGTTTTTGTGACACATATAAGTTTAGGACATTCATGTGTGGGCTGTTTAGTGACGTATTCCAGAATAAAACATGAATATCTCTTCAGTTTGTGTTAAACACATGGCATCTAACCAAAACACGTTGCATTTGAGACTAGAGAACAAGAAGTGGTCAAATGCTAACTCATTTCCAGGTTTTAGAACTCATTCCTGCACCAATCTATAACCTGTAAACAAAAGTCACTCTTGAATAGTTAGCATGATTGGAAACAATAATGCAACTCATTTAGAATCAGTGTTCAGTGGCAATACAGGTGGTTTAACTTCAATTAAAATGTATATGTGAGGTATATAAGAACCAATTCATGCCAGTAACGTTATGAGGTTCTTCATGATGCAGTGCTTGAAGAGCATCCAGTTCCATCCATTCCAAGTGCTTCTGATGTTGTGTCTGCATCTTAATAACGCATCACCATCTGTTTTCTTGTCCTACCACAAATACACTAGTTAGCTTTAAAACAAATCTTCATTGGCCAGGGTTCTGTCAGTAACAAACATTGGCCTCCTGATATATAGCCCATATTAACATTCTTTATAATAACGACACATGATACTTATGGAAATGTAGCGTTGTCAAAGAGAGAAAGTATAAAAACAAAAGAAAATCCATATATAAAGATACAAACCAGCGCCTAGCCATAGCTTAATGTAACAACACAGGAAACACCTGAGCGACTCTGTTTGTAGAATACCTCTAATTGTTCAAAAGTTTTAATATATTTGATCAGGAACTGAATTGTTGTTGTATGTATTTAGTTTAAACCGTAATTCATTTAGTTAAATATGCGCTGTAACCATTTCTTAAAATCTCAACAACAAAAACCAACAAAAGAAGAAGAACTCTGCATGTTGAATAAAGTCCAAAGATCTGTTTTGTTTGTAATATAATGGATGTTTGCATGAGCAGACATGTTCACACAGTGTACATTAGCTTACTCTCATTTTCATATTTTGTATTTTTTTTAGGCTTTTTAAAACGCTAAGTTGGTAAATGGGAACACAAAGCTCTCAACAAACTATACATTTAGCCTAAGTAATTAGATTGATTAAATGTGAAATTAATTGCCAAAAAAGCTAAACCTTGGCATACGTAAGTTGTGTTGCTGCTTTAAACTGAATTCACATTTCTTCCCTTGAACATCTAGTAATAATATCAAATCTGTTCCACCATAGCAGCATCCTCCAAACGCACCGCTCTGAATGGAATGATCATGACAGCTCTGAGTGGAGACAAAGGCAACGTCTTTGTGCTGGTGCTTCATCTGACTCACTGAGGATGAGGAGACCTTGCACAAACAGCAGCTGCCGATCCAACTACATTCAGCACATCACTGGCATAACCAAGGGACACCTCCACCATGTGAACAAGGGGAATCCTGTCTGCATCATTTTTTAATGAAAATTAAATTGAAATGTCCCAATCATCCCATGTAATTGTAATCACTTGATTTCCTTTGTTGTTGACATGAAATCAAAGCATGTCTTTGTTAAGTTTCTGGATTAAAGTCAATTGACTGACACTGTGTCCCAGTTGTTTGTGCGACACAGGGTGTTACAGGGTAAACAATAGACTGCTGAGTGCCTTTTCGTTCTCCATCATTCCACTGTGGGAATGAGTGACACACTGCTGGGGTATTTAACACAAATAGAAAAATATGAATTGACAGTCAAAGTTGGAAATAACTTGACTTAAAGTTCTGAGTGGGACGGAAAAACAGGTACTGTCCCTTTAAATGGAGAACCTGCTGGAGGAGTCCTTAGAATAAAGAATAAAAACAAGCAGTGAGTGAAACGGAATGCTACTCACCACTGCGGACACACACAGGGCAGACATCGTGTGATATACAAAATACAGATGAGCAAACTTCCTATGTCAAGTTGTCTGCTGAGAGAAACCACTGCTCATCTCTAGATGTTTGTCATCATCATGATCCCCTCCCTCAGTGGACTGGAGGAGAGACTGAGCCGGGCTCTGTGCTGCTCTCAACTGCAGTGTTTTATAGTCCGGGTCTCCAGGTGGACCGGTTTCAGGTAGTACGGGATCAGGGCTTGGTTCAGGAAGAACGCTGTGGTAATTCCCATAGCGATGATGGATGAGGGCCACAGTGTGATCGCCGCCTCGCCCCGTCCAGGCCGGTTCAGTGTGCAGTGCGGCTCTGCTTCACCGCTGCGGAGCGCCTCTCACTGCCGCGCTGACGTAGGCAGGCAGGGGCGGGACTTAGAGAGGCGTCGCAGCCAATCGCAGCTCTTTAGAAAGGTTGCACGTGTGTTTGAAGCCAGTACAGGGAGGGAGCGGCGGGGGATGGGGGGGGGTTGCTCATGCAGGTGAGCCCGGTTCGAGAGACAGAACTACCCTTGTTGTACCGTTAGACAGTGGTCCAAACCAAGCCGTACACCCTCCAGACCCGAACCTCTCACACTCACTGGTGGAATGTATTAAAGTACAATTACGTTGCAGACTACAATTTGGAAGTAATTGTACTTTACCTGAGTATTTTAATTGTATGCTTCTTCTTCTTTCTACTCCACTACATTTTGGTAAAATTATTGTTATAAATAAACTATCATTTCAATAATTATGTAATTATACGTTAAGATAGCAGTAAGCTAAGTAATTACCAACTGATGATCACAGTTATGCTGCATCAAAAAGCATAATGCAGTAATTTAGGATGTGAAATATTAATTTACTGAATTTATAATGGGCCAATATGCAAAAGGTGCACTTTTGATGTTGGTACTTTTAGTATATGTCATGCCAACACTTTCATACTTTACTTAAGTAAGATTTTGAATGCAGAACATTTACTTGAAGCACATTTGTATATCAACCTTAGTCCCCAAAATTGTGATGGTCTTTAGTTTAAGGTATGTTTACAGGAAATAACTGAAAATGGAACAGAGGAACCATAGCCTTAGAGGAAAATCAGACATGACACCATAGACCAAGCTACTGTTTTTTGACAAGTCAGGAGTCAGAATGTGACGAGTCATCAGCCTGCTTTCTAAGTTGTTCCATTAGGGATCACTTTCATTCAGCTTCCCCAGACAACAGCATTAGGCAATTCTTTGTGGACTGTTGTTAGAAACTGCAAAGTCATGATTAAGATAATAAGTGTGTGATCCTTTGGTCTACAGTTCAGGTTTACAAATGGCCTGGCTCTTCATTGTTTTTTTGTAATACTATATCCCTTTTCATATAAATTCGCTGGAACAGTTTTCTGACCGAAAATGTCAGTTTTACCGAACAGTTAAATGGTCCATATTTTGCATGTAAATATTAAGACTTTGAACTAGACATTTCTGAACTTTTCTATCAACCTGATATCAAGTATGAACTGGGTGACCTCTCCCATGTGTCAGTGGATCAAACATGGCGTCCTGAGCCAGCTACACAGTCATCCTGTCCAGTGGCGTTTTTATATGTACAAAAGTGGTGGGGCACAAAAAACGTAGATGTCTATATATAAGCTTCTGCAGTGAGGTTCATGGCTGGTGAGGCTCTGGCTCTGACTCTTCAGGTTTACAAATATTATATTTTGACCGAAATCAAAATATAATATTATTTTCAACCGCTTTTTTTGTCTCATGCTTCAATTAATTTTAAACAGACAGTTCAACAAAAGGATACCAAAAAAATGTAATGTTATCATTTAAATATTGAATTGTTCTCTCTTAGTAAGATCCCATTTTCAATCAAATTGCGGTCTTACCTTGACTTGAAGATGAAGTCCATGCTATCCTTCTGGACAAAAATCTCTATTAATTTTTTGTAAAAGTCCTCCCTATCTTCTTGTAGTTTCAAAAGTCTATCATAAATCTAATCTAATCGATAGATTTATGATTAGAAAATTATAAAAGTAGGGTAGACATGTGGATATTATCCGGCTGAAGAAAAGGTGCATTTATCTAACAGGTACGTTTCCCACAGATCTTATTTGGAGCTATTTTCTAAAATCCTATGGAGAAATCTCATTGTTTTTTTGTGGAGGGAAGCCATGCGCAGCTTACTTCCTGGTTTTAGGACGCGTCACTGCAACTCTCTCGTCTCCTCTTCACACACCACACTTTTCGCGGCACACGTACTTACAGCCAATCAGCTCTGAATGATGTGAGATGACGTATGGTGGGGATGGTAACTCAGTGCCCTTATGGTCATTATTTTTTGCCACACACATTAAATAGGAAAATATTCTGAGCATGCGCAATGTAGTTTTTACAGTCACCGTTCACTTAGACAGTGAGAGGGAGGGGCATGATCGGGTTTTGTCCCACATGGCTCTAAACAGCTCAATAGGCACACACTGTAGACACTAATTAGAAGAACACAGACTAAAACAGCAATGTACAGATGAATAAGATGACTAAACATGATCTTAAAATATATTTTATATATTTTTTAATTTATTTTTTGCATTTCTTTGAAATCATTATTTTTAATACTTTCTGCTGACACTAGGTGGGCTCTGCCCCTAATGACCAGTCGCCACTGATCCTGTCATCCTTCCAATTCCCACCCTGCTGTCCACATATCCAGACACAACGTGTCAGCTCGGCCGTTAGTAAACAGTCTGCACATGCACAAGCTGGCGTTCTCATAGCCTCAGACGATGTTACTGCAAATAGCCACAGCCGATAAAAGAGTGGAGCACCATCTGTCCTGCTGCACGTGGTGGGGAAGAGAGTGGACATAGAGCGGGGGAGAGATAAAGGGAAATGTTCTACTTTGTTTTTGCTGATGAGGGAAAAGTGAGTATAAGTGGGCCAGTGACTCAGGCAGATGACATCAGGAAGGGACAATCCATGAGAAAGTGTGAGTTAAGGTCATTGGAGCATTGGATATATATGACCTGACCAACACTGCTGCTCACTCATGCTGCAGAGCTGACGTTCACTGGGCCAAAAACCTGCAGGGCCGCACGTTTCCTCAGTTATTGGGGGAAGTTGTATTTTTTGGAACACATGTAAAAACAGGATATTGTTGGGGAAACAGGAAAAAGAGAGCAAAACACTATAAGTAGGTAAAGCACAGCCAATAGAGTGGTGCAATTATGACATATTGGAAGACCGGAAGCTGTGTGGTTCATACAAAAAATGTCGTACTTTTGCCGTCCGTGAGGAAAATAAATGGGGCTCAGAATACTGAAATCTGTATTTTTTTTCCTTCTAATTTGTTACTCTTTTCTAAATAACACACTGTTATTTACTCAACAATAACACACAATTATCCTTGTTTTATTTATTTGCTTAATTCTATAATGTCGGGCTTATTTTCGTATCAGGACACCGAAAACGAAATTACAAAATAAAGTCAATAATAATATTATGTATGAAATTATGTCTAATTAACTAGAGCGCCGGGTCATGTTATGACCGTCTTTTCTATGTTGCTGTTGGGTTTTTCCATCGGTTTGGGGTTTAAAATATCTAAACAGTAATAATAAGCCAATAAGTAATAAGCCTTATCAGCCATAATTATCAACAGATTTGCGTTGCCAGGCAACAGCTTGGGTTCACGTTCATTTACAAACTCTTCAACTAGAACCCTAGACATATTTAAAAAAAAATTAGGCCTCACAAAATACTTTAATGTAAATTAAAATTTAAATGTGAAGGAATGTGTGTATAACAAAATACATCCGTCATAAACAATACTGGAAACAGACGTATATGAAATGTTGAGCGTCATTGTGATACACCCACTGAATTGATTACCCATAATCCTCAGCTATGGTTGAAGCTTGGTGATTGGATGTTTTAGCCGCAATGCACGTTGGGATATGCGATATGAAATCCGAAAACATTAAAAAAAAAAAATCTGCGTGTGCTTGCTTTTCTCTTTGAAAGTCATCACATAACGGTATTGTAATATACGTTTCGACTGCATTAAATATTACACATCTGCCGTAGCTCTTTATTTATAGAGCCCTGATTAGAAGACTTCTAGACAAACTGGAAGAACTGCCACCGAAACTGAATACATGACGTGGATCATAAATATATCAGCAATTAAACAACATCTTCAATATATTTTCTCTCCTTGCAGTATCAACACTAATTCGGCTGACTTTTATATTTGATCCAATTGGTGGATAGGCTATATTTTGTAGGGTATTTTAGCTCTGAGCTCAGGATTAGCTGAAAGGAGTCCAGGAAGCTTATTTACAAGTTAACAGCGTTTAATTAAACAATGATTCGATGATACAGTGAAATTGCAAAGATGGTGGCTCTCCCCGATGGATGGACCTCCGTTGGCTATCCTTGATGGTGCAGCTGGGGAAGAGAGCGGCTTCCAGCTGGCTTCTCATGTCATCAACTGTAGTCTTCTCCTATTGGCTTAACGTTGATGGGGGCGTGTCCAAGGCACGTCCTGTTGTTTTCTGATGTTAGTTTTACAATATTCTAATATCTCTTGGTCATTTAAACATTCCCTAATAATAGTATTGCAGCATCAATAAGTGAGGGTTAAAGACGTGTACAACACCACGTGTCATTTCTCCTTAAATTCACGTACACAAAACGTAATATTAGCCAGTGGCGGCTGGCCAATAGGGGGCGATAGGGCGCCGCCCTCCCTAAACCACACACACAAGGAAATGCTTTTCCTATACACTGGGTGTTTCTCAATGTCGAGCAAAGCTGCTCCAGAGCCACTATTTCAAGCATACTACGTCATTGAGTGCCACCGAAGGACTGTTCTAATGTCCAGCATACTTGGAATTCTACCGAGCCCGGCGTACTTCGTAGCGAGAAATGTCGAGCCTGCACATGTGGAGACTCCGCGGTCTTAAAATCCCCACAATGCTTTGCGCACAGACCAATTTCCCCAAATCTGTGGCGGAAAATGTTAGGCGTGACCTCTCATATGACGCACACCTGCACACTTGCTCGCCTGTTCCACTCTTCGTTTTCCAAAGCGTCCTCAAAACTTCTTCCGGAGGGGCGATTCTTGTATCGCCCCAACTAAGCAACTGATATAACCAGGAACAGTCTCTGCAGGCGCCATTTTAACAACAAATAAAATGACGAGCGTGAACACTGCCCCAAGACTCAACCCTAACTCGGTAAAATCTCTCATCCAAGAGCCGTTTGAGAGAAGAAGTTTGGCGGACAAACTTCAGGTGAAAGAGCTGGGCCCAGATCAACCTGATATTGTCATCAAACAGCAGGATAGTGAGAAAGGGAAGCTGTTTGTGCGAGGCTTCTCGTAGCTGGTACACCAGAAAGGCCTGGCTCCTTATTTTGCTTTCCTTGCTTGGTTTTTAAAACAACGGGGACAGATGCAGCATGGACAACAACTGGAGTGAGAGATATGAAGCACCTGTCTGAGAAAGTGAGGAAGCATGAGAACACCAGGGCACACATGGACAATGCTATGAAGCTAGCCACGCTAGGCAGAGTGAACATTGCTAAGCAGCTGGACGAGGGCCACAGGATTGCGGTGATGAAACACAATGAGGAGGTGGACAAAAACAGGCATATTCTATGCAAAATAATCGATTGTTGTGGAGCGTTTGAGCTGGCTTTGCGTGGGCATGACAAGACTGACTCTTCAGTCAACCCTGGCATTTTCAGGGGTTTCCTCCCTGAACACCGTGCTGGAGGAGCACCTAAAGATCACCACCGTTTTTAAAGGCACTTCAAAGACGGTACAAAACGAGCTGTTGGACTGCATGTTGTCAGTGTTGAGGGATTACATTCTGGAGGAGGTAAACAGCGCTGATTTTATCGCCATTCAAGCCGACAAGACTACGGACGTCTCCACCTACTGCCAGCTGGTGCTTGTGCTACACTACATCGACGCTCTCATGCCACAGGTGGACATGCTATTCAACCAGCTGCAGAAGAGCAACATCGACCCCGTCTTCATTAAAGCACTTGCAAACGATCAGGTAAATAACTATTATTTTTGGCTGAGAAAACTTTTAGAAAAGATCTGTTCCTCACTTCCAACAGTCTAAATGTGCCATGTCATCAAAGTGAATGAATATCATGTATCACATCACAATTTGTTTTAGTTTTTTAAAAGGAAAGAGAAGACACTCGGATTTGGATAATAATGCAGGTAAAGTAGGTAATACACACAGTTTGTAATAACAGGCTTATTCAGGTGTCCACCAGGTCAATTTAACACATTAAAGATGTTCTATATAAAACATTCCCTCAATTTTACATAATAACAAATGAAGAACACTGTCCAAGCAACATTCTGAGAAAGGTACCGCGGTGAATTTAGTTTTAGGTTGGATATTCGACAGACATTCGCGGACCCGCCAGCAGCGTCAGTTTCCCGGACCCGCCAGCAGCGTCAGTTTAACGGGGAGATCTTCTCCGCGAAACGAGGCTTTCACTTAGGGACCATCAACAAATGACTTTTACAATTAGACAAGAAAAATGTTCTTTTTAATAAATCGACAGCTTCTCGATCGTGTGAATGTGAAGCAAATTCACTCTAGAGCATACAGGTATTGAACACACCTATTTTTATTGCATTTTAATACTTTAAATACGTTTTATTAATATTTTTGATGGAAAAATTAGCTTATTTCTTCAATACCTTCCAGGTCATGTGACCTAATCACTCAAAATCAGTGCTGGGTCAAAGAATTGCACTGGCTGCATAGGACACACCTCTTTTTATTAACACTCTAAATATTTTTATATTAATATTTTGATGGAAAAATTAGCTTATTTCTTCAATACCTTCCAGGTCATGTGACCGATTAGCTCAAAATCAATGTTGGGTTAAAGAACTACACTGGCTGCATAGGACACACCTCTTTTTATTAACACTCTAAATATTTTTATATTAATATTTTGATGGAAAAATTAGCTTATTTCTTCAATACCTTCCAGGTCATGTGACCTAATGACTCAAAATCAATGCTGGGTCAAAGAACTACACTGACTGCATAGGACACACCGCTTTTTATTGCATTTTAATACTTTAAATATTTTTATATTAATAATTTTATGGAAAAATAAGCTTATTTCTTCAATACCTTAGGTCATGTGACCTAAGGTACAAAATCAATGCTGGGTCAAAGAACTACACTGGCTGCATAGGACACACCTCTTTTTATTGTATTTTAATACTTTAAATATTTTATATTAATAATTTGATGGAAAAATGTGCTTATTTCTTCAATACCTTCCAGGTCATGTGACCGATTCGCTCAAATTGCTGACACCACTGGTTAAGGCTTTGGAAATTGTTCCTCTTCTTGTGTATTTTGCTGGTCTAAATCGCCTTTGATTTTTATGGTGTATAACTTCACCAATGCGCATGACTTTAAAAATAATTTTTTTATCCGTTGATTTTGGCCCGTTCTTTTTTGAGAAACTGTAGACAGCGTTAAATGTGCATTATGCAGAGTCACAGAAAAATGGCAAATTCTTTTTACGGCTATCATTTGTCTTAACATTCTGGTATTTGAAAGCAAGTGTGCAGCATGGATTATTTTTCAAAGATTCCTGATAAAAGTTATCCGTCCAGGGGGGACGGAGTTTTTTTTTTGCCATGTTTAGGTTTAATTTTGTTCCATTGTTTTCTTGTCATGGCAATTTTTAACTTTCTTGGCCCTGCTTTGCACTTTCTGTTCATTGTTGTTGTCATTTTGGTGGCTGTCTCTGTACTTTGTTGGTCTGACTCTTCTGTGTCTATCTCACACTGTGGCTGTGCGTTACTTATTTCCCTGTCATCCTGACTTGTGTCCTCGTCTTCCTCACCTGTAGGTGCGCTGTAAGACTGTTTTTCTTCACCGCTCTTCTCTTCATCTTTCCCCACAGGCTCTGTCCCTGTTTTTCGTTTGTTTCTTTTTAGTTTTTTATCATTTTCTGGCCCTTTCTTGTCCTTGCCTGTTTGTCCCTTTCCGTTCATTGTTGTTGTCATTTTGGTGGCTGTCTCTGTACTTTGTTGGTCTGACTCTTCTGTGTCTATCTCAGACTGTGGCTGTGCGTTACTTATTTCCCTGTCATCCTGATTTGTGTCCTCGTCTTCCTCACCCTTAGGTGCGCTGTAAGACTGTTTCTTGATACTGTGCTGTCCATCTCTCCCTCTTTCACTGACATACTTTCCTAAATACAAACATTACAAAAGTAAAAAATCTCATTTAATTACTGTATCTCTTAACGTAAGACTACAATGCAACTTTAAGCAATCTGCCATCCTTGGGTCAATTACAGTAAATTCTGTTAACATCCTACTGTGATAAGAATACTGTGATTAAATAAGCACATTAACCCTTATGCCTCCCTAAGGAAATGTATTATCCATGCCACTGTTTAATTTTGCGAGCATTCTGATTGTGTTAAGAATATGGCACGACATTTGGTAAAGATGTGAGTTTTTTTGGAAACATGTTCTTAATAAGCGTATGTGTAAGTATAGTGACTTTAAAATCCCTAGCGACAAAAATAAAAATGAATGAACATTTGCTAATTATGATCAGCACTGAATTTGGTTAAAATATGTAAGTAATTGAAAGTGGAACAAAAATATTAACATAGCCTATAATATCTTTATTACAGTATTTTTAGATGCGGACATTTTTGTCGTTAGTGTTTTCAGAGTAACGTTTTTAAAAGGGATTCACAAGGGTTAAGCTTCAACTTAAAAGCCTCTGGGGCAGAGTCCTGCATGGGTCCAGTTTTGCAAATCTGCACCCACCCTAACCCTCGCAGCTCAGTGTGGACAAGTTCATTTTTCTTTAAAAAAACATGAAAATACAACGACAAGCAAGTCATAATGTCAAACTGGTTGCTTAGGTACTTGTACAATACAGTTCAAATACAGATTATTTTAGTTCATCGAAATGCTGCACCTTAATGTTTATTTTATTATATTTTGTATTTATTTGAGTGAATACATTATTCACAGTTTAATAATAATAAAAAAAAAAAATAGATATTTTATGTTTTGTGATAATTTTTTCTGCCGTACCAAAAACCGAAAACGTATGAACCGTGACCTAAAAACCGAGGTACCGAAGCGAAATGTTTGTGAACCGTTACACCCCTAGTAGGTAATGTTAGCCAAAGTTGTGAGAACGTACCCCGCTAGCTGGGAAGGTTGAGCAGGTGGATGTGTGTTGTCTCAGGAGGAGCTATATAACGCCTGAGATATAAACTGTTTTAGTTTAACTTGAGTGGAATTACATTTCTTCTGAAGGCGATCTCTAGTTAATTTTGGATGACTGAAGAAGAG
Organism: Harpagifer antarcticus; assembly: GCA_902827135.1. Lineage (NCBI taxonomy): Eukaryota > Metazoa > Chordata > Actinopteri > Perciformes > Harpagiferidae > Harpagifer > Harpagifer antarcticus. Next base: position 1,863,456 of record CADEHL010001068.1, read on the forward strand.
GTGCTGTGGCTTAGTTGGTCAAAGCACCTGTCTAGTAAACAGGAGATCCTGGGTTCAAATCCCAGCAGCGCCTCATGTAAGACTGCTGTAAAACCTGAAGATGCCTCTTTAGATTTGAGATCATTCTGCTCAAGATGACCCCAAAACTGTCTTCATCTCAGGTTTATATAATTACAAATAATGTTCATACACAGACAGGACAACATCTCCTAACACATTATTTGTAATTCTCCTTGAGATTATTTTGTTAATCATTTGCTATCATTGAATATTCCTGCTTCAGAGATCTCCACTACTGGCCTTAGGGAATGTCTGGCTCAGGGAATCTTTAGACTTTAACCTTTCAAAATAAAAAGTGCATTTTGCTTTAGTTACACACATGTCCTTGAAACACTCCTGTTCAAATCCCAGCAGTGCTAATTCTTAGAGAGAATATAGACATTGTTGCTGTTCGAGTAAGGAGTTAAAAATATGTTTTCTCATGATCAACGCAGCTTTTACATGAGAGAAGTAAAGGATTATTTAACAGCTCTGTTGCCATCTAGCTTAGACTAACTAAGCCACAGCACCTCTGTTAAAATCCTCTTTAGATAAGATAAGATCTACTTTATTGATCCCAATTTGGGAAATCTTTTATATTTATCTTATCAAATCTGTGGTAATTTACAGCCTGATACAATGCATGATCATGGTTATAGAACCCAGCATCTTTGACCAACTAAGCCACAGCACTTTTCATTCTCAGGAGGTAAAGGAGTTAAATAAATAATCTTTAAACAAGCATATTAGAGATCTCTATAAAGAACATTTAAGGTAAGACTTAAGAGAGACTTTTCACCTCTTTTTATCAATGTACATTTTTAAATAGAGACAAGATAGTCAAAGACTTTGGTTATCCTGAGAAGAATAACATCACGTCTAAAGAGGACGTTTATCTACAGTTAAGTTGTTGTTTGCTGCGCTGCAGGGATTTGAACCAGGACCTCCTGTTTACAAGACACTAAGCCACAGCACCTCTTTTATATGTTTTGAATGAGTTTTTCTATTTCAGGATTCAACCTGTATATTACATTGTTTGTGTATTGGTTGTATTCTTTTGTATTCTTACCAGGTTGGACCCTGATTAACATTTGAAGAGGAACTGACATCTCCCTCTTTAAGCTAAAACTGAGTTTTAAAACAAACTCTGTTGAGGCCAAAGGCTTAAATTACGCTTTTATATTGTGTCTAAACAATGCAAGAGACCATATTTCATCATATTTTAATCTTTTTAAGAGCTCTGCTACCATCTTGTGGTCGTGTCTGGTAACACGTAACACCAGTGACGTTCCTATATAAATAAGCTTTGTATAATGTATAAAAATAATTAAAATACTTTAAGCTCTACTTGTTGTGGATTCATCAAGTTAAGAGTTAGTTATTGCTATTTAACAGGTTTTAGATGTGTTTAGAAGGAATATATTTCAGTAGATTTGTATCACCTAGATTCCACCTTTTCTGTAGAATGACTTAATTTAGAAAATGTTCTCTTTAAAGCTTATTATAAATACATTTGGAGTCTTTTAGACAATAATACCACAAGTAAATACTATTTGTTTACTTTAATTGTTACACATTTTTGGCTGAAAATACTGCATGATTCTGGATATTTTGACAACAGAGAACATTTAATGCACAGTTTAACTTTAAATATAATATTATGAGTTATGTTGGTCATTAGCAGTACTTTGTGTGTGTGTTTCAAAACTTGATCAGGTAACTTCAAGACATACAAAGCAGCTACAAATACCTCTTTATTACTCAAGACAAGACAAGTATTTTAAAAAAAAATTCTCAATATCTGCCTGAACTTAAAAAGCTGGAGGAGAACAGAGGTCGTATCACACAACTAATTCTCTCACCTTTGTCTTTATTTAAGTCTCTTTAAACAGTGAATTCATTTGAAACTTTGAAAATAACAAAATACAAAATAAACACTTTAGCCCCAGCACTTTACATTTCCATGCTTACTTAAATTCTTATTGCTTCAAAAATCAACTGTTAATGATTTAGTCAATTGGGTGCACCAGAAGCCTTTAATGCCTCACAAAAACAATATAGAATATAAAATGAAAATACTAAAAATAATAAATAATTATCCATCTATCTATTGATGTAATTGTTATATTTCATTATTATCTGTTATATTGAAGTTTGTCTTCACAAACAAAGATACATTTTTTCAAAACTAAGATTCTTTGATTTCTGCACAAAGCAGAGATCTTGAGCTCTGTTGACGTCCTTTGGCGTCAGTTGGCTTTGGCGTGTGAACGACGTCACTACAGAGTTTGCAAGTAGACCCTGGTTCCTCTGCAGGTCACTTTTTCTCATTTTACTGAGAGGGCCAGCCTGCAATCTACCCAATCTACCCAGCAGACAATTGTACAGACAGCATCCACAGATAATCCAGCATTATAGAATTAATTAATAACATTATTCATTTGTTAGTTATTAACATTATTAATTAATTATTACCATGTCTCGAGCAGGAAGTTCTCTGTCAGTTAGGATGTCAGCCATCGCAGTGGATGACATTCGTCCATTGTTTTTTTTTAAACAATATATTTATTGATTTTTTCAATTTTCACAACACAATAACGATGTAGCACATACATGACAAGTACATCATTACAAAGCAAAAAGACAAAACATGACACAGCACAATCTCAAACATACACACATGTAGGTGGTTACAGGAGTACCACATTTATGATTGTTGATTAATTTATGATGACAGGAGATTCATGAGGTTCCTTTAACAATAATAGCCGACAATTCAGGTCCAAGGAAATCTAGGTAAGGCTGCCAGATTTTATAGAACTGATCAGAGTTGGCATGTAAATCATTTGTGAGATATTCCAGGGGAACCAACTCAAATATAATGTTGCGCCTGTTAGGGCTGGGTCAAAAGTTCAGGACCTACAGATGGATTCAGTCTTTTAACAAAGTTTAATAAAGGAAAAAAGGAGCAACTAAAAAACAATCCACAAACTGAAGGTGGCGGCGGCAGGACTCAGGCTGGCTCGAGCAGACACTGGAAAAAACAAGGTTACTCTTCAACAAAAACAGCAAGAGAAAATCACACTAAGCTAGGATACTACGACGTTCAGCTCTACCGAGTGAGGCGGAACTATCTGGCACTGGAGTGTGAACATGACCAGGGTTTTATGGAGGAGTTGATTAGATGAGTACAGGTGCTCCTCATTGTGAACCAGCTGAGCCTTCTAACGAATACCACACTGCACAGGAGAGAGAGAGAAGACAGAGGGGAGGAGGAGAAAGCAAAACACCTCAACCTTAACAGCGCCAGCCTTTGAGAGATGGGACCTGATCCTTAGTCCACTGTAATAACATATTTTTCCTGGCAGCAAAAGTAAGGACATTATATAATCTTCTGTTCGCAGCAGTAGGTAGTGATTTGACTGGTAGACCTAAAATCAAAGACAACGGGTCCATATCTAAATGTCTATGAAATATCTTCTCCATTTCAAGTAATATGTCAGACCAATATTTCTGAAGTTTGCAGCATGACCAGAAGCAATGGGTCATGGTTCCTATTTCTGTTTTACATTTTAGACACATGGGGGAGAGTGAGGGGTTAAAACAGTGCCTGTAATTAGGGGAAATCTGTATCCTGTGTATAATTCTCAACTGTATTGCTTTTGCTCTGGCACATATGGATATCGTTTTGGAATAATTCCAGACATCTTCCCATGTCTCCTCATCGATAGTCACTGACAATTCCCTCTCCCAAGCCCCTTTGACTCTTTGCGTATTATTAGGAGTCATACTTCCCATTACTTCATAAAACAAACTGAGAAACAATCTCCCTGGTTGACGGTACAGGAATTTCTCAATGACAGATACCTCCCTGTGATCTATAAGGGTTGTATTCTTGGTGATATAATGCCTGATCTGCAAAAAACGAAAGAAGGCGTGTCTAGGGAGCTGATACTTTGTCCTCAATTGATCAAATGACATGATACAACTGTCATTGAAATCCTCCAATTTAGTTTGTTACGCCACTGCTGAAAGCTAGGGTCCATTACTCCTGGCAAAAAGTCTAGGTTATTGGTTATCGGGGTGAAAATGGAAGTCAATTTGAGCCTCCCTTCCATACGGCGAGATGACCGCCATGCTTTCAAAGCATTAATTGTGATTGGGTTGGTACATTTTTCTTTTATGTTTTTAAAACTCCCAAAATACAGTAAGTCCTGTAGAGCACATTTTGATAATGAGGATTCAATATCCACCCATGTAGAAGAGACATCATTCTTTATCCATTGTGATATTGCTGTCAGGTGAGCACAGAGCTGATACACTTTAATATTTGGCAGGTCTAAGCCACCCATAGAGCCAGGCAGCTGCATCACCGACATTTTTAGTCTAGGTCTACCTTTGTTCCGTATGAAAGAGCTAAGCCAGATGTTCAGATCCTTAAGCAACCTGTTTGAAAATAAAATAGGAATCATCTGAATGGGATAAAGCAACCTGGGTAATACATTCATTTTAATCAGAGCTATTCGCCCAAGCCAGGAGATAGGGAGTGAGGTCCAGCGATCTAAATCTTGTTTTACCTTACCAAATAATGGAGTAAAATTGGCTTTGTACAGTTGATTAAATGACGGGGTAATAAATATACCTAAATATACAAAACCGGATGGAGCCAATTAAAAGGAAAGGATGGCATTGTATTTGGTATAGTCCTAAGACTACCCAGAGGCATAGCTTCGGATTTATTTAAGTTGATCTTATACCCAGAGTGGTCGGTGTTCAAAGCCTCTATTGCCGAAGCCGCGGCGGGGAGCTGTGGTCTCAAGGTCCTAGGTGCCTCAAGGGGCGGTAACCCTCGAACCTCCTGGTGGACACCGGTGGTCAGGGAAGCCGTCCGACTGAAGAAGGAGGCCTTCAGGGATTTGTTATCCCGGGGGACTCCCGAGGCAGTTGCAAGGTACCGACAGGCCCGAAGGGCAGCAGCCTCAGCCGTGGCCGAGGCAAAGCAGCGGGTGTGGGAGAAGTTCGGAGAGGACATGGAAAAGGACTTTCGGGCGGCACCAAAGTTGTTCTGGAAAACTGTCCGACACCTCAGGAGGGGGAAGCAGGGAACCATCCAAGCTGTGTACAGTAAGGATGGGACGTTGTTGACCTCAACTGATGGAGTGTTAGGGCGTTGGAAGGAGCACTTTGAGGAACTCCTGAACCCGACAACTCCGTCCTCTATGTTAGAGGCAGAGCTGGAGTATGACGGGGGATCAACACCAATCTCCCGGGGGGAAGTCACTGAGGTTGTTAAACAACTCCACAGTGGCAAAGCCCCGGGGGTGGATGAGATCCGCCCAGAAATGCTGAAGGCTCTGGGTGTTGAGGGACTGTCTTGGTTGACACGTCTCATCAACATTGCGTGGAAGTCGGAAACGGTACCGAAGGAGTGGCAGCCCGGGGTGGTGGTTCCCCTTTTTAAAAAGGGAGACCAGAGGGTGTGTGCCAATTACAGAGGCATCACACTACTCAGCCTCCCCGGGAAAGTTTACTCTAAGGTACTCGAAAGGAGGGTCAGGCCGATTGTCGAACCTCAGATTGAGGAGGAACAATGCGGATTCCGTCCTGGTCGTGGAACGACGGATCAGCTTTTTACTCTCGCAAGGATCCTGGAGGGGGCTTGGGAGTACGCTTATCCGGTCTACATGTGTTTTGTGGACTTGGAGAAGGCGTATGACCGGGTTCCCAGGGAATTACTGTGGGAGGTGCTGCGGGAGTATGGGGTGAGGGGGTCTCTACTCAGGGCCATCCAATCTCTGTACTCCCAAAGCGAGAGCTGTGTCCGGGTCCTCGGCAGTAAGTCGGACCCATTTCCGGTGAGGGTTGGCCTCCGCCAGGGCTGCGCTTTGTCACCAATCCTGTTTGTAATATACATGGATCGGATTTCGAGGCGTAGTCATGGGGGGGGGGGGTCTGCAGTTCGGTGGGCTAAGGATTGCACCACTGCTTTTTGCAGATGATGTGGTTCTGATGGCTTCATCGGTCTGCGACCTTCAGCACTCACTGGATCGGTTCGCAACCGAGTGTGAAGCGGCTGGGATGAGGATCAGCACCTCCAAATCTGAGGCCATGGTTCTCAGCAGGAAACCGATGGATTGTCCACTCCAAGTAGGGAATGAGTCCTTACCCCTTACCCCAAGTGAAGGAGTTCAAGTATCTCGGGGTTTTGTTCTCGAGTGAGGGAACAATGGAGCGTGAGATGGGCCGGAAAATCGGAGCAGCGGGAGCGGTACTGCAGTGGCTTTACCGCACCGTTGTGACGAAAAGGGAGCTGAGCCAGAAGGCAAAGCTCTCTGTCTACCGGGCCATTTTCGTTCCTACCCTCACCTATGGTCATGAAGGATGGGTCATGACCGAAAGAACGAGATCGCGGATACAAGCGGCCGAGATGGGTTTTCTCCGCAGTGTGGCTGGCGTCTCCCTTAGGGATAAGGTGAGAAGTTCGGTCATCCGGGAGGGACTCGGAGTTGAGCCGCTCCTCCTTCGGGTCGAAAGGAGCCAGTTGAGGTGGTTCGGGCACCTAGTTAGGATGCCACCTGGGCGCCTCCCTAGGGAGGTGTTCCAGGCACGTCCAGCTGGGAAGAGACCAAGGGGTAGACTTAGGACCAGGTGGAGGGATTATATCTCTTCGCTGGCCTGGGAGCGCCTTGGGATCCCCCAGTCAGAGCTGGTTGATGTCGCCAGGGAAAAGGAAGTTTGGGGCTCTCTGCTGGAACTGCTACCCCCGCGACCCGACCACGGATAAGCGGAAGAAGATGGATGGATGGATGGATGGATCTTATACCCAGAAAAGTTACTAAACCAATCTACCCTCTCAATGAGAGCTGGGACTGATATCTCAGGCTGGGATAAAAACACTATGACGTCGTCCGCATATAAACTTATTTGATGACATATCTCTCCAAGCTGCAAGCCATGTATGGAAGGCGTGGCTCCAATGATCTCAGCCAGTGGCTCAATGGCTAGCGCAAAGAGGTGAGGAGACAGTGGACAGCCCTGCCTGGTACCTCTATGTGTTGGAAAGTACTCTGATCTTAATCCGTTAGTTACAATAGCCGCTTGTGGGTTGGTGTACAGTATTCTCATCCATTTCAATAATTTATTGCCAAGACCAAATTTGTCCATTGTGTAGAATAGGAAGGACCACTCTACACGGTCAAATGCCTTCTCTGCATCCATGGAAAGCACCAATCCATCTATAGAATCATTTTCAAAGGTCTGTATAACGTTCAAAAGACGTCTTACATTGTTTGTAGAATTACGGCCTTTTATAAAATCAGTTTGGTCCTCTCTAATTAGTATAGGCAAAAGGTCCTCCAAACGAGTTGCTAGAATCTTAGAAAGCAATTCTACATTCAAGAGTGCTATTGGCCTGTAGGAGGCACAAGATTCTGGGCATTTCCCCTTTTTTAATATAAGAGATATGTTTGCTTTTTTCAAAGTCTGCGGTAATTCTGTCGTAGTAAATGAATGATTAAGCATTTTGAGTAATGGTTCTAGAAGCAGGCTGCTACATTCTTTATAAGATTCACAGGTTAGTCCATCTGGTCCTGGTGACTTTCCACTCTGGAGATTTTTAATGGCATTGATAAGTTCCTCTTTTGTGATTGGGCCATTAAGGAGGCTTCTTTGTTCCTCTGATATTGTTGGAAGATTAATCTTAGCAAAAAAGTCCTCCATTCCTCCCTTGTCTGCTCTGAACAATACAAATCCGTGTAAAATGTTTTGAAGCAGTCATTTATTAATCTATTTTCCTATATCCTGTTGCCTTCTGAATCAACAATGGACTGGTCTCTACTTTTTTTTTGGCAAGGTACGCAAGACATTTCCCTGGTTTATCACCATGTTCATAAAACCTTTGCTTAACATATCTAATTTTCTTCTCTGCCTCTTTAGTAAGGAGACAGTTTATAGCTGATTTGAGGGCAGATATTTCTTCCCATAAAGTAGGTGATGGTGAGTTGATATAAGCTTTTTCCTTGTCTGTCAGTTCAATTGCTAAGTTATTTTTGCTCTCTACGTTTTTGGCGCCTCTTAGTGGATGTATAATATATAATCAGGCCTCTTGCATAGGCTTTGCAGGTTTCCCACAAAAGTGATGGATTGTCCGTTGATTGTAGGTTAATCGTCACGAATACTTTAAATTCAGTTATAAAATAGGATATAAAGGTGTTGTCTCTCTGTATAACACTATCCAGTCTCCACTACCTAGGCTGGTTTATTGGATTCTTAAGCTTTAAGTCCATAACCACGGCGGCATGGTCGGATATAATTATACTCCCAATGTCACAAGATAGTATGGAATGCATGTCAGCTTTAGGTAGAAAAAATAGTCAAGCCTAGTCAGACACCCATGGGGAGCTGAGAAGAAAGTATATTCCTTGTTAGCGGGGTGGAGGTTCCTCCATACATCCTCAAATCCAAAATCTTTGCAAATAGAACGAAGAGCATTTGCTTGACGAGAGGGAGCATTAGTGCTATGAGGGAACCTGTCTATTAGTGGGTTCATTATACAATTAAAATCACCTCCTACAATGACTGTATTAGCTGTCATTTCTGCAAGTTCCATAAACATATTAGTAACGATATCTGGTGGGTGACACTTTTTGTTTTAAACCTTTATTTAACCAGGTGGTCCCATTGAGATCATCGATCTCTTTTTCAAGAGAGACCTGTCCAACATGGCAGCAAGTAGGTTACAACATGAACATAAAACAACAGAACAGAAAAGGACATCGTATTTACAGTGCTACATTTACACACCTAGAGACATTGACAAGTACCAACAGTATATTTATATCTCGCCCTGTCAATAAGCCTCACCTTCTTGGCAAAAACTGCATTGTTTTTGAAGTGGTGGAGAGACAATGCACAGTTTGACCCACTGCTGTCACCCATGGCCAAAGCATATCTCTGTCCCACCGAGGTGGCGTTAGACTTTTTCGCTGTCCGTCATTTTGACAGACAGGATCGTAAAATGTCCGTCATAATCCCTTATTACCCGTCGGGTCTGAACAGTTCACAAGAGATGATATGGAAACGATATCATTTCCTTTTGGAGGGCATGCATAACATGGCATAACACCAGAGGCTCGCTGCGGGGAAACGTTGGCGCTGTTCCGAGTTTGTTCTAATCCTTTCAGATTTTTCCGTCATTGATAAATAAAATATTCGGTTTAAGCGACCACTGCTGTCCCAGCAACATCAGTACCAAGAGAGAGAGTTGTTCCAGAGCAGGGGATATTGTAAATACCCAAACATCCCAGCTTATAAATACCTGGAAATGTATATTCCTAAAAACCTGTCTGATGATGCTGAGTGAGTGACTAGTTTGAGTTGAGTTACTTGAAAAACTAAAGTGAAACTTGATTTTTTTTATTGCAGGGTCTGATTATTAAATGTCCTTGTTTATTTGTGAGATGCAGTGGCACAAAGAAAATGCCTACTTTGTTTGGTAGTACTATAGGTACAAAAACACTGGTTTTCTTGTTCCAGTTACTGTCACTTTGTTTTTACACTTTAAAATACTGCTATCCTACTAAAATGCTGTACAAATCCGATTTATTATCTAATAAAGAAACATTTTCCGAGTAAAAAAACTGTTTTATTGAAAGAAAAAAAAATTGAATTTTTTTTTTCTTTATTATGCAATATCGCGATAAATACTGTACCGTGGACTAGTTATCGCGATATTATCGTACTGTGAGTTTTTGGTATCGTTACATCCCTAATGATGAATATAATATTTGCCCATATGCTCCATGTTGAAGCTTTGAGTGTTCTGTGTCATCAAGGTGAGTTTCTTGGACTAATGCAATTATCTAAACTTTGTATGTAGTTATATGACTGGGAATGTCCTGACACCTTCTCCTCAATAAACATAATGATATAGTGACTGATCTGTGTAACATAAAAAACTAATCAAAGCACATACAATCCTAAACTAACACATAACAGAAATGGGGAAAAGTCCCTAAGTGTGTAGGGAACTCACTCTTCCTCCTTTCAACAGCCGAAAGCCATGGAACAAACCAAACATTATACTCACGCCTATGTGTGAGTATAACGCTTGGTTTGTGAATCCTGCTATCACACTGATCTCTCGCGTAAAAGTCCCAGCTGCGGATCAGCAGTCTGCGTACCGCAGTGTTTTCCCCAACAGTAAACAATACCCATCTTCCTCAAGTCAAATTATCAGTGCCCGCTTATTATTCTTTGCAAGAACTGAATTGTCCAGCATTGGGGTATAAGTTTCAGTTTGTTCCATCAAGCGATTCAGCAAATGCCACGGCACCCTCCGGTGTATCAAACCTCCTTTCCGTGCCGTTGATCATCACCTTGAGCGTTGCCGGGTATATCAGCGCGTAATCGAAACTATTTTTTCTCAGCCGGTATTTAATTTCATCGAAGGCTTTGCGTTTTTTTACCACGGCCGCTGAGTAGTCATTGACGAAATAAATCCTTGGACCCGTGTGGGCGAGGCGGCCCGGCTCCGAACCAAGCTTGCGGGCAGCATTCATAACCAGTTGTTTGTCGGCAAAGTTGTGAAACTTCAGTATGATCGGCCTGGAGCGTTGTTTGGGGCCGGGCTTCGGTGCCATGGAGCGGTGTGCACGATCCAGCTTGATTCTCCCCTTCCTGGTCGTCATTTTAAGATAGTCTGGTAACCACTTTTCAACCAACATTACACCTCCGTCCTCGGTTATCCAAATCATCGATGTGCTCCAGCATTCCGCTCACCTGCTTCTCCAGACGAGTCACTTTAGAGTTTAGACTGTAACGAATCAGCCGCAGTTTCCACGTTTGCAATTCTGTCCTCAGCCTCGCAAACATGGGCTCCAAGCGCCTGAATTTGAGTTGTTTGATCCTTTATGGCTGCAAGCACTGTGTCTATTTTAGCGTTGAGAACATTAGTGATGTTTTCTGTAATGTTGGCCATTGCTTTTAGAATATTTGGATCCGTGTTACTGCTGCTGCTAGCATGTTCAGGTGCGCTAGCGTGTGCTCCCTCGCCATGCTCCTCGTCCTCCGTCTCGGTCATCTTTGCTTTCTTTTCTCTGGTCATGTTGTCCAAAGTTTTTGAAAAGTAGTACTCCAGGGTTATTATATAGTAACAGCGATCATAAACTATGATAATTTCGCCATGAAATGTGATTGATAAACGGATTATTTAACAGTTATAGCCGGAGCTCAATGAAACACGTCTCTCCTCATACGCCGCCATCTTGTTCCCCCTCCCGTCCATTGTTTGTTAACTTTTGCAAACGGACGAGTGTGGAGCAGTGGGATTTGCTGGATCAAGGATCACCGGACGATGCTGTAAAAATGATTGTGGCAGAGCTGGTTTTGCAGTGTGTCAATTTGGTGATGGAAGCCTTGCTATATTTTTAAGGTCACAAAAACGGGCATTTCTGAGGAGTATGTTCGGTCCCGTATGGGCAACATACTCCCTCAGACTGTTGCTGATGTCCTGGATGTGAAAGTTCCTGACGACTGCGACAGCGCAAAAATCTTGACCGAAATGATTGTCCAGGAGGTTATGGAAAGCACCAACTCTGTACTCAATGCCAGTACGGACAATTCGGAGGAAGTATATAGGCGTGTCACTCCCCCCAACCGACTTGGTGTTATGGTCAGTCATGCCTGCAATATGCTAAAAGCCTTCCTGGCTAAGATGAAAGGCATTTTCCGATTGCCAGAAAGAAAAAAGAAGGGGGACCTTGCTTGAGATGACCGATGACGGTTTAGAGGAGGAAGTTACCAGCAACAAGAGTTGGCAGCATGAGACCTCAGACACAGCCAAGCCTCAGGGGAGGGATCTGTTCCGTCCAAAGACTCAGTTACTGGATCTGTTTAGTCTAAAGCCTCAGGTACTGGATCTATTCAGTACAAAGCCTCAGTTCTATCTCACACAGGCTCCGTCCTATTCTGGACTCTATGGGTACTACTCTCATCAATGATACGCGAGCGTTCACACACTGAAGTTGTATAAACGTAGCCAGCCAATCAGGGGGAGCCTACCTGAATGTGCGCGCAAGGCTCACAGTATATAAGGCGGCTACGCCTCCAGACTGTCATCCTTTTCTCTTCAGGAAGCGAGACAACACCTGATCAGAAAAGCATTCGAAAAAAACAAGTAAAAAGTATCTTACCTCCAAACAAGCAAATGGAAAGGAAACCTGCAGGAAACTCATGCCTGTCCCTCATGCCCGGCTTAATAGTGGGCGCCGATCCCCACCAGCTCTGTTTCGAGTGCCTGGGACCAGACCACGCCGAAGACGAGCTCGAGGTTGTGGACGTGGGAGACCAGGATATGGTCGAGGCGATGCCACCAATGTTCGCCATCCCAGCCGTGCGGGTTATGGCTCCGTTTGCTGTGGAGGAAGGAGATTACTTTGTCCCCCCACCACTGCCACCGAAGCCGGCTACCGCTGCCAGGGGGGGCGTTACCCACTCTGGGCCAACCTCTCCAGGTGGACTGTCTGACAAAGTCATACAGACTGTCCAGGCAGCAAGGGCGGGATCCCACCACAGCCTGTTACAGGACAAAGTGGTTGGGATTCCTACAGTTACTGGAACTGGTGCAGCCGGGCGATTGGTTCACAAACCATCAACCTGAGGGACACTTACTTTCATGTCAAAATTGCTAGAAATCCAAAACACAGGATGTATTTGCGTTTTGCCTTCCAGGTTAGCCTACGGGTACAACAGACTACCGTTCGGCTACTCCCCACGCACGTTTAGCAAATGTGTGGCCACAGTGCTTCAGCTGCTTCGCAACCATGGCATAAGGGTTTTATTTTATCTCAACGACCTCATAGTCATGGCCAGGTCCAGGGAATGGGCAGATGTTCCACACAGCCCAATTGATCTTACAGCTAATCAAGTTGGGGGTTTGCGGTCAATTGGAAGAAGAGCGGTCCCATACCTCACTAGCAGGTGGGGTATCTGGGGATTTTGCTCAATGCAGCCCCCATCGAGAGCGAGGGGTACGCCCCCATCGAGAGCGAGGTGTATTCCCCCATTGAGAGCGAGGTGTACGCCTCCATCGAGAGAGAGGTGTACGCCCCATTGAGAAGGAGGGCAGGCTACGTGCCACTATGTCAGAGGACAGACAGACGTCCCTGCTTCAGGCAGTTTGCGGACTGAACGTTGGTGCGAGGAAAGGAGTCTAAAGCCTCTGTCCGTACATTGGGCTCTATTCTATCCTAGCTATAGCTACTGGTGGGCTTGCTCATGCCACAGTCAAGGTGTATGCAGCAGCCATCTCATCCTGTCATGCGGGATTTGGCGGCAGACCAGTCTTAAGCCAACCGCTTATGAAGCGTTTTTTGCAGGGGATCAGGAGACAGCGCCCAGTGGTGCATGTCTCCACCCCGCAATGGGAACTGCCATTGGTGCTCGAGGCTTTGGTCGAATAACCATTTGAGCATCTGGAGCTCTCCTCCCTGAAGGCGCTATCATTGAAAACAGCTTTGCTGCTTGCCTTGACTTCGGCAAGAGAGTATGCGAGCTGACCGCTCTGTCGGTGCACCCGAGTTGCCTTTTGATTCGGGGTGACCGTAGTGGGGTGACACTCAGACCGAACCCCTCCTTTGTTCCCAAGAACCTAAGGAGTTTGTTCAGGTCGACGGCTATACAGCTAGACGGCTTTAGTCTTCCACCCCATACTGGGTACAGTGAGGCAAAATTGCACCTACTCTGCCTAGTTCGTGCTCTGGCATGTTATGTTGGGCGCACAGCTTCTATTAGGCACACTGAACAGCTGTTTGTGTGTTTTGGGGATGGTGTGGCCGGTAAAGCTCTGTCCAAGAAACGCCTGACAGGGTGGCTCTGCGAATGCATTTCACATGCCTATAGGCAGGTGGGGAGAGCCTTCCCCATGCGGGTCCGTGCACACTCTACACGTGGTATGGCTGTGTCAAAAGCCTTGTTCAACAGCGTGAGTGTGGAGGACATATGCACGGTGGCGTCTTGGTCTACGCCAAGACGCCTTCATAAGGTTTTATCTCTTAGAAATGTCTGGCTCCTTTTCATCGTCTGTGCTTGCCGGGGCAACACAGGACTGGTGAAAGGAGAGAGGCTGTGGGTCAGTAAGCTGTATCTGACCCACCTGGACATAATGCACCTATGTTTTCCCATGCTCCTTAGGGACCCGGGAAACATGGTAAGCCCCATACAGGGCTGGAAGACTCTCCCCGCCTGCCCAAAGGCAGAAAACTGTTTCTGTCATCAGAAAAGCACAGACGGACATCACACTTGGTGCATTGGGTGTTTGTGTACCTTTACTGCAGTGTCTGCAGCGTCCTCTCTTTGTCTTCACTGGAAAATGTGCCACTAGGTCCTTCCGTACATCCAGTGGAGGTTGTGATCTCTTGGATGGGGCCCCGTTTGGTGGACTCCCATCACCTGAGGATGGTCTCTTCTGAGCAATCAACGGGCTCCTTGATGTCACCCGTTGCCTGAAGATGGTCGTCCTCTCTTTGGTGTTTTCACGGGAGTTGTGTTCACCTGATTAGAACAAAAATACATTAGGATAGAAGTCAAAAATATTACAGTGAAATATAATAAAAATATTACAAACGGCAAATAGCAGAAATGCATTCTTACCAGGATGAGAGAGGATGCTAGATCTGCATGAAACTGTCTCCTGTTCAGGATCTCCTGCTTTGCCATCTTTAGAGCTCTGCAGTCCCGCTTGTAGAGGAGCCAGGCGTTGATCACTGCCAGAATGATGGTGTGCCAGAAGATGTACACGTACCAGCGTGGGGACTTCATGCGGAACTTATATTTGGCCGTAAACGAGTCCAACAAATCCACACCTCCCATGTACTTGTTGTACGTAGCCACAATGGAAGGCCTCTCAACTTCTACGTAGGTTTTGTTGGCTTTGTCCCAGCGTTGAATGTTCTGCACAGGGTGTGGTCCAGCAAAGGATGAGACAAGTGTGACTGCTCTGCTGTCATACCATTTGACAGCACAGATGTTGTGGTTGGTCTCCACTCGGATGTCAAAGCTTCCTCTCCCTTTTTTCATCAAGCTCTTCTCCTCTTCAAGGTTGCAGTTGGGTAAGCGCACCTGCCTGGCTGTTCCCACATAATGAATCCTGTGATCAAGGAGCTTCACTACCAATGGGACACAGGTGAAGTAGTTGTCTGCGTAGATCTTGTAGTTCTGACCTACTGGAAGCGTGGAGGCAAGCTTCATCACAACGTCACCTGACAATTCAAGTTCAGACTTGGCTCGTATCCCATTGACACTGCCTTCGTACACATCAAAGTCACAGATCATTCCAGAGATTCCAGTTCTCACCCACACTTTGAACTCCCATGGAGCCACCAGCCTGTCCTCCTACAAAAAACGACCAAATAGGTCGATTGTTTAAGCAGCTTAGATTACGACCCATAGTCACGTTTTAAAGTGTAGCACCTCTAGTGGTCGTGTAAGAAACAACATGCTCCCGTTTATTCGTTTATTCACAAATAACCCTCTCTGGAAAATCCTAAATTGTGGAATAGTTTGGCCATTAAAATGCTTTGTGATTAGATTTCTAGCGAGAAATGTATATTGTACCTTTAGAATCCACATCCAGTGGAGGTGTAGGATCTATAGTTTGATAGATATTACAAAGATGATTTGAGATCTCGTCAGGCTAACGTGTATGCAGCTTCCATGTAAAGTTAGCGTGGGTGAAAACAAATAGTTTTTTAGGAGTTTAGACACTACAGTTTCCGAAGACATTACACTACCTAGAATCCCCAGCTATCGTTTGGGACTACAACATCCGCCTTGCTTTACAAACCCCGTGATTAGTCATCAAGCCCTGAGATTGGATGTTGGAGTGGCAGTGCAACAAGGTTACGCTGAGCGTTTCAAATGGAATGGAACCACGGCAGACTATCAAAACTGGAATTGGACGGGTCCAGCCCCCGGGTCCAGGCCATACATCCATGGTCCAGCCCCCCCCCCCTCCCCAAGACCTACACATGCTAGCTATTGTGTGTTTCGCAACATTATATGGCACATCTCTTTATAAGACGTTTTTCGTATTTCCCACAATTAGAAGTTGTCAGTATTAAACTGTGTACACCCTGGAGGTTTAGGGGATACGAAACACAGTGGTGTTATCAAATTTAAAACATATAATTAATAAATGGGTGAATTAATATACCCACATGACACCTCAGGTCAGAAGAGCTTTATTTAACAGCTGGTCTTATGTCTGTGACCCCTCCTGTTGTTCATTGATAAGCCTGAAACATGCACTTGTCAAGGTTCAGAGGCAAATTTTGCAAATATGGCAGTAGCCATCGATCATCTTAAGATAAGATAAGATATACTTTATTGATCCCAAGTTTGGAAATGCTCTTGTTACAGCAGCATACTACTTTGTTCCACTCCACTACAATTCAGAGGTTAACCTGGTATTTTTACTCCACTACATGTATTTTAGTTACTTTGCAGATTCTGATTAATGATGTGAAATATAAACAACCCTTAAATCAGGCTTTAGTTACACCTGAGTCAAATTCAGGGAAGGTGTCAAGTGCCAAAATAAACTATGCAATATATTGGCCGTTAAGTACTTTGTCAGACTTCAAATGTATCTGTGGATAACCCCAACGTTCTTTTCTTATTCAAAAGAAGACCTTAAACTTGCGCGGTAATAGGTTTTGTGCGCTGTGATGATTCGGCTGTACCTTTAGTAATGAATATTAAATGTTAATTTGATTATTGGTTTTATTATGAAAACGTCGAGACCGGAAATACTGTTTTCAACCCGTAACTTTACATGGAGGCTGCCGCATACCTCAAATCATCTTCGTAATATCTATCAAACTATAAATCCTACATATCGACTGGACGTGGATTCTAAAAGTACAATCTACACTTCTCGATAGAACTCTAATCAAAAAGCATTTTAATGGCCAAACTATCCTACAATTTAGGATTTTACAGAGAGGGTTATTTGTGAATAAACGGCCATCTGTAACGTTTGCATTCAACGGGAGCACTAGAGGTCGAAAACTTTAAAACGTAATTATAGGACGTATTAAGCGCTTGAACAAACGGCATATTTGGTCGTAATAATTGGGCCTGAACAATCGGCATATTTGGTCGTATGAGTTGGAGGACTTGTTGGTGTGGCTTTCCTCGCATGTATTGCTTGATACTGCTGAATTTCCCATTGAAAGGAATCATCATCTCATCCACAGAGTTGTGTTCTTCTGGTACCACCTGCAGGCATTTCTCTCTGAATGTATCAAGCCAGGGTCTGAGTTTCCAGAGTTTGTCTTTCTTTTCCATCTCTGACACTGTCAAGTTGTTTACTAAATGTAATGATGTCAACAGATATTGGAATCTGTTGCGTGCCATCACATCAGAAACAGGGGGGCACTGTGTGTCTGTCTCCCAGCCATTTCTGGCCTGACCTGATTCAGGTAAATCAGTTCAACAAGTCACACAATCCTGCCTATTATCATAATAAAAGGAATACCTACACCCATAGATGCAGGTAAATCAGTTCAACAAGTCACACAATCCTGTCTATTATCATAATAAAAGGAATACCTACACCCATACATGCAGATAAACCAGTTCAACGAGTCACACAATGCTGTCTGGCTCATGATAACAGACTAATTGTCATACTAAAAGGGATACATCCAAGTGTCCCAACACATTTCAGAAATAACTGTTTCTGCCAGAACCAGAGAAGAGTTAAATGAATTGTTGTAACTAATTAACTGATAAGATACAAGTAGAGTTTAACATATTGCTAGAGATATAATTTCACATAGTTTTATCAGAAATAATTAATTTATTCAATTCTGATCTTAATTCAAAATCTTAACAGAGGACACATTTAGAACGTAGTTATAGTGAATTATCAAAGACATTTTATTTCTATTTGTGTTTTATTTCCATATGTGAACATATAAGAAGGGCAATCTCCATGACAGGTGCTTATGCTATTTTGACTACCACACTGACCCAGTGTTGTAATATTACAACAAAGACATAAGCTGCTCAAAATCTAATTTGATGAATGTATTCCACAAAAACTAAATATGTACATGTTCTAGACATTGTAATAATCCCCAAAAATTTTTTGGAGGATTTTACTTACTTGAATCTGACAAATCCAGTCCAATAAAACAAAGAGATGTTGCTCGTTTGTAGATTCTGAAGTTGTGTGAGTGTATGGCCAGAGGGCAGGACTTATAAACACATTTACTACCCAATAGCATTGTGAGGCTGAACAAAAGGTCCTATGGACTATGTAAATGTAGTCTTTAAAAAAACAAAACATTTACTGACTTTTTTAGGACAGCTTAAAAGTAATGTTGTAAAATTACAACAATGGGCCTTACAGGGATAATCATAGTAAGTCCAGGGACATGGCATGGCATTTGCCAAAACAAGTGAACAGAAAACTAATTGAAATAACAAGTTCTTTCTGTCCCCTGCTGGAGAAATGTGGTTATTACAACTTCAATCCAGCACCAAACCAATCCAATATAATAGTATATCATTACTGGTGGGGGTTTTTTAATTAAGAAGAAAAGAAACACATTAAGAATATTTTCTTCAGTTTATGTGTAGATTGTGAGCCCACTGCCGTCAATGACATTTGGAGAGTGCATTTATATTGTTGTTTGATTGTTTTCTCTACTGCTCCATTAGGGGACCAGCAGTAAACAGCATTATGTGAGGCAGGCCCGGTTCTACGGGGGTGCATAAGGTTGCATTGCACCCTCAGTTGAGTCGTTATGCACCCTCATGCGAAAAATGAACATTGAAAAAAAAAGAAAAGTGAAAAATAGTACATATATAATAATAATAATAATAATAATAATAATAATAATAATAATAATAATAATAACAATAGTAGTAATAATAATAAGAAGAATTTAGTTGAAATAAAATAAATTGTAATTGTGGTTAAATAATTTAATTATTGTTAATTTAATAATTTAATAATTGTGGTTAAATGTCTGCTGCATTTATTTGGTCAATTTAAACGGTAAGTAATGTTATTTTGTCAGGTGCGCGTGATCTGTGCCGCTGCGCGTTCGTCATCTGCAAGGTGCTTACACAGCAGTCGGTGATGGACATCAGAAAATTGTTGAAACAACCAGCCCTTATCGCCAACAGTAACACTGAATCTACTGCAGGTAATAACAGTTCAGATAATGGGGACGTTACCCGCGGCCACTGTCGTGCACAATAAGCCCGACTCGCCGGCTTTTCCCGCCTCACCCACGGAGTCGGAGCAGCCGCAGTGGTCTTCGTTGCCCCAAACACCGCCACCCCTCAACGGCCCGCAAGTGCCAGAGGACCTCGGCAAAACAGAGCCTGCCCAGGTTTATTTAAAAAAGTACCCAACTCGCCTGTATAGTGGGGTAAGGCGCTCATTTTGCAGCTCATGGTTTCAAAACAGAGATTGGCTAGAATATTCATGTGAAAAAGATGCCAGCTTCTGCTATGCATGTAGACATTTCAGTTCAAGTAAGTCAGATGCCTTCACCACAACTGGCTACTATAACTGGCGCCATGCTCTTGTACGTGATAAGGGACTGGGAAGGCATGAATCAAGCAAAGAGCACATATATCCATAGATCTCTTCATTTTGCTCTCAAAGTGCACCAGATTGATGCTTTTAACTTCAATATTTAAAAAATCTTCCCGGGGGAGCATGCCCCCGGACCCCCCTAGAGGAGGTGAGGACCCTCCTGGAGGTGAGGACCCCTCTAGAGGGTGTTGGGTCCACTCCCCACTTGTAAAAATAGCACTTTACCACTGCACCCCCTCTAATCTCAGATGCACCCTGAGTCATTTTGTTCTGAAACCGGGCCTGTGGTGAGATATAAAGTGCACATTGTTTTATCTACCATGATTTTGAATAGTAAAAACAACATCATCCATAACACGCGTAAAATATTCATAGGATATATATATATATATATATATATTTTTTTTTTAAATGGCTCATATATTTAATTAAATGAATTGTCCTCTTTAATGGTCACACATGCAGAGCACACAGCACACAGTGACATTTGTCCTTTGCTTTTAACCCATCCTAGTACCAGGAGTCTACTAGGAGCAGTGGGCAGCTATTATACAGTTTAGGAACATACTAAACTAAACAACTAGACAGTAATTATATAATTGTCCATCCTGGAAAGTATGCATACAGTACACACAAGAGATATTGCAGAAATACTGAATATGTATTATTTAATGTATAGCCCATAACGCCCTATGATTTAGCTCAGGGGTCGACAACCTTTTTTAGGATGAGGGCTACTTTAAAAAAATAAAACAAGTCGGGGGCTACTTTTACTCCTCTTTTTTTTGTTTTTTGCAGTGTATATATTTAGCACATTTTAACATTATTATATGCTGACCTTTAACCTTTGTGTGCTGTTTGGGTCTGTGGGACCCGTTTTCAGTGTACTAAAATAAAATGTCAGCAATTTAATTATTTTAACCTGCTTTATTTGGGGTGGACCTCACATCCTCTAGGGGGGACCTCACATCCTCTAGGGGGGACCTCACATTCTCTAGGGGGGTCCTCACCTCCTCTGGGGGGTCCGAGGGCATGCACCCCCGGGAAGATTTTTTTTTAAATGTTGAAGTGAAATGCATCAATCTGGTGCACTTTGAGCACAAAAGGAATTTATGGATACAGCTCTCAACACTCATATGAAAGAGAGCTGTATACTTTTCAATACTCCAAACATCTTTAGAATATGATCACAACCAATAACAAATCATTTAAACTTGTTTATTCTTATCTTATGTTACCTAGTTAGCATTATTTCTTTTTATTTATGCATATTTTACTAATCACTCCCCTTTTAAACTGTTTTTTTTACTGTCCTGTAGTACACATTGGAATGATTTCTTACTTTATCTATATTAAATAGATAAAGGTGTGCTCTCCCTAGCTCTCTCTCTCCCTCACTCCCTCCCTCGCTCTCTCGCTCACAGAGGCTTTGTGCTCCTCCGTGGCGATGACGGCTTGCGTTAAAAAAATAATAATAAACATATTTGTAAAGTGGGGGGACACAAACGGTATTTCGAAAAGTGCGGGGGACATGTCCCCCCTGTCCCCAGTGGAGATTACACCATGCGTGTGTGTGCGTCAAGTGGAATAAATATATATGCAAGTTGCAACCATGGATGTAACACACACAGTAAAACTCTGCCCCTCATGTGCGGTATAGGCTGGCATGATAGGCTGTTCAATGGGGCTGATGTGTTGTGTCGATTCTGCCAGAAGGAAAACCAGCGGGGAGGTGCCACATTGCTTTTCTTCCCGACTGCAACGCTGGTCCGGCAAATCAAGCAAGAACGTGATTGGTCGATATTCATTGTGGGAGTGGCGGGAGGAGGGGTGTTAGATATAGAGTTGTAAGTAGATAGAGTTCGCTATGATTTAGGTTTCCTTTATGCATAGGGTAGATTCTTTTAATTAGATTTCCTTTTTTGTTTTGTGTATTTTATACATTTTGGATTTGCTTGGCGAGCTATTTTTAGAACATGCCCGGCGGGCGACTCACGTTGCCCCTGCGGGCGACTGAGTGCACGCGGGCACTGTGTTGGCTACCCCTGATTTAGCTGTAGCCATTATTTAAGTGGAGCTTATGTGAATTAATTATTGTTCAACTTCTTTGAAATACATGTATTTTATTTGATTGGAACTTTGTTTTACTTTATTGTCGTTTATGATATGTCCATCAGCCATCGATCCATCCATCCAATTGCCTGGTTGCAGTTCCACATTTCCCCACAAAGTGTCACTAGATCACACAGCAACAGGTGTTTCTCAAGCCCTACAGCCTCACAGCTAGTAAAGTCATTTATGATCAATTAAGATCGTTATGTTACAGCATACATGTTGAATATAAACTCTTGCTTTCATCAGGATACCATCCATTGTAACTGTTTGTCTGCAAACATGCCTCAAACAAGTTTCCTTGTGATTTGTCTTTGTTTTCTCAGACAGTTAAAGGACAGTTAACTGTAAATACACCAAAGCTGCCCCCAACGCTATTATACCTTGGGAGTGCTCCTTATTACTGAAACAGCTTCAATTTTAGGTGACATTTCTCCAGGGTTCATTGATAATAGCCTTTTACACAGAAACAGCTGAGTCATGGAAGCCCATAGATAATATTTCCGAAGTTGCCTTGAAAGAACTATGTGATGTGTTACTTTTTAAAGAAAACTGAGAATAACTACTCGACTCAAACCTAAATATAAATATTGTACTATTTGTAAGTGTATGAAGTCCAATGGATATTATTTATTGGAAGCGCAACAGTCGTAAATTGTATCTGTTGAGTGTTTTTTTGGAGACTTTCTGGAGCAATTTCAGACATTTGTAAAGATTAGAGTTTCCACAGAGTAATTATTATGTATACAAATGAGATTAGATTTAATAAGGGAAAAATATAATTTTTTCAACTTTGAACATATTGTAATTAGAAATATTATTTCATAATCTTACTATAATGTTACATTTAATTTGTTGGCGATATATTTATTTTTTCATGTTCAGGTGACATGCTATGCTCAAAGAACTTAAAACATTTATGACTTTTCATTTAGGTCGCATACTGACAGAATAACATTATTTAAATCACACATGAAAGTGACTACCTTTTGCAGGCATATACAATTGTGATGTCCCATGAAACATTTGCGACCAGTCTGGAAAATGACCCAAAGTTGAGAAAAAAGCATAAATCATGACATGTTTCATGTGAATAAATGTGAACCTAAAATAGGATGCAAAACATTGCAAAAATATGTAAATTAGGACTGCTGTGGTTCACTTAGAACGCCAGGCTGTTACTGAATGGCATTCATACTAGCCAACAATGAACTGTGTGTGTGTGTGTGTGTGTGTGTGTGTGTGTGTGTGTGGTGTGTGTGTGTGTGTGTGTGTGTGGTGTGTGTGTGTGTGTGTGTGTGTGTGTGTGTGTGTGTGTGTGTGTGTGTGTGTGTGTGTGTGTGTGTGTGTGTGTGTGTGGTACTTATGCAGCAAGCACATATGCTTCAAATCTGTGTTTACACTGCTTTTTTGAGCGCTGGCTGATACTTTGCCTAAATGGGTGCTTTCAGAATGAAATTTCCCTCAACTACTTCCTTTTTCTCACAGTTCATTCTCTGGTGTTGGATAAGCGGGCACAGTGCCTGCTGCAGGGCAATGGCTATTCATGTAGTACCACAAGTAGTAAGGGCCTACTCAAAGGGCAATCCAAGCTTTTTTAATATATGGGAGATGCAATTATAAGATGAAATCCCAAATCCTGGTATGGAAAAAAAATTATCATAACAATTATAATAAAGAAAGGCTCTTTCGGAAGGGGATATGGACAAGACGGTTTAAACAAAATTGTTATTTAGGGTGATGAATCATTATTATTATTATTATTATTATTATTATTATTATTATTATGTTGCAACAGTATTTACTTAGATTTAAGTGAGATTTCAGTTTTTGTGTGTCTTTCAATATAGTAAATTAGTAAAGGATAAATAAAGGCATTGATAATGCCGTCACTATAGTGAAACATAAAAAATATTATATGATTTAAACATAACATGAAAATCATTTAAGCCATGTTCACACAAGCCACACATCTTTCTTTAAATTTGCCAGACTCAGAATATCCCCAAGACCAAACTGGATATTCTTATGAAAAGTTTTTCCTCTTGCATGTTATCACAGACAGGAGAAGAACTATTGAAGAACCTAATGTTCCTTTTGATGCCAAACCCTTTGTGACACTGCCAAAACACATTACATCAAAAAAGATTTGAATCAAGACAGTTGGAAAGATTTGGGAGTTAATGAGATATTGTAGAACCACGCTACTCAAAGCAGATAGCAACACCTATAAAAACTTAAGCATAGACATTTAAAAAAAGGGGCTACTGTATCGGCCTTTTCTGTATATTTAAAGAAAAGGCCCTGACAAAGCAGCAGGGCTCTATTTCAGTAACTATTAACTATAGAAAAAAGACAGCAGCAGCTGACATCAAATCTTTGCTGAGCCTAAGGATAATCATAAATAAATAACATAGTGAAAATAAATATATTGCAATGCTCAAAACAACAGCATCCAACCGTCTCTAATCATAAAAAAACATAATACAAATAAATGTATTGCAATGCTCAAAACAGCAGCATCCAACCGTCTCTAATCCTTGGATATTACATGTGACTGCATGCATGCACGGAGCAGCTGTAGCGCGGAGATCATCATATCATTCTGTCTTATATTACTTAACAAAGAAAGAAAAAAAAACCGGCTCGTTCGCGGGCGCGAGCCGGCTCCGGTCGTTCACTTAAACACGACCGACACATCACTAGTGTCAGCCCCCCATGGGCGTACTGACAGAGTGGATGGACAGGACACTGACGGCCCCTACACACGGCGGCGTGCGTTGCCGCTTCAACGCTTCTGCCCATTCACTTTGAATGGGGTGACGTCACGATTCGCCGAACTGCATTCTGGGAGCAAAGCGTAGCTTCTCTCGCGGTGCTCGCTGCAAAAGTAGAGCAATGTTCTACTTTTGCCGCCTCGACGGAGGCGTCAGCCAATCGAATCATATGCCAGTGCAAGCTCTAGCCAATCAAACAGCATGCTTGTGTGTCTGGGGCGGGAGATTCATGTGATTGGTTGTTGGTCGAGTTTCAGCCCCCCCCCGCCGGCAGGCGACAACGCATGCCGCCGTGTGTAGGAGCCGTGAGACTGGGTTACTTACTCCAGTTTTACAGCGTCCCTCCTCCATTCAGGGGCATAACGGCCCGTACACACGGCGGCGTGCTAGAAGCTTCAACGCTTCTGCCCATTCACTTTGAATGGGGGTGACGTCACGCTTTGCCGAACTGCATTGTGGGAGCATCGTTTCGCTTTGCTCGCTTCAAAAGTTGAGCAATGTTCAACTTTCGATCAGAGATTCAGGCCCTGTTGCAAAAACAGGCTGTGTCTGTTTTGCACTCTCAGGACAAAGAAAGGGGGCTTTACTCCATGTACTTCCTGGTTTCCAAGAAGACAGGATCATTCAGACCCATTCTGGATCTTCGCAGCCTGAATCAGCACATTGCCTGCAAAAAGTTCCATATGTAAACCAATTACTGGAACTAGGGCAGCCAGGCGATTGGTCCACAACCATCGACCTGAAGGATGCTTACTTTCATGTCGAAAATTGCTCCAAAGCACAGAAAGTATTTGCGTTTTTCCTTCCAGGTGATAGCCTACGAGTACAACAGACTACCGTTTGGCTACTCCCTATCCCCACACACGTTCAGCAAATGTGTGGCCACAGCATTTCAGCCGCTTCGTGACCATGGCGATGGAATGAGGGTTTTGTAATATAACCTCATAGTCATGGCCAGGTCCAGGGACAACCCAGTCTCATGGCATTTCGTGTTCACCAACACGATTTTTAATCTATTGATTCGTGTTCACCAACACGATTTTCCCCTTTTTTTCGTGTTGCACAGCACGATTTTAAAAGCAATGTATTTCTACTGGTAATGACGCTCATGGAAGAACGGCATTCGTTTGTGTCGGCTGCCCTTAAAGGCAATGTGAGCGTCCATTCTCATTGGATAACGGAGAATTGTACACCCGGAAGTAAGTATTCCCCTTACTGTCGATTGATTTTACAGTGATATCTGCACTACTCATCGACTAAAAAACACCAGATTATCCTTGTTAATTACACAACATTGATTTGTTTATATTGTGTGCAATGCTTTTGTATTTTTCCCCTTCGATTCGGAGAAACAAATATTTTTTCGGAGTAAAGGATGGCAGAAGACACTACACTACTCAGAATCCCCAGCTATCGTTTGGACTACACCATGTGCCCTGTTTGACAAACAGCCCTCTACTTGGGGCCCTGTCTGTCCTATGCCGCTCGCTGAAGAGGGTGTAGGACAGGGGTCGGCAACAGGCGGACCGCGGTCCGGATCACCCAGACGCCGACCTATATGGACCCGGACGTATAATCAATACATTAATAGGGGAATTCAATTTTGACGGGGCGATTCTATTTGAACCGCCGCCGACAGGGGGCGAAAGAGACGAGTGAGCGATACAGGGAGAGAAACACAGAAGAAGAGACGAGAGCGCGATACAGGGAGAGAAACACAGAAGAAGAGACAAGAGCGCGGCAGAGAGAAGCGGAGAGGAAAGTGAGTGAAGAGAATAATTAGCGATACAGGGAGAGAAGCGGAGAGGAGAGTGAACAGGCGTTAGCGGCAGACAGGGAGAGACAAATAATTACACATGGCGCTCTCCAAGAAGAGGAAAGAGGACAGTGAGAACAGAGCTTTTAACCCTGAGTGGACGGACTCATTCATGTCCATCCTGCCCACTGGGAGCACAGAACCAGTGTGTCTCATTCAGAGACCGTGGCGCTCATTAAAAGTGCCAAAACGCCACTATGAGATAAAACAAGTGTTTGACCAAACATTCCCTCTCAAGTCAGAACTGAGGTCACAAAATATAAGCAGTCTCAGAGCCCAATATGATCAGTCGACCGAGATCCAAATTAAAACTAAATATCGTTCCAGGGCAGGCTAACCGAGCACCTGCATGTGTGTATGAGAATGGCCCTGACACCATTTCAGCCCAGATTTAAACTCCTGGCAGCACAAGCTCCAGCTCAATTCTCGCACTGAATACAAACAAACAAGTGAGTGAGGGACTGCAATATAAGAGGGAAAGAAAGAGACATTTTCAAACTTTTCAATTGTTATGATGTAAAGACTGATATTGTTCTATAATCGGCTGAAACTGTTAAGTCATGATGTGAAACGTGTCACGATCTGTCCGTGTTGTGTTTTGTCTGTCTGTTTCTGTCTTTGGTTTCCTGTTTTATTTTGTAAAGTGTTCACCCCCCGTTCCTGCCTGTCGCTTTTTGTCTGTTTTCCCTCCCTGATTTACCCGATTGTGTTCACCTGGTGTCCCTGTGTTTTCTCCTCCCTCCTCACCTGTGTCTTGTTTGTGTGATTAGTCTTGTGTGTATTTAAGTTCTGGTTTTTTCTGTCTGTCTTTGTCGGTTCGTCTTGTGTCATGTCCTGGTCTTCGGTGAGTGTTCTGTTCTGTCTTTGTGATCAATTTAGCCTTGAAATAAAGGAGTCATTTTTTGTCACTATAATCTGCATTTGGGTCCTGCTTCCCACACACACCGTAACATTACGAACCGACCAATAATGGACCCAGCAGATGATCCTTTTGAAAGGGAGCTGCTTTCATTCACCTACTTGCTGGCTTGCAGCTATGGTGAATGGAGGGGAGCGTCCGGAGTTCAGCAGCGAGAGGCAGCTCTGGCAGAGGCTCGCCAGATGGCTAAGGAGAAGCCAGGCTTGGTGAAATTCTTACCTGGCTGGATTTTGGATTTCCTCTCGGTGTGTTATCCCCTGCCTGCTAGCCCCAGGCATGCTAGCTCCATGTCTCCCAATTCCCAACCTGGCACCATACGCCTTGGTGGGTTCCGCCTGAAGTCAAACCGTGCTTCTGCCCCAGTTCCTGCTCCTGTCCAGGAGTTGTATTACGGAACTCGTCTGGCTTATGGAGGTCCACGGAGTATTCAGGCGGCTGCTAAGAGGAGTCGTCGCAAGGCCAGGTTAGCCCGAGCCCCAGCAGCCATGGTTCCGGCTACAGAACCGGCCCACACAGCGATGGTTCCGGCCCCAGTTCTGGCCCCAGCAGCCATGATTCCAGCCCCAGTACAGGCCCCAGCAGCCATGGCTTCATGCTCCAGTACCGGCCCACGCAGCTTTAATTCCATACTCCATTACCTGTCTTACACAGCCAGGGTCCAGGCTTCCGCTCCGCGCCCAACAGCCAGGGTTCCAGCCCCAGTTCTGGCCCCAGCAGCCATGGTTCCGGCCCCAGTTCCAGCCATAGTTCCGGCTCAAGTACCAGCCCCATCAGTCATGGCCCCGACTCCAGCTCCTCGTTACCGGCCGACTCCAGCACCTCGTCTGCTGCTGGCTCTCCAGCCGACGCCAGCACCCCGTGTCCTGTCGGCGTACCGGCCGACTCCAGCACCTCGTCTCTTGTTGGCCCCCCAGCCAACTCCAGCTCCCCGTGTCCTGTCGGCGTACCGGCCGACTCCAGCACCTCGTCTCTTGTTGGCTCCCCAGCCAACACCAGCTCCCCGTGTCCTGTCGGCGTACCGGCCGACGCCAGCTCCTCGTGTCCTGTCGGCGTACCGGCCGACTCCAGCACCCCGTGTTCTGTTGGCGAACCAACTCTCTCAAGTTTCCCCTCCAGACACTTCTCAAGTCCCCTCTCAGGTCCCCTCTCCAGTGTCCTCTCGAGTCACCTCTCAAGTTTCCCCTCAGGTCTCCTCTCGAGTTCCCTCTCAAGTCCCCTCTCAGGTCCCCTCTCGAGTCACCTCTCGAGTTCCTTCTCGAGTCCCTTCTCAGGTCTCCTCTCGAGTTACCTCTCGAGTCTCCTCTCGAGTTCCCTCTCAAGTCCCTTCTCAGGTCCCCTCTCGAGTTATCTCTCGAGTCAACTCTCCAGTGTCCTCTCGAGTCACCTCCCAAGTCAACTCTCCAGTGTCCTCTCGAGTCACCTCTCAAGTTTCCCCTCAGGTCTCCTCTCGAGTTCCCTCTCAAGTCCCCTCTCAGGTCCCCTCTCGAGTTACCTCTCGAGTCACCTCTCGAGTTCCTTCTCGAGTCCACTCTCCAGTTTCCTCTCAAGTTCCCTCTCAAGCCCTCTCTCGAGTCCCCACTCAAGCCCCTACTCATGTCCAGTTGGCGGTCCCGCAGACTAGTCTTCTGCCGGGGGTCCTGCCAACCCCATGTCCTGTACCGTTGGAGGTTCCGCTGGGGGTCCTGCCAGCCTCATGTCCTGTCCAGTTGGAGGTCCCGCAGACTAGTCTTCTGCCGGGGGTCCTGCCAACCCCATGTCCTGTCCAGTTGGAGGTCCCGCAGACTAGCCCTCTGCCGGGGGTCCTGCCAACCCCATGTCTTGTCCAGTTGGAGGTCCCGCAGACTAGTCTTCTGCCGGGGGTCCTGCCAACCCCATGTCCTGTACCGTTGGAGGTTCCGCTGGGGGTCCTGCCAACCTCATGTCCTGTCCAGTTGGAGGTCCCGCAGACTAGTCTTCTGCCGGGGGTCCTGCCAACCCCATGTCCTGTCCAGTTGGAGGTCCCGCAGACTAGCCCTCTGCCGGGGGTCCTGCCAACCCCATGTCCTGTCCAGTTGGAGGTCCCGCAGACTAGCCCTCTGTCGGGGGTCCTGCCAACCCCATGTCTTGTCCAGTTGGAGGTCCCGCAGACTAGCCCTCTGCCGGGGGTCCTGCCAACCCCATGTCCTGTCCAGTTGGAGGTCCCGCAGACTAGCCCTCTGTCGGGGGGTCCTGCCAACCCCATGTCTTGTCCAGTTGGAGGTCCCGCAGACTAGCCCTTTGCCGGGGGTCCTGCCAACCCCATGTCTTGTCCAGTTGGAGGTCCCGCAGACTAGTCTCCTGCCGTGGGTCCTGCCAACCCTTTGTCCTGTCCCGTTGGAGGTCCCGCCGACTACGCTCCTGCCGGGGGTCCTGCCAACCCTATGTCCTGTGCCGTTGGAGGTCCCGCCGTCTACTCTCCTGCCGGGGGTCCTGCCAATCCTATGTCCTGTGCTGTTGGAGGCCCCGCCGACTACTCTCCTGCCGGGGGTCCTGCCAACCCATGTCCTGTCCCGTTGGAGGTCCCGCCGACTACGCTCCTGCCGGGGGTCCTGTCAACCCTATGTCCTGTGCCGTTGGAGGTCCCGCCGTCTACTCTCCTGCCGGGGGTCCTGCCAATCCTATGTCCTGGGCTGTTGGAGGCCCCGCCGACTACTCTCCTGCCGGGGGTCCTGCCAACCCTGTGTCCTGTCCCGTTGGAGGCCCCGCCGACCACTCCCCTGCCGGGGGTCCTGCCAACCCTTTGTCCTGTCTCGTTGGAGGTCCCGTAGTCCACCCTCCTGCTGGGGGTTCTGCCAACTCCTGGTCCTCTTCCGTGGGGGATCCTGCCGAAGCCTGTCCCGCCGGCTCCGGTTCCTGTCCGGCCGACACCGGGTCCTGCCCGGCCTCCGGAGCTGTCTGGTCTTCGCCCTCATGCTCGGCCCCCTGAGTTCGCCCGCTGTGGCCTTCGCCCCACCATGGACTCTGCCCTGCCCCCGGGCCGTCCGCCCGAGTTCCCCACCTTAGACTCTGCCTTGCCCCCCGGGCCGTCCGCCCGAGACCCCCACCTTGGACTCTGCCTTGCCCCCGGGTCGTCCGCCCGAGTTCCCCTCCATGGTCTCTGCCTTGCCCCCGGGCCGTCCGCCTGAGTTCCCCACCTTGGATTCTGCCTTGCCCCCGGGCCGTCCGCCCGAGTTCCCCACATTAGACTCTGCCTTGCCCCCGGGCCGTCCGCCCGAATCCCCCTTTTTTGAACTCTGCCTTGCCCCGGGCCGTCCGCCCGAGATCCCTTCCTGGTCCTCTGCTGTGCCCCTGGGCGGTCAGCTCAGTCCCGTCCTCCGGACCCCCTCCACCCACCCTGCTTGAGTTTTTGGACTTTTGTTTTTTTTTGGGGACGTCTGGGATCCGTCCCTTGAGGGGGGGGTTCTGTCACGATCTGTCCGTGTTGTGTTTTGTCTGTCTGTTTCTGTCTTTGGTTTCCTGTTTTATTTTGTAAAGTGTTCACCCCCGTTCCTGCCTGTCGCTTTTTGTCTGTTTTTCCCTCCCTGATTTACCCGATTGTGTTCACCTGGTGTCCCTGTGTTTTCTCCTCCCTCCTCACCTGTGTCTTGTTTGTGTGATTAGTCTTGTGTGTATTTAAGTTCTGGTTTTTCTGTCTGTCTTTGTCGGTTCGTCTTTGTGTCATGTCCTGGTCTTCGGTGAGTGTTCTGTTCTGTCTTTGTGATCAATTTAGCCTTGAAATAAAGGAGTCATTTTTTGTCACTATAATCTGCATTTGGGTCCTGCTTCCCACACACACCGTAACATTACGAACCGACCAATAATGGACCCAGCAGATGATCCTTTTGAAAGGGAGCTGCTTTCATTCACCTACTTGCTGGCTTGCAGCTATGGTGAATGGAGGGGAGCGTCCGGAGTTCAGCAGCGAGAGGCAGCTCTGGCAGAGGCTCGCCAGATGGCTAAGGAGAAGCCAGGCTTGGTGAAATTCTTACCTGGCTGGATTTTGGATTTCCTCTCGGTGTGTTATCCCCTGCCTGCTAGCCCCAGGCATGCTAGCTCCATGTCTCCCAATTCCCAACCTGGCACCATACGCCTTGGTGGGTTCCGCCTGAAGTCAAACCGTGCTTCTGCCCCAGTTCCTGCTCCTGTCCAGGAGTTGTATTACGGAACTCGTCTGGCTTATGGAGGTCCACGGAGTATTCAGGTGCTTCCCACACACACCGTAACAAAACGGTTAACAAAGAAAAAGGGGAACTCAAGCTGCTGCTACACTTTATTTTATCTAAAATTAAGCACTTTTAAGATGCACATATTTTCAAAAGCTATTTTATTTATTTTCTCAGTTTTATTTATTTTTATTTTTAAATGCAGCCCGAGAGGAACATTACACCTATCCACAGTATTTACTGTATATCTGTATAGTTCAATGTTATTTGACAATAAATATTGTTGTTTTTGAATTGTACTTTCTTTATTTGATTGGCAGTCAGTTGTTGATTACATGCAGACGTTGATAAATCTACAGCTACTTCAATATATATCACAGTAATTCATAAAGTTAGACATTTTGAAGTTCCGGACCTTTGCATGGTGAGATTTTCTCTAACTGGACCTCATTGAATTTTAGTTGATTGAATACCCCTGGTGTAGGATGACAGTCAGGAGGCGTGGCCGCCTTATATATGGTGGGCTTGCGCACGCATTCAGGTAGGCCCGCCCCGAAGGGCCGGCTACTTTTATAGATATCTCAGAGTAGGTGAATGCTCACATATGGTTAAGAGGTAGTACCCATAGAGTCCAGTAGAGGACTCCGCCTGTGCTTATATAACTAGGGTTGCAATACGTAACCCCCCGTTTCTATACATATATAAAGTTCACACATAACGTCTGCTGGTAGTGCAATACTAGACTTCTTTTGCACAAATATTTGCACGATTGATTGTTATCTGATAAAAAAGCTCGGGAAAAGAAAGAAAAAGCGATTTACCAAGCTAATCTCCCCCCCCCCCCAATTTGGGATACACCCTTTTTTATATAATTAAAAATTTTTGCTGCCTTGATATCTCATTTGGGATGGGCCAAATAGATGGCCTGACAGAAAAACTAAACAAAAATAAATAAATGAATGAATATGTAAATGTCTTCGTTGCAGGACAAACAAAGGAATTCTGATTCTGATGTAGCTGTTTTCTTACCTCTCTGCTTGGGCTGCTCTAATGTGAATTTCCCCTATTGGATGTTAATGATTTAAGAAGACTTACATTGTCCTCAAGCTGTGACAACTCATTTGAACAGATAAAGACTTGTGGATATAGACATCATCATTTCATATGAGTGGTAGCAGTATTTGTATTGTAATGTTTTTATGGGTGGACTTGTTTCCCATTCCCATAACATTTGTGAAACCCTAATGACTAGTGATTCAGTAAAAAAACAACCATAATGTCATCATAGTTGGGAGGAGCTGGAGTGAGTGAATTAAGTCGCTCTCACGCACACGCACGGGCGCGCACACGTGAACTACAGTATCTACTGTACTTGCTGAATGAGCCAATAAAAAAAGGGGGATTAACAACCCATTAAACATTCCTCTCGCGCGACTTAACCGCCTGAATCACCGCGAAGTTTCCTGCTATTTTGTATTTTGGTGGTAGGCAGCGGGCAGCAACAACCCGTGGAGACTAGTCCAAGAAAGGTGGAGACTCCTGGGTTAACTTCCTGACAATAATCTTGAAGCACCACCAGGAGGGAAGCGGGGACGCTGCTGCTGCTGGGTCAAGGACTAATGGATATACGGCTAACTCTACTTCTTTTTCGGCAGTGAATCGACACTTTTGTTGATTACATCTACCTGGCTTGTTAGCTAGCTAGCAGTGAGGCTGCTGCTGCTGGATAAGACATTCCTAACGTTTGATAGCGAGGCGGTGCGAGAGGAGGAATGGGTGAGTTTTCCATGATGTGGCGCTTGTGTTGTGTTTAACTCCTACTTCTTGACTCGACTTACAAAGCAAGTCGAACACTCGTGAGTCATTTAACCAAATGTCAGTGACATAAACCATGCTATCAGTGTTTGCCGGGAAGGGTATAAAATGTGCAAGCCAGTTTGCTAGCTTGTTAGCCTAGCCAGCTAGCTGCCTGGATAACTGGATAACGCCACCTCCATCCTTGGATTTTTACTGCAGGTTTAGCTAATGTTAACATGAGCTACCTCATTTAAAATGTCTACACAGTCTATCTTAAACGACCATATGCCCCAAAACTACTGTAATATAAGTTGCTTGAAGTTTCTAGGTTATTCATGTGACAGTTTGTGCTCTGTTTTACAAAGTTAGAGCTCATTGCAGAAGCATTAGGCGTCGACAGAACTCCACAGACAGGAAACTCCATATGGCAAGTTAGCTTCTTCTCATAACTTTAGTATGTGTTAACTTCCTCTTTGACATTTGCGTGGGTCTGATTTTAAGAAATATGTAAATTGAATTGTGCAGAATGTGTCCAGACTGTGTGCTGACTTGCATTCCTTTCTGACGGTGACAGTCTACTGTCAGTGGTGGAATGTAATAAGGTCCATTTATTTAAGTACTGTACTTAAGTATGATTTTTTTTTTACCTAGTATTTGCTTTTATGCTACTTTACACTTCTACTCCACTACATGTATCTGTCAATTATAGTTACCTTGCACATTACAATGATTAGCTTATACGAAAAATATAAATTAACAAATAAATAAACATTGACATCATTATAGTTTAAAATAACCAACATCAGCATACAAAGGAAATACAATTAGCTCCACCTTTTTAATAGATGTGGCACACTAATGCATCAATAATCAAAATCCCCATGTTTAATATATGTGATACTGAAATTGACTATTACGCATAATAAATCAGTTTACCTTTGTGACTTCAATTCTTTTTTCAAATGTATTATTGCTACTTTACTTAAGTATACGAATTTAGTACTTTTACCACCACTGCTTATTCTAAGTCCCTAAAGTCAAATGGATGTTATGCTTAGTTTATATCCACTTTACATTGGAACAAAATGGACTCAGAACCTTTTTTGGGGTGGACTCATGACCCTATCTTCAATAGGGTATTACATGTACCTGCTCCTTAAGATGAAGGATTCCGTTTCTTATGCTGACATCATGTAATCAGGGCATTTCACTACCACACTTGAACACCTTGTAGTAACAATCAAAGATGGTTTCTATCTGTGATGCACATGTTTAAAAATAACCTGGTCGCAGAGAGTGGTTGTGATGACTACACTCTGATCTATGTCCAATCCATTAGATTTGAACAAAGTGCTGTACATCAACCACTGTATAAAAACATAGCATACATACATAAGAAACAGACAGGACATGAAACAAATGTCAAACACGAGGCAATGAAAGCAGATCAGAAGCCACAGACTGTCAGTGTATTGCACACGTCTACTGTATCATGAAACCAGCCTCATGCATCTTGTCGGATGTGCTCTCTGCGGTTTCTGTGGTTGTTTGCAGTAAGACTTGTTCAAGAGCTGTGCTATGCAGTTAAACAGGTTATAAGCCCAGCCTTGCTTAGCCTTCAGATGGGTACATGAAGAGGGTGTTTTTGACATGCTAAAAACCAAGTTGCTGTTGCTTACTTAGTAATTAGAGACATATGAAACTGAATTAGCAAATAGTATACAAAAACATACTGAAATGTTATTACAGAAAAAAGTGTTATAAAGAATGATATTGTTTAGGAGTAAAACTGACCTCCCATTATAATATTCGACAATCACTCCATATGCAAATCGACCACAACAGGCTACTTTACCAGTGTCTATTTATAGGAAGCTAGTTTCACTTGTCATTCTTTGTATTGTTCTTAGGTATGCCTCTCCTGAGGTGGCTCATTGGGGAACATATCTCAGTTCTGTTAGAACATGTCTGAGCTGTGTGTGGCTTTGTGAGCTCCTCATGTAGCTAGCTGTATACTTAGCTTCATGCAAACATCATGCATCTTGCTACTGGTGGTTGAAAGATACACATTAGGGCTGTCAGTCCATTAAAATAGTTAATTGCATGATTGTCCATAGTTAATCGCAAATTAATCGCAAATGTTTTATCTGTTCTAAATTTACCTTAGAGGAATATTTTTCTAGTTTTTAATACTCTTATCAACATATGAGTGGACACATATGCTTTATGCTAATGTTTATTATCATTTGAACAATGACAAATATCCTCATGAATATTAAACACAACAACCTCTGAACATTACAAATATCCACCTCAATTCAACCTGGAACCTCTCTCATTCAATAGTGTGTGTGTGTGTGTGTGTGTGTGTGTGTGTGTGTGTGTGTGTGTGTGTGTGTGTGTGTGTGTGTGTGTGTGTGTGTGTGTGTGTGTGTGTGTGTGTGTGTGTGTGTGTGTGTGTGTGTGTGTGTGTGTGTGTGTGTGTGTGTGGTGTGTGTGTGTGTGTGTGTGTGTGTGTGTGTGTGTGTGTGGTGTGTGTGTGTGTGTGTGTGTGTGTGTGTGTGTGTGTGTGTGTGTGTGTGTGTGTGTGTGTGTGTGTGTGTGTGTGTGTGTGTGTGTGTGTGTGTGTGTGTGTGTGTGTGTGTTGTGTGT
Organism: Harpagifer antarcticus; assembly: GCA_902827135.1. NCBI lineage: Eukaryota > Metazoa > Chordata > Actinopteri > Perciformes > Harpagiferidae > Harpagifer > Harpagifer antarcticus. The sequence continues at coordinate 1,899,343 of CADEHL010001068.1, forward strand.
GTGTGTGTGTGTGTGTGTGTGTGTGTGTGTGTGTGTGTGTGTGTGTGTGTGTGTGTGTGTGTGTCACCTCAAGGCATATGCTCGAACGGGAGCTGCCTGGACGCTGCAATCATGTTGCGCACTATCCGTGCTGAGTGTGCTGACTTTTCGTACAATGTCCCACTTTTTACGCTTCCTGCATAAAGTCAAGATCTCGGCGAAATGTCGCTCCTCTGTTTTCATTTAAACCGCTCCTTATATCCGTTAGCGCAGCTAGCTAGCACCAGATGCTAACAACAACAATACACGTAAGGTCTTTCTCTCGAGCCACACATACACACACCCTCCCGGTCCTCCCGATAGCCAGTCGGTGCCTGCCGGTGAGCGTGGAAGTGTGGTCTGCCGCAAGCGGGCAGCAGGAGCGGGGCTGTCAGCATCAGCTTGTAGATGGTATTTTAAACTCGATGCGCTCTGAAACTACGGGGCGGCCGAGGAAAAAAAATACACATGCGTTAATTGCAGTTAAAATAATTAGTGGCGTTAATTTTGACAGCCCTAATACAAATGTATCAGCCATCTGGACTTTTGATTCATAGCATTAGGTTGTTGGAAATACTGGTGCTTTGTCTGGTCTGTACTCCATTCATCAGTCTTGTAGGGCTGTGCCCGAATATCCGAATATTCGTTTGTTGGAGTACTATTCGGGTTTCACTCTCGTTATTCGGGTATTCGCTGCTGATTACTACCGAATATCCGGAGCCCAGAAAATGGTATTCGGGACAGCCCTAAAGTCTTGTATTGTTTTTTTGCATTTTCTTTTCCTTATATTTTCATAGTGGATAGTACAGAGCAAAAAGTGAATGAGAGGAGAAAGAGAGCGAGGATGACATGCAACAAAGGTCCCCAGCGAGAAATGAACTGGGGCTATTGTGATTAGATAGACAAGTTATTTAACCTGGAGGCTACAATGCCCCAGTAACTGTTCTGTTTCCATAGGCCACTTCCCTACAGGATTCTAAGAACTTCAGGAACAAAGACTGGACATGTGCCACAATGTCTGATTGAATAATAACCTCACTGGCCTCAACCAATATTTACTGTATGTGGTTTGTGTTGTTTCCCCTTTACTGATGAAGGTCAGTTTACCTAGTTCTGTTAATCTGGTACTTAACAGTTAATTCATTTATAACAACAGTAACCTAATAATATGGTTAAGACATATTTTGCATGCACACACGCAACAGAAAACGATAAGACACTGACTAATAAGGAACTATTACCAACCTTTAGTGAGGTAAAAACAACACCTTGATCACTGACCTCACATGTGTGCTGTGGGAACTCTCTATTTGATGATGAACTGAATCCTGCATGTTACTACAGCTTTATGTGATGCATTTGTCACAATTGATCAGAAACGAAACTGCTTCAGGGAGTGCCAAACTCCAAATGAGAGAACATGTCAGGCAGATTTTAACCTCTTTACACCAGCCACCTTTGCATCTTAAATGTGATACAATGTGGAAGTCCACACAGAGTGTCCACCTAAACACGCTATGGCTGCAGGTATTGTTTTAATACTTTTTATATTGGTCTATAAAACATGTAAAACCCATTTCTGGAGCCAAATGTGACATCAGATATCTTGTTTTGTCTCACAGTGAAATATGTCACAATTACTGTAATGGAGGACATGTGAAAGCAGAACATCCTGAAATAAGAAAGCTGGAACTAATCCTTATTAAGCAGTTTGGCTTGGGAAAGTACTTTAATTATAAAAATAGTTGCCGATTAATTTCCTAAAAGATTGACTTGTTTTAATTTGACTAATTGTTTTCAACTCTATCATTTCTGACCTTTTATGATCTGGGGCATTTGTGCGTTCCCTCCATGCGGAACAGAGTGCTAGACCTCAGGATAAAGGACTGTTAGCTGTTTGGACAGCTTCAATGTGGAAATGCATGTGAATATTATACTCTGATATCCAATAGAACATCTCACTCTTTGTTGTTGAAGGAGCCCTTGACATGCTAAACTTCCTGTTAAAAAACGTCATCACCTCACCACTCAATTTGCGTCTCGTCTCAGACTTCATGTTTGTTTGCACATGCCTTTTGTTTGCTCATAGAACTATTGGTTGTGTTTTATGTGAGAGGAAAGGTTTGATAATGTTGCCCAGACGTAGCTCCCTGGTGTGTAATGTGTGAGGGCGTTGGTGACATGTTCAGAGGCTATCCTCACGGCCTGTGAACAAGAGGAGTTAGTGCCATTGAGAATAGCAACAGCTCTCTGTCCTCTCCCTCGTTTGATTTCTCTTGGTAACACTTTGCCCTTCGTATCGGCTAGCTCTCAGATCAGTGGGAAGGAATGCAGTTATGAGTTTCCTCTTTAATGATTGAGTGGGAAAAGCAAAGAGAACACACTGACACACTGCCTGCCTGGCAATCAAATTGCCTGCGTGGCCTTGAGTATTCCCCCCCTTTCTTTTTCTGCCTTCCTTCCTCTCCCCCACCTCTGCATCCCCCGTTACATCCTCCTGTCTGTCACTGGCTTATACAAGAGCCATATTGTTCAAACTCTTTACCTGGAAGCATTGTGTTGGGAGAGGAAAACAATAACCTGGAAGTTCCTGTCCTTCTGCTGAACCCTGACCCGGCACTCAGACAGGAAGTACATTTGCAAGCTCAGTTTAATTCCTACACTTCAGAGACTCCAAAACTTCCCTTTATAGACTTTCAAATATGTCCACTGACTCACTTTTATTTCAAAGACCACTGTGTCGTTTGGTAATTGACACTTTGGCGAGGAGAAAGAAAGATAAAATGTAACTGATAAGAAGAACTCAACTCAAAACAAGAGTGGGCATGATCAAGGTATGCTGAAGAGTAGGGCTGTGCAATTAATCGTATTTTAATCTCGATTTTGGCTTGTAACGATTACGTAAACAACGTAATTTGTGTCAGTTGAATTATACTTAAAGTTCAGGGTAATCAACTGTTAAATACATATTTTTCAATCAATGGATGTTTTCAAAGTAAATGGATAATTGTTTTTCATAATCATGATATAAATGATTGACCAAAATAATAATTGTAGATAATTCTGACTAAATACGGTACTTGCACTTAGGATAAGTGTAATGTGTCCATTGATACAGCGGCATTCTGTGGGGATCTGGTGATTCTCCTGAATCCAGCTGCTGCACAAGGTACCGTATTTGGGCCAAAATACCAAATCTCTTTACCAAAGTAAAAACATTTTAAATCAATAAATTCAATATAATTCAACATGCGCTCCTTTTAAAAAGAACTTAAAAGTTATCATGTTATAATTATACATTACTTTTTTAAAGATTAAGTTTGACCTTCACTATAATGTTGTACTTTATCTTCGTCAAATAAACATCTTTACCAAAAATGTTTTTACATACCCAGCTGCCAATCAATATCACCTACGATAACAGCAGACAACATCTTACGTTAACTAGCTTCCAATTTCAATGGTGATTTTTGGTGTTTACAGTATAGCATTGTCAGGGAAAATTGTGTTCTCTTGACACGGCATAGTGGGTTTGGTCAATAAATGATCACAAAAAGTCAAGTGTTTGCTGGGCGATTGTTTGGTTGAGGGAAATGGAAAGAGTGGTGGATACAGTGACAGCAAACAGCTGGTCCAGGCAGCAAGGCCAGGCGTGTTTGATTTAGCAACCAATAAGCAGAATAACATTTCAATGTATTTTCTTTTAAATGTCACAGGCAGTATCTTTGCTTCCTGTGACTTTGAAAACAAGAACCTACACATTTTCAGAATCAACTATTGCTTCTTGTGACATATTTAAAAAATGATACCCTTTTTAAAAAACAATCAAAATAATTCTAAGGCAGTAGAGCATGTGAATAAAAGCCATACAGATTTAGAAGTATAATCTTGTTAATTAATATCTTACCAGGACTGGAGGAACACTTCATTAAGATAAGCTATTTACATGTTCACACTTCTCTTTCTTCATGTCATACTGGATTAGTTTGAGCAGTGATGTAAGCACATTTTTTAAATTTGCCTCTTGGAAGTGAATACATTATAAGTATAGACGCAATTCCTAACCCCAAGCAGCTGGTATATTATCTTCTGTCTGCTAAGTCAGCAAGCTGCGACCATCTGCAAGAGCACTTGTATTTGCAGCATGCATAACAGAGACTGGGTCCCTATGCCTATGAAGAACACATCTTAACGTTTGTTGTTGTTGTTCCATGGTTAATGGCAGGGATCAAAACATTTCCCAATCATTTTAGCACACAGTGAAACGCTAGTTGAGAGCAGAGTTTCTGAAAAGTAGAATGTAAAGACAGACTGAGCATGTTTCAGGCCCATGGTACTATGTGGTCTCCTCTGATCCCTCCCCTTTCACCCAGCTGCAGGCAAATATGTCAGGAATCCTCAGCCGCCACTCCCCAGGGCCGAGGTGTCAGTCCGCTGTTAAAGGAGTTGGCAGGTTTCCTAGTGTGTGTTTGGGTGTACTGCTTTTTTCTCTTTATAAACCTGTTGACAGTGCCACATAATCCTTCAGGTAGTTTCTTGGCAGTGTGGTTTGTATCAAGGTAAATGGGAAAAATAAATTCTCCCTGTGCATTGTAAGAGCCAACCACTTTTCTTTATTGCTATCATGCAGGGTTTACTGCCAAGTAGGTTTACACAAACGACAAGGAAATTGCTTTAATATATTGTAATTCTTGTACATAAACACAATGAGAGGAAAATGTGTTAAAAAAGGAGCGAATATCTTAGCAGCATATCTACTACATAAAAGAAGAAGCGGCTGCTGAATTCCCTAATACTTTGCTCACTGCTCAAATCTACTGGTTAAAGAAAGAGCCAATTATTTAACCACATCACATTTCAACGTTGCTGAATATGATGCCTGATGTAAAAGTAACGCTCTTATTAACTACTCAGAATAAATCCAGAATCAAACATCTGACCTTGAACTAAGGTCAGGTGTTATCCAGAGCTTTAGATTGTGTCATGTTTATTTGATGTATGCACATTATTCTTACATGATTTCTTCATACACGTCTTGAATAACGTTAGCAAATGTAATATTTTCAAGATGTCAATAAACTCTGGACACTGTTGCCAGAAGACTCAAGTACCTCATTCTCAGGTTACTTTCTCATCTCTTTCTTTGACAGACTTTTGCCTCTTAGCTTCTTGACCTATTTCTTCATTAACGGCAGGACAGCAGAACAACTCTTGCGGCGATGTTGTGGCTGTTGCTTGGCCTTATGATGTTGTTGTGATTTCAAGCTGTACATCTTCTCACGTTCAACAATACGCTCAGATTTGAATGGAATTAAAGAGGAATATGATTTAGTAATTTCACATCAGGGACTTCTTCTGACTGTACTAAATATTTGACAAGTCATAGTGTGTCTGCATCATACTGTACTCGTGTACAGTCTAGCAGGCCTTCTGACCCATATCCACACTGATACATTTACACTAATGTAGCTACGGAGAGATGCATGCAAGCCAGCTTCCTGCTCTAGCAATGAACATGTTTGTATTCAATCGGAGGGGTGTCACAATTTTGATTCTATATTCAAATCTATCAAAAATAATAAGCTTTGATTTTGATCATCTAAATAAAAAGCAGGATCAGCGTTTCCCCCAGTATTTTCATTTCTTTCAACTCGCAACTACTTGCAACAATAACATTGAATTAAAACGACACAACCAAAGATCTATAAAGAGAACTTTACTACAGTGTTGGAGGTGGGGTCCCTTGAGAGTTTATCAGTGCCGCCGCATAACGCCAAAATGGCCTGTTTCTCGAGAATACAAATTCCTGGATCCTCCGGCGATCTTCGGCATCCATTGGGCACATGGAGCATTCGCTATGGTGTGTTCCTTAAGCCCCGCCTCGAATTCGCTCCGTCAATGCCGCTCTTGGCTCAGTCAAATGAATGCAGATGGAAAATAACTCTTAGTCTAATAAGAAAATAATTCTGCTTTTTATGGCATTTTACAACTTTTAGGATCTAGTGATTCAAATCAGGACTATTCAAGTGTTCGTCCTGGGTATTTTATTAGCAGACTTTTCCTTGCTTGTAGTGCTCATGAAATTTAGATTCTCAGTTTTTCCCTTCATTAGTCAATCAAATATTTAGTCAGGAATCCCCCTTCTGCTGCCTGAATGCAGCGAACCAGCAGGAAGTTTGCTCCACACACACACACACACACACACACACACACACACACACACACACACACACACACACACACACACACACACACACACACACACACACACATAGACTGTTTTTGGCTGTGTTTAATGCGTTTAGAAAAGCATTTCCTCCGTTTTAGGTCTTATATAACTATGTTGCATTGTTAGTGGAGCTCGGGATGCATATGACATTAAAGCCTTTGAATCTTAAGGAACAAACCAAGAACACTTTGTCCACTGCTTCACTGCTGGTATAACACAGGCCAACACACACCACTCATTGCACTCATTCAGTAGCAGCCAGTTTGTGGGAAACATTTCTGACAACTGGACATGTGACCATTAGAGTTTAGTTCAAACAGCTTTCCCAAAGACTTTTTTTACCCAGACCACTTTCATGTGACGTAAATGTTGATTGCGGACTGAGATCAACCTGCACATCTCACTTCTCCGCATCAGTGGAAATGTTTTTTGATCATATCTGAAACCTTTCAGAGGCAGTATTTCTCAGCTGGCACATGTTTATCCTTCTGCAACTTGACAATAAAGGTGCAACAGAGTACAGATTGCAGATTCTCTATGTGAAATATCCGCCGATACACAGCCAATTGATATCTATAATTCTGTTGTTGTATTACTATGTTATATCAGCTAATATAGAATGCTGTGCTACGACAGCTGCTAACGGCAAACATTAAGTAGCTCTTCTAGAGATTTCAACAATCCAATGTAATGGACGGGGGAAGGCAAGTAACTGATACTTTCGGTACCTAGTCATTATTCTGAAAGTGTGGTGATACTTCTTTATCTACAGTCCTGCAGATACTGTAGGAACTGTAGGTACTGTTGGAGCTTGAGATATTTGGCCCCCTGTCATCCTGGGGTTGATGCAAATGTGTAAACTCAATATCAATGTGACCCAATTGTCAGAACAACAAATCTTAAATGTATCCGAATGAAAGCTAGTCATTCTTTATTGGTTGGGAACAGCGTTTCTGCCAGGGGGGCGTCTTGCCATCATTTGACGCCCTTATTCAGCTCGGGACTCCCTGAACTCGAGCCGAGGGCGTCCAAAAATATTAATAATTCGAGAGAAGATCGAGAGTTTTTATCGCTTGAAATTACGAAAAGGAAAAAGGACAAGGAAATCCCTCTGTTGGAGGGGCAAAAGAGTCTGGTGGGATTCTTTTCGGAGTATTGAAGATCGTTTCCCCGATATCGAAGGTGCCTGCTACAGGACAACACGGAACGTGCACGATTTGGACGCGATAAGCAGGGAGGGGGGTTTAAGTGGAGCACGCGCGTGAGCCGGAGCCTCGCAGCGGCGAAACTGAGGCTCCGTGGTAAACTGTGGTAACATGAAGAGACGTTTGGGAGCCGAAACAGCCGGCGTTTTAAGAGAGTCGAGCCAAATGATCCGGCTCACCAACGTAAACAGAAAGTATCAATAAGGGACGGCTCAAGTCGAAATTCGGAACCCCCCACCCCCGCTCTCGGGGTTGACGCCCTCTCAGCCCTGTTCTGGCGGAAACACTTGTTGGGAAGTTCAGGAAGTTTCATAGAGTTGCATAAGGGTGCATTCAAGCTCTGTTAAATATGACGTGAGGGCAAAGGTAAATAATAATGTTACAATGATTTGTTCAACTGCAATCTTGTAACATTTTGTTTTTTGGCCAGACACTTGCAACATTAGACAGGGGTTTGAAAACACTTTGTATTCATCACAATACATTTATTATATAAAGAGGGAATTATAACCCGTTTAACTTTCCTTGAAAAAACACTATTTTAAGAGTTGAGGTTGAAATACATGGGATTTATTGTTTATTTTTTAACCCTGGTGGAATTTCAATATTATTGGTATTGACCACTAAATCTGTTCATTTAGATGCACTTTACATTCATTTAAATAAATAGGAACTTAAAGGAAAAACACTTTTGTGGACCACAATAGCTTAAGTGAAACTTATACGTGTTTTCAAGATAAGACAAGTGAGCACAAATCTAAACATTGTGTTTTAATCTGTGTATACTGTTTAGAGGTGATTTAAGTGTGTGAGATACTGCTCTCCTCAGGCAGGGTGTGTGTGTGTGTATGCTTGCTGAGGTGCTGTAATGTGTGTGGTTACAGAAAGTCCCTCTGCTCCACATCCAATTAAGATGCCCAGTTAACTCAGCAGAGTATGACTCCATGTTTTGTTTACTACAGCAGACCATATCTCTTCCTGTGGTTACATGGACAGATAGTCCCAAATTACTGTCTGGGGCCTTGGTTTAGCTATGTGTATTGCTCAACTTGTGTTGGGTTTTCCACGCTTTGTGTCTAGACTGTTGGTCTAAAGCAGGGGTAGCCAACACGGTGCCCACGGGCACTTAGTCGCCCGCAGGGGCAACGTGAGTCGCCCGTGGGGCATGTTCTAAAAATAGCTTGCAAAGCAAATGTAAAAAATACACAAAACAAAAAAGGAAATGTAATTAAAAGAATCTGCCCTATGCATAAACGAAACCTCAATCGTAGCGAACTCTATCTACTTACTACAACTACCCCTCCCCCCACCCCACAATGAATATCGACCAATCACGTTATTGCTTGATTTGCGGGACCAGCGTTGCAGTCGGGAAGAAAAGCAATGTGGAGCGGCAGCTCCCCGCTTCATAAGGAGTGTGACCGTGATTTTCCTTCTGGCAGATTCTACACAACACATCAGCCCCATTTAACAGCCTAGTCGTGTCAGCCTATACAGCACATGAGGGGCAGAGTTTTAGTCTGTGTGTGTGTTGCAACTTGTGTTGGAACTTGCATATATTTAGTGCAATAAATATGATATAATAATATATATAATAAATATAATACATAGGCTTCGGAATCCCCCCATTGTAGTTAAAAAAACTGTAAAAACGAGGGCCCCCAAACAGCATCTTGCATAGGGCCCCCAAAAAGCTAGAAACGGCCCTGCGCACACATACGCATGGCGTAATTTCCACTGGGGACAGGGGGGACATGTCCCCCCCACTTTTCGAAATCCTGTTTGTGTCCCCCCATTTTACAAATATGTTATTTTAATGCAAGCCGTCATCGCCACGGAGGAGCACACAGCAATAAAGTAAGAAATCATTCCAGTGTGTACTATAGGACAGCAAAAAAACAAAAAGCAGTTTAAAAGGGGAGTGATTAGTAAAATATCCATAAATAAAAAGAAAGAATGCTAACTAGGTAACATCAGATAATAATAAAGGTTGTGATCATATTCTAAAGATGTTTGGATTATTGTAAAGTTAACAGCTCCCTTTCATCTGAGTGTTGAGAGCTGTATCCATAAATTCATTGTGGGCTCAAAGTGCACCAGATTGATGCATTTAACTTCAACATTTAAAAATATATATTTCCCGGGGGTGCATGCACACAAAGGTTAAAGGTAAGCATATAATAATGTTAACATTTGCTAAATATATATTCACTGCAAAAAACAAAAAAGTAGTATTCTTGAAATAGTTGTTCTGCAGCATGTGTACTCGCGATTGAGAAAAGTCTCTCTCTCTCTCTCTCTCTCTCTCTCTCTCTCTCTCTCTCTCTCTCTCTCTCTCTCTCTCTCTCTCTCTCTCTATCCTCTCTCTCTCTCTCTCTCGCTCTCTCTCTCTCTCTCTCTCTCTCTCTCTCTCTCTCTCGCTCTCTCTCTCTCTCTCTCTCTCTCTCTCTCTCTCTCTCTCTCTTTACCTGTTAAGCCCCAAGGTCCCGGCGGGTACTTTACTTTTTTTTTTTTTCACGACACTGTCTCAGGGGATCTTAATATTGAAGAACCTATTAATGTGTTATACCAGATTAACGGAAATAATCTCAGCTAACTGACGATACAAACCATTTTTACCAAAACAAAACACAAGTCTCATAAGAAGCATCTAAATGACCCCTGAGCGAAAAATGCTAACAGTCTTTGGCACAGAACTCAAGACAAAAGTACCCTTATTACTTATCGTAGCTGCACAAGATATCCGATTAAAGCTGAGGTTCCACAGATTATTTAGGTATATAGTATCATCACTGAGTCATCCGAACTCGCGACAGGGGAAGCAAACACAGACATCACAACACGTATCTTTACGGAGCTTTTAGGCGAGATCGTCTCACCGTAGCTGTCAATCTGATCAAAAGACGTGTTCAATGGCATTAAAACGAGAAAAAACGCGGCTGAATCGGTTAATTCATAGGTTTTTAACGTCTCTGTATAAAAAAATTATTTCATTTATAATCCATAATTCCATTTTTATGTAAAAATCCCAGAGCAAAAGTTAGCTGCTAATGGTAGCCACCAGAGTGTCTCAGACCCGGCGTCATGGGCGGGCCCCATGTGGCCGGGCCCGCCCATCCAGGATTTGGGCCGGCTGTTTAAATCAGGGCTGAATACAACATTTTAATTGTTTTATTATGTTCAGTGGCGGAGCCAGGGTATACTGGGGTAGGCTACAGCCATACCAAGAAATGGCTTAGCCCCACCATGAAAAATGATGTTAAAGTAAGCAAAATAAAGCCCGCACACTCGCGCGGAGTTAATTGCACAGACAGCAGTTAGTAAGATTCATTTCAGCAGTCACTTGTCTGGAAATACCGAAAACTAGAAACGGTTTTGCAAACTTTTGTCACGTAGTGATCGTCTTCTCAATAGAACATCTTTGATAATGTATTCTGGCCAATCAGAATCAAGATAACGGCGTGGTGTTGTTGCAGGAAGTCCCGACGGAGAATACTTTTGTGGTAGTACATCTCTTTATACATCGATACAACATTACGTGTTGATAGAAATCAACACGTAATGAAATAAGACCCCACGGTTTGATGATTGATAGGTGTGTGGGCTGTCTTTCATTTTGACACAGAACAATGGGGGCTATCCACCCTTATTCACAATGTATAAGTCATTCACACAGCCTCCTCCCTCTTCAGTGAGGAGCAGCAGGTTCAGCTTTCAGAACAAAGTAATAGAAAACTAAAATGGCATTCATTTTTGTTTTTAAATATGTCGAGTAGTGATAGATTTATTTATTTTTCTTCTCAAGAGAGTACCAGAATATGTATTTTATGTTAGTATTTCAAAAAATCTCCTGGGGGCTGCAGGGGTTGGGTTTTCAGCATGTCAACTCTTTCACTTGTGGGGAAATTGCAGGATTGGCGCAGCGTTACAAATGTGCCACAAAACCAACCAATGAATGTATATTAAGACCGTCAACAGCCTAAACCCCTCTGTTTCCGTAACACGAGCGCCTCCCTCACCCCCCCCCCCCCCCCTGAATCAAATGCCCGCCCAGAGACGTATGTCTGCCGCCGGGTCTGGAGTGGCTGCTGCTTCCGGTCTAGGCTATGCGGCAGTCTAACTCACACAAATTACCAAATAAGGAGTGAGAGTGACTCGTAGCCAAAACCGGAAGCTGCATACACTCTGGTGGCTACCATTAGCAGCTAACTTTTGTGCTACGATTTTTACATAAAAATAGAATTATGGATTATAAACAATTGCTTCAAAGCCACAGATACATTATTAACCTATGGATCAACCGATTCAGCCGCGGTTTTTCTCGTTTTAATGCCATTGAACACGTCTTTTGATCAGATTGACAGCTACGGTGAGACGATCTCCCGAAAAAGCTCCGTAAAGGTACGTGTTGTGATGTCTGTGTTTGCTTCCCCTGTCGCGAGATCGGATCGCTTAGATAGATACTATACTTAAATAATCTGTGGAGTCTCAGCTTTAATCGGATATATTGTATGTGCAGTTTCGATAAGTAATAAGGGTATCTTTAAAAAAAAATCAATAAAACCGCACGTCCCTGCGGTGTGAATATCGCGCATGCGCATATCGCGGTTATCGCCATGACAAGAACATAAGGGCAGCAGAGTCACTGCTGTAAGCAGGGTCCCAGGTATATCGTTCAGCCCTAGCTCAGGATGAGTTTGGCTGTGTTTCGCTGTCGCTAAACAAGGAAACCACAACTCCACGGAGCTCAGCGCGATTCACAACGTCCCGACCAATCAGAGCACACTGGGCTCACAGGGAGGGTGGGGGCTGGAGCTATTGGAGCAACAACGAGCTGTTAAAGGCAGAGAGTGAAATTCAGTGAATACACGTAGTTTACAGAGATGCTGTTTGAGAAACCAATGTGAGTTTGGAAAATTGCACAATATAAATCTATTCTAGTAGACCTCAACAATTGAATTATGATCAGTGGAAATGGCCATGACATGGGACCTTTAAATAAAACAACATCGTTTTACTAAAATCCTTTTCTAGACTTTGCTTGAGGAGATGCGTTGAACCACTGCCAACTCTTTTAACAGTCCTTACTCAGTCCTTACATTACATTGCATTTCATTTAGCAGGAATCCTGCAAGTCCATTACCTTCCAATAATCCAAACCATTGTGAATCCTACTGCATTGTCTTCAACTTAACTGAAGCTTTCAAGTGCTACATACAGAAGTGGGAATTGATTTTAAATTTTATGGCCAACGTACATTTGAAACTGGTGGATTTTCATTTTGCAATGGAGGATTTGTAGGATTTCTGCTGTCCTGTCCTCTGTTCTAGTCACAGGGATGGTGAAGTGAGCTGATTGGCTGTTGCAGAGTGAAGTGCACATGCTGGAGTGTATGGTTTAACCATGTCTTGAATAAAGAATCACAATCACAGCAGGATAGCACCAGTATCTTGAAGTGGATTAAAGCAGCATTTGATGTAGCAGGGAGCGCTGCTCTGAGATCAGTGGTCGGGAACAATTTCAGCTTGGATGTTGGCCTCGACTGCTGTAGTGTTGGAGCCAAGGTTGGTGATGTCAGAGAGAGACTAGAGTGACACACACACACAATCCCTGACAGTTGAACCAGCCACATACACACCAGCAGTTAATCTTTTACAGCTTGACCAACATACCTGTGTGTGAGTGTGTCACCCTGATGTTTTTGTTTTGGCTGTGCTTGGGGTGAAAGTAGCCATGCCAGTTGAGTGTCTCTATTTATTTATTTAATCGTTTATTTGGCTAGGGACAATGCACAGTAATGAACACTTAAAATATTCAAATGTGTCCATCGTAACAGTGCCAGATTTAGCTTTGAGCTAATTTCCATCCGCAGTCCCTCACATAACACATTTAAGAAGTTTACATTTTACAAACATAGCAATGAGTCAGGTTTTAAAGGGCTATACCACGTAGTAAAATACTTCTCTTCCAGTAAGTCCTCTACAGCTGCCTTATTTTTAGAGGTTGCTCAACCTGCTGGACTGGAATCAGTCAACTTGCTTGTCAAACTGCCTTGCACGATCTTAAATATCTGTTTGCATAGATTATTTAGAAATGTTTTTGCTGCCAGGACACAAAAAAAAACAGAATATACCAATGCATGATGCTTAGTCAAACATTACAATCATAATTAAGATGACTAAAATTGCAAAATACATTTGTGTTAGAGTTGCATCCGACTAAAGAGATTCTACGACTGTAGTCTCACTCAGTTTAGCTTGAGAGCATGTCTTAAGTGAAGCTTTTTACTTCATTAATTACATCTAATTACATCTTAATTACTTTACTTGTCTTACTTCCACCATGTTTCCTTCCTGTTGGAATGGCAATGGTAAAAATGTAAACATCTTGTTGCTTTCTATTTTTGGAATAATGTAACTTGCTGTGTAACACACTTTAAACATCACGGGAAAAGGTCCGGTTCCTGTAAATCAAAACCACATCTTATTACTCACAGAGGCATCCATTCATCTTAAGAGCTGAGTCAATCGTTTTTTATTTTAGAACTACAATATTGAGTCTGGGTTTGCAAGATTTGATCAGTGCGCTGTGAGGCACATTTATCTCGGCACAATAGAAACTAAACAGTGAGCCTTTTTTTGGCTAGACTTTAGACCAAGTTGCTATGTGCCAACCATTCCTACACATTCATTTGTGTAGGAAACAACATTTGTTGTTTTGGTTCTAGCCATGTAGTTGGTTTACAAGGTTAAGTTAAAGGTCCCATGTCATGCTTTTCCGGTTACCCGTCCCCTTGTGTGTCCCCTGATTGATTATTAGCGGAGCAAATGATGAAAATACTACGGAGGGAAGATATTTTCGTTTGGATTACTGGTCTGGGGGAAGCTTACGAGTGTGTGTGTGTGTGTGTGTATGTGTGTGTGTTTGTGTAATTTTGCATTTGTGTGTATTGCGTTTGTTTCCCGGGGAAAACCCTCACGAGAAACACCGGCTGTTGTTATGCCTGCTGTGACGTTAAATTACTCCGTTCTCCGCTTGTAATTATGCCGTTACAAGCTTCAAAGTTGTATTTATCATCTGAATTTGTCGAAACAAGTTTAATATTCTGAAAGCCTAGACTTTGTTTAATTGAAAACAAACTGTAACAGACCCTGCCGTGTTATTTATGATTACTCTACGCTTACATTCATAATGTCAGCCGGAGGGAGAGGGGCGGCGCTGCGGAAGAGCAGATTGCCTGTCATCTTCCCTTTACAAGCTTAAAGAATGTATTTATCGTGTGAGTTTGGAAATAAAAGTTTCATATTCTGAAAGCCAAGACTTTGTTTGTTTAAAATCAAACAAAACACCCAAACCCCGAAAAAATTGTTTTTTACGCAAATCCACGTTTATTTTGAAATGAGCCGTTGCTACTTCTGACTATTTTCGATAGAGCGGGTCATATATGAACTGTCAGGAAGACTCGGGTCTAACTCATGGTCTAACTAACCTTATTTAACAGAAAATAAAATGGCAACAACAGGGCTTGGGAGCAGTTGTCGCGTTAACCGAATACCCCCCCGTCAGCGCGAGTGAGTGATAAATTGTGCACTCGACGGGTAATAATGGATTATGACGGAAATGTTACGATCCTGACAGTAAAAATGACTGACAACGAAAAAGTCTAAAGCCACCACTGCTTGGGAGAAAGAAACGATGTGATGTTTGGGCCCATTTTCACTACAAAGAGGCGGAGAAAAAAAGCTAATGCAATGTTTTATCAGAAGGGAAGCACAGCTGGTAAAAACACCACAAACCTGACCAGATATTCTCTGCAAAGCTGCATTCTTAATCATTCAACCTGTGTTTTTCATCAAATAAGGACAAGATATAATCTTAAATGCCATTTTCTTAATGTCTTTCATTTTTTGTAAAGCACTCTCATCTGTTTTGTCATTACTGGTGTCATTTTCTGGTTGCTAATTGCCTTGTGTTGAAAAGTGCTATATAAATAAACTTGTCTTGCCTTATTGTGAAATAAATGTGACTAAAATGACAAATTATTGGTTTTGGCTAGACTAGCTTGACTGAAATGTTCTATATAATCTGATGACTAAAAAAGACTCAACAGTTTTCATTGACAAAAAATAAGACTAAAATGCTCAGACTTTTAGTCGACTAAAACTTGACTAAATAAAAACAGGATGAAGGTGACTAAAACTAAAAAGGAAATTTAACACAGGACAAAGACTAAAACTAAAATAGCTGACGAAATGAACACTACTGTCCGCTCCTCACAGCAGCGAGCCGCGCAACGTCCCGCCAACACGGCACCCAGACCCCACGCAGCATTCTCACCCGTTTGTCCTTTCTGGTGTCACTTTCTGGTTGCTAACGCCATTGTAACACATAATCACTGATGTTCCGCTGTAACGATGGAGGACTCATCAGAACAGAGTGGGCGAGCTGACCAATCGGAGCACAGTGGGCTCATAGGGAGGGGGGGGGGGGCAGGAGCTCCAACAATCCGTTTATGATAGAGTGAATACACATACTATACAGAGATGCTGTATGAGAAACCAATGTGAGTTTGGAACATTGAACAATGTAAATCTATTTTAGTATACCTCAACAATGGAATTTAGGGGTGCAACAACTAATCGACTTAATCGATTAAAATCGATTACCAAATTAGTTGCCAACTAATTCAGTCGTCGATTCGTTGGTGACGTCATCACATGTGTTTTACGCGCCGTTAAGCTCCAACGTTATTGGTCTTTTTATCGGTACTGGAGACATTTGAAAAATATATGTCATGTATTATTGCTACAAAAACATTATATTGCAGTCTTAGTGTCGCCAACTCGTTTATAATATGCAAAAAGACAAACAAATGCGTCTATGATGTATTTTCGATCTTTCTCTACCCGTCTGTGTGCGAGGGGGCGGGGCAGTTTACACACACGCAGCTGCTACATGCAGCAACACACAGACACGGAGGAGATGGCGGAGAGAACTAAGCGCTCTGAGGTGGTTAAACTTTACCCGTCTCGATGCTCGTTGCCAAAAGTGCAATAAGAGTTTAGCATGTCAGGGCGGTAACACGAGCAATGTGTCTAAACATTTAGCAAAGGTGCTCCACATCCAGACGGAGGAATGCACCGGGTTCGACTGTCTTTCTAGCAGCTCTGTAGCCCCATCCACGAGTAACGTTTCCACGTCAGGTGTTATGTATGCTAGCAGCAACACACAGAGTTAACTCCATGATACAAACATGGGTTAATGATTAGAGGTAACTGAGTTATTTAGTTTGTTAAAGTTTCAGCTATTCTGTTTACAGTTCTGTCATCAGATTATTTAATACGATTTGTTAAAACACTGTTGTTTCTTTTGATGTGAAATATTATTTATTTAATTTAAATAAAAAGCAATGTTAATTTTGTTCAAAATGTGTTTAGTTAATTTAATAATATATGTATTTTTGAATCAAGTATTCATCTTTATTGTCTTCATTGTTAGTTTCCACATGCCTAAAACAACCTCAAGCTACATCTAAAAGTTGATGGCGTTTGAGAAATTGTGCAAGGCATAATAGTCCGAATAGTCGATTAATCGTTTCATTAGTCGATAGATTAATCGATTATCAAATTAGTCGTTTGTTGCAGCCCTAATGGAATTATGATCTGTAGAAATAGCCATGACATGGGACCTTTTAAGATTTGTCTAAAAAAAAAAGAAGAGACAAAATGCATTTAGAAAGTCAACTCATCACTGTGGGGCTTTTTTCGCTTCTTTTGAACTATTATGATTATTGCGGGTTATTTTAACTATTTAATTGCTCTTCCGTTTTCTATACAAAATGCTCTCCCTGTTATCAAATAAAATGGTGTTATGACTCAGTAATAGATCCTGTGGGGTTTAAACTGTGGAAATCCATACCAAACTATATAAAGGGCTGTATGAACATCTTAATCAGACTGTATGGACAATGTCAAATTGCCAGGTAATGCGTTTCACTGATAGTAGATGGTTGGTTTTTTGTTTTCATGTTAATATAAGTATTTGGTTGTAGGTAGCAGTGATTGACAGACCATCTGTTTTTGAGTAAGGGGCAGGTCAAATAAATACTTTCTTCTCCCTGCTCCTTACCATCATGGACTATAAAGTGTATATGTTCTGTACGAACCCCAATAATTAAATAGATGCTAGGAAAAAATATGTGAAATTTACATTGCTCAGTAGTACTAGTTTAAGATGTCACTCTGATATTTTGTTAATTTCTGTGTGCTTTTCCTCTCTCCCCCTGTCCTGAACAGAGGTCCTGGTGGAGTATGAGTACGACGCGCTCCATGATGACGAACTGACCCTGCGACCAGGCGAGATTATCAAGAACGTGCGCTATATAGAAGAGGATGGCTGGATGGAGGGGGACCTCAAGGGGAAGAGGGGCCTCTTCCCTGACAACTTTGTTAAGGTGAACAGATCTGAAATATACTTTGGGCTGGAGGTGACGTGCCTTTGTGACGTGCAACAACATGAACCTTTCTGTTGGTCGCTTGTTAGCAGACCCTTCACGCGATGGCAGAGCGAACAGGTACAGGCAGGGCCCATAGTGATAGCCCTATAGTTTAAATCTACTACCCACAAATACACATATGGACATGGGTTACTATTTAAAAAAGATGGTAAATGGATTTAGGAACCTGTCCATGTGATTTTAAGTAGGGGTGGACCTCAACTCCTCTAGGGGCGTCCGGGGGCATGCTCCCCGAGTAAGATTTTTTAAATTTAGTTTGGAGTTAAATGCATCAATCTGGTGCAAAATAAAGAGACTAGATCTATGGGAACACCTATATGAAACAGAACTCTATACATTTTAATAATCATAAGAACGTGACCATATCCAATATGAAATAACACTGAAACTTGTTTATTAATTTATTTTTGATTCATTTATAGTTGTGTGTGTCTGGGCTCCTGAATCCGCCTCTCTTGTCTCCCTCCTCTCCCTCCTCCTCTCCCCCCTGCTGCTCTCCCTCCTCTCCCCTCTCTCCCCCTGCTCCTCTTTGAGGCAGCAGCAAAAAACTAGTTTTAGCTCTCAACAAGTTTTTAAAGTTTATCTTACCTTTTTTCACCTAGTTAACTTTTCTTTCTTTTTATTCATGCTTATTTTACTAATCACTCCCCCCTCAAATGGAAATATGTGTTTACATAAATGGTGACCAAACCGTTTGAGACCCACATTCACAATTCATAAAAAAAAAAAATCTTCAGATCAGCAGGCCACTTAACAGGCCTGGCCATCGGGAACCCCCCCGGTCCTCCCGATGGCCAGTCCTGGCCTGGGTACAGGCAAGTAAAGTCTATGTGTGGGAAACCCTGCACACGTAGTCTTTGTGAGTTCGAAAAGCAATCTATTATAGTGCTTTCAAAATTATTATGTACTTTCTATATTGTGTGTTTTCATATTGTGTACTCTATGAAACTCTATAGATTGTTATGGTGTATTTAAATACCAGGGTTTTGTCTAAACCATGTAACAGGGGCGCTGCACCCTCTTACTTAAAGGTCCCATCACATGCTTTTCTGGTTATTACCCGTCCCTTTGTGTGTTATGAAGGTTTTTCTGCATGTAAACGGTCTGCAGAGTCACTAACCCTCAATGTACACCCTGTAGCGAGTAAAACTCTAACACAGAAAATACCTGTCTATGCTACACCAGAACGCCTTGTTAAAGATTTCCCTTTTTCCATTTTTTCTTTCGGGGCCTATTGACGTCACTAAGTCTGGACCAATAGGCACACAGCTATAGAACAATAGGCACACCCTCTGCTCCGCGAGGCTCCCGGAGTAGACAGTGTGAGGTGGATTTCACGCTGTGTTTTCCTGGATGCTGCATATAGACCAAGTGGACGCAGACCCCACGCAGCAACCAGGAAACGACACCAGTAATCCAGCTCACACTGTCCGCTCCTCGAGTCTCAAAGGGCGCAGCAGCGAGCCCCGCAACGTCCCGCTAACACGGCACCCAGACCCCACGCAGCATTCTCATCTGTTTGTTATTACTGGTGTCATTTTCTGGTTGCTAACAAACACCATTGTATCACATAATCACTGATGTCCAGCCGTAACGGTGGTGGATTCATCAGAACAGAGTGGGCGAGCTGACCAATCAGAGCACAGTGGGCTCATAGGGAGGGGGGGGCAGGAGCTCCAACAAGGCGTTTAGGACAGAGTGAATACACATACTATACAGACATGCTGTATGAGAAACCAATGAGAGTTTGGAACATTGAACAATGTACATCTATTTCAGTAGACCTCAACAATGGAATTATGATCTGTAGAAATGGCCAAAACATGGGACCTTTAAAGTAACCAAATTGAAGCTTAAAATTCAATTAATTTCAAATAAAATCATGTGAACACAGAATCGACAGGATAAGTTGAAAGTAGTTGAATATACTTATAGCATCATGTAGTATACTACTAGCATTGAGAGCGCCCCAGGATTATTATGCTTTTAGTTTAATACACATTTGTCTCTAAATGTGTCTATTCAAGGGTAGAGCTGGCAAGACTACATTTATAAAATTTATTTTATTTGGATATTGCGTAAAATGTCTACAGCTTGCAGGACACCTACACAGTACATGCACTGTGAAATAAGTGACTAGAGTGCATCTTCTCCCATCTCTTTCCTCCTTTCTTTAAACCCTCACTTCCCTCTCATTGCTCTCTTGTTTTTCCCAGTCTGTAATCCTGCGTTGTGAGATAGGTAATCTGCTAAACAGCCTGGCACAGTCACTGAGCTGGAATAGTTAATCCTCTAAAGAGCCTGCTGGCTGATTGAACTTTGCCCCCGACTGCGTTACTGTCGCCTGAGATGTTGTCCTCTTCCTGCTTCCTTTCAATTGTAGCTGATCGGCCGGGGGGGCATGAATCATGTCTGGGGGGGAGATGGTAAGGAGAGCTTCATTATAGTTACCTAGGAGTAATTGACATGAATGTATATGTTAGGGCTGCACGATATTGAAAAAAACGGACATTGCGGTTTTTTGTTCCCCTGCGATATATATTGCGGTTTTTTTAACCTGTTAAGCCCCAAGGTCCCGGCGGGTACTTTACTTTTTTTTTCACGACACTGTGTCTCAGGGGATCTTAATATTTAAGAACCTATTAATGTGTTATACCAGATTAACGGAAGTAATCTCAGCTAACTGACGATACAAACCACTTTGGCACATAACTCAAGATAAAAGTACCCTTATTACTTATCGTAGCTGCACATACAAAACAAAACACAGACATCACAACACGTACCTTTACGGAGCTTCTAGGGGAGATCGTCTCACCATAGCGGTCAATCTGATCAAAAGACGTGTTCAATGGCATTAGAACGAGAAAAAACGCGACTGAATCGGTTAATCCATAGGTTTTTAACGTCTCTGGATAAAAAAATGATTTCATTTATAATCCATAATTCAATTTTTATGTAAAAATCGCAGAGCAAAAGTTAGCTGCTAATGGTAGCCACCAGAGTGGCTGCTGCTTCCGGTCTTGGCTATGCGGCAGTCTAACACACACACACACATTACCAAATAAGGAGTGAGAGTGACGCGTAGCCAAAACCGGAAGCTGCATACACTCTGGTGGCTACCATTAGCAGCTAACTTTTGTGCTCCGATTTTTACATAAAGATGGAATTATGGATTATAAACAATTGCTTCAAAGCCACAGATACATTATTAACCTATGGATTAACTGATTCAGCTGCGTTTTTTCTCGTTTTAATGCCATTGAACACGTCTTTTGATCAGATTGACAGCTACGGTGAGACGATCTCCCGTAAAAGGTACGTGTTGTGAGGTCTGTGTTTGCTTCCTGTGTTTGCTAACACGGCAGGGTCCGTTACAGTTTGTTTTCATCTGATTTCAAATAAACAAAGTCTTGCCTTTCAGACTATTAAACTTGTTTCGACAAATTCAGATGATAAATACAACTTTGAAGCTTCGGCATAATTACCAGCGGAGAACGGAGTAATCTAACGTCACAGCAGGCATAACAACAGCCGGTGTTTCTCGTGAGTGTTTTCCCCGGGAAACAAACACAATACACACAAATGCAAAATTAGACACACGCACACGCACACGCACACACACACACACACACACACACACACACACACACACACACACACACACACACACACACACACACACACACACACACACACACACACACACACACACACACACACACCACACACACACACACACACACACACACACACACACACACACACACACTTGCGAGCTTCCCCCAGACCAGTAATCCAAACGAAAATATCTTGCCTCCATAGTATTTTGATCATTTGCTAATAATCAATCAGATCGATGGATTCCAGAGAAGAGGAAACTTTGAAGGCCTTTTTCTCAAAATGATGACTCGGTGACAGTCATTATATAATGTGACATATTTCGCTTAATATTTGGAGTAAAACAACAATCATGATATCATTAGAAAGCTAGGAATATCCTCTTTACAACAAACTTTTTCTTTACAACTCAAAATGTGTCTTCGGGTCACATATTGTTGATCAAGGATCCTTGAAATAATCTTATTAATCAATGGAAGATGGTTATGAAGAAAGGAATGTGTGTTTGTTTTGTGATTATAGAAGTTGTGTATGTATGTGTGTATATATATATAACGTTTTTTTTATTCAGGGATTGATCATGCTTTAAGTCAGTGGTTCCCAACCTTTTTTCCCAAGAGCCCCCCCAAATGATTCCTGTTGGAAGTTCCCCCCCCCCCACACACAAGGGGGGCAACAGCAGTAATTACAGTTTAAAGGTCTCAAAAATGCTACAACTACGGTCACAAACTGGATGAATGTGAAGTATTTTGTTAAAGGAGGATGAAAGCGTAATTAAGGAGCATTATTGGAGTGACTTTGATGGTTATTGGACTCAGGATTAATTCATTTGAATGACTGGTACAGCAAATTGCTGAAAAACTAAGAGGATGAAGCAAGCAAATATTATTATTGTAGCCTATCTTAAACGCGTTGAAATGGCTCAATGCTTAGAGGTAATTATTCTAATCGGACCTCATGAGTGGAGAGATTAAAATATGCCAAACTTCAACATATATCAATGGTAAAAAAAACAAAAAACAGTAATTACTGGATAACGGAATACCTTTTTAAAGAGTCTAATTTTCAGTCTCTACTGTGACGTGTCTTCATTCTTTAATGTTCAGAAAGCTCTTTATTGTTCTCATACTGCCTGTGCTGCAGCACCTCTTTTCACCCTCTGTCTGAAACCAGAGCCTAGTCTGCTCTGATTGGTTAGCTGGCTAGCTTTGTTGTGATTGGTCGACCGCTTAGAGATGTCCTGCCCCTTAGCCTATCACATACAATGTGTTGGAGTGCTAGCCAATAGAAGTGCAAGTGTTACATAGTGATGTCATTATGTTACAGAGTTAAATAAAGGAGTCTAATGGAGGCGTTTTAGGCAGACAAACTCCCTCTGGAGGGAACTTTGGGATTTTAATCTTTGTAGAACGTTTACATGCATAAAAACCTATAGAGCAGTGGTTCTCAACTGGACAGGCCTCGGGACCCACTTTTTCCTTAGTCAATAGATCGCGACCCGAAATTTTGAACCACTCAAGTCTATTCAACAAAAAATAGTGCAATAAAATATACTCTTTTCAGCATACATTATTAATTAAAGTGAAGTACAGTGCATATATCCCTTATATGCCTTCACAGAACTAAAGTATGCTTTTAAATAAGGTTTAATGAGTTGATGGAATCAAAGCTGAACTATATAAAAAGGCACACATGCTGAAAACCCAACCCCAGAAGGGGGGTCTGGGGGGATTCTCCCCCAGGAGATTTTTAGAAATACTAACATAAACTACGCACTCTGGTACACTCTGAGAAGAAAATAAATAAATCTATTACTACCCGACATATTAATTATATTTTATGCCATTGTTTGTTTTTCACTTTGTTCTGAAGCTGAACTTGCTGCTCCACTCAGAGAGAAGAGCAAAGAGGAGAGAGTCTGTGTGACTTACTTTAAATTGTGGGTAAGGGTAGATAGCTCCCATTGTTCTGTGACCTGTCAATCGTCAGACCGGGAGTCATATTTCATTATGTGTTCATTTTTATCTGAAGTTGTACCCATGGATATATAAAGAAGAGTTCTACCGCAAAGTTATTCACCGTGGGGACTTCCGGCAACAATCTTGATTCTGATCAAAGGCAAGAAGACTCGAAAAAACATCAGCAAAGATGTTTTATTGAGAAGATGATCACTACGTGACAGAAGTTTTCAAAACCGTTTATGGTCTCCGGTACTTCCAGTCCAACGCCTACTGCATGCACAGCGTTAGAAAATCGGGCCTTCAAAATAAAAGTTTGACTTTTTCCCCCCCAAAAAAAAAATAATTAAAAAAATATTTATTTTTGTTCTAAACATTTTTTTCTTCACTCACACATCTGCGACCCACTTGAAACGGGTCCGCGACCCACTTTTGGGTCGCGACCCACCAGTTGAGAACCACTGCTATAGAGCACACTGTAGGGAAGGGAAAACCCCAAAACCAGCAGACAACTTTAAACACATACTATACAAAAGAACATACACGCATATTTGTTGATATTTGCTCATATATTATATATAATTATTCATAAGATTGCCCTACTAATAACACAGTGTCCTCTCATTCCCTTTTGTTTCACCCCTTGTTGGTGATAGGAGTCTATTTATATTAGATGAAGTCAATTAAGGTATCATCGCTGAGCCACTAATGGTGATTATACAAACTATAAAACTGATATTTATTTCCCCACAGAGATTGTTCACTCGGAGTACCTAAACACTTTCAAAGACTCACAGCCAGCATCACCTCTTCAGTAACAACCATTTCATGAATGTTAGCATCAAACATGCTATGGAAAATTCCTGTGTGAGCTGACTATACTGGAAGAAGTGACGCCCATATGTTTGTGCAATTTTATTAACACCCCAGATGTTTCAGCAGAATCCCCCCACACACCTGTCTTCTGTGTTGTTAATAACTTCATACAGACACCTAAGAGTAGTGGAAGTACTTCCTCAGTGTTCACATTTATCTTACACTTGTTTCTTTACCCTTTTCCTGCCAGCTGTATCTCTGTGGATCTGCAGTTAGAAACTTAGAATGTTAATCGTTTTTCTTCTGCAATACTCAATTAGTGTTCCTGTTTTCATTGGTCTATGAGCCTTTTACAGCAATGGCTCTGTGAGAGTAGGACTTCAGTCTTAACTGCTAGCAAGTGTTGTGTGGTTCATAAAAAAACAACATATATAGAATTTGGAGAATAAAAAAAAAAAAGTGTTATTTGCCTTTATTATCTAATGTCAAGAGCAAGGCAGTTGTTGAGATAAAGGGAAGGCAAGTTTATTAAAAATAAATAAAATAATTATATCTCTAATAAACTGGTCCTCTCACATTCATGCCAATCAAAATGCTGGTGGGATGCCAGGCAACAATAAAATAGTATCTGATGGCAGGCAGTGTGTCACCCTTGGACATGAACTCTGTGCATGCATCCCATAAGAGTCATGGGTTATAGAAGGGGGCGGGGCTTAAGCAAACAGGTAAGGGCAACACAGAATAACACTGGAATTCTCTGTAGAGTTTTTATGACAAATGGTTGTGGAAGTGGGCAGGGCTACAATGTAGGGTCCGGGATAGCCCAGTAGTTTCAACAGTTTTATTCATACAGTTTAATTAGCAGTAAGCTCATCACAGACTCAAACCCAGTCTGTTCACCTAATATAAACTTGATTTAAAAAAAGAAGAATGTCATAATGACATGTTATATAACTGAAGCATGTTAGTTTGCATGTGAGCAGTACTTTAGCATTTTAAATAATTAATGAAAAATAACAACCACTATGTCCTATAAAAGTATGCATTTAACATATACTGTCGGTGCTTCAGTCTTTACCTCACATTTGCTATAGTGAGTTATTTTCAAAACTGTAGATAACCAAAAATACACTGTATGATAACTATTAGTATAAATACAGGAGTTTACCACAAATGCACTTTTTGATGTCTTTTATACATAAATATGTGTCCCCGGTGTGTCAGGGAACTCACGCAGCGTCAGAAAATAAAAACCTCTCTCTTTTCCTCCGTACCCAGCTCTCTAAAAACGGAGACCAGATTTGCGTCCGATATGACGTCATATCGGCTATGCAGACCCACGGCCCTATCAGAGACGTTGCTATCAGAAACAATGCCCGAATGTTTTGGACTTAATATGGTCGGTGTTTACATTAGCATCGCTAACACTCAGAGCTAACCTGTACTGGAGAGAGCATGTGTGTGAAGAAGCAGGAAATAAAAAGGAACTCACCTTGTGGTATAACCGGCAAGAGAGAAAGCCTTTGAGCTCCATACTGTTTCAGAAATAATCATTGATAATCCTTGATATGGCGTTTCATCACCGCAGTATATGCCGGTAGAATCATACTACTAAGCTCCGCACCTCTTTTTTAATCAATTTAAAAAAAAAAAGCTTTATACATATAATCAGCACTTTTGAAACAGGAAGTGAAATAGAGGGATATGAGGCATGGCTAGAATGGGTGATCTGTTTGGTATTTTGACCAAAACACTTAAAGGTGGGGTGTGTAATTTATTTCAGAAACACTTTTTGTTATATTCCATGGAATGCTCTTAACCTCCCGATAGCAATGTATATATTAAATGCTTTGACAATAAAAAAAAATGTCATCTGTCGAAGTAATTTTAACCGGCCCAGCTAAAATTATTGGATGGCCTACCTGCCAGTCAGCCTGTCAGCCTTCCATCTGTGCACACACTTATCTCGTGCCCTCATTGGTCATGTGCGCGTTCGTGTGTTGGAGGAGGGGTTCTATAGGAAGTCTGAAGGAAGAGGCAGAACTTTAAGGACTAAAAACATGCAGTTTGGTTATTTGGAGACATTTCAGTGACCGTTACGTGCAAATGTAGTAATATGTCTTTAGCCTTGTCATAGTCTGCTGATTGTTCAATGTATACTATACCTCAGTCTTCCCCAGTGCATGCTGGAACCTGCTAAGTATGAATGGCTATAGACAAATGTACTTATGCACACATAATGTATGTTATTCCTGACTGTATTTAGTGAAGGTGTGATGTGGACTTAGTGCTGCTGTCAGGGAGTTTCCCAGGCAGCTGTTTTACTGCCTGGCTATGTGACTGATTGGATCATTGGGATCATTAGCAGTGGCTACTTTTAGCATGAGTAACTAGTATAATGTTGTACTGAGCCCCTACACCCAAAGCCATTGTTGTGGTCTTTTCCTGTGTCTCTTCAGCTCACCAGAACATACTTCTCACACACTTTTCACTTCTCCTTATGTTATCTGAAACTGATGCATATTGTTTCACATGTTACCTTTCTGTTCCACTTCACAGTCTTGATCAATCCTGCAACTTACTTGATAAAGACAAATGCTTAAGATTCTAAATGTAATTTTTTAATAAGAGGCTTTTTGAAAAACATTATTTGATCTAGTATGTCTAATGTCACCTTTACCACTATCACCTATTGTGTCTCTGACAGATCTTATTCTACATGTGTTTTTTTTTTAAATGTCAATGCCATGTCAATCACTGCCTGGGAACTCCGACCAAACTGTCAAACTAGGCAGGGCTGACTAAATATAAATCCAATCGTTGCAGTGTCTGTGTTTTTTCCTCAAACACTGAAAAAGTATTCTTTAGTGTATGTTAAGCTTTAAAGTGAGTAAGGCTGACTCCTCCTGGTCAGTTGGTCTATTATGTTGTCGTTATGCTCGAGTTCAAACAAATTGCTAATTGCCATAAAAATGAAAGCGGCTATTCAGTTGATTTAAATCCCAGTTCAACACATGGTTAGGGAGGAATCAGCTCTGTCAACACTGATACAATCTTCTGCACCTTACAACCCACTGTCTGTCTGCACTGCCTGTGCTTTCACCTGTCCTTTTTGTCTTGATATGTTATATGTATGTTTGTTTTATTGTTTTTTTATCAACATTTCCAGTACTATATGTTGCATGTTTTTATTGATTGTATTAACTTGTTATTTTAAATGAAATGTGTCTCAATAGGGTGATTTATCAAATCTGTCCGGGGACTACAGATGAAAAATAGCCTCTCTATTTACAGATGAATGTACCTGTACCTGTGAAATAATAAAAAATGAAATCCATTATTTCCGGCAGCCTGAGGTGTGCGCTTGGGTGTGAGTGTGTGAGAAAGAGCTGCATCATTTCGGTTCGTTACGTACATCGGTTTTTAGGTCACGGTTCGGTTCGGTACGTTTTCGGTACAACAGAACAAATGATCACAAAACATAACATATTTTTTAATTTTTTTTTAATTATTATTAAACTGTGAATAATGTATTCACTCAAATAAATACAAAATATAATAAAATAATCATTAAGGTGCAGCATTTCGATGAACTGAAATAATCTGTATTTGAACTGTACTGTACTAGTACCTAAGCAGCCAGTTTGACATAATGACTTGCTTGTCATTGTATTTTCATGTTTTTTAAAGAAAGATGAACTTGTCCACATTGCTTGCCGAAAGGGCAGATCTGCTGGCACTAACAATGTCTCCTGCTGTGGAGAACACCCTCTCTAGGGACAGAGGTAGCAGATACAGCCAGGTAGCGCTTTGCTAACATGGCAACATAAGGATATGTGGCGTTTGTAATAGCTTTGGCTCGGTCTAAACTCTTTGCGAGTGGTGGAGGCTTACATGCTAGTGGGAGTTGGGTTTGCACTTCAGTCTTTTGGTACCGGTGATATTCCCGTTCGGGTGATGCCTTTTCAAATGAGTGTGCAAGTTTGGTGTATTGCCAGCCGCGTAACCAATTTTAGTTGAACAATGCCGACAAACAGCTTTGGTTCGGTCCACCTGTCTTTGTCCGTCATCCTTGTACGTAACTGCGAAACCAAAATGTTCCCAAACCGGAGACTTCAATGATGCTGGAGGATTTTCGAGCTCAACTTTATCTGCATTCGCCATTTCGACAGTTACTCAAATTACTGACTACATTTGAACGCATCTCTGTGACCAGCTCTCATAGTATGCCTCTCGTCCAATGAAATGACTTGCTCGCTCTATGACGAGTTGAACACAATGTGAGCAAATGACTCTGAATGCTGCGACGCAGCACCTGAGATTACTTCCAAAAAGTTGTTCACGTTCTCAATTTTTTACGTTTAACGTTATATTCGTTCGGTACATTTTGGTACACACGTGTACCGAACCGAAAGGCCCGTACTGAATAATCGTGGTACGGGTACGTATACCGTTACACCCCTAATGTTTCTTGATTCATTCTGAACAATTATGGTCATATAATGCACAAAGTTGGCGGTTTTCGAGTCGGGTTCCAATCAGATCTTCATTAGGGTATATTGAAGCGAGTTGGGTGCTGCAGATTAGCTCCAACGAGTCAGATGTGTTGCGGATATGAACTGTGGCCGCAGCGCATTGCTACTACACGACTGGGCTTGGGTGTGAACATATAACATGTCATGTCTTATAATAGTTGTTTTGTTTGAAACATACCTGCAGACACTCCCCCTGGCTTTAAGCCGGTTGTTATGTTAGTATAATATAATTTGGTTTTAAAATGTAATTGTTTCTTTTTTAATTTGTAATTAATTTATGTTGCAGGTATCAATCAGTATTAAGGCTGCCTAGTTTGCTCCAGGTAATACTTGGCTTTGATTGGATGGTTTACTTTTGGGAGATTTGGCTAATTTCTACTGTCTGGATATAGTGACATGATAAAACATTATCTTGTATAAAAGGTACCAAATGAACCATTTAAAAACCAGGGGGAAAACAAGCCTTATGACTTATTCCTGTGTGTTTTCTTTTTTTTTTTAGGAACTGAAGAAGGAATCCAAAGAGGTCAAGGAAACAAAGACTGAGCCGAAAGAAGAAGCCTCTCTGCCTCTAAGGAGAGAGAAGAGCGCAGGAAACGTGGCCAACCTGGTCCAGAGAATGAGCACCATCGGCATCCCCACCGGGGGCTTCCTGCCTCAGCCCCCAGCAGCTTCAAAGAGTAAGATGCAGTAGTCATGTGTATAACTGCCTGGATGAGTTGTGGTTTACTGCAATGGGTCAACACTCACCTGTGTGTGCTGTCTGTGGGCTCGTGTGTCCTCTCATGCATATTTGTGTGTTGCATACCAGCACCGTGTCCAGTCTTGCTCAAAGATCCTATCATGAGTTTTTTCTTTGTCTTTTTCAACCTAGCTACAGTTTCTATTCTTACATAATGGCAAGTTTTTTTTAGGACCTCAAATAGTTCAACTTCAGGGAAAAATGCAACTGTAAAAAGCTGCTAATGGTGATGTTTTGCATTTGAGCAATACAAATACAGACATACAGTGTAATAGGACAACTGGCTCAGGATGGATAGATCATCTACTAATTGAAGAAACAGTGATTCCATTCATTTTCATTAAAAGGAGAATAGAGTGGTGCAGGAAGGACCTGGAAATGAGTCAGTATTTGACCACCTTCTGATTCCCTTGTCATTAGGTTTTTTAAGTTGTTTGTAGTTAGATGCCTGAAATAAGATCTGTGGTTAACACAAGCTGAAGAGATTTTTTACTTCTTGTTCTACAGCATCAAATATGCAAGTAAATACCCCACTGATTAATGTCTGAAGCTTATATGAGTCTTAAAAACAGCGAAGTCATGTGATTATGATGTAGTCCCTTTATAGCCTAATATTAGCTTTCTACTTCTGTTGATTGCATTTACGCTTCAGAAATCATTAAAGTGGTGTTAATGTGGGAAATGATCCTGCCCAACAATGCGTTTTCTGCAATATTTCCCAAATCCAATAAAAATGGTGTTGAGGGAGCCAACTATGTAGCTGGTACACATTCAAAGTGAGCCTACCGTAATTAACAATGAGCTAGAGTAGATGCCAATTTTGGGGCTAACCCTCTTCACTTTAATCAGCAGGTGGCAAGCAAGACATGGGAACTTGGCCTGAGGCTTGGGGAGTTGTAGCTGTATTCACTGACAAATAAACTTCTTACGTTACTGCCACGTTTATATTCTCCTTCATAGATCAGCTCAAATGCATGCGGCGTCTTTTGTTGCATTGCTGAAAACGTCTTTAAACACAATCACACCAATACTATCTCTTGTTTAGTGGTTATATTTTCAGATAGTTGAGCAGGGTGTGCCTGCTGCCTGCCACAGACTCACCTTTGGAACATTCTCAGAGCGTTTTTAATGCTCTCCTGCTTCCTTTGTTAACCCTTTGCTTGCTTGCCAGTTCTTACACCGCCCCCTTTTGACATTTGAGCAGAGATGAAAACATGCTCTTCACACAGCCGAGCCCTTCCCTTTTGATTAAACTCAGACTTGCACTAACCAACATGCACATGTGAGGCCATACAACAGGTTGGTTAACTAAGCTGGTGTTTTGTTGACTCACCTTTCACAGAGCCTAAGAGGAGACAGTGCAAGTCTCTGTTTGACTATCAGCCACAGAACGAGGATGAGCTGGAGCTGAAGATCGGAGACATCGTAGACATCACTGAAGAGGTATTTAATGCATGCTTTGACTTTATACAATGTCCAATATGTGTACGTCACTTCTGATAACAGTGCTTTTGGAGAAGCTAGGGGGAGTGTACATGTTTGAGATATCTGCCATGGCCTTGCCTTTTTCCATTGGTCACCCTTTAGTGTTTTGGATAAACAATCTAATTTGTGGTCTATAATATGAGACACTGTTCTAGGTGTACATTACAACCACTTAATGCAATGAACCACTGAATATACTCCAACTGTTAAATAGTTATTTGTGGTTCCGCTAGTCAGAACAGGAAAGAGACAGGACTGCTTTTTTTAAACTGTTCGCAACATGAAGGGCTAATAATAAATTAAAGGGATGTGTGTGTGGAAAAATATACTTAAATTAGTAGGCACATGCAAAGTCTTTTAAACACAGGAAACACTGCTTACATAGTCAATTCCTGACTCCTTTCATATTGTCGGTAAGCGAGAATGCATTTCTTTTTACATATGTAATGTGTATCAAACGCCACAACAACACTTCACAATGTGTCCAATGTATTTAACTGAACAGTAAACAGTTTAGTTTACTTTTTTTAGTCTACCGTTCAAACCCTCCAAATAGAGGCGATTTTTGTTTGGAATTGCAGAAAGAGGTTATGATTAAGTGCGTTATAGGACAAAAAGTAAAATGACTGTTTCTTACAAAAGAGACTCCAGTGGCGTCCAAGAGAGCATATTGATTAGAATGACTTTGAATTAATAGGGATTTAGACATACTTGTTTCGACATACCTGTTAGTCTTCAATGATTATCCATTTACTTTCCCATTAGCCTGTTCACCCTGGTTTCATGGATCTGTGCCAAGCAGATCTGCAAGAGATAAATACCACAATCATTGTGTCACTGAGAACAAAGCCAGATGTTAGTGGTTGTGAGTGTTGTTTTTGCAGTAGGTTGCATTTAAAATGACAAACATTACCATGTCAGGTGGATTATATCTCCTAATGTCCTCTCTGTGCAGGTTGAAGAGGGCTGGTGGAGCGGCAACGCGAACGGCAAGTCAGGACTCTTTCCCTCCAACTTTGTCAAAGAGCTGGATGCCTCTGGAGAGGAAGGGGAGTCCAACGACACAGCGGCAGAGGAGACTGGTGAGAGAGCAACTGCAAACAAGATGGGCCTCATTAGTGTGAATGATGCAGCTCAGTTGGGATCAAACATTGAAAAAGGTGTGCTGGAAATGTATGTTTGCTTAGGAACGATACCAGAACAAGCCCACGGCAAGTGCATTTGCTTAAATTAAGCAAATTGACTGAATTTCTGGTTCTTCTTAAATGTTACTGTGGCTGTCATCTGCACAGAGTCTATTTCTAATATCTCTGTCAGACTCTGTTCAAGACTTTGGAGAACTCGTTGAGACAGAAGATTTAGAAATTGTTGTTTTTGTTGCATTATGATGATTATTATTGTAAGTGAAGTGTAGAAAAGGTGGTGTTCAGATTGTCATTGCAGGACAGGTGAAACAGGTCTCAACAAGCAGCTTGGCTGAGTGTTCAGTCTGCAGCTGGATGTTTCTCAGCCTTTTAGTCTGCTAGTTATATGACTGGGATCTACTGCTGTGTGTGGGGTGTGTGTGCACATGTAAGGATCCACAGCTTGAGGTTAGATATTAAGGGATTACATTTAAACGCTACAATGTGAGAACATATAGTGTAGGGTCAAATATCATAACTACCTTTTACAAATTTGATACTTAGCTTCGCATGGGAATCCTGACCACCATGTCAATGTTCGTCTTTCCGCGTATTAGACAACAACGTACTAAATAAACCAACGACTTGACTTACAATATTGATTTGAAAATGGTAAATTGATTTAAAGGGGACCTATCATGAAAAAAGCACTCTTTGATGTCTTTTATAAATAAATGTGTGTCCCCATTGTGCAAGGAGACTTACAAAGTGTCAGAAAATAAAACCCTCTCTTTTTTCCCACTTCTCTAAAAACGGGGTACAACGGAGTTGATCCAGATTTGCGTCCTATATGACGTAATATCTTAAATGTGGGCTGGCTTTACGCCCAAGGCCCTATCAGAAACGTTGCTGTATCAGAATCAATGCCTGACTGTTTTGGACGTAATATGGTCTGTGTTTACATTAGCAAGCATCGCTAACACTCAGAGCTAGCCTGTACTGGAGAGAGTATGTGTAAAGAAGCAGGAAATAAAACAATTTAGTTTTCCATGAACCAGTCTTTAAACGCTGCGGAGCCCATACCGTGTTCCTGTTAGTGTTCACTTCCTGTTTGTCTGTCTTCTTTGGATATGAAGTGGTTACATTTAAACGCAACAATGTGAGAACATATCAAATATCAAATACCATCGTTTCCCATCATGCATCTGTTTTTTTTTTTTAATCAGGTCTTGAGTATTAACATTCTAAAAACTGCTACTAGGTAGTTTTATGAATTCACAATTTGACACCTTGTGTCTTGAAGCGAAAATGTCTTATTCAAGATAAGTTCTAATATACGGTATAGAGTATTGCAGCAGGAGGCAAAGCAGTAAGACTGGACACTTATTAAATCACTCCCCATCTCACCCTGTTTTATCTCCCCCGCAGATGGAAGTGGAATGGAAAGCGGCTCCACCCCCACATCCCCTCAGCTCGCCTCAGGGAACGGAGTAGTTGCTCAGCCCAAGAAGATCAGAGGCGTGGGCTTCGGAGATATTTTCAAGGAAGGCTCGGTCAAACTAAAGGCCCGCCTGCCGAGCCCCGACATAGAGGAGAGGAAGGGCAGAGTAAGTGACGCAACCTCTAAATATATACAGTATCTGTGACATAAGACATGTTGTTAGAGCTCAACTCAATAGAAAAGCAATATGTCCTTTGTAATATAACAACGTATTTCACATGAAATATTAGCAACATTACGAAAGAAACCTGAGCACTATCTACCATTTGGAGATATTGATCACCACACATACAGTGTAAATAGACATTTTACAACTAATTTAATTGAAAAGTTAAATGATCAAAACACGAACCCATTTTTTAAATTCAGAACAGTAATTGAGACGGCAACAATCTTTTTCATTGAAAAGAGACAGAGACTCATTAAAGTTACTGATAGACATTCGTCCTTTTTCATTTTCCAAGTTCCACCCAGCCAGTGTTGATTTTCAGCCTTTTTTTTAATTTTAAACTAAACAGTTGGGGCCTTTATCAACATAGTAACCTTTTTTAATTTTTCCAATATTAAGAAGTAGTCGCCAACAAAAAAGTGCTGCACCCAACGTTTTAGTTGAGCCATCCTGAGCGCTTAGATGTGAATATATGTTCAGGAAAAACCTTTAGTGATGTCACTGTGGAAATCGGAGGAAAACCAGTTATTGGCCCGGTCTTTCAAATGGAAACTATCATAAAAAAGTCCAAAAGCTGATTTGCTTGAGCGGATTGGGAGAGTACCCTGGATGTTGCTGCCGGCGAGTGTTTTATCCCCCATACACAAGTTTGAGAGCATGTTCTGGATGGAGATCACGGTGAAAAAACAATGTCAGACAAATATATAGTAGCACAAACGGATACTAAACGGCAAGGTTGCGATGCTAGTCTGTCTTGGAAGAAGTGAACTTAGTCATAGACACATAAAAATACACTATGTGGACATTTGTCATTTATAAGGACTGTGCTAAGTCTATGTTTTGGCACATATATTATGTATTTGAAGAGACATTATGTATTTGAAGGGACTCAGGGGTGAACTCTGGAGCACTGTTGTGTGTGACTCAGAGTGAGACTACAGCCCAGTCAAAACATTGAGTGAGTCAGAGATATAGTGACACCTCTTAGGGGCCAGTGTACACCATAAGAACTGCTTGCTATTGTTAATCTTCTGAATCCCCGTTCCTTCACACCTTTCCAGTGTTGAAGTTTGCGAGCGTTTTGGTTGCTTTCCATACAGACGTCTGTCATTTACATCCACTCCAGTTTCCTATAGCTCTCTTTTGTCATTCATTACAACTATTTCTCTCTCCGTTTTGAAATGAGTTTCATCAATCGCAACACTTTGTAATATTCCAGGAGAGAAAATTGGCCTCATATTTGAGAGATATCACTTATCTATTCTCTATGACGCCCATCTCTTCACACAGATCATGTCTGAGAAACTATTTTTTTCCAGCATCACTTTACACCAACTAGTTTTAACAAGAGAAAACGGAGTCAGGAATATTTCAGCATTCAGTACATTCATCATAAAGTTACTTTACAGTACATTTCTGGTGAGCGCTGCAATGTTCTCCCGACTAGCTTTCTGTTTGTCGTGGTGGTTTTCTACCTGTATGTTGTCGATGACTCACAGCAGGTCTATTGCAGTGTGATGTAGCAGCCAATCCTTTACCTGTTATTACCAGCAATGATCTCGTCAGAGACATTAATATCTTAGATTTTTCATTTTCATTCAGTCGGTGATCTTTTAGTTGAGCTGATAACATCTGACTGTTTCCTCTTAACTTTTCTCTCTAACAAGTCATCAGATGTAGCAATGCATGCAAATCAGGTGAACTGGAGCCCAGCACATTTCCATGAATAGTCTCAGTAAATAAAATATATGCAAAAATGTTGAGCTGACAGTTATCTGAGGCAGACTATATAAACAGCCGCCAGGCTCAGTAAGATCTCGTAAATCTATACGAGATATGTTTTATCTATGTAGTGTAGTCTATGCTGTTTTACGTTTAGATCTATGGCCATGCATACGCGAGACATTTGGGGCTCAGTGTTCTGCCCAAGCACATTTGGATATGTAGACTGCAGGGGCTGGGGATCAAACCCCCGACCCTCCGATTGGTTGAAGTCCATTTTCCCCCTGAGCCACAGCCAGTGTTCTGACTAGAGTCTCTTGAGATCGGTTGTTTAATGCCCACACTAAAGGAGCAGACCCAGATTGACGTGAAGTGTCTGTTTGTTGTGAATACACTTGTTTAGCTGTCATCAGCACATGCACTCGACATTCCATTACATGTTACTTGTTAGACGCTTTTATCCAAAGCGACTTACATACTCAATACTGTGGACAATCCCCACAAGAGCAATTTAGGGTGAAGTGTCTCAGGGACACAATAATTAGTTTACTCCTTTGCAATTGAAAATAAAAAAGGAAGGACAATCGGATCATTGGCTTGTAAATATAAACTTGCAGGTGTAGCAGGTGATAACATGAGCTCACTGCTAAGTTCACTCCGATCTGAAACTCTCTCCACTTCTCCTTCTCTCTCCTCACAACAGCCCTCACTCTTTTTCAAAACTAACATGGCTTCCTCACTTTCCACTCCTCACATCCCCCCACATGTCATTCTCTCACACTCCTCACAGCCTCAGAACCCCCTCTGCCTGCGCTAGTATCAAGTACACAAAGAGTCTGGCAATCTTCTGTCTGTTTATGATGATTTTCTCTTACGCAAAGTGCTATTATACTAATATCCAATTGTTAGTGTTAGGAATTATTTTCGATGCATTAATTCCTATTGGTACCATAGCAAAGTTATACTCCTTAAATGTTTCTTATTTTAGTTATCTTTTTTTGCCTGTTACTCACTAATCCTCACTTAGAAACTATAACATTACACATCCCTTGTATAACAAAAAAGGTACAAGTTGTGTAACTTTTCATCATTAAAATGAATATTCCACTAATATTTAAGATGACATGCAATCTTTAATACTCTAAATTGATGCGTCTTTGCATTCAAATGGGATTTCCGCCTATAGAGGGCTTGTTTGACCTTACGAGAAAACAGTCATCCTCTTTAGAAAGCTCATGTTGACATTTTTTCACATATCCATGTTTTCCATAGGCATTATTATACTAGAAGACATGAGGGATATTTTTTGTGTATAACATCCATACCCTAGTGTTGGATGTTGTTGGTTAGTTGATAAGGTACCAAGTCAATACCGGTACCTGATTGGACGGTATCGGTATACCGTTAAGCCGCTGGACAAACGGTGCTGCTATTGGCGAAGTCACGCCCATCTACTTCCGGTCCATGATGGGACCTTATTTCGGAAAAGTTATGTATTGAAGTCAATGGGGAGAGAAAGATTA
Organism: Harpagifer antarcticus; assembly: GCA_902827135.1. Taxonomy (NCBI): domain Eukaryota; kingdom Metazoa; phylum Chordata; class Actinopteri; order Perciformes; family Harpagiferidae; genus Harpagifer; species Harpagifer antarcticus. Next base: position 1,936,507 of record CADEHL010001068.1, read on the forward strand.
TCTTTCGATCCCGTTTGAATTGCGCCACGAATTACACATATGATGTTTGTCAATTTAAAAAATCATTTCCATGTCAAAAAGTCACAGTTTGAAATATAAGACTATGAAAAACACGCAACTAGAAAGACTACAAATCCCAGAGTCGCGTAAGTGATGTCATAACTGATGTCACAATTGTTTTCCTCCGCTAAATATAAGAGATAGCTAAGATAAGATAACTTTAACAAGATGCCTGTGTGATTAGTAGGGGTGCAACAACTAATCGACTTAATCGATTAAAATCGATTACCAAATTAGTTGGCAACTAATTCAGTTGTCGATTCGTTGGTGATGTCATCACATGTGTTCAACACCCCGTTAAGCTCCAACGTTATTGCTCTTTATCGTTACAGGAGACATTTAAAACATATGTCATATGTATTATTGCTACATAAACATTATATCGCAGTCTTAGTGTCGCCAACTCCGTTTCTAATATGCAATATGACTACAAAATGCGTCTATAATGTATTTTCGATCTTCCCAATTCAGACGAGAGATCTCTCCCCCGCCTGCTTGCGAGGGGGCGGGGCAGTTTACACACACGCAGCTGCTACATGCAACACACACACACGGAGGAGATGGCGGAGAGAACGCGCTCCGAGGTGTGGTTAAACTTTACCCGTCTCGATGTGGACAATGCTCGTTACCAAAAGTGCAATAAGAGTTTAGCATGTAAGGGCGGTAACACGAGCAATGTGTCTAAACATTTAGCAAAAGTGCACCACATCCAGACGGAGGAATGCACCGGGTTCCACTGTCTTTCTAGCAGCTCTGTAGCCCCATCCACGAGTAACGTTTCCACGTCAGGTGTTATGTATGCTAGCAGCAACACACGGAGTTAACTCAGTTATAAAAACATAGGTTAATGATTAGAGGTAACTGAGTTATTTATTTTGTTAAAGTTTCAGCTATTCTGTTTACAGTTCTGTCATCACATTATTTAATATGATTTGTTAAAACATTGTTGTTTCTTTTGATGTGAAATATTATGCATTTAATTAAAATAAAAAGCAATGTTAGTTTTGTTCAAAATGTGTTTAGTTAGTTTACCTTTTTTCTTGTCAAAAGAACCGTTAATACTATCGTTAAAAGGACCGGATCGATAAGCAGTATCGATATAAGTAGTAGTACAGTTAAAACCTTAACGATCCGAATAATCGATTAATCGTTTCATTAATCGATAGATTAATCGATTATCAAATTAGTCGTTTGTTGCAGCCCTAGTGATTAGTACCAGGTTGTTATCATACCAGCAATGGGTCTTGCTCGTTCTTTCGCTTCCCGTGAACCCTTTGAAGAGTACTGTCACACCGGTGTGATCATTCTATAATACACCATTTAAGCCCGTGGAAGAAATGCTAACGCTACATTAGCATCGGCGATATTTTCTACTTCATGCTATCTGCACAAATGGTTGACATTAAACATTAAAAAGATCAGGCAGTTCAGAGAGAATCAAAGGAAGGCAGGCAGGCAGGTATGAACAGTCTCATAATACACACAGAAGGATTCACACTTGTATTTCATGATCCGCAAAAGGATTCACACTTGTGTTTTTCAATGCACACACAAATGTGTTCCGTTTCATATACATGTAAATAAAATCCAAATACTGAAAAAGGTTTTACATATGTATTTTTTTAAAACCTCTGCACCTGCAAACACAAACCGCTTTCTGTGCACGGATCGCTTTACATTCGTGTGTGGGTTTTTTGAGACTCCCCTGACGGTCAGCCGATTCGTACTTGTAATTTTTTCTATCTATAGCCAATCAGATGTCTCCTCAATTCTAAGCCAATCACATGAGCGCCCCCCCACAAGGGTAGATTTCTTGCGTTCATGACATAGCGCTTCATGTTGGCCTACGCATTTTGCGCAGTCCGGAGCTGACAGGTCCATGGAGCCTGCTAATCTCAGGACACCTCCACTCGCAGTACATTGCCACTTTCCAAACAGGAAATGCCTTTATATTATTAAGGCACCGCGCCACTTTCCGAACCATTGATGAATGCTTGTGTACACAAAAACAGCAGGCAAAACCGTTTTAAATGTGTGTTTCCTGTATGGCGAATACAGCTGCTTTATTTATGTCTGTATGAAGTTGTTGTGAGTGTGGAGGGAGCAGCTACAGGTTAGTTTAGCCTAATCGATCAATGCACTACGAAGCCAGTGCTAGACAGTGACCTGTCAACGGGGGGAGCCCCGCCGGTCATTATCGGCCAATATTCACTCTTAATAGTTTTATCGGTGCTCTCTATCAAGGCCAATCAGGAGAGCTGTATCTGATCGCTATGGACATAAACGCGAGTGAAGTATAACCGGACGCGAGAGAGAGATCAGATCAGCTGCTGAGTCTGACGGAGACACGCAGCTCTGCATGATCACCTGAAGCTCCGCCCTCTGTTTAGCGAGCTGACCGGACAGCGCAAAATGCGTATATGAAGTGTCATGAACGCAAGAAATCATACCCTCGTGGGGGCGCGCTCATGTGATTGGCTTAGAATGAAGGAGACATCTGATTGGCTATAGATAGAAAAAATTACAAGTACGAATCGGGTGAGCGTCAGGGGAGTCTCAAAAAACCCACACACGAATGCACAGCGTTCCGTGCACAGAAAGCGGTTTGTGTTTGCAGGTTCAAGGGATTTAAACGGAAAACAAATATGTGAGGATCAAAAATACATATGTAAAACCTTTTTCTGTATTTGGATTTTATTTACATGTATATGAAACGGAACACATTTGTGTGTGCATTGAAAAACACAAGTGTGGATCCTTTTGCGGATCATGAAATACAAGTTTGAATCTTTCTGTGTGCATGTGTGTATTATGAGACTGTTCTGAGCCCATTGGCAGGCAGCTTTGCATGACATTCTTCTGGACGTGTTTCATTGTGGTGATAGTGAGGGTAGTCAATCCCTTGTTTAGCAAGACAGTAGTGATGGCCATCTTGGTGACGTGTGTTGTTGTGCGAGACCAGAGATGTAGTTCATTGACCGTTTCACACAAAGAAATGCGTTACTTCACAGTTTTACGACACATTTTTTTTTTGACTGGCAAAATGATCTTTTAAATGGACAAACATCATATGTGTAATTCGTGGCACAATTCAAACAAGATCGAAAGATAATCTTTCTCTCTCCATTGACTTCAATACATAATTTTTCTGAAATAAGGTCCCATGGAGGTCCACCAGAAGGGGAGGGACTTCGCCTCTCTATCGGTATATGGGTGTTTCTCAATCACGAGTAAAGCTGCTCCAGAGCCACTATTTCAAGCATACTACGTCATTGAGTGCTGCCGAAGGACTGTTCCAATGTCCAGCATACTTGGAATTCTACAGAGCCCGGCGTACTCCGTTTGGAGAAATATCGAGGCTGCACATGAGTAGACTCCGTGGTCTTAAAATCCCCACAATGCTTTGCGCACGGACCAATTTCCAAAATCTGTTGCGGAAAATGTAAGGCAGTGCCTCTCATATGACGCACACCTGCACACTTGCTAGCCTGTTCCACTCTTTGTTTTCCAAATGTCAGGAAGTATTCTTGACTCGCTTCTGAGGCAAGATGCTCGGCAGACATGTGCTACCAAGCAAGCGTACTCGCGATTGAGAAACACCCTATGTGTTACGTCTACTTCCTTAGTTTAACTTTAAACCATTCTGGTTGGTTGGGAACCCTCATCCCGTGTGATGTATCCGGTTTGAAACCCCTCTGATTGGCCACTGTAAATTCCACTCGTTATCTCTCTCAACAGCGCTCTTATTATAGTTGTGAGACTCCCTCAGGCATGGCGGACAGAGCGAAGCGATCGAAGGTCTGGGTGCACTTTAAAAAATGTAGCAGTGCAATATATGTAGGTTGGTTGCTTGTCTTTTTTTAGTTTATTAACACTGACAGTGTATTAATGTGAGCTCCTACACCTATAATAATGTGGCCTTTCATTGAATGCTTTATAAACCAGTTAAACTTACAGATGTCATTGTGAATTGGAAAACTGCATTTAAATGTTGTTAAAGGTCAACGTTTCCAGTGGCGTTTCTATATGCACAAACAACTTGGATGTCTATATATAAGCTTCTGCAGTGAGGTTCATGGCTGGTGAGGCACTGACTCTTCAGGTATACAAATATTATATTTTGACCTAAATCAAAATATAATATTATTTTCAAAAGCTTTTTTTGTCTGATGCTTCGATTAATTTTAAACAGACAGTTCAACAAAAGGATACCCAACATTTTTAATTTTATCATTTAAATATTGAATTGTTCTCTCTTAGTAAGATCCCATTTTCAATAAAATTGCGGTCTTCTTGAAGATCAAGTCCATGCTATCCTTCTGGACAAAAATTACTTTTTTGTAAAAGTCCTCCTTATCTTCTTGTAGTTTCAAAGGTCTATCATCAATCTAATCGATAGATTTATGATTTTGAAAATTATAAAAGTAGGGTAGACATGTGGATATTATCCGGCTGAACAAAACGTGCATTTATCTAACAGGTACGTTTCCCACAGATCTTATTCTGAGCTATTTTCTAAAATCCTATGGAGAAATCTCATTGCTTTTTTGTGGAGGGAAGCCATGCGCAGCTTACTTCCTGTTTTAGGACGCGTCACTGCAGCTCTCTCGTCTCCTCTTCATACACCACACTTTTCGCGGCACACGTACTTACAGCCAATCAGCTCTGAATGATGTGAGATGACGTATGGTGGGGATGGCAGCTCTATGCCCCTATGGTCATTATTTTTTTGCCACACACATTAAATAGGAAAATACTCTGAGCATGCGCAGTGTAGTTTTTACAGTCACCGTTCACTTAGACAGTGAGAGGGAGGGGCATGATCGGGTTTTGTCCCACATGGCTCTAAACAGCTCAATAGGCACACACTGTAGACACTAATTAGAAGAACACGGACTAAAACAGCAATGTACAGACGAATCAGATGACTAAACATGATCTTAAAATATATTTTATATATATTTTTTTATTGCATTTTTTTGTAATCATTATTTGTGCTGACACTAGGTGTGGCTGTGTATGGTTCAGCAATTGTTGGTCGTTTACTAGGAATTGACATATTTTAAGCTCAAATACTTTGTTCCATGTTTAAACCTTCAGACACATTTTGACGTGTTTCAGTTCAGCACATCATTTATTTTGTGATGATTTAAAAGTACAATCCAGAATAATATACGTACTCGCCTTTATCTTTTTTCCATCTTAGCCTTTTTACCAATTTCTTCATATCACAATTTTGCATGATGTCACTGTAGGACAATGTTTGAAGGATCTCTTGTCGAGCTAGGTTGTCAGTTTGAAATGTCTGGATGAAGATGTAACTGATTTACAAATGTTAAAAAATGCCTCTTTTCATCCTCTGTCTGAGGGAAAACCCCAAAAAGCAAGATAGGGCGAGCCAGGTCCCTTTAAGTTATTTTATTTATTTTTGTCTGCTTCTGAGAAGCTATACAGTTGTTTCTGCAAGAAAATTACAATAAAATGACTGTTTAATCTTCACATCTTGTATTCATGTCTATAATTTTGAGCACCAAATGATTGAAAAGTAACGATAAGAGTATCGAAAAATACCGATACCGATAAGCAGTACTTGTATTGATAAAATCCTAACGATACCCATCCCTACTCATGATCAGATAACTTCACTCATTGGGTTCAGACTCACTCTGTCTTTATGACAGTAGTCCTACACATTAAACATGTCCACTCATGTGCGATAAATCATCTCCATCTGTATGGTTTGCTTCATTTTAGCCAATCCCATCATTACCATCCGCTGCAAAGCCCGCCCATCCCAACATGACAGACTCGCAGAGAGCAGACGACAACAAATCCAAAGGTAAAACACTGAAAGCACTGAAAAATACTTAAAATGTATAAGTAGACAGACAACATTTAAAAATAAATAATAATAAACCTAAAGTAAGAGAACTTGAAACCATGTGTTGTTTGTGTGTTTGGTAGTTGAGATATTACATCAGACGTTTCCCTTTTTTGACATGAACAGCACATCAATGTGTGAAACTAGTAGTATATTTAGTTTTGTCTTGTGTTTTTGCCTATGAATCCTTAAGACCCCATTCTCTGTTTCCTCAGCGAAAGAGTACTGTAAAGTCACGTTTGCTTTCGAGGGTACAAATGAGGATGAGCTGACCATAAAGGAGGGCGAGACCCTCCACATCCTGAGCAAGGTAAGGCTCCACTGTCTCATACATTCAAGTTGTGAAATTAAATGATGGAACCAAACAACTGGGTTCACAAAAGTCACCTATATTATCTAAACTCACATGCTTGGCTGTTTGATGTGCTCATGCGGGCTTACTCATAACTGCAGAACTGTTTTCAAGTATATTCTCAAAAATCATCCTGCAAATCAGCTTGATTTATAAACATGGGTTAAGTTATGACATTTCCTGATAGTACTCAAATCTTCCCAGCGTATCTAGTGGTTCAATTCTTTATTAGAAGTCACAGGTTGGATGAAATCAAATATATTAACAGGAGATTAACACACTGATCATAATGATCTTTGTTATTTAATGAGAAAAAACACATTTTGAAGTAGTGAAACCAGTCCTGCAACTCATCAATCATGTTGCATGTCTTTGCTCACATTGTATTGAGGCATTGGTATCTATGTATCTATTTGAGAAGGCACAATGGACGTGGAGAACTTAAGTCAGATTTAGCCACAAAGGTTAATTTTCATCTGCAGTCCCTGGCATTTTGATGGCTTATTAAATTACAGAGAAATTCTGACACACCTCTGTCTTGTTAAATCCCCATTTAGTCTTCTCCATTAGGTGATACACATTGGAGTCTAGATAGACACACAGACGAATACACACAGACACTAACAGACACACACACAGACAGGCACACACACTCAGACTCAAACTCAGCTGCCTCTGACATGTTGACAGTTATGTTGTCTCTGACTCAGGGGCGTCTCCATGACTCCTTCAGTTCCCTTTTTAAAGACCACAGAGTAAAGATATGTAGCACCATCTAGTGGACACTGTTGAGAAGTGTTATTTAATGATTTTCTACTTTGCTGTGGAGCCAAGACAGAGCAAAGATCACAAATCAATACCTTAAGCAGGGATAGACATTAAGGGTCAAATTTAGATTTTCATTATCACTGGCCCAAGATAATTTGTCCAAATAAAATCGACTCTAATAATGAAGAAAATGAACACATTTGTTGCAATAGTAATTTTTTTACAAACTACATTACTACTTTACTACAACATTTCAATCGTCAGTTCTTCCTCATTTTCCTCCACGGTCGGTTGATTTTTCCGTCCTCCTGATGGCCAGGCTGTAAATCCTGGACGTCTGGCTCTTGACCCAGACTGCCACCACTGCAAAACAGCTCTTTTAGTGTCAAATGTATCCAGACTAGGCCCTTCAATGGTCAGGAACATGAGATACAAACTTGATTCTCAGACATTTTATAGAGCCTGTACTCTCCTAACACCTCGGTGACTGTGGTCCCCTCACGCAGGATGCTCTGGTAATGGTGGCACAGGGACTCAATATGTGCTCGTCCATGGAGGACAACGGCTTCTTTGGACTCATCTGAGTTGTCCAGTTTTGGCCACACATTATGATCAAGAGCTGAGAATGTTTGCACAATGCTCTCGGTAGACAGCAGGTCTCCCAGACGGCTCTCAATATGCATGTCTGTAATTTTCTTCCTGTCTGTAGCCAGTGTGTCTGTGGTGGTGTTTTTGAGCTCTACCCCTCTATAGGTGCCATTCATTGCATCAGCCAACATCTTCCTTTGCTGCTCTCCGGGCTCCAGACACAGCTCTGTAAAGCCAATGAGGCAGGCCTCAATGTACTGCACTGCCTCCCCTGGCGTCAGACTATCCTGCTGAAACTGGAGGCTCAGTGCCTTGAGAAAGTCCAGTGTATCCAGCAGGAAGTGCATGAACTGGTGTGGCTTTTGAGTTAGTGGAGGATGTTCTTTGCCCTTCCCATCACTGCAGGTGAAGGTCGGGTTGTCCTCTCTGGGCTGACCTGGTCCTCAAAGTGGGCCACAAAGATTGCATAGCTATTACACGGGATCTGTGTTGCCTTGTGGATGTAGAGCAACCACCTGGACCCCTTCAGGTGTGTAGGCTTTAGGAGCTTCTCCTCCATTGCATCTGCCAGCATCCTCAGCTCCCTCAGTGCCTTTGGAGAGTAGTGGTATTGCTGATGCAAATATTGCAGCACCTCCTGCAGCTGCTTCAGCCTCTGATTCTCTTCTATTGAATCCACCACACCTAATTCCAGCCTGTGTGCCACACAGTGTATAGCAAGCAGGTGTCCAATCTCTTCCTTCAGCTTTGCAGCCACACCATTCCTCTTCCCCAAATTGACAGCCGCACCATCAGCGCATAGGAAAACCACCTTTTCCTTCCAGTTATCCAGACCTGCTTTTTCAAACACTGTCTGTACTGCAGAAAGTACACCATCTGCATGTGCATGTTTGACATTCTCAATGCCAAGGAAGGACTAAACCACTCCTCTCTCCTTATTAAAGAACTTGACATAGACAATCTCATTCTCAAGGTTCCCAGTGTCAGTTGCCCCGTCAATCATCACACTGATATAGCCTGCATACTTTAGGTCAGAAAGCAGTAGCTCCCTCTCCACATTGTAGATATCAATTGTGAATCTGTTGGTAAAAAAAGGGAATTTCATTAATAATGAAGGAATTGTAAAAAGTTAATTAAATAGTAAATTCGGAATGTTATAATGTATTTGTGATTCTCAACTTAAACATGCCTTGTCTGACAAGTAACAATTGGTCATGTTGGAGCCAGTCCTACTGTTGAGCTGCACCAGGTCCGGAAAGTCAGTAAATGGCTTTTCTTTCTTGACAACATAGTACGCTGTATGAAACATATCCTCCATTTTATCCTGGAAACCTGCATCTATTTCACCATTAACATGAATCCCAGTTAACACAGCGGGTGTTTCGATTGCTGCCTTCTGCCTCCTCACACACACCTGGTGTGAGGTGCTTTTTTCATGCGGGTCAAACCCTGTGGAGCGTTCTGCTACCTGGCCCTTGAAGAGTGGAGAGTCCCTACATCAAATCGACTGTCTTTCTAGTAGCTCTGGAGCCCCATCCACGAGTAACGTTTCCACGTCAGGTGGTATGCTAGCAGCAACACACAGAGTTAACTCAATTATACAAACATGGGTTAATGATTAGAGGTAACGGAGTTATTTATTTTGTTAAAGTTACAGCTATTCTGTTTACAATTCTGTCATCAGATAAGTCATCTAAATAAGAGCGTTTGAGAAATTGTGCAAGGCATACAGTAATAGTCCGAATAGTCGATTAATCGTTTCATTAATCGATTATCAAATTAGTCGTTTTTTGCAGCCCTACTTCTGGGACATGTCCCTATAGCAAATACCTTTTATATTTTCTACTCTTCACTTACTTGTCAGAATAGGTCGACATTGATTTACAGAGAACCGACAAAATACATATTCAAGCCAACTCCAACGGTCAAATCAGTGTCGCTGAAACTTTCTCTCCCTCTTCTCATACTCCCTGTCACTCTCCTTTAACTCCTCCGGTGACTTTCTTTTATTTAAGAACAGATTTTTGGCCGGTTACCGGTGGTTTTAAAAACATTTTGCCGAATGGTTTGGTGGCGCGAAAGTCTGTAGTGAAGGAGCACTGCGCGCACGGGAGCCTGCTCGCACTGCGAGCGCACGGGAGCCTGCTCGCGCTGCGCTCTACTCCACAACAAACAGCTGTGGAGTAGAGCGCGATGTTGTAGCGTTAATAAACGAAACAATCTAACAAAATTGCTTGTCAAAATACCAATACCACAGAACAATGTGAGTGTATGTCTTACTGTTTTTAGTGGCCCGAGCGGGCAACTGGAAAGTACGTTATGCTGGCCCGGGGGGGTCTAATTAGTGCCAGCGGGCCATTTATAATGTTGAGCCCTGCCTTAAGTTGTGTCGTTATGAAATGTTTTCTTAATTCGTTGTCTAACAGGACACAGGAGAGCCAGGATGGTGGCGAGGGGAGATCGGGGGCAGAGAGGGGGTCTTCCCTGACAACTTTGTAACCATGGTGTCTGATGCAGAAAAAGAGGTAAGTCTTGCAAATCTATCAAATCTTATAGTTGAAGATTCTTAATTCTGAGGATTTGCTGTTTTCTTTGTTTATTTTCTCCAAATATATTTGTGTTCAGGACTTATTATAATGTAATGATATCAATGTTTGCTCTGTGAAGTCTTAAGCTATTTTCTGACATTTTACATATCAAATTGTAACAAAATAATGACAAAAGATACTAGTTGAGGGCCTTTAAGGAAAATTAAACATCCCAATTGTAAATGTGGAAAATATCTATAAAGTCCCTCTACAAATGGGTAGAAAATAAAATACTAAATAACCCAGACGTTGTAAACTACAGGACCTGACAGTGTTTTAAATCCTCATATGCACAACTCACAAAATATAAGACTGATAGGAGGTGACAGTGTCATTAAAAATGGGTTTCATAGTGACAGCGTGGCAGATTCCAGTCTGAATAAATTATCATTGTGTGACAATAGAAGGTTGTTTGCACATTGGTCAAATTATCATTCAAAATCGGGTAATTATGTTTCTCGGAAGTCTTTGAAGGAGGGCTCTAATTATCTGTTCATCATGAAATGTTATGTGCCGGTAGCAGGCGTTTATGTCTACAATGCTTTGGCCCTGTAATGGTATGGAAATTGGAACGAGTTCTTTTTACAAAACAGTATTCATAGACTTAAAAATAGTCTTACATATTCTTTGATTATGTATTTTTTCCTCTGATAATTGAGTAAACTACACGCACACATATATTAAATGTAAAAAAATGTTTTATATACTGAACAAAATGGGAAAAAACAGAAAAGCGAGATGTTGAGTGACTTAAATGATACTGCGTTCAAAATAGCACACATAGAAAATGGTTGACCTATAGAAACTGGAACCCTATTCATAGTGGAAATTCTTAATAGTAAGCCTGCAATTCCATTAACCTCAACTTAATAAAGGAGCAGTTGCCTGACGTCGCACAACATCGACACACTTTGTAGAGCAGATCTGCCTCTATTTAGTTAAAAAGGTACACACTATTGTATAGTAAAACCGTTTCTGCATGTAACGGATCCACACTATCATATCATAAATCCTGTACTGCATGTAAATGAATGTCACCATATGTCACCAATTTAATTATGTACCTGGCTATGGTAAATCACTCTCGATAATCTCCTCTGCACAAAAGCGATTGGTTATTTCTTGGTGTCAGAAGTGTCGAAGAAACATCAGTTTGTCAGTCAGCCATGCCCCTACTTGCATTTGGCGTCTTGCACGTGGAGGTCGGAAGTTTTCAATCCTTACCAAAACGTTCCAATTTGGCTGAAAAAGCAGCATTAATCCAGTCCTCACCCTGCTAAACGAATTTATAATCTAACATACAACGTACTTTACATTCACATCGTCTTATTTATAATAAAACACATTAAACATAGCTTACATCACACATCCGGTAAATATGGCTCTTAAAGATTAAAGTTTTAAAGGCTTTATTTATCATAAGCACAATATTTACCATCCTTGAAAAACACAATTTCTTGAGTTTTGACAATTTTAAGTCTTTTAAATGTATGTGTTTTTTTTAATAAATGTTTACATGGACTTTGCTATGTTTGTAAAATGTCATTTTCTTATATGTTTTATGTGAGGGACTGCGGATAGAAATGAGCTCAAAGCTAAATCTGGCATATTTACGCTTGACACATTTTATTGTTTTAAGTGTTCATTGATGTGCATTGTCCCTGCTAAATAAACGATTAAAATACACGTGTTTTTTTTCAAAAGGCTTCAGCTCAAAAATAATTGATATGATCAGGCCATGTGAGCGCTCTTTTCTGTATGAAGGCTGAGTCTAATTGCTGTCTTTTGTAAGTGACATTAGCGTCCTCTGAGGTTTCATCACAGAAAGTAATTAGTGTTTTTTCCACAGAAAGCATTAAGTCATTATACTCTGTGCCCTTATGTTTGTATTTTAGACTCCCACGTCGAGAGGGTCAGTGAGATCATCTCCTAAGCAGGAGCCAGAAGAGGTGAGCTGTTAGTGCCTCTGATGAAAGAACATCACTGATTGTTTGTTTCTCCCATCACTCGTGTATATTCTTATATATCTGAACATCTCAATCAAGAAAAAGACTGGAGACAGGGGCATATGATATAGTGTGTGTAAATTAAAGACAGTTTGGATCTTTTGAAGCAGAGTAGTACATCTCTATATCTGTAGTTTTTATTCTTGTTTATTTTGTTTTCTTATCTTTATTTGTTTTTGTTTTGTGAGCTGCGCTATTTGATTTTGTAATTCTCTGTACAGCTCTTTGGAGGTTTTGAAGTGCTCTATAATAGTGTTGGATTGAATATATTACTTCTCCATAGTCAGTTTCACTTAGTGGATTGTGGTCGGCATGCCCCCGGTTTGTTTTGAAAAAGTGAGGAGTAATTCAAAGTAAAACATACTTTAGCCCCATAACAAGGCCCACCAAAAAGAAAAAAATCAATGACAGTTGAAGTGTATGCTATATTTATCATTCCACCACTTACAGTTAAATTGCCGCTTCTGAATGGGAACTGAAGCAGTTATCTCTGCTCTCTTCAGTGTTACACATTTGCAGTTCTTCAATTTCACCTGCAGACATCTTTTTTATACATAAATATGTGTCCCTGGTGTGTCAGTAAACTCACAAAGTGTCAGAAAATAAAACCCTCTCTCTTTTCCTCCGTGCGCCAATCTCTAAAAACGGGGGTACAACGGAGCTGATCCAGATTTGCGTCCGATATTAAGTAATATCTGAAATGTGGACTTGCTTTACGCCCACGTTGCCATCAGAAACGTTGCTATCAGAAACGTGGCTGTATCATAAACAATGCGGGACGTGTTTTGGACGCAATATGGTCTTTATTTAGATTAGCAAGCATCGCTAACAGTCAGAGCTAACCTGTACTGGAGAGAGTATGTGTAAAAAAGCAGGAAATAAAAAAAGGAACTCACCTTGTGGTGAACCGACAAGAGAAAAAGCGTTTGAGCGCCATACTGTTTCAGAAATAATCCTTGATGTGTTTTTGAACATGATATGAAGTTTCATCACGGCAGCATTTCGAAGCGAGTTTGGCTACATTTCTTGTAATAGGTGCTATACAAATATAAAGCTTATTACTAATATTAATATTATTATTATTATTATTATATATAAATAAACTATATTTAAAATGAGTTACCTTTTAGAGAAGTGATTATATTTGTATTCCAAGTTTTCGTTTTGCACTTTTATTTTGATAGTAATAAGATTGGGACTCTTATTTTGAAGGAACTTTTACTGGTTAAATCGGTTTACTGATAAAGATTTTGCCCCAGAAAGCACATGGCTACTTAGCATGCAAAATGAGTCATTCTGCATGTTATGTAGCCATGTGCTTTCGTGTTATTGGCTGAATCTTTATTTATTGATTAGATCACGTTACTCTGATGATAAGATCTCTAGTCATTCTGAGAAGTCTACTGGATTCAGGTCTGTTCTGCCACCCGCAGTGGGCATCCCCTGCAAAGATTCGGATGTGTTGCTCAAACAATTACCGGTTGCCTTGTCACAGACAATCTGCTCGACAAAATATGTTTGTCTTTTTTGTTTTCCTGAGATGATGGTTCTTCAGGACTGCTTCTTAAGCTCAAATCACACTCTCGCAGACTTTTCCGGTGTTTCTAAATTAGATAACAATGTATGTGTGTCGTTTAAGAGGAAAAGATGCCTGTTTTTGTTGTTATTACTGTCAGGAAATGTACAACCTAACCCTGGTCCGCCCAGTAGTAGTAGTCAGATCGCTACTCCTGCTGATTTTAAAGCTAGGTCTGGGTTGGGTTTCATCCACTTGAATGTGCGCAGTCTGTTAGGTAAACTAGATTTTGTCCGTATCTGGGCGAGCTCAACTGACGCTGACGTCATTGTTTTATCAGAAACATGGCTAAACAAATCTATTTTGGCCTCTGACATTGCCTTAAATGGTTTTAATGTGTATCGTACCGACCGGCCTAATAATTTATTTATAATTCATGTAAAATCGATCTGTGTGCTGATGTAGAAACCGCATGGTCTTATTTTTATCTTGGTTTTATGGAGATCATTGATAGACATGCACCCCTGCGTAAATTTAGAGTAAAGGGACTAGACAATCCTTGGTTTTCTGCTAATCTGTCCAGTCTCCTTCATGAGAGAAACAAGGCCTGGGCAAAGGCTGGGAAATCAGGCTCAGAGGTAGAATGGCTGTGTTTTAGGCAGCTAAGGAATAGCTTCACATCGCAAATCAAAAGTGCTAAATCAAAGTACTATCTGTCAGTAACCACAAAGAATCTGACTAATCCTGGAACATTTTGGAAAGCCATTAAACCGTTATCCACCGGCGATATCCGTAATGAGCTACCTCCGTGCATTACCACAGCATCTGGCACTATATCGGACAGGGCTACTATGCTAAATTGCTTTAATGAGCATTTTGTGTCCTGTGGTTCTCTATTTGATTCTGTCACTAACTCTGCTTTTGTGAACACTACAGTATGTGACTCTGAAAAATGTGTGTTGGAAAACCCTTTTAGTTTTATCCCTTTTACTGTTGATGTTGTGCGTGAAGCTTTAACCAAGTTAGATCCTAAGAAAGCGGCTGGCCCGGACAACGTAGAACCTTTCTTTTTAAAGATAGCTGCAGATTTTATTGCTCCACCTCTCACTACTCTTTTGAACCTCTCCCTCAGCACTAACACAATTCCAAAATTGTGGAAGTCAGCGTATGTCCTGCCTTTGCTAAAAGGAGGGGAGGCCACCTTATTAAATAACTATAGGCCAATCTCTAAGTTGTCAGTTCTGGCTAAGGTTCTTGAACGCTTAGTGAGTGAACAGGTAAAGGTGTTTTTATGTACAAATGACATCCTTTCTAAACATCAGTCAGGCTTCAGAAAACAACATAGCACCATCACTGCCACAATGAAAGTGGTGAATGATATGGCAAGTATTTTAGATTACATGACATTACATTGCATTTAGCTGACGCTTTTATCCAAAGCGACTTACAATAAGTACATACGACCAGGAAGACACAACCCTGAAGAAAACAGAATCATATAAGTACATCAGGTATCATAGAGCCAAACATTTCAAGTGCTACTCAACTGGCTATAGATAAGCCATTCCTTTATTAGTATATAAGTGCCTTGTTAGTAATTCTATCGCTCGAAGTGGAGTCGAAAGAGATGAGTTTTCAGTCTGCGCCGGAAGATGTGCAGGCTTTCTGCTGTCCTGATGTCAATGGGGAGCTCATTCCACCATTTTGGAGCCAGGATAGCAAACCCAAGTGTTTTTGCTGATGGGAACCCCTCGCCTCGCAGCGAGGGTGCAGCGAGTCGTTTGGCTGATGCAGAGCGGAGTGCACGCGCTGGGGTGTACAGTTTAACCATGTCCTGGATGTAGGAAGGGCCAGATCCATTCGCAGCATGGTATGCAAGTACCAGTGTCTTGAAGTGGATTCTAGCAGTTACCGGGAGCCAGTGAAGGGAGCGGAGTGGTGTGGGACATTTTTGGAAGGTTGAAGACCAGACGAGCCGCTGCATTCTAGATGAGCTGCAGAGGTCGGATGGCACATGCAGGTAGACCAGCCAGGAGGGAGTTGCAGTAGTCTAGGCGTGAGGTGACGAGAGCCTGGACCAGAACCTGGGTGGCTTTCTGGGTCAGCTGGGGACGAATCTTCCTGATGTTGTACAGCGTATATCTGCAGCAACGGGTTGTAGCAGCGATGTTTGCAGTGAAGGACAGGTTGTTATCTAGGATTACTCCCAGATTCCTTGCAGTCTGAGTCGGGGAAACAACAGAGGTGCCGATGTTGATTGTCAAGTCAAGAGTGGGACAATCTTTTCCCGGAAGGAAAAGCAGTTCAGTCTTGACAAGGTTGAGCTTGAGGTGATGAGCAGAGAGAGATGTCAGCTAGACAAGCAGAGATGCGTGCGACGACCTGGGTGTCTGAGCGGGGAAAGGACAGAATTAATTGGGTGTCGTCAGCATAGCAGTGGTATGAAAAACCATGCGGGCTAATGACTGATCCGAGCGAGTTTGTGTACAGGGAGAAGAGGAGGGGACCAAGAACAGAGCCCTGAGGGACCCCTGTAGTTAATTGACAAGGGTCGGACTCGGACCCTCTCCAAGTTACCCTGTAGGTACGGTCTTTGAGGTATGAGGTGAGGAGGGAAAGTGCAGAGCCTGAAACTCCAAGTTCTTGGAGAGTGCGAAGGAGGATCTGATGGTTCACCGTGTCGAATGCAGCTGACAGGTCCAACATGATGATGACAGAGGAGAGGGATGCTGCTTTGGCAGTGTGCAGTTCCTCAGTGACAGCAAGGAGGGCAGTTTCTGTGGAGTGACCTGCCTTGAAACCAGACTGGTGCGGATCCAGAAGGTTGTTCTGATGGAGATAACAGGAGAGTTGTTTAAAGACAGCGCGTTCAAGTGTTTTAGACAGGAACGAGATGAGAGAGACAGGCCTGTAGTTTATAACATCCGACGTGTTGAGAGTGGGTTTCTTTAGGAGAGGGTTTACTCTTGCCTCCTTGAGACTGTTTGGAAAGTGACCAGAAGTTAGAGAAGTGTTGATGAAATGGGTGAGAAACGGTAGAATATCAGGAGCGATAGTCTGAAGAAGGTTTGAAGGGATAGGGTCCAGAGGACAGGTTGTAGGGCGGGCAGAGGTAATGAGGGTAAGAACCTCACTTGGAGAGAGAAGGGAAAAGGAGGTTAGTGTGTGGGTGAAAGAAGGATCTGGTGACACAGGGGTGAGTAAAGGGGAGTCAGAAAAAGAAGAGCGAATATCATCAACCTTTTTTTCAAAATGGTTAACAAAGTCGCTGGACAGAAGGGGGGAGGGGCTTTGGGAGGGTCCAAGAGGGTGGAGAAGATGGAAAATAGTTTTTTGGGATTGGAATAGGAAGATTGGATCTTGTCTTGAAAGAAGGGGCTCTTTGCCTGAGAGATCAAAGCAGAGAAAGAGGAGAGGAGAGCCTGATAGGTTAGGAGGTCGTCACGGTGTTTGGATTTCCACCGTTTCCGCTCTGCTGCCCGAAGGACGGTTCTATTAGCACGCAGTGAGATAATAAGCAGAGTTGTGCAGCTCTATTTATTGACCTTTCAAAAGCGTTTGACACCGTAGATCATCACATTTTAAAGCAGAGGCTAGCCAGTATAGGCATGTCCAGCCATGCAGTAGGGTGGTTTGTGAACTACCTCTCTGAAAGGTCAATGTGTTCACTTTGATGGGCTGTCTTCTGAGTGGTTAAACATTGCTAATGGTGTTCCCCAAGGTTCTGTTTTAGGTCCACCTTTATTCTGCATATACATCAACAGTTTAGGTGAAAATGTGGATGAAGCTACTTTACATTTTTATGCGGATGATACCGTGATGTACTGTGCAGGTCCCTCCATTTAGGAGGCTGGTGTTAAATTACAGGATGTTTTTAACATTATTCAGACTCAGCTCTCTGAACTAAAGCTTCTTTTAAATGTTGAGAAAACCAAGGTAATGCTCTTTTCTAAAGCTAAAAAGACACCAGAGCCTGTTTTAGATATTGTAACTACGCAAGGAATAAAACTTGAAGTGGTTACCTGTTACAAATACCTTGGTATCTGGCTTGATGATTGTCTCACTTTTAAACTTCATGTCAATAACCTGCTTAAAAAGCTGAGGGTTAGGCTAGGTTTCTTCTACAGGAACAAGTCCTGTTTCTCGCTTGAGGCCAGGAAAAGGCTAGTCACTGTGACCTTTTTACCTGTGCTGGACTATGGTGATTTGATGTATATGTATGCACCTGCCAATTGCCTGGTCAAGTTAGATGCTGCGTATCACAGTGCACTGAGATTTGTGACTAACTGTAAAGCATTAACCCATCACTGTAACCTGTATGCAAGGGCTGGTTTGCTTTCACTAACTGTATGGAGGCTCAGTCACTGGTACATTTTTATATACAAAGCCATGTTAGGGAAACTTCCATCTTATATCTGCTCGCTGATCTCACGGAAAATTTTAAGTGGCTACTGTCTGAGATCGAATGCTGTGGTTTTATTAAATGTGCCAACTGCTAGGACTGTCTTAGGGAAGACAGCTTTTGGATGCGCAGCTCCTCTGTCTTTGAATAGTCTGCAAATTAAATGGAAACTGAACAATCTGGTGCCACTAAATGTTTTTAAAGCTCGGTTGGATGCTACTCAATCGGAAGTTATTGGTATCTGTTTATGTGGATAATTATGTAAATGATGCTGTATGATGTCCTTTTGTTGTTCTATTTATGTTTCATGTGGAACTACTTGAGCAGGTCTCCCTTGAAAAAGAGATCAATGATCTCAATGGGATTTATCTGTCTAAATAAAGGTTTGAAATGAAATGAAAGTTCAAGACAGCCTATATGTCTGAACTCGATCCCGAGAGTACTGTGTTACGGATAGGGATGTAACGATACCAAAAACTCACGGTACGATAATATCGCGATAACAAGTCCACGGTATGGTATTTATCGCGATATTGAATAATTTGTTTTACTCTGAAAATGTTTCTTTATTAAATAATAAATCTGATTTGTACAGCATTTTAGTAGGATAGCAGTATTGTCAAAAACAAAGTGACAGTAACAGACTGGAACAAGAAAACCAGTGTTTCTGTACCTACTGTACTACCAAACAAAGTAGGCATTTTCTTTGTGCCACTGCATCTCACAAATAAACAAGGACATTTAATAATCAGACCCTGCAATAAAATAAGTCAAGTTTCACTTTAGTTTTTCAAGTAACTCAACTCAAACTCACTAGTCACTCACTCGGCATCATCAGACAGGTTTTTAGGAATATGAGAATGTCCACATTTCCAGGTATTTATAAGCTGGGATGTTTCGGCATTTACAATATCCCCTGCTCTGGAAAAAACTCTCTTGCTTGGTACTGGTGTTGCTGGGACAGCAGTGGTCGCGTTAACCGAATATTTTTTTTAACAATGACGGAAAAATCTGAAAGCAGTCTTAGAACAAACTCGGAACAGCGCCAACGTTTCCCCGCAGCGAGGCTCTGGTGTTATGCCGTGTTATGCATGCCCTCCAAAAGGAAATTATATAGTTTCCAAACCGTACTTTGCCGTACAGATCAATACATGTCTGGGAGGTTTTGCTTTACGCTGTGCACGCTCCCGCAAGGTGCATCATGCACACACGGCATAACACCGCCCGCCCCCCCGTGTACAGGTCACGAGCGTGCTCTCTCGTGAACAGTACATGATATGTTATAAAGCCGCGGAGGGCGGGAGTTTATAAACCAAAGAGTAACCGCCCTTACGGGACGCTGTAATAAGTAAAGCGAACGCACCCGCAAGGACACCTGGCCTCCTATTGGTTGAGGGATTTTGACAGGATTGTTGCACAAAAGTTTCGAGCGTGCACAGAATAAATCTGAGCAGAAAAAATCTGTAAACAGCAATATATCTGAGTGCAAACGTACAGTTTGAGCAGAAGCAGAGCAAATCTAAGTGCAAGCAGGCACTATTTGAGTGCAAGGACAGGGTTTGAGGGAAATAAATACATAAAGTATGCTCTCAAATTTAAATACCACGCTCTTGAATAAAGATAGGGAATAACCCCCATATAAATACGATGTTGCAACCTACTTGCTGCCATGTTGGACAGATCTCTCTTGAAAAAGAGATCGATGATCTCAATGGGACCATCTAGTTAAATAAAGGTTTCAAACAAAAAAATAATAATATATATATAAATAATATTTTTTTTTTTTTATCGCGGTAGATTTTTGTCAGTCTCACGACGGTATTGGGACGTTTATTTACCGCAATATTCGGTATATCGTTACATCCCTAGTTACGGAGCCATCTCTTCAATATTGTTCCACATAACGAGCATTTTGTGCTGCTCTTTTCCGATGTGGAAACAGAATGTGTGAAAGCATACAGCACGATGCAGGGTGTCTCTAGACATCTTTAGACTGGAATAGCGAGGCCCAGTACGTGAACTCGCCTCGCAGGTGCACACGCCAGGATAGAGGACATCAGACTCCAGAGAAAACTTGCTCGAGTCCGAGTCCAAGTCGGAGTGCCAATGTACAAGTTGAGTCCGAGTCATCATGGGGGGGAAAATTCACGAGTCCAAGTCAGCGTACATGATAATTCAAGAGTCTGAGTCCAAGTCATCGTGCGCGAGAATTCACGAGTCCGTGTCGCGTCAATCAGTGCGCGAGTCCGAGTCGAGTCACGAGTCCAGAAAATCGGCACTCGAGTCCGACTCGAATCCGAGTCCAGGACTCGTATTTGGGTATAGCAGAGATGGAGTACTCCATCTCTGCTATACCCAAATACTTGTCACTATACCCAGGAAGAAAACAATGGAAAAAGAGAAATCTCCAACGAGGCGTTCTGGGGCAGCATAGACAGGTATTTTCTGTGTTAGAGTTCTACTCGCTACAGGGTGTACTTTGAGGGTTTGTGACTCTGCAGACCGTTTACATGCAGAAAAACCTTCATAACACACAAGGGTGGGGGGGTAATAACCGGAACAGCATGACATGGGCCCTTTAAGTTTTTTATTAGGCCATTCTGGTGGTGGAGTAAATCCAGCAGGTATATCATGGACAAATTCAGTTGTATCTCCTGGAACATTCTGGAGGAACTATTAGGGCGATATAAGTCTGAAAGACAGATCTCCAATGATATTGGAAGAAGGAGGGCCAATTGGTTCAATGAACATTGACAAAAACCCACAATAAGAGACAGTTAAAAAAAAAAAACATTTCAAGGAGAGAATGTTAGGGGACATATATATAACACAAATAGCCACATGTTCATTCTGTCATTTCCCCAATGATTGTCCTTCGAACTCAAGATGTTCAAGGCAAGGATGAAATCAAATCAGGTTTTATTTATAGAGCACATTTAAAAACGATTTTTGGTCGAGCCAAAGTGCTGTACATGTAATACAAATACTTTACTACAATAACAACAAAAGACAATAATTTACAACAGCAAATAAAAACAAAACACAGGGAAACGTCAGGAGTCATACTCAGCTCTGACTAGAAGACCAGAGAGAAGAAGTCTGTCTTCACTTTTTATTCATGTACTTTTTTTCCTTTTTGTTTTTATTGGGCCATCAATCTTAAACATGCAAACTGTTGACATAAGATCACCTGATTTTACATTTATTTTACAACAAACATGGCATAGTAACCATCCCCCACCCCCCTACAAAACAAAACTGAAAAGTGTCACAATACGATATAAAAGAGGAGCAAAAATAAGTAAATACAAGAGGATATCATAAAAGCACAGAAATCCAAATAAACACTGTTGCACAATGCACATTGGGCTGCATGATTCACATGCCAAGGGAGACAATCACTTATCATTGCATTATAACCGTCCAGTCTCAAAATAGTAGCTACAGCGTACATTAATGAGTAATAGGATTATCTAATCCCCTAAAGAAGGAATAGAATGAACAAAAGAGAGAATAGGATCCCAGGTTTTGCTACATTTATTAGAGCATCCCCTTATACCAGAGGTGGGACCAAGTCATTGCTTTTCAAGTCCGAGTCACATCTCAAGTCTTTGCGCTCAAGTCCAAGTCAAGTCTCAAGTCAGGATGGGCAAGTTCAATTCAAGTCCAAGTCCTAAACTTTGACAAAACAAGTCTTAAACAACTCCTTATGTGCTTTTCACCAAATGTAATGACATCGATCAACAGAATAATACTTAATAATCAAACCGCTCTTTATTAGTCACGTTAATAATATAATAATCAATTTTCTCGCTGGTAAAGTAACGTGTTTTCTTCTATTTTAAGAGGGATCAGTAAGGTAAGGCTACCGTGACGGTTTGATTCAGAAGGAGTGTAATGTATAAGATCCCTGATGTTAAGGTAACCACAATGTTTATTTCCACTGTGTACAACATGTTATGAGGGACCCACAATCTATCTTTATGCAGCGAGGGGGTCTCTATGGGGAAGAGAACACCTGAATCTAGATCCCTCTGCAGGTGGTACTTTAAGTATATTTTGATGATAATACTTTTGTACTTTTACTTGTAACATTTTTAATGCAGGACTTTTTATTGTAACCGAGTATTCCTACACTCTGGTACTTTACTCAAGTACAAGATCTGAACTTCTCCCACCTCTGACAATAAATCCTGAGTGTTTACCAAAAAAAAACCCTGCTCTGAAGGTTATTTTCATTTTACAAATCCTGCACTCAGCTTTGCTTTCTCCAATATCATTGAAATGCAGCCAGATTATTATTTATATAGCACAGTTTAAAAACAGAGGGTTTGCCAAAGTGCTTCACAATGAACATAACATTATAATAAAATATAATATTACACGAATAGATAAAAAAGCACACATAAGAATAAATACAGGGCACATAAAGGCTATGGACAGACAGTAAAAGCATACAAATAGGTATGACATAGCTCAGACTGACTGGTAAGCGAGGGAAAAGAGGTGGGTCTTTAGGCGGGATTTAAAAGCTTCAAGAGTGGGCGACAATTTGACATGAGGGGGCAGGTCGTTCCAGAGCCTGGGGGCTACCGATGAGAACGCTCGGTCTCCCCTGGTCTTTTTCTTTGTTTTTGGGACTATTAGCAGCAGCTGATCAGCCGACCTCAAACATAATGGTATGATCCTAGTGTGTCCTCGCATATGATTGGCCGCATGGTGGCCCAGCTAAATAAAGACCCGCCCCTGCCTGAAAGGATTCTCGGCAAGAGTAGAAGCGGCTGGAGGTTCTGCTCTCCCCGACCGGAGTCTGGTCTTCTAGCAGCATCTCGCGATCCACGTGTTGGAGACCTCTGAATTAAATGATCAAGTCACCTCAAGTCAGAAAGCTCAAGTCCAAGTCAAGTCCCGAGTCATTGGTGTCCAAGTCGAGTCGCAAGTGTTTTGTGATTTTGTCAAGTCGAGTCCAAAGTCATCAAATTGGTGACTCAAGTCATGTGAGTCCACACCTCTGTCTTATACTATACTTAATTTTCTCTAAGTATAAGAACGACATTAAGTCTTTCAACCACGACTGAGAAGATGGAGGTTTCTGGTCCTTCCACTGCAGTACAATACGTCTGCGGGCTACAAGTGAAGCAAAAGCAATAACATTGCTCTCCTTATTAGTGAAACTAGAGAATTCCTCAGGGAAACCAAAAATAGAAATTGAAGGGCTAGGAACCACCAGCTTCGGCCTTCGAGAGTGTATCATAAAAAGAGGAACAGAATGAACCCAGTTTTGGACAGGAGAAAAACATGTGTGTGTGGTTGGCCGGAGAGAGAGAGAGCATCTATCACACATCTCACTTGTGTCAAACAGTTTACTAAGTCTAACTTTGGTCAGGTGTGATCTGTGTAGGACCTTAAACTGTATCAGTGTCAGTCTGGCGCAAGATGAAGTAGAGTTGACTCTGTCTAGGGCCCCCTGCCACCATTCATCTGAAAAGGTAACCCCAAGCTCCTTCTCCCAGGTGTTCCTAGTCGCTAAAGGAGACAATAATGCTGATAAGATTAACTTCCCCACGGCTGAAATGACTCCACGGACTACAGGGGACAATATAATTGTATCAATGAGAGAATCAGGTGGTTTGATGAGGAACATTGGGGAAGTTACAACGAGCAAAGTCTCGGATTTGAAAATATCTAAATAACTGAGAGTTTGGAAGACATTTTTGACTCAAAGGAGTCAAAAATGTTATCAACAAAAAGTTGTTTGAAATAAACCAAACCTTTCTCCTTCCACAAAGAGAGAACTGGGTCAAGAGATGAAGGAAGAATATAATTACAAATGGGCATTAGCAGGGAAAGGGAAACAATTTTAAAGTGGCGTCTAAATTGCCTCCAAATCTTTACAGTAGATTGTACAATTGGGTTGGATACACATTTAGCAGGATATGATTTTAGGGGGGCACAAATTAATGCCGATAAAGAGATGGGGCCACAAGACCGCGCTTCCATCGGACACCAGTCTGTAATGGGGGAGTTGTGCCAAGTGTGAATCTTTTGAATATTGGCCGCCCAATAGTATGCCAGAAGATTAGGTAGAGCAAGGCCACCATCTTCTTTAGTCCTTTGTAGGACAGAATATTTTACCCTTGGGGTCTTTCCTGCCCAAATAAAAGATTAAATAGTCCTTAAAAAAAGATTCGGGTTGGAATTATGGTAAACATTGAAAAAGGAATGAGAATCTGGGAAGCACATTCCTTTTGATTGAATTGATTCCTACAATCGACAGAGGGAGAGAGTTCTAGCGCTGTAGGTCAGATTTAACCTCCTTCATCAACTTCAAAACGTTATGCTTATGAAGTGAGGGGAGACTATGCGAAATATTAATGCCCATGTACCGGAAACTAGACGAGGTCAAATGAAAAGGCAGCCTCTGGGCCGGAATCTGTTTTGCCGCAAGATTAAGAGGGAAGCATTCGCTCTTACTGATGTTCAACTTGTATCCTGAAAATGAACCAAACGTTTGTAAAACGTCAAGAATCCCATTAATACTGGCCGTAGGGTTCGAGACATAGAGCAGCAAATCATCCGCGTGGGCAATGCTGGTAGATCGCGAGTCATTCATAAAAAAAGAAAATCCAGCTCCGTTAAAATAGACAAAACAGGTTTTGATCCCTCCTCCCTTGGCCTCCCTGCCACTTAATTCAGGAGTTTACTTGATTGACAGAAAAAGCGACCTATCGCTTTCCAGTCTGTTAACCCAGAATGCAAAGCGATACAAAATCAGTCAAGTGCCGGGAAAACTCAAATTAAGTTAAAGAGACAAACAACAAAATGAGTGCGGGACCGAGCAAGAAGCTAAAGACAAACCACTTACACCCAGAACGGGAGGAGGAATATTTGTTTGTGATGTCACATTCAAAGGTTATTTGCCTTATTTGTAAAGCAAGCGTCGCTCTGCCAAAGAAAGGTAACGTGGAGAGGCATTATCGGAGTGTTCACAAGGCATATGACAGCGACTTCCCTCCGAGTAGCGAGTTGAGAAAAAGAAAGGTCATGTATTGTTACTACAAAAACATTATCTCGCAGTCTTAGTGACGCCAACTCGTTTCTAACAAAAAGACAAACAAATGCGTCTATGGTCGGTGTATTTTTGATCTTTCCAATCCAGCCGAGATCTCTCTCCATCGTCTGTGTGCGAGGGGGCGGGGTAGTTTACACACACGCGGCTGCTCCATGCAGCAACACACGGAGGAGAGAAGCGCTCCAAGGTGTGGTTAAATGTTACCCGTCTTGAGGTGGACAATGCTCCTTGCCAAGAGTGTTTAGCATGTAAGGGCGGTAACACGAGCAATTTGTCTAAACATCTTGCAAAAGTGCTCCACATTCAGACGGAGGAATGCACCGGGTTCGACTGTCTTTCTAGTAGCTCTGTAGCCCCATCCACGAGTAACGTTTCCACGTCAGGTGTTATGTATGCTAGCAGCAACACACGGAGTTAACTCAATTATACAAACATGGGTTAATGATTAGAGGTAACTGAGTTACTCTTTATTTTGTTAAAGTTTCAGCTATTCTGTTTACAGTTCTGTCATCAGATTATTTAATACGATTTGTTAAAACATTGTCGTTTCTTTTGATGTGAAATATTATTTATTTTATTTAAATAAAAAGCAATGTTAATTTTGTAAACAATTTGTTAAGTTAATAATATATGTATTTTTGAATCAAGTATTCATCTTTATTGTCTTCATTGTTAGTTTCCACATGCCTAAAACAACCTCAAGCTACATCTAAAAGTTGATGGCTAAATAAGAGCGTTTGAGAAATTGTGCAAGGCATACAGTAATAGTCCGAATAGTCGATTAATCGTTTCATTAATCGATAGATTAATCGATTATCAAATTAGTCGTTTGTTACAGCCCTATTATCCCATGTATAAATAAAATGTGTTATTCAGCAACCCTTGCAATTTGGGATTTTATGTTTGGTTGGTAGACCTCGGTGAGCTGGTCATTTCAAAAGTAGCTCACCACCCAAAAAAGGGTGGGCACCCCTGATCTATGGAGTCGTTGAACGTATCCAATAGCAAGGGAGCCAGTTGATCAGAGAATTTCTTTAAAAAGTCAGCTGGGAAGCCGTCCGGGCCCGGTGCCTTGCCATTCTGTATTCATTTGAGACTGTCTGTAACCTCCTTTAAACTGAGTGGATCGTCTAGATTCCTTTTACTTGTTTAGTTGATCATAGGGAAGTCCAAATTATCCAAAAATGGTTTCATTAGGATATTGTCAGGTGGAGCCTCTGATTGGTAAAGATTAGAATAGTACGAAGCGAAAACATTATTTATCTCCTTTGGGTCTGTAACTATTGTTTGGGGGGATTTCCGAATCTGTGTAATAAAACGTGGGGCAGATTGATGCTTTAGTTGTAACGCTAGCAGTCGGCTGGCCTTGTCCCCATATTCATAATAGGTACTCTTTGTGCGCCTTAAAACAAACTCTGCTTTGTTTGTGGAAATAAGATCAAATTCAGTTTGGAGCTCGAGTCTCTCCGTCTGAAGAGCGGGACTAGGAGAAGAGGGGTTCTGTCTGTCAATTTGTAGAATTGCTTCCATCAGCTCAAGTTGTCTCTGTATTCGCTGCTTATGTTCCCTGGCACTGTAAGAGATCATTTCACCGCAAATGACTGCTTTACAGGTTTCCCACAGGAGGGAAGGAGAAGTCGAGTCAGATTTGTTATTTAGGATAAAGAGCCTAATTTTCTCAGAAATAAATTCTCAGAATTTATTAGAAGATAATAACCCAGTATTCAATCTCCAATTTGAGCGCTGTCCACTTTTAGGAAGCAATTCCAAGTCCAATGAAATCGGTCGCGCATTTCAATAGGGTCTTCGCCGACCTAGGTCTCAGACCCTAATAAAAGGGGGGCATGGTCTGATATGATTATTGCTGAGTATTCACATAATTTCACTGAAGGAAGTATTATTTGGCAAAAAAAATAAATCAATGCGAGAATATGTTTGATGAACATGGGAATAGAATGAAAACTCTTTTGCTGTTGGGTGGCTGAATCGCCAAGTATCCACACAACCAATTTGGTCCACAAGTGTCATAAGAGCTCTCGCCGTACTAGATGGGCTTAGGTTTTTTGGCTTGGATAAATCAAGGGTAGGCTTAACAACCAAGTTAAGATCTCCCCCGAAAATAAAGTGGTGTGAATCCAGGCATGGGATTAATGAGAATAAGGACATCATAAAATTAGGACAACTCCAATTAGGGGCATAGACGCAAACCATAATAACAGGAGTTTGGAGCAATACACCCACGACTATAATGTAACGCCCATTTGTATCAGAAATACACTTTTCTAAAGAGAACTGCAGTCGTTTGTGTAGTAAAATTGCTGTACCACTGGAACGGCTATTGAAGCTGGAGTGGAACACTTGTCCGACCCAGGGTTTCCTCAGTCTGGTGTGGTCACAGACACGCAGGTGGGTCTCCTGCAGAAAAGCAATGTCCTTCGTCATATCCTTAAGATTTGAGAATACTCTGGCTCTTTTAGTAGGCCCGCCAAGTCCTCTGACATTCCAGCTTGTAAACCTGATTGATCCTTGCATAGCTCTCTGTCTCATATCAGCCATAGAGCATGAGCCACAATATCAGCCTTTGGAATAATATGATGAAATTATGAATTAGCCAGTAGGCTACAACACTGAGCAAAGTAACAACTTCAAATGTGTTATAAAGAAAAAAGTTCCTCCCGTATTGAGAAAAAAGAAAGAGAAAGAAAAAAACACAACCCAACGACATCAGATGTCTGAATCTCTAACAAATCCATTCATGTACTTTTTATTCATGTATTTGTATTCATGTATTTTTTCTTTTAATGTTTATTTTATTATCTTCTTTTTAATGACTGTTTTTGCTCTCGAGTCTCAGTCATTCAAGCTGTGCTACTTCACTGAACTGTGACTCAGTTAGACATCGTTTAAACATATTGATCTAATGCCAATGGAATTAAGACACAATAAGTCTCAAGTCAGCCCTTGCATACTTTGTGCTGGGTCCTTAATGTTGTTGACAAAAAAGGAAAGTCAAGGACTGTATTCCAATTCCTAATATATACACCATATATAGGTATGGCTAATTATACAGATACAGCTAGAACAAATACATATTAACTAGCATTTCAACCTCTGCAGAAACAGACTCTCATGATGAAGGAAATTGCTTTTTAATGCTAAAAATAAATAATTGAAAGTTGTGTTGCTGTATGTTGTAAAAATAGACATGTACCCCTGTGGCAGGATATGATTTATGGAGCCAAGGGGCGGAGCTATCAGAAAGACGACGTGCAAGCTCAAGTCAGTCACACACAAATGACTACTGTTGCCCGTTTCACACCAACGCAGCTCCCGTTCTAGCTCCGCCTCCGTGCTTCGCTCACAACAACAACAATGGGGGACTGCGTCGGGTCGATGATCGTGTTTATCGACTACTTTTAATCATACAAAGCCAGATTCAATTAAATAACTACTTCTCCAACCTTGTGCTTTTCTCTAGAGTGCCGTGGTTCATTGTTTATTAATGTGTTACAGCGGCATTTACCGACCGCTGCAGTGCTGCTCGTCCACTGGAGTTTATTCTCCCGTTAACTCACAGCAGCGGCCGCTGTAAAGTATTCACTGGCTGACTGTCACACAAGCAGCTGATAAATATCCCCAATTCCCCAAGTGAATGTGTGTCAGTCTGAATTGACGCTGTTTGGCATCACAACGCTGTTATGAAAGTTTCTCTGGTATGAAATGGGTGATGTTAGCATAGCAACCGAAGCTAAACTGACTATCTTGACTAGGCTACTTGTAGCTTGTTGCTATAACTTGTGGCATAAGCCGTTTTCTCCAGGCACATTTTTCCGGCGTATTTTTCATTATGATTCTACTAGTAATAGTCGGACATGACAACCTGTGCAGCCCATGTATTGATTCCATCGGATAGCTGCTATAATACAAAACAAAACGTCTGCCCCCTCCACAATGATCAATAACAGTGAACAGATGGTCAAATAAACAGAATCACACGAAGCCTGGTTACTGGTTAGTGTTGCCTGACTTTATAAAGTGTGTTTGTTTTTTTTACAAGTGTGTGGTTGCGTTCTAGTCACTTTGCTCAGCGCTACTGCTTGTTTCAACTTGTATTTGCAAGTAGGCTACTCTCCATAAACTGTTAGTTCAGGTTAATCCCGCCCCCACCGACGTAAGCGTGACGTATGTGGTTCTTGCCTAGACCGACACTTTTTTCGAGCTTGGTAAGAACCGGTTTTCGGGGAAAAGAGCCGTCTCCGCTGCGGCGTGAACAGGAAAAACCGGTGCTTATCAGGCACAAGCTCCGAACCGGCCCTGGAACCGCGTTGGTGTGAAAGGGGCAACATGCAGGGCCCCGCAGTCATCCGGTTCGACCTGACATGGCTGTGTGACTGACTCGAGCTTGCGCCTCCTCGTTCTGATAGCTCCGCCCCTTGGCTCCAACCCCCCTCCCTCCCCCACATCTACAGGTGAAAATTACTTTAGGACACATTTAGCAAGAAGTGTAGCAAAAGTGAAGGCCGCAGATTCGTGGATTTATACTGCCACAGAGCAGATTCGTGAAGTTGTAATGACTAATTTGAGAGGTTGTAATAACCAAGTTGCAGTTGTAATGGAAAATATATTTAAAAAATATATTTTTTTCTGCAAGTGAACATTTCATCACTAAGTTCATTTTTTTTCTACAAGCTACAAAACGTTTTTTTTCTTCTGTGACTTCAAATTTGGTACACAGATACGTGGATATTTTATACAAGTGTAAATGTATGCACACAAGGTCAGATTTGTTTTCTGCAAGTGCTCACACACGCTCTCGCATTTTGCACCATATCTACCTTCATAGATTTCATTTACGGACCTTGAAGAAAGCTCTTGCAGCAGCAGTATCTGCTCCTGACATATGGGAGTTGAGAACACATGCTTTGAATTACTTTAATATAACGTTAGATCACCCTCAGGCAGTCTTTGAATCCTTTTAAATGCAATGAGAGATAGCCTTCAGATTTACCCGACATGTCTTCCAGTCACATAGCCAATCAGAACAGATAATCATCATCTACTGCCACGGGTGCATGTGACCTTATTTAAAGATGTTCCAATGAAGGAAATTGTTAGTGACATTTAGTTAAAAAGTGAAAATGAGACATTAACCCTTCATGGGGTACAGAAACAAATAAGAAAGACCACAAAGCGAAAAGCAGCTGACTTACTTAAAGAGTCTCAACTTTCTTAAAGTAACTGATCTGAAAGTATAGACCAGGGGTCGGCAACCTTTTTGATATGAAGTGCCATTTAAAAAAAAAATTGTTATCAGCGTGCCAACGATCGAGAATTATCAAGGGGGGGGGGGGTTGAGGATCTTGACGCTCGTCACCTATCAGCAAGAGGGCGGGGGAGCCTCGCTGCGGGGAAGCAGTGTGTGGACCTGTCAGCGCAACTTACATGATGTCGAATTTAACAAACATATTTAAATAATTGGTTTAAACGGCATAATAATAAGGACGATCGTCTGTTCTGTGATTCTCCAGAACACACGTTATGATATTAGGGTCACGCAGAGTGAGATGAGATCGCTGTCCCTTTAAGAGAGAGAGAGGGGTGTGGCTTGTGCATACGTGTTTGTGGATGGTAGAGCGACAGTGAGAGAACGTGTGTATGTTTCTGGAAGTGAAACGAGGAAGCAGAAAAACAGAGGTCTGTGATGTATTTTGTGAAACAGAAGAACAGTTAAATAAATGCAACGGCCTCCCAAGAAGAGCTCGCCTCTCTCCAGCCATTTAAGCTAAAGTGGGTTATTGAACCTGAAGCTTGTTGCTTCTGCCCTCCTCGACTACGGTCTGGGAGCCGACAGGAAAGTTCAACACACAGATGGCCAGTCCGCCCCTTTGTAGCATATTATTTCGATGAGAGATGAGCAGATCGCCACTGGGCTTTAAACTAAATACACAGCCACGCAAAAACTGCGGCATTTGTACAGCTCCTTATGGCTACTGCAATTAGTGAAGTGTTTTCCTCTGTGGTGAAACGATCAGCACCACGGAGGAAAGCGGCAGAAAGTCACCTGGAGTTAAAGAGAGCGGGGCTGCGTTGCGTGCATGACTTCCTTCTGCGGGTAACGGGGAGACGCGCTCTGGCGGCGGCCTCGTTCAGGATCCGAAAATACAATTAAAATATTTTTGCACCCTTATTCCACTTATTCCTAGTGTGCCACTGGTTACGGTGCCGCGTGCCAATGCTGGCACGCGTGCCATGGGTTGCCGACCCCTGGTATAGACAATTCCTTTCTATTGCGTTTTCTTTGATTCTTATGTATTACTGGTGAAATCTATATTAAAAAAAGCCATCTAAACATGTATACTGTAACAGATGTATTGTGTTGTATTCAAAGATAGCAAAGAGGTTCAAGAGGAAATGATTAAAGAAAGGTTCATTGTTCAATCCTTTCTTCTGCAACCACTTTGCTATCTTTGAATATTAGACAATACATTTGTTACAGTATACATGTTTAATTGATAGGTGATTGTTATTACATAGTATTTCAAATGTTTAGTAAATATTTTAAATGTATTCAAATTCAGGGGGATTCAAGATCTTCATAAAATAATAAGAAACTCCTACTTTTTTTTCCCTTTTTTAATTAATATTCATCAAGCATACATTTCCAGGCTACACATGTTCCTTCTATGGACCAAACCCTAATTGCTTTGCCTTTCTCCTTTATGTCAGCTTTGGTTTTTAAGATGATGTATGTCTGGCATTCTGACCTATTTTTCCATGTATCCCTCTCTTCCTGCCAGAAGCCGAAGAAGCCACCTCCGCCTTCAAAAAGCATCGGTGAGTAACACTTGACATCCTGCTGCTCATTAAAGGCTATCTACTCAATGCTGGAAGTCGTGCTACTCCATGTATCTTTCAGTGGAGCTCCCTGTTCTCACTACTTAAGCTCACTTTGAACACATTTACCTCATACTGCTTCAGAATATGCAGAATTTAAGTCTCTTACTACTTTGAAGCCACAGCACATTTCATGGTAATCCATTATTTCCTTTGAAATACATTTGTTTTTTCTACCAACCTTGAATATTAAAGCTTCAGAGATTAGTAAATTACCTGGGCAATTATCTTAATTCTGTCCGTCTGGAAGTAGAATATGATGGACTAGAATCAGAGTTTGTGATCATTATTTATTGATAGTGTTTGAATCACATCAGAGAATACCAGTAGAACAGAGCATGGACTTTATAAACAAGGATATGATGAACTCTGAGAGCTGCATATTAGAAGACTAGTTATAAAAAAGAAGCTGCTGTATCACGAAGGTTAAGTGACCACTCTACCAGATCTTCACTGCTTTTATGATGGTTGGTAATTACCACAAATATTTTGAAAGGTGGAAACCGACCATAAAAAAAGGATAAACAAATAGTGTATACATTAATCACTTCTTTGCGGTACTGAGCTATTACATCATACGTTCTAGAAATGTGCCCATAAACCAGTTTTATAATTATATATAAGATATTTTAATGGGCTTTTTTGGACCATAAAACAGCCACAAAAATATATAAAAATAAAGCAAAAAGGAGAAAAACCAAGACGTGCTTTACGTGGACATTCTATACGGTGTGTTGCACAAAATAAAGACCGACTTATCTTATCCCAATTAACTTATCTGACTTTTACCAAAGATAGAAAAAGAGACAAGTTAATGCATTCATGATGGTGGTAAAGCTTAGCTCCAATGTAATCCTTGAATTGCTTCCAATTTCTGTCACAATTATAAGATGAGTGAATCTCAATTGTTTATACTTTCATAAATATAGTTATTTGAAGCTCCAAAAGGATTATAATGGTTCTGTCCCCTTATGCCTGAAAAAAGCTATATCAAGATCAGGCGATTTTGAAAATATTTGGCAGTGTTTTGAAGTGTGAACTCCATTAGCTGATTACATTTGGACAGTACCAGAAGGACTTTGCTATAGAGGCAGGTAAGAGCCGGTGTCTGTCACGAGTAGAGTCAACACATGGAGGAACATTTTGGGATGTTTGACTTCAGAGGAATAAAGCTAATCCAGCACCTTGAAATAAAAGAGGCAGATGTCAAAAACGTTTTACCATGTTCATGGTGTTTAAAGTGTATTTATATTCATTTGTAGAATTTGAAGAACGCTTCATCATATGCTTCAATTGTGAATTTGATAGTCAACGTTGTAATCATTTTACTTTAGAATGAGGTGGAACTAGAAGTGTTTCAGGAAAGTTTTGGTATCAGGATAATATAATTCATTTTCAGGTTCATAGTAGTATGTAGTGCCTCTACTGTGTCTCCATGCTTTAATGTTCAAAAAGCTCTTTATTTTTATCATACTGCCTGAGCTGCAGCATCTCTTTTCACCCTCTGTCTGAAACCAGAGCCCAGTCTGCTCTGATCAACGGCTTAGAGATGTCCTGTCCCTTAGCCTACCACATACAATGTGTTGGAACACTAGCCAATAGAACAACGAGGGTGACATAGTGCACAAAAACCTATATAACACACTACAGGAAAGGGACAACCACAATAGGGGTGCAACAACTAATCGTTTAAAATCTAATTTGGTCGTCGATTCGTTGGTGACGTCATCACGTGTGTTTTACGCGCCGTTAAGCTCCAACGTTATCGGTCTTTTTATCGGTACTGGAGACATTTAAAAAAATATATGTATTATTGCTACATATTATATATTGCTGCATTGACTTTTTTTTTTTTCTGTCCTTTCTTGGGTATTAAATCTCCAGAACAGGCATTTTCAAAGTCACTGCGTGCGTCATACAAAGGCCGGAATTGTTCAACTCAATACTTAGAAAAAGTTCCCCTGGAAAGCGCAGTCCCAAAACCCCCTGTTCTCCAGTTGTTGTTTAATGAAAGTCAAACGCATAGTCTCATGGTTCTGAGTGTTAAAGGGTTATCTGCACAAAGATCAAACATTTGCAAAATGCACTCTTGCATCATTGCCTTCATGTCGACACAGGATGTTTGCGTTCATGACCTTCTTCCTGCCGTGTGGTGCAGTTTGCTGTCTGTATGTCTGAGACATCTGAAATGATGCTATACCTGCAGAGTATTATGTGCCAGAATGGGATAGATTATTATTCTGTAACTGTCTCTCGAAGCCTGTTGGAGCTGTGTGTGCTGGTGCGTGTCAGAAAGCACTTCTCTTTGTGTAATTGTGCTTGTGAAAGTGTGTGACAGACAGACGTTGTGACGTTGATCGGACCATGTTTCGTTTTTCAGCACTTAAGCCGGAGGTTCCAAGTGTGGACAAGAAGCCTCATCCCATCAGGCCAGAGGACAGAGGTAGGATCCTCCGCCTTTCCTCACACTCATCCTCACTCTACATATCACACGTTGGCATCTCATGTTCTCTTTTTGACATCTTTCCCACTTTGGAGCACTCTTTTCCTGATGCACTGCAGTGTCACCACTAACTCCTCTATCGACCTGTGGAGGCAGTACACAGAGACCATTTTCCATCTCGTCTCCATTTTGTCTTTGGTAGTGTTTGTTTGAACTTGATGCTCTGCACTAAATTAAGAGCACAGAAACAGATGTTCTTTTCCATGAGAATAAACAAAATCATTAGTTTAAATGCTTTAATAAAAATGGTCTTATCCTAGGTTGTAGCTAACGGGTTATGGTTAGAGAGAATGTAAGCTAGTTTGTTATTTAATATTAAAGGCAAAAAAGTAACTTTTACACATTCAATTTCTTGCCAAAAACGTTGCACCTTCGGCCCATTACACATTTTTACCAAACACAGGTTGAATCCGTCCATCCTCCTGAAGATTCAGTACAGATTTGTTTTTCACAATGTTGCAGTATAAAATGTACGTCATGTCTACGAGTGTAGCTAAAACAAATGTGCATTCATTTTGACCGTAGTCTTAAATGAAAATATCGGTACATTAATAATACCCAATAATGATCTTGCTGATTAATTACAAGCACATGTCCCCATCTATACACAACATATATGCGTCATACATTTTACTGACCTAAAAACAACAGAGTTAAAGACATATATTTGCATTTAAGAGATAACATGTTGAAATAAAACAGCTTGAGAGATAAGAGTTAATCACATGAACATCCAGGCTACCTAGCACTGTGATGTTTTGATAAACAAGCTCTATTTTTTTAATGCGATTTGGCTAATCATTTACATGCAAAGAACATATGTCAATCATTGAAAAATGTACATGTGTAACATCACTGCAAACACACATGGTTATTTTGAAGTTTCATTATGAATTGTAATGTAGCAATTACAATGATATATCTACTCTGCTCTGTCGCTCAGGGCTGACCACAAGACACGCACGCACGCACGCACGCACGCACACAGTTCAAAGACCTGAGTTTATTCTGACAGGCTGTTATGTGGCGTTTATCTCACATTCACACACATTACATTTCTTTCCTTCATATCAGCTTACATTTGAATATGTTCTGGCCTACACGTTCATTTAATATTATATGAAATGAACATGTATGTTATATACATCCATGGCCTACACATTGACAATAATAACTCAGATTTCTCCGGATCTGTATTAAGTACAAGAACCTAAAAACTTTACTTTCATCACTGTGAGTCACCTACTTCTTTACCTCAGGGTCTTCTTTCTGGTATTTTTCTATCCGTGACCTCCAAGCTTCAGCGTACATCATCTGTTGTTCATGCTGTTCTCCTTCCTTGTATCATAGTGTGAAATAATTATCGTACTCAAGACATTGATGCATATCCCCTTTTCATTTTAGCACTTACCTCCATCCCCTATAATTAAACTCTCAAAGAAGCATTATAAGAGGGATTTTCCAACAATACTTCTTTGAGACTTGAATTGCTGTGTATTCAGTGCCGTTGTGATATTACAGCGATGTGAGTGAAAAGTGCAGAAAGTACAAATAACCTTTGCAAATTCATGGGTTTCACTTCGGGCTGAAACTTTGTTGGATTAAAATACATTTGGAATATTTATCTCTAATATCACCAATGGCAGTAGTGGAGTTGAATTAAAGTCAGCCCGCAGGTTTTTATTGTTGGAAAAGCCTGAAAACGATATGAAAATTAAGATAACTGCTGTTGAGCAAGGCCTAATCTGTGACTCTGAAACTATTCTCTCTCCCAATACATTATTATTAATTATATATGAGTTCATAACCACTCGTAGTGTAAGCCATTCTTCATATTCCATACTGCATATTCCTCTGTATACTTTGCACATTTCTGTTCAATGCTACCTCTTTTGTAACTGCACAGCTCTTCCGCTTTAAATTCTGATATACTCCATATATTTTAATTCTCTGAGTAAACCGTTGTTTTCCTACTGTAGTTCCCTTTTTATATAAAAAAATACATTTTTTATATTTTTAATAAAGCATATATATTATAATTAATGTGTCCCTTTTTCACATCTTACCAAAGCAAATTCCTTATATGTGTAAAACTACTAGGCAACACACCTGATTCTGAAATGTTAGTAGATCAGCCAAAATATTTAAAGAAAATAATGTTCTTGGAGCAACAACAATTTTATAATGATTATGGTATTGGTCAAATATAATCTAATAAGGCAATCCAGCGATAGGTAAATACTGTAAGGCAGCAACGGCTTGACTCAATTAGAGTGATTCTATGTCACATCATTATACAATTCCTGTTTTTAGCATCAAACTTTAAGTACATTTAACAACCGAGTTTCCTATTGCTTCCACCATCAACAACTGAACTGAATCCCCTCTATTCTTAAACTATCTCCTTCATCCAGGGGCGGATCTACTGGGGTGGCATGGGGTGGCAACTGTCACCCTAAAAAATAGCCTTGCCACCAAAGCTGCCGCCCCAGTTGGCATCTTAGTTTTGAAAGAAAAGTTGTGGCTCATCGGACATTTATGAGAGAAAGTCTCTAATGTCCGAGTGCAAGTGAATGCAGCACAAGACACGAGCCTTGTAACCCGGCCCTGGCGCGAGCTTGGAAATATGACTGGCGGCGATTTCATGTGAACGGGGGTACGGCGCAAAACGAGAAGCATTCGGACTCAAGTAGACGGAAGGAATGAGGTATTTGCGGTCTACAATGACAGAGAAGAGACTGTCAAGTTTGGCTGTACTCAGCATTGAATCAAAACGCACTAAAGCTTTGGATCTTAATCAGTTTGTGAGGCGATTTGCTGAACAAGATGGTAATCGCCGCATTCAGCTGTTATAGGCATGTCAACTTGATGCTCTGCTCACGGATGACTCGATGAGCATAACAAACTGTTAAGAAGATGACCTTGTATGTGTGTATATATTTATTTTCTTTGTGGGGGTCTGCACGCAAGAAAGTCCTGAGAAAGTCGAATAAGACGGTGTGTAAAACTACACTGCCCAGCCAACAGAAAGTAACCACTTTGATTTAACTAGGCCAGTAGGTAAGGACTTTCCACTGGATAATAACTGCAGCGTATGTTTTAGCTGAATACACTTTAACCCTAACTGATGCAACTGATCTCTTATTTAATGTTTGTTCTTTCTGATGTAAAGTCCAGGTTGTAACTGTTTGCAGTGAAGTCGTGGGGCGCTGAACTGTTCCTTTGAATCTTTTGAATTTTAATACATGATATAATTACTTGTCTTTCAAATTCGAAGGAGGGTGAGCAAGCATCTTGAGGACCATTCATCATTAACTACTCCAAAAAATATTGTTTATTCAATAATGAATATGGGAATCATAACAGTGATTGACAGCTGATAGGAATAATATGATTGTTAATAGTATCATATTCATTCAGACAAACATCGATGAGACAGTTAATGAATGTACTTACTGCAGCAGTCTGCATAGATTTGGTACCCCTGCTGGTCTAAGAGTGAAACAAACTCATTCAGTTCAGTGTTTCCCCTAGGATGGAGTCATAACAGCGGTGCTAAGGCACGTGGGCCCAGCATAGTGAAATGTTTTAGTGTGTGCGTGTGCGAAGTGCGCCCCGCCAATTTGTTTCTATGTTTATGCCAGCACAAGAAAGGCTCTTGAGGCCTAGTACCAGGGCCGGTTCTAGCCAATTTGCTGCCCTAGGCGAGATTGTAGGCGAGATTTTATATATAAAGAATAAATGAAAAATCTCTGCAAAAGACAAATACACTACAGAAACGTATTGACATAGGTCATATACGCCAAAATGGCCCCTAGCAGCGGCCGCTATTTGGGAAACACTGCAGTTATTGTTCAGTTAAAATGCATTACATTATGTCTGCCACCTTATATATTTCTATTTAAGGCTTTACCGATGTGCCACAACAATGTCACCTATGTTATTGAGTTAAAATATTAATAGTGTGGCTTTCCAAGTTAAAGGTGGGTTAAGTAATTTTGTAGAAACCAGCTCGAGTGCGCTAGAATTTGAAAATACACAGCCGGAAAAAATCTGCCACTTCCTTACAGAGCTCCTCCAACACACACGAACGCGCACATGACCAATGAGGGCACGAGATAAGTTTGTGCACAGATGGAAGGCTGACAGGCAGGTAGGCCATCTAGTTACTTTAGCCGGGCCGGCTCAGATGATTGGTCGTGCTTTTTACAGTACTACGGCTTCCACAGATGACATTTTTTAATGGATTTTTTGTCAAAGCACTTCAGATATTCATTGCTATCGGGATGTTAAGAGCATTCCATAGAATATAACACAAAGTGTATCTCAAGCCGGTTTCTCAAACTTACCTACCCCACCTTTAAGATTGATTGATATGACTGCGATTAAATCAGCATATTCTGCCAGGGGATGGCACCCCTCAAAATCTCCTGCCACCCTCTTGCCACCCCATGAATATTTGTCTCGATCCGCCCCTGCCTTCATCCCTCTGGCTTTTTATTCTCAGTGCCAGCTAAGCATATTAGCCTCAATTTCATTAAATGTCATTTCCAACTTGCAGGCTAGGCGATGTCAGTTAGCATAAATCATTCATCTCAGCCACACGTATTAAACATGCTAAACCTCCCTTTCAGATGCAAATTAGATTGAGAGTATAGAGAATAGAAATCACACATAAAACTGATCCGACAATCATTAACTGCGAGCTACATCAAGATCAATTTTCCTCTTTCATGGCTGAACAGATGTGTCCCGGACTTCTTAAGACTCCAAAAATAGAATCAGTTAGAGCAGTGGTTTTCAAAGTGTGAGGCACGCCTAGACAGCGAAAACAGAGCATTTCATGACATGTTCTCTTACTGGACCTCTTTGAAATGCAATTGAATGCCCCTGCATTATAGCAACAACAACCATAATGATAATAATAATAGCAATAATAATTGGGAGGGGGGGACAGCACGGCTGTTCTTATGTTCTCTGAGGGGAGGCTCACCTTCCCACACTTTGAAAACCCCTGAGTTAGAGAATTCATGGAGTTTTATCAGTAATTGTATACATGTATATACATTTCCTAGTGTGATATCAGCAATTAAATAAACTGTCAGAAGTATAAAAAAAACAAATAACAGTGATTGCTGTGATGTCCATCTTATTTCTTTCAGTTATGTGTTATGAACCTCAGTTTTATTTGGTCTATGAAGGCAGAGCGGCAGGCAGATTTCTCTCCCAGATATACAATCACATGCTCAGATTATGCATTATTTGAATAAAACGGTGATTGCAGGGCTATGTATTTGTTGTGTAAAAAAAATATATAGAAAAGCAGAAAAAATGTATTTCTCAAGCACCCTTTTTTTCTTCTACGTCTTGATTTCTTGTGGTTCCAAAAGCTCCACGGAAATAATGAACTGTGGAAATATTTGTATGGTTTTCTGTGCAACAAGGCAGGGATTCTATTTAATAGACAACAACCTCTTTCATAACTACTTGGTACACAGCTTAGTGAAATCCTTGTTTATAATTGGCCGATTTGGACATTCTGCGGTTGCTTTTTCTTGATAGCAGAAAGAAGAGCGATTTTTGTTTATTTAGTTTAGTACTTTATCTTATGCTTGTTTTTTTTATATATATCTTTTTTTACTTTTATATATCTTTTAATTGATTTTAACCTAAAATGGAGCAATTGTCACATTGTTACCGGGTGGTCAATAAAGTATTCTAATGTGATGAATATACTAATACGCTGAGTCACAACCAAGTGATTTGGAAAACGAGTCACACAACTTACTTGGGATTTTCATTATGGTCCATAGGCTCAATCACCATTGTGTAACCTCATGCATCAATAAATTGTTGCCTAACAGACATTTATTAAAATTAAAATCTATGAGATAATTACTTCATAAAGAGCATGGAGGCTGTGTTCAGCCGCGGACTCGTTTTATCAGCAGACAAGCTTGTTAAACATTAATTTGCCCTCGTTGTTTCAGTGCTGCTCAAAAACAAATTGACAGTGTACCTCAGTTGCTGTGTGTAATTCTAGATCAGTGTTTCTCAAACTTTTTCATACCAAGGACCACTTAACCAATAAAAAAACACTCAAGGACCACCTAACTCCACAAATATCCAAAAACACATCGTTTTTTTACAAATCGCCTGAAAATGGTACAAACAAGTGGCAACATGTGTCATGAAGGTGTTTATCTGGGCTATATCATGCAATCGAAAGTGAAACTTAAGCTCGCTCCATTGCGGAGATATTCCCGCGAGAGTGCGAAAAACTTAAATTTATTTATTTATTTCAAATGTGAAATTTTACCAATATACTCACGGACCACTAGGGGGCACTCACGGACCACCAGTGGTCCGCGGACCACACTTTGAGAAGCACTGTTCTAGATGATTGCAGGAATGTTCTCTTTGAAACTGTCCACTATAAAGCCATTTCTCCTCTTTACTCTGTTATATGTAAGCTTTGTCCATCTTTCTTTTTAAAAATCTCCTCCCCTTTTTCAGTTGATAAGCCTACACTAGAACACAAGCCATCCAAGCCCGCAGCGCCAGTGGTCCCGCCCAAAAAGCCGGTCCCCCCTCCTGGGAAAGGCAGGCCGGGGAGCCTCCCACCAAAGAGGCCCGACAAGCCTGTCACTCCATCGCCAAAGTAAGTCTAATATTCATCTCCTAGTCCAGCTTCTGTTCATCCATCCTGCTGTGCGCCTTTCTGATCATCACTGAACCCTTTTCCCCAAGTGTCTTTCCCCCCCACACATCACTCCTGTCTCTTGTATTTTATGATTACTCATCCACTTAAACATGGAGGTTTTACCTAGAAATGTTCTGTTGAAGGACCTGGAAATTAGACAGCAATGACCTTTTTGATTCCTCTGTATACAGTAATGTTTTTTCATAATTGTTTTATTTGTACCGCTTGTCTCTAGGCACAATGGAGAGGTGCCTTCCACACGACCAAAATCAGAGTTTGAGCCATCGTTGCCCACCAAACCCAAAACCCTGTCTGGGGACTGGGGGGAGAAGTCCTCGGATTTGGGTATGTACAATGTGCGCTTACAGATTATCGAAGCCCACATTACTGGGGTGATTTGTTTTACTTGATATTAGGTCAATTCATGATTTTTAACTACAGAAGGTGAGCTGAAAAAGAATGCTTCACAAATATTAAATAATGTGTGTGACTTCCATTAAAACCCACATTGATTTTTGGGGTGACAGTAGCTAAGTCTGTAGGGACATGGCTTGTGAACCAGAGGGTGGGCTGGTACTTGGAGCAAGGCAGTGCCCATGAGCAAGGCACCACGGCAGTACACAGGAGGATAACTGGGACCTTTAGCAACGTAAAATGCGCCGACAGTCTATCGATGGGGAGCAACAGATCGCAGATTTTCCGGCTAGCAAGTAGCGACTCCATGCAGCACTACTGAGCATGTTAGCTTAGCTTGTTAGCCTTAGCTAGCTCGGGAGCTTTGAGCTCGTCAGGCATGTTCCAGCAGCTCCGCCTTTTGCCCTTTTTTGGATAAGGAGGGGGCAGGTGGGAGTAAGATGCCGACGTCACGGCCAACACTGCACCGACCGGCTCCGCCCACTTTGGGCTTCTCAGCAACTCACAACGTCCATTTATATATACAGTCTATGCCCCTAGTACAGTGTTTCCCCAAGTGGGGGGCGCAGAGGCATGACCGGGCGAGAGAACAGGAGGAAAAATGGTTATGAAAAACATAATTTGGAAAATTATTGAATCGAAAATACGTCTGGGTCTCTGTGTTTCATTTGTGTGTGTGTGTGTGTGTGTGTGTGTGTGTGTGTGTGTGTGTGTGTGTGTGTGTGTGTGTGTGTGTGTGTGTGTGTGTGTGTGTGTGTGTGTGTGTGTGTGTGTGTGTGTGTGTGTGTGTGTGTGTGTGTGTGTGTGTGTGTGTGTGTGTGTGTGTGTGTGTGTGTGTGTGTGTGTGTGTGTGTGTGTGTGTGTGTGTGTGTGTGTGTGTGGTGTGTGTGTGTGTGTGTGTGTGTGTGTGTGTGTGTGTGTGTGTGTGTGTGTGTGTGGGTGGGTGTGTGTGGTGGTGTGTGTGTCGAGCCATTTTGTGTGCGAGAGAGCACACACCAGTACCGGAGATCGTTGTTGTTAGCTTCTGGTGCTAGCGAGCTACGCTAACGGATATAAGGAGCTTTTTCAACAACAAGGTGGAGGAGAGTCCTCTCCTGTCAGACTGAGAGACTCAGTGAACTAAAGAACTCTCTCAGTGTTTAGATAGTTAACTTTAGTCTAAGTTATCTCAGTGGGTCTCAAACGGTTTGGTCCCGATTTAATGTAAACAATTATTTAGATATTAAGCACACAGACTTGTGGAGCATTGTTTTATTATCACTGTTCTACCAAAGTGATTTAAAAAAAAAAATGTTTTAAAGGAATGCTCACGTTCATATTGATGTATTTTAATAACTGTTAACTTGGCCCATTACGTGACTATTTGTGTTGGGGGGCCCGACTTTTTTTTCTCCAAAGAGTGGGCCTGAGAGTGGTTTGTGAACCACTGCCCTAGTACTAGAATGGGATAAATGCAGAGGTCGACTTTTACAGTGTGTGCTGTATGTACAATATATGCATCCATCTGTTCTCATGATGCATCTATCTACTACTCATGTTGTAGAAAGCAACTGAATAATTGTTAATTGTCTTATTCAGAGTTTTACACTGATGGAGACAGAACGTTATTAGTGAAACAGCATTGGTAACAACAACCCCACAACATACCACATGTATCTGCACATCAATATGAAACCATGTTTCTGATAAAATGGTAAAAGACAAGCAGAGCTTTAATTGGCATAATGTACAATAATTGAAGCAGAGCTTGGAGTGAAGGAGGTATGAGGGGATTGTGAAGAGGAGCAGCAGCAGACATAATTGAAAAGATAAACAGTTTAGAGGCTGCAGTTTTGCAAGAGGGTGGGGTCGAGAAGTGTTTATTGACAACAGAGGAAGAAGAAGGTGCAGAGAATCTTCAACGGATTTAATGGAGTTTTCTTAATGTTTTTCACCTGAGAGTTCTTTCTTAGGTGACAAAGCGATGCTAAAAGCCCACAGCGCTCACCAGAGGACAGTCTGACACCCTTTGTGAAACATGAAAACTCAATCTATCCTGCAATCACATGCAATGCTTTCTCCCAGCAGCACTTTACCACTGTGTACTGCAAAGTGCTGTTGCTAAAAGGTTTCAGTGCTGTATAATA
This sequence comes from Harpagifer antarcticus, assembly GCA_902827135.1. Classification (NCBI taxonomy): domain Eukaryota; kingdom Metazoa; phylum Chordata; class Actinopteri; order Perciformes; family Harpagiferidae; genus Harpagifer; species Harpagifer antarcticus. The sequence continues at coordinate 1,980,380 of CADEHL010001068.1, forward strand.
CCTTTGGGAGTGATTGATTCTTCCCTCTGTTTAACTTTGTTGTATGCACTAGGACTGTTTTCGACCTAAGATTTTTCTAGGATACCAGTAGTCGTCAATTCAGGAAGTTAGGCACCTACACTGTAGCTGTGTATATAACAAATGGAGCCTTTGAACTTTTCATTATCCTTAATGCGTGTCGGAACAAGCAGCGAGGACACACGATGTACATTTTAATTCATTATTAATTTATTCTCTCAACATAGTATACAATAAATATGGCAAACAAATAGATGATACACATCAAACGGAATCCCTCATCATTTAAAGAGAACTTTCATTTCTCAATTATTATTTTTTCTATATGAGGCATTGCTGTTTCTATAAGTATATTAGTGATAACACATCTTTATGTACTCTGTTGTCCTCAATTTCTCTCGTTTACAAACATTCTGTTTATTTAATTATTTAGTTCCAGTTGTTTGCACTTTGCCTCATCCATGGTAAAAAAATAAAAATAGTTGCAGGGTAATGAAAGAAAGGCATGTAAAAGTGATGAAATGCTCCTTCCTCATGTCTCCGTGTGGTCTGCCTCTTCTCACAGATCTGATGAGTTTTGATGAGCTGTCGTCCAACTCGGAGAAGCTCTCTCACCCCACCGCTAACAGACCAAAGATGCCTGGCAGACGGCTGCCCGCACAGTTTGGTGGAGGAAACTCGGTGAGAGAACACACAGATAAACACAGTGATGATGATAAGCAACATGTGGAGAACTGTTGTGGTCCTGCAGATGCATTTTCAGTGTCATATACACAATGTCATGTCATATTGCTGTTACAGACTGATAGTCAGGTGTTGGAAAAATGTCAACACAATGTATTCATGTTATGGTTATTTAATATTAAATTGGGACTACATATCATCTTATATTTTAAATATTGGAATATCGTTAATGTTGTGTGTACCTTTAATCGTATTGCTGCATATTTTCAAATAATAATCTTCATCGTTTTGCAGACTCATTCAAAGTAGGCTTTGAATAGGCTGCACTTCACATTATGATACAATAAATAATCCCTACTGGTCCAGAACTCTGCTGCCAGCATCATCACCAGAACCCCCTCCATTAACCACATCCCTCCTGTTCTTCAGCAGCTTCACTGCCTGCGTGTCGAATACCGTATCCATTTTAAGATTCTACTCCTCACCTTAAAGTCTATCCACCACCTCAGTCCTCTGTATCTCTCCGACCTCCTGCATATCAACACACCCACCCGCTCTCTCAGGTCTTCTGCTTCCATCCACATCACTGCACAACCCTTCCGCTTAACCACCATGGGGTCCAGAGCCTTCAGCCACTCTGCACCCCCCCCCCCCCCCGGAACTCCCTCCCCCCCCCGGAACTCCCTCCCACCTGACCTCCAGAATATTGACTCTCTCTCCATTTACAAATCACGTCTCAAAACATATCCCTTCACACTGGCATATCCACCCTGATCACATCACACATCCTCTGTTCTCATTCTCTTGTTTTTCTGCTAGTGTTTTGTTTTGTTTTGAGTTTTGTGTTTTTGTATATTGTACGGCGAACTTGAGAGTGCCTATACAAAATAATAAATAAAATGCATTATTTCATATTTTACGCTTATGCTTATAATCTTTTTTTTTTCAGATTGCAGCGTCCATTTGTAAAAAGGTTTAGGCTTCATATTGTTCCTTTTTTATATCTGATCCCTTTTTTGTTCTCTTCTGAAATTGTTCTACCTCCCCATGGATTTCCTTTTACATTGAGGTCCCTCAGCTCTCTGTAACCTGTCACATCCCTTCACCTCACACTCACTCTCATTCCACGTCCTCACACAGCAGTGTTCATTTTGGCAGCTATTTTTGATTTAGGATTTAGACGAAAATGGTTATTAGTTTTAGTCACATTTTAGTCATTTTTATCCTTCATAGTCTAGTTTTAGTCGACGAAAACTCAAAACGTTTTAGGCAACTTTTAGTCGATGAAAAATTACATTTTAGTCAACTTTAAGCCAAATAGTTTTTTCTCTCTTTAAACCAATTCAGTTAGGCAAATACAGGTTTCTGACATTGGAATCAAGGTGACAGTATCAAGTGTTGAAATTCGTAAAGCAACTTTTTACTTTCTTAACACTTTACTTGTGTAATATCTGGGGATGGGTATCGTTAAGGTTTTCTACGGTACTACTAGTCTTATCGATACTGCTTATCGATTTGGTACTTTAACGGTATTCTTGTATTTACTTTTTGTTATTTTTAGGGAAAAACTAAACAAATTGTTAACCGAATTAATTGCTTTATTTAAATGTGAAACAAATAAAATATATATAATTATGTTACTATATTGTACTGTACTTGAGTAAAATGTTGAGGTACTTCTACTTTACTGGAGTATTTACTCCAGTACAGTTCAGAGGTAAATAGTGTACTTTTCCTCCACTACATGTATTTAATACCTTTAGTTACTTTACAGATGTGGATGAATGATGTGAAATATAACCAAGTGTTAAATCAGACTTTAGTTCCACCTGGAGTAAATCCACAAGCTACCCTGCAGAATACAAAGTCATTCAAACTAGTTGCACCTTTACCAGCTTTGAGAACACTTTCATGATAAATCATTATAAAACATATCATTCTGAAATGGACAAAAACTGCACAATGACTACTTTTACTGTCGCTACTTTAACTATATTTTGATGAGAATACTTTTCTACTTTTACTTGAGGAACATTTTGAATGCAGTAATTTTACTGTAACTGAGTATTCCTACACTATGGTATTTTTTTACTTAAGATCTGAGTACTTCTCCCACCTCAGCGCACCTGATGTGACAACGTTACTCGTAATTGGGGCAACAGAGCTACAAGTTAAGGAAGTCGAAAATTGTGCATTTCTCGGATTGAATATGACACCTTTTGGCCGGCTGTTTCGACAGACTACTCTACTCGTGTCAACGTGCTAACACGAAAACACTAATGGCAAACGAGTTTTGTCCACATCGAGCCTTGTAGAGTGTCTCTATACTCTCTGAACGCTCCGTCCCCGGCAGATCTCTGTGTGCCGCTGCAGCGTGTCTGTTAGGCCCCGCCCCCCCTCACACAGAGCAGGGAGATCGCTCTTCTGGAGTGAAGAGAGCGGAAATAATGATATTGTAAGTTAGAACCGGAAGATGCATTTTGACAGACAAGACGGACAATTGGGGGAAAATACCCTGCATTTTGAATGTCCGATAGTCCACCATTAATACCTTAGTCCCGTCTCGTCTCGTCAACGAAAACTAAATATACATTTCGTCAGTTTTTGTTATCAAGAATCTATTTTTAGCTCGTCATCGTCTCGTCTTAGTCAAAATGTAAAAAAGGTCGTTGACGAACATTTTTCTTCATAGTTTTCGTTGACGAAATGAACACTGTCACACAGGAGTCCCATCGCCTGCCCTCCTCTCCTCAGAGCAGGCATCACTCAGCTGCACTCCTTCAAACGACTGTCACTGGGAATAGGCATTTCCCCTAAGAACATTATCACTTTTTTGAGTCAGGTTACCCTGTCACCAAGCTGTAAACAAAAAGAAAAATATGAAATATTTAATCATGTAAATATTTTTTCCTTTGCAGCCCACCAAGGAATTGAGCGTGGAGAAGTTATTCAAGGTTGATGAAGAAGATGCTGCCAAACCAAAGCTAACAGACACCAGAAAGGTAACTTATTACATTACATTGCATTTAGCTGAAGCTTTTATCCAAAGCGACTTACAATAAGTACATTCGACGAGGAAGACACAACCTTGAAGAAAACAGAATCATATAAGTACATCAGGTATCATAGAGCCAAACACTTCAAGTGCTACTCAACTGGCTATAGAGAAGCCAGTCCTTTATTAGTATATAAGTGCCTTGTTAGTAATTCTATCGCTCGAAGTGGAGTCGAAAGAGATGAGTTTTCAGTCTGCGCCGGAAGATGTGCAGGCTTTCTGCTGTCCTGATGTCAATGGGGAGCTCATTCCACCATTTTGGAGCCAGGATAGCAAACCCACGTGTTTTTGCTGATGGGAACTTGGGTCCCCCTCGCAGCGAGGGTGCAGCGAGTCGTTTGGCTGATGCAGAGCGTAGTGCACGCGCTGGGGTGTACAGTTTAACCATATCCTGGATGTAGGAAGGGCCTGATCCATTCGCAGCATGGTATGCAAGTACCAGTGTCTTGAAGTGGATTCTAGCAGTTACCGGGAACCAGTGAAGGGAGCGGAGGAGCGGAGTGGTGTGGGAACATTTTGGAAGGTTGAAGACCAGACGAGCCGCTGCATTCTGGATGAGCTGCAGAGGTCGGATGGCACATTCAGCTAGACCAGCCAGGAGGGAGTTGCAGTAGTCTAGGCGTGAGGTGACGAGAGCCTGGACCAGAACCTGCGTGGCTTTCTGGGTCAGCTGGGGACAAATCTTCCTGATGTTGTACAGCGTATATCTGCAGCAACGGGTTGTAGCAGCGATGTGTGCAGTGAAGGACAGGTTGTTATCTAGGATCACACCCAGATTCCTTGCAGTCTGAGTCGGGGAAACAACAGAGTTGCCGATGTTGATTGTCAGGTCAAGAGTGGGACAATCTTTTCCCGGAAGGTAAAGCAGTTCAGTCTTGTCAAGGTTGAGCTTGAGGTGATGAGCAGACATCCACTGAGAGATGTCAGCTAGACAAGCAGAGATGCATGCGACGACCTGGGTCTCTGAGCGGGGAAAGGACAGAATTAATTGGGTGTCGTCAGCGTAGCAGTGGTATGAAAAACCATGCGGGCTAATGACTGATCCGAGCGAGTTTGTGTACAGGGAGAAGAGGAGGGGACCAAGAACAGAGCCCTGAGGGACCCCTGTAGTTAATTGACAAGGGTCGGACTCGGACCCTCTCCAAGTTACCCTGTAGGTACGGTCTTTGAGGTATGAGGTGAGGAGGGAAAGTGCAGAGCCTGAAACTCCAAGTTTTTGGAGAGTGCGAAGGAGGATCTGATGGTTCACCGTGTCGAATGCAGCTGACAGGTCCAACAGGATGATGACAGAGGAGAGGGATGCTGCTTTGGCAGTGTGCAGTTCCTCAGTGACAGCAATGAGAGCAGTTTCTGTGGAGTGACCTGCCTTGAAACCAGACTGCTGCGGATCCAGAAGGTTGTTCTGATGGAGATAACAGGAGAGTTGTTTTAAGACAGCGCGTTCAAGTGTTTTAGACAGGAACGGGAGGAGAGAGACAGGCCTGTAGTTTATAACATCAGACGGGTTGAGAGTGGGTTTCTTTAGGAGAGGGTTTACTCTTGCCTCCTTAAGACTATTTGGAAAGTGACCAGAAGTTAGAGAAGTGTTGATGAAATGGGTGAGAAACGGTAGAATATCAGGAGCGATAGTCTGAAGGAGGTTTGAAGGGATAGGGTCCAGAGGACAGGTGGTAGGGCGGGCAGAGGTAATGAGGGTAAGAACCTCACTTGGAGAGAGAGGGGAAAAGGAGGTTAGTGTGTGGGTGAAAGGAGGGTCTGGTGACCCAGCGGTGAGTAAAGGTGAGTCAGAAAAAGAAGAGCGAATATCATCAACCTTTTTTTCAAAATTGTTAACAAAGTCGCTTGACAGAAGGGGGGAGGGGGGAGGGGCTTTGGGAGGGTCCAAGAGGGTGGAGAAGATGTTAAATAGTTTTTTGGGATTGGAATAAGAAGATTGGATCTTATCTTGAAAGAAAGTGCTTTTTGCCTGAGAGATCGAAGCAGAGAAAGAGGAGAGGAGAGCCTGATAGGTTAGGAGGTCATCACGGTGTTTGGATTTCCACCTCTGGTTTCCGCTCTGCTGCCCGAAGGACGGTTCTATTTCTACGCAGTGCGTCATTTAGCCAGGGAGCAGGAGGGGACTGACGAGCCTGCCGAGATGTGAGAGGACTGAGAGAGTAGAGAGGAGAGTTTCTGCAGCAGAGTTTGGAGGTAGGAGTTGGAACGAGTCAGAGGAAGGGAGGGCTGAGAGCACCGATGAGGCAAAGGTAGAGGGGGAGAGGGAACGAAGGTTACGGCGGACAGGTGCAAGATGAGAAGAGATTAGTTTGTTATGTTTGGAAAGGGGTAGAGAGAAAGAAAGGAAGAAGTGATCGGATGTGTGGAGCGGGTTTACAGAGAGGTTAGAAGTAGTGCAGTTCCTTGAGAATGAGATCAAGGACATTGCCAGCTTTATGAGTTGGTGGGGATGGAGACAGTGAGAAAGCAAAGGCGGTTAACAGAGATGTTAGTTCGTCTATCTTCCCCGTCTGGAGGTTGAAGTCTCCGAGAAGTACAGCGGGAGGGCCAGTTTTAGGGATATTCAGAGATTATCTAATTCCTCCAAGAAGTCCCCCAAGGTGCCTGGTGGACGGTAGAGAACAACAATGGTTAATTGTATAGGATGGGTTACTGTGACGGCATGGAATTCAAAGGTGGAAGGAGTGAAGTTCGGTAGCTTGAAGAGGGAACAGCTCCATTTGGGAGAGAGCAGGAAACCAGTGCCACCTCTTCTGCCAGTGGGTCTGGGTGTATGGGAGAAGGAATATGCTGTGGAGAGAGCTGCTGGGGTGGATGTGTTGGATGGAGTAATCCAAGTCTCAGTGAGAGCAAGGAAATCCAGAGACTGCAGGGAAGCGTAGCCAGAGATGAAGTCAGCCTTAGGAACAGCTGACTGGCAGTTCCACAGGCCGACTGAAACTAGATGTTGGATCTCAGTGGAGCATGTGGGATAGACGAGAGCAGGCCGGTTATATCGATTACGAGATACACGGGGCCAGTGATAATTGCGAGAGGACACATGAACAGGAATGGAGAAAATACACATGATTATAGCATGAGGGGCTAAACAACCAAATTAAATAAAACACCAGCGATACTTAGCTCAATCAAAGTAGGATTTGCCTCCTCTTTGCCACCCTCGTGACTCCAGCAGGACTCCAATGTCTTTGTCAGTCTTACTCCAGCAGGACTCCAATGTCTTCGGCTGTCTGACGCTCCAGGAAATAGCTACCTAAAATGGAGCCTGATTGCTGAGTTCTCACAGCTGTGGGGCCACGCCCCTCTATTAGTTAACTCTCTACAGCTGATGGGCGACAGCAGAGTGGCCCTGCCTATATTGTAATCAAATCAAATCAAATCAAGTTTTATTTATATAGCACATTTAAAAGCGATTTTTGGTCGAGCCAAAGTGCTGTACATGCAATAAAAAACACTTATAATCACAATAAAAGACAATAATTTACAACAGATATATAGCAAACACAGGGAATAGTCAGGAGTCGTGCTCCGCTCTGACTAGAAGGCCAGAGAGAAGAAGTGAGTTTTTAGTGAGGATTTAAAAACCCCTAGGGTCTGGGCTGACCTCACGTGGAGGGGCAGAGTGTTCCAGAGCCTGGGGCCAGCTGCTGCGAAGGCTCGGTGCCCTCGGGTTTTGAGCCTGGTCTTGGGCACTACCAGCAGCAGATGGTCAGCAGACCTTAAAGCTCTGGCTGGGGTGTAGCGCTGGAGGAGTTCAACTATATAGGAAGGAGCCAGCCCACTTAGAGCTTTAAAAACAAATAAAAGGATTTTAAAATCAATTCTGAACCGAACTGGAAGCCAGTGCAGTGAGGCCAGAATTGGGGTGATGTGGTCACGCTTTTTATGGCCAGTCAGCAAACGTGCAGCTGCATTTTGGACCAGCTGCAGGCGTTTAATTGATGCGTGGTCCATACCCACATACAGAGCGTTACAATAGTCCAGCCTTGAGGTAACAAAGGCGTTGATGACCCTTTCCATGTCTTTAAAAGATAAATAGGACTTGGTTTTGGCCAATAGTCTTATTTTAAAAAAGCAGGATTTGACTACGCTGCTGACCTGCTTATCGAATTTAAAAGTGTTCGTCAAGGTCACGCCAAGGTTCATGACCGAGGGGAGGATGTTTTGTTGGAGGGAGCCCAGAATATCAACCTGAGAGGCTGGGGATTGTGGTCCAAAAAAGATGACCTCCGTCTTGCCCTCGTTAAGTGTCAAGAAATTGTTGCTCAGCCAGGATTTGATCTCCGTTAAGCAGTCCATCAGCTGCTGTAGTGACTGTTTGATGTTTGCTTTGAGCGGGAGATATATCTGGACGTCGTCAGCGTAGCAGTGGAAGGGAATATTATGTTTTGTTAGAATAGAACCTAGGGGCAGTATGTACAGTAGGAACAGGATGGGGCCCAGAATCGAGCCTTGAGGGACCCCACAAGTAAGAGGGGCTTTGGCAGAGGAGAAGGCACCTAGCTGCACTGAGAAGCTACGGTCCTTAAGGTAGGACCTGAACCATGCGAGGGCAGAGCCTGTGATGCCAGCGGACTGTTCAAGCCGTGACAGCAGGATGCCATGGTCCACGGTGTCGAAGGCAGCTGTCAGGTCCAACAGCACCAAGACAGCTGGGCTACCTGAGTCGGCGGCTAGGAGCAGATCATTAAAAACTCTTAAAAGGGCTGTTTCAGTGCTGTGCATGGGTTTGAAGCCAGACTGAAACTTTTCATGGATGCCATGAAGGATTAAGAAAGACTGCAGCTGGGCGTAGACTACGCGCTCCAGGGCTTTTGATAAAAACGGTAGCTGGGAGATGGGCCTAAAATTTGCGAGAGTGGAGGGGTCGAGACTTTTCTTTTTAAGTAGTGGCGTAACCACGGCATGTTTAAAGGCAGCTGGGACACATCCTGAGGTAAGAGAAGTGTTTAAAAGTAATAAAATACTTGCTCCAACTGAATGAAAAACCTCTTTGAGAAGGCGTGAGGGAATGCTGTCAGAGGAGCAGTTTGTCGGCCGCAGGTGCTCCACTATGTCCGAGAGAGAAGAGAGGGAAATAGGCTCAAAGTGCCGGGTTGAGTGCCCCACTGAGACCTGTGTAACAGGTTCCCTTGAGCAGATCTGAGATGTAAAATCTCTCAAAAGTGCCGTTTTAGCTACAATAACTGCAGAACAATTATACAGAGTAGAATAAATGAAACAGAGAAGTCTAATTAAACAAGAATATAACTTACAGTGGTTGCTGCGTCAACAGGTAGTGTCGTCACCCGGTCGAGATTCACACTGTTATTCACCAATGAAATGCCAGATGACAAACACTCCAAAAGGCATCATATGGGTGCAGATGTTTCTCAGTATTGTCCCTCTTGGTTAGACCACTTACCCTCCAGAAGAGAAAATCTTATCCCGTCCAGAATCAAACACTGATCACTTATTTTCAACATCATGATAAACCGAACAACAATTTTTAAATTGTTCAAGCAGGTCTCCCTTGAAAAAGAGATCATTGATCTCAATGGGATTTTACCTGGATAAATAAAGGTTTTGAATTGAATTGAAAAGGACCCTACGTCTTCTGCTTGGTTTGACACAATAACTAACAGATCGGGGAAAGAAAAACTTGAAGACAAATGTTATATCTCTCTGAAGGTCTTTTACAGACACTTTTACTATCAATCTAACTGTCACTGGCAAAAATAAACACTTTTAGTAGATGTTAATGGATGTATAAAGAGAACTGGATACAGCGTTGGAGGGTGGGCCCTGATCATTCTTATGAAAATTTCTCAGTGGCGCATGAAACTAAAACGACTATAAGAAAAGTACCTAGATCCATAGAGCACGCCCACCTGAGTTTAGCCTCCAGTCCCATCTGTCACAGTTGGTCGTGGTTCAGTGAAATGATTGGAGAAGAAAAGTAATTCTGGATTAGCATCTGAACATTTGTGCCAGTCAACATATCCAAAAGATTTCAATGTCTGGAACTGGACAAATTACTTTCAAATGTTATGACACTATTTTTTTATTTGAAAATAATATGTATTTATATTTAAGAATGACATCATCAAGGCAGGCAGATTTTTGAAAATAATTTCAGTTCGGTAGAACTGAAATTAAAACAAAGATATAAATAAATAAGTGCATACAGCAAAGATATAAATAAATCAATCTTACACAAACTACTTCTTAAGATGAACAATTTCCTAAGTTTAAGGCTTTCATATTGTCGTATAAAATAAAAGAGAATACTTAAAGCCTGTCTGGTTCTTAACATTTAAATGAATGCGCCTGGTGCCGGTTCAATCAAGGGCTGTTTTAATTAAGATCTGCAGAGAATCCTCAGTCCGTAAGAGGGACGGGTTCTGAATAGTTTATTCAGCCCAATTCTTAATACAATACAATACAAATTGTGCTAAGAGGAAATTACTTTTGACCAAACAACATGACAGAGGGATTTAAATTTGTCGGACTTCTACAGATTTTTTCCATCAAAGTCAGGGCAATACTGTCTAATGGATTCTGGATTCAGCTCTAATGATTCAAATTAGAGATGGTCTAGTGTTTATCTGTTCCTGGCAATATATGTACGTCTATTGAAGCTATATCAACTTGTTTCTATAGTCCAATCTTGTGCAAGTACAAAATGGCCACATTTACTGTGTGCCTCCTGTGCTCATATCCCTACACTACAGCAGTGATGTTAAATCCCTGTCTGACCTGCATGTTCCGGTCAAACAGGATTTAATTTTGGGCCTCACCATTAACCTTGTGACGCAAAGGCTTTCCGGTTGGGATGCAAGTATCTAAACCCAGATGAACCGTGTACAGTGTGTGCTCTCTTGTTACCAAGCACAAGTCGAAAGTAGCCATTCCTAACGTAATATATAGGTGACTACCATTGAATTATTTGTTGAAACAGTATATAATAATAATAATAATAATAATAGATTTAATTTGTTAGCGCTTTTACAGGTGCTCAAAGACGCTTTACAGATATAGTGAAGGGAAAAGGAAGGAACAACAAATAAATATATAGTTAAAGTCAAATAATACAAAAACAATCACACATTAAAAGCCAGATTGAACAGGTGAGTTTTTGTAAGTTTTTTGAAGGTGGTGAGGTCAGTGCAGTCTCTGATGGGTTGGGGGAGTGAGTTCCAGAGGGAGGGGGCAGCGACGGAGAAGGCTCTGTCCCCCCAGGTCCGGTGATTGGTGCGGGTGGGGATGGATAGGAGGTTGGCTTCTGATGAGCGGAGGCAGCGGGAAGCGTGGTGGTGCAGCAGGTCTGTGAGGTAGGGGGGGCCTGATTGTTGAGGGCTTTGTGAGTAATGAGGAGGACTTTGAAGTTGATTCTTTGACGGACGGGGAGCCAGTGGAAGTTCTGGAGGACGGGAGTGATGTGGTCTTGGGAGCGGGTGTGGGTGAGGAGGCGGGCAGCAGAGTTCTGGATATGTTGGAGTTTATTGATTAGGTTGGATGGTATGCCGTAGAGGATGCTATTGCAGTAGTCGAGTCGTGAAGTGATGAATGCATGAATCAGGGTTTCAGCAGCAGAGGAGGAGAGTGATGGGCGGAGACGGGCAATGTTTTTGAGGCCAGGAGAGTGCAGTGTCGGTGATGTTGAGTGATGATTCGAGGAGGGACAGCAGAATGGCGTGGTTGATGGTGTCGAATGCTGCGGTGAGGTCGACGAGGATGAGGATGTTAAAGAGCCTGTGACAGCATCCCAACAACTGTTGTGCAATGAAATATTGGGCTACTAGTCATCTCGAACCGTCAGTTTAAAAAAGAAGGTGCGATACCGTTCCGATAAATATCAATAATTTCGAACATCACGGGGAAATTCCTTCGACTCATTTTGAGGTTTTGGGGGGAGCCGGAAGTGACGTCAATGCGGGAACGCTTCACTGTGCGGCGAGAGAGCCAAACACGGACAAAGTGTGTTGTCATGAGTAGAAATGGTGAATTACTGAGTTTAGGCACGTTAATAACGTTTTAATGAAGTTGACTACAGTATATTCATATTTGTCAGTGCTTTCATGTCAATTCGGCGAACATAAACATAAATGATCGTGGCGAACATGATGATTAAATTAGGATTACAAATCGGTAGTGAGAGCTGCTGAATTTCCTCCCGTAGGATGTGATATAAAAACAAATCGATTATTTTTGTAGTTGTAAACTCAAGTGGATGAAACTACATTTATTAGTGCTTTCATGTCAATTCGGCAAACATATGATACATTAAATGATCGTGAGAATGATGATTAAAAATTGTTTGTTTGAGCCGGTCTGCATTTCCTGATGAGAAAACAAACCGATGCTTTTTGTAGTTGTAGTACACCAACATGGATTAAACGTGTGTTTTTTTTACCACAATGTTGGGGAAATTAATGGATAAATTATTATTATTATTATTCCCACTCCGATCGGGACACTAGGTCCACCGTTTCCCCGCAGCGAGTCTCCCCCCGTTGACAGTTTACGTGGGCTGGGTGCAGTGGCGGACTGGCCATCGGGACGAATCCCGATGGGCCGGTACCGAAGTGGGCCGGTCGGATAAGTCACTAGCACATCCCCCATAGGCGGGATAATAATAACTTGTTTTACCTGACGCTGCCCGCCTCCGGCGTCTATAGAAAAGAGATCAACTCAGTGTGCGGAGTTTAAATCTCTCAAGTCATATTACAGGATAAAGGAAATACAGTTTAAACTGCCTTATGCAGAGAAGACGCCGACGTGTCGCACTTATCATTCATATTACACCATCAATCAGATCATCGATCATATAATATCATAATATATCATATATTTCCTTCTCTGAGTCAGCTTCTCCAGCCGTATCTGGCCGTGCAACACTTACAGTGTCACATACTGTATGCAGAAGTATTATTTTAAGCAACACATTATGTTGACGAAACACTCGAGTCAAATGTAATTAAAGTCAGATCCACTCCTGTCTTAGACGTGAACGCGCTCTCAGCTGGTGAGAGAAACCCTGGCTTGATTTACCGAGTTGATAACCAGCGTCGTAGGACCGCTTAGCGAGATCTCGTTTGTTAGTTTGTTGTTGTTAGTTTGTTTGTTACTCAAACATATCCATGGTATGTTGAACTGGCTTCGTAGTACATGGCACAGGTGGCTAGCAGCGCTAATGTCAAAGACACAGACATTATACATTATATTTGTATTTTTTGTATATTTGTCTGAGCTTGCTGCTGTGTGCGCCATCGTGCGTTTACATGCAGATGCTGGGATCCTGAACCGTGCAGCTGGAGCGCTGTGCCCGCAATGACGTCACACATAATTTGGCGGGACTTGAAGAATCCCCGAGAAGATCCAGAAAATGGTCAACATTGAAGGGCAGATTAATAGTTATCAAAGTACAAATATCCAAAATCAATTCAGTAACGGTTTTCAAGGGGACAATATTTACTCAAATTGATGGGTTTGGATAATGGGGGAAACTCGTGTCACAGGCTCTTTAAGGTTGTCGGAGTCAGAGGAGAGGAGGAGGTCGTTTGTGATTTTGAGAAGAGCTGTTTTGGTGCTGTGTTTTGATCGGAAACCGGATTGAAATGGCTCAAAGAGATCATTGGAGCTGAGGTGGGCTTTAAGTTGTGAGGCAACGACACGTTCAAGTATTTTTGACAGAAAGGGGAGATTTGAGATGGGCCGGAAGTTGGACATGATGTCAGGTGTGAGTCCAGGTCTTTTGAGAATGGGTGTGACAGCAGCCAGTTTGAGAGAGGGGGGAACTGATCCAGATCTGAGGGAGGAGTTAATGATGGTGGCGATGAGTTGGGAGATGGCAGGGAGGCTCTCTTTAACAAATTTGGAGGGCATTGGGTCAAGGTGCAGGTGGAGTTAATTCCAGTCATGAAGTCGGACAGTTGCATGGGGGTCACAGGGGAGAAGTGGGACAGGGGGTGTGAGGTGAAGGGGGGGGAGCCAGGAGGGAAGGTGGGGGGTGCTGATGAGGGTGTCAAATTGCTGTAAATGTTCCTGATTTTGGTTTGGAAAAACGAGAGGAAGGAGTTGCACTGTTCGGTGGTGAAGGATGAGGTGGCGTTGTCACAGGGTTTAAGAAGTTTGCTGATGGTGGAGAACAGATGCTTGGGGTTGCTGGAGCTAGACTGAATGAGTTGTGAGTAGTAATTAGACCGGGCTGCTTTGAGTGTGTTACTGTACTGCTGGAGATAGTCTTTGTAGATTTGAAGATGGACTGTTAGTGTGGTTTTCTTGTGTTGGCGTTCAAGTTGACGTTTCCTTGATTTCATTTGACGGAGTTCGGGGGTATACCAGGGGGCGGAGTGTATGAAAGAAACATTTTTTGTTTTTGTGCGGGCCAGTTCATTGAGACAGAAGGAGAGGGTGCTGTTATAATAGTCCACAAGTTCAGATGGGTTTTCAGAAAGTGGGGGGACATCTTGCAGGTAATGGAGGCAGTGATTGCTGAAGGTGAGATGGATTTGAGATTTCTGTAGGTTATTTTGCGTTTTTGCTTTTGGATGGGGATGTTGATGTCCATGATGATGGCCAGGTGATCAGAGATGTGGAGATTGAGGCTGGACAGATGATGGATGGTGAGACCAGTGGAGCAGACTAAGTCCAGGATGTGACCACGGCTGTGTGTTGGGAAGTTGATGTGTTGAGAGAAGTTGCAGCAGTGAAGGATTTCCTTAAATTCAGAGGCATATTTGCAGGTCGGGTCGTCAACATGAATGTTAAAATCACCTAAGAGGAGAACAGATGGGGATATGGCAGAAAGCTGAGTGAGAATGTCAGAGAGGTCGGAGAGAAAGGAGGGGTTTGGCTTCGGGGGACGGTAGATGATGGCTGTGACCAGGGGAGTGGGACCAGAGAGTTTAAAGATCAGGTGTTCAAATGAAGAAACATCAGGGATGGGGATTATGGTAGCTTTTATTTCCTTTCTGATAATAGCAGCTATACCACCACCCCGCCCTTGTGGGTGAGGTTTGTCAATGTATGTGAATCCTGCTGGTGTGATTTGATTTAAAGAAAAATAGTCCAGGGGTTTTTGCCATGTTTCGGTCAGATACAGAAAGTCCAGGTTATTGTCTTTAATGAATTCATTTAGAATGTGGCTTTTATTGTGGATGGAGCGTGTGTTGAGCAGGGCTGCTCTGAGGTGACGTTGCATTGGGGGGGGGGGGGGGGGGTTGTGTGGACCGGGGGAGTGGAAGGAGATTGGTCAGATTCACGTGTTGTTTGTTGTGATGGCGTAGTGTGCGCGTGTGACAGGACCGAATGGACGGGATGGAGTGTGGAGACGTGGAATGAAATAAAAACTTACGGCCAGAGCCTCTGTGTGGAGGACGGCGTTTGCGGAGTATTTCATTATCTGTGAGGATGTCCATGCAGTCCAGACGCAGGCGGTTATTAAAGGAGTGGAGATCTGACAGGGAGTAGAGCGGCGGCATGATCCGGTGAAGTGGCGCTAGCACGGAGCTAGCTAATGCTGGGGACCCGGGGAGCAGAGACCAGGAGCCGGATGACCGTGGAAGAAGGAGCGGTGTGAGTCCAGATAAAATGAGAATTATAATCCACAGCATATCAGGAGAATAATTCCAGTGGTTTCCAGAGGAAAATCGTAGGAGGTGCTGACAGCCTGGTGCAGAGTGGGAGCCGGGTGACCAGCCTACTAGCTGGTTAGCTAGCTTGATAGCCACCGGCTGTAGGCGGCAGGGAGAGACGATGTCAGCGGGGAAGCCGGCTGATAGCAGCGGGATGGGAAGACCCACACGAGCCGCGGAGTTAGGGTGGAGTTAGGGTGGAGTTGGGGTGGAGACAGAAATGTTAGCTCGGCAGACGTCAGGGAGCCGAGGAGCATCTAGGTAGCAGCCTGCTAGGTCCGATAATGCTAGCTAGCTTGCGGGCTAGGGACCGGTGAGCAGGAAAGAGATGACAACAAATATCTGTGTCGATTCGATATAGAGATGCTGCTATTTTTGCTGATGACTGACGTTTCAAAAGTAGAGAGCCAGACAGGAGAGGTTCTGATCTGGACTAAAGAACAATATTTGGGGCGGAGGAGCGGCGAACAAACAACGCCAGCACCCTCGGCGACCCGGGAAAAGAATATCTGCAATATCTGCAGATACTGAGGTAGAATGGTTATATCACAAGATATTTTGCAGCTTGTATGTTGATTCTAATTGCTCTACTTCATAACAGCAGTAAAGTCATTCTAAAGATGAAAAAATTTAGCAAGGTAAAAAGTCAAGTTGCCAAGCCACTTTATAGAGATGAAATGAGTGGGTTTGATTTCCCAGCAGAACAACTTCTCTAGCTCTTGGTGTTAGGATACTATTGTGCACAGTTACATGAAGTATTGTAGACCAGAGGTTTAATCAAATCTGAGGCTCTCTTCCCCAGGGGGGCTCAAACAGCAACTGGAAGTAAAAAGAAAAATATTGCATTAGTTATCAGATGAATATGGCATAGAATAGCATACGTGTGTGAGATTTAGTTAGACAAAGCTTGTACAAATCGGAATCATCTTCTGAGGGGAAGCCGACAGTGTCACACATTGAATACCCCATCTGTGGACAAGAGATTTCAAGTTTAAGAAATAATAGGTTAATGAATATTGTGGTGAGGACCAAAAACATGTAGGTGCTTTGCAGGTGTATGATAGTTAACTGAATATATTTGGTTTAGACCGCTTATTTTGAGCTTGGGCTTTAAAATATTCTTGCCATTTTCTCACATGTCAAAGACGTAAGAATTTGTTTTTTCATCGAGAATATTGTCATTAGAAAAGTAAAAGTTAGTTAAAAACAGTAGACTCTCAGAAATAATTGTTACCAAAACATATACATTTGAGTTGTGTTTATGTTTGTTCAACTTACAAGGCTAGTGTATTTACGACATTTACAAAAGTTAGCATCCGTTACCGGACACTGACCGGAAAATCTATGGAAGTCAAGAAAATCTAAACCTTTCCAGTTGTATATTTAGTAAACATATTTACCCTAATGCGCAATTTGAAGCGTATTAAAAAAAAAAACGAAATAAATGACTCGGCTTAAGCCACGAGATGCCATAACTGTGATGCCATAACTGTGATGAAAGAACTTCACAGTGATGGAGGGTTTAATTATTCAATGGTCAGAGAATATTTTCCCTCGGAACAGAATTAAAACACAGATTTGCAGCCACATTTTATCTGAGAATATATGTAGGACTGAAACTGAGGGGAAATAATTGTTTTGTTTTTTGGCTGCTGTCATTCTGTATACATCCTTCCTATGAGCCATTTATAAGCAAACCGATCATATTTGAACAAAATCCCTTCCATTATTATCTTCCTGGACATATTGACCGCCACCAATTTCCTTGCTGACGGAGCACCACCACCTGCTGTTCTTCCCTTCTGCTTTACAATAATTGTTCTAGATGTTATCTAGTGTGGATTGGTCATGGTAAGCCGAGACAAATGAGACCTGGCTGTTCAGCCGGGGGAACAGATCATCAGACCATCCTATTGTTAAAAACACACACACACACACACACACACACACACACACACACACACACACACACACACACACACACACACACACACACACACACACACACACACACACACACACACACACACACACACGTAGAGACAGAGCAGCTCAGACTTACTGTGAAATGACAGGACATGGCCTCTGTCTGTCCTCCTCCTCGAGCCCTCACTCACCGTGGGATCCACCTGCTGCTGACATGATACAGCTACAGCTGTGTATCAAGATAAAGGAAAAACCAAAAGTAAATAAACAACCACAAATGCTTGACTAAAGGTATACTGCGTAACTAATTAACTATAGGGTGGGTTATTTCATGTCTGAAAACATCACGTGTTGATGTTACTGACAGTTATCATTCCTACTATGGTCCTTAAGAGAACCCCCCCCCCCCCTCCTCAGTATAACAGATCAGAGTAAAACTGATAAATGAATCGGGTGCCGTTTTGAAAGCTGACTCTCAAAATGTGTTCCTTCCCTTTGACTTTGCACTACACGATCCTTTTCTCTTATCATGCTAAGACAATCTCAATTAGGATAATCAGACGGCTAAGTTGGGGATAATGATCATTTAAAAATGATCTTATAGCTTCCACTAAGAAAAAATCGATTCCTTTCCACTTCCACTGGCTGGGACTGCGGTAACAGCAACGTGACTTAAAAAGACGGCAGAACTGACCAAGATTTTCTGTAACTGTCCAAGTCTGTTCACATTCTGTATTTAATCCACCAGTCTTTAAACACTGCAGAGCCCATACTGTGTTCCAGTTAGTGTTCACTTCCTGTCTGACTTCTCCTGCTGATTTCTCTGACGTCCAGCGCTCTGTCTTTTAACCTCTTTGCTTCAAACAAATGTCTGACGTATAAGGTCTGACGTATGGAAACGAATGATTTGCGTCCACGGCTGACGTTAAACTTACCGGACTTCTTTCTGTGGATTGATATGACTGCACATATTTCCTTAATCCTCCTTAGCAACAGTCTGCTCTCCTAAGAAGAAGACGACTGTTAGCGAGAACTAACTACCTCTTGATTGTCCAATCAAAATCAGGTATTCAACTAAGCTATGAAATAAGTAGTCTTAAAAGCTTTGGGCATTTTTTATTTGCAAAGAACAAGCATTACTTTTTACTTTTCATGGTCCTTTTTATCCAAAGCGACCTACATACACTTAAAAACGTAGACATTAAGGGTTAAATATCTTTCCCAAGGACACTTCCACATGTTGACTGGAGGGACTGATTGAACCACTGATTGCTCCATGTCATTCACCCCTTGTTTTCTCTGTACCAACATCATTTCCCCCTTGTTTCCATTAACAAGCGAGTGTGTACTGAGGCATGTGACGCAGCACCCATCATGTGTGGGAGTCACACTTAAAACGATTCATAGCCTGATTTGTTCACCATATGAAGCCAGCGGGAGATTTCTGTAATGAAAAGTGCTGACTTATGAAACAACCTTCGCAGGGCTTAGCATTTTTTTATGTCAGTTGAGTTTTTTACATTTCCGAGAAGCATTTCTGTACAACAGGCACACAATGGATGTCATTAAAGCTTTAAAAAAAACATTGTCAGAATGTGCAGCACAGGATAGATCAAACAAACAGGAATGTGCACTGAAACCAATCAATATCCCTTTCATTGTAGTTGTATGTCAAAGGTAATGCTCTTGGAGGGTTCAGTTATGCAAACAATTAAGGCAGTGCTTTTACAGAGATGTTGAAAGTTGAAACATGTCTTTGTTTAGGCACACGCAGATTATGCTTGACATTTGGTCAAAAGGAAAAAAGGCGCATTGCAAGTCAACAATGGTTATCACCTTTTATGTTATGATGAAACATTGCTCTTGTGGATGCAGGAACACAATGCCCTGCACAAAGCATCACTGAGCAAGTTTGAAAATAATGTTAATCGTCAGGCCCCATTCACCAGATCTGTGACCAGTTTAGGTGGTATATTTCTGTTCATACCTACAGAACTGTTTTACACATTTAGCAAATCCCTGGCTGCAGTTGAATGGTCAACACATCAGGTCTTATGTCTTTTCCTAACCAATTCTCCCCTGTGAAATACATCACAGGGTTTGCGGAAACATGTGAAGGAGAGTTCATCAGGATTTAGGAAAAGACAGACGTGGTGTTAAAATAATCCGATACACAATATTTCTAATGTGCCAAACTCTCTGCCGTGGGAAATCTACAATTTTCTGTAAATGGACTACTCTCCCTCACCCTCCTGTAAGTGAAAAGAGCGCAAGAAAAGGAAAGAGGTTAAAGTACAGAGTGCTGAGCGTCAGAGAAATGAAAAGAAGAAGACAGGAAGTATACATAAAGGGATCACAGTATGGGCTCTGGCAGTAGTTAACATAAAGGAAAAGGTGAACAGACTTGGACAGTTACAAAAACCTTCCAACAGTGCTGACATCATTTTAGGTTACTTTGCTGTGGCTGCAGTTCCAGCTGCTGGCCGTGGAACAGACTATTTTTGTCTGCCATGGCAGAACGATCCTTTTTTAATCATTAGGGTCATTTTCCTATCAATATTGTTGGTCAAGCCTTTGGTTTATTTAGTATGTAGCTGCTTTATCAGCAGGATAATGTGCAGCGAGGGGAATGCTTGATACACACCGTCACTTATGAAGTGTTTACTTAACAAATCGGATCCTTTGTCACTTTAAATGTTGCGGCCGCAATGTCCTATGGGATGGCAATATCTCCTTCCCTTCCGGAAAGGATGGTCCAGTGTATCCTAAACTAAAGGAGACATTTTACAAAATAAAATCCTATTCGACAGCTTCCACTTTCTAACTCAGGATTTTTCTTCCTAGCCTTCCACGAACACCAGATCCCAGTCACCGCCGCTCTACAAACCCAGCGTGTCCAGCAGCGAGGCCCAGCCCAGCACCAGCAGCACCTCTCAGGGCAGCAGGGCCCGGCTGGAGCTCGAGGAGCCGGGCTCCCAGCTGGAGGAGCTGAGGAGCCAGATGAAGGAGCTGCTGCTGTCTGTGGAGCTGCTCAAGGCCCAGCAAATGTAATAACACTCAACACATGAATACGCTTCATAAGAATAACGAATGTGTCACGCAACAACCCATGCGTGTAGAAATATGCTTCTTTCTATAATGTAGCTTTACGGGGAAAAAATACTTAATATCCGTTTTGACACATTATGCAATTCTCCACTCTGCATAACTAATGATTTACAATTCTGTCAATCATGTAAATGCCTTCCCTACAGCAATTTTCCAAACGACATTCCCCCGTATCCCACAACATAAGATGTTGTTTACTTAGAACCATATACATAAGTATATCTCATAATGTTATGTTTCAACAGATGTAGGCTTTTTCAAATAATGAATATTTGCAGATTAAGCTAATTAGAAAATGTAATGTTGGTCACTGAGGATAAACCATACATTGAGTGAAGGGATTTAGCATGCAATGCTTTATGATAATACTTAACTGACCTTTGGTTGTGCTAGGAAAACTTCAGCTTGCAGTGCTTAAGCTTTATTTATATTTTGTATCGAATGCGTAGAGCAGGGCAAAGATCATGAGTTTGATATTGTATATATGCTGCATAAGTGCTGACGCTTGTCAATGCCTGCGTTTATTTCCAGGAAAGAGATAGCGGAGCTCCGAGGGGAGCTGGATGAGGAGAAGCTGAAGCGCATGGCTCTGCAGGTAACATTGATCCCCATAGCAACACATGCTGGGCTGTCCACACTCATTAGCCTCATTAGACAGCCAACTATTGATGAAGAGCAGAACACTGACTTGTGTGCACACAATTGACGCAACCAGAGTTACCATATAAGTGATTGTTTTACAGGCCGTTAATTGCAGCAGTCAAGCTGCAGAGAGATCAGTAATTAGAGGACACTGTATCTAAGCTAGCTGTACTGTGACAAATAGTCAGACCAAGCTGTCGGTAGAGAACAAGAATCTTGTAAATCTTAATAAGAACAATTTATTTGAAAGCTAGTTAACTTACAGTTGGTCAAATTAGATCATGTTGTAGAATACTATAATGTAGGGATGTAACGATATACCGAATATCGCGGTAAATAAACATCCCAATACCGTCGTGAGACTGACAAAATCTACCACGATAAAAAAAAAAAAAAGTTATTTTTTTTAAACACTTTTTTTTGTTTTAAACCTTTATTGAACCAGATGGTCCCATTGAGATCATCGATCTCTTTTTCAAGAGAGACCTGTCCAACATGGCAGCAAGTAGGTTACAATATGAACATAAAACAACAGTACACAAAAGGACATCGTATTTATATGGGGGTTATTCCCTATCTTTATTCAAGAGCGTGGTATTTAAATTTGAGAGCATACTTTATGTATTTATTTCCCTCAAACCCTGTCCTTGCACTCAAATAGTGCCTGCTTGCACTTAGATTTGCTCTGCTTCTGCTCAAACTGTACGTTTGCACTCAGATATATTGCTGTTTACAGATTTTTTCTGCTCTCAGATTTATTCTGTGCGCGCTCGAAACTTTTGTGCAACAATCCTGTCAAAATCCCTCAACCAATAGGAGGCCAGGTGTCCTTGCGGGTGCGTTCGCTTTACTTATTACAGCGTCCCGTAAGGGCGGTTACTCTTTGGTTTATAAACTCCCACCCTCCACGGCTTTATAACATATCATGTACTGTTCACGAGAGAGCACGCTCGTGACCTGTACACGGGGGGGCGGGCGGTGTTATGCCGTGTGTGCATGATGCACCTTGCGGGAGCGCGCACAGCGTAAAGCAAAACCTCCCAGACATGTATTGATCTGTACGGCAAAGTACGGTTTGGAAACTATATCATTTCCTTTTGGAGGGCATGCATAACACGGCATAACCCCAGAGCCTCGCTGCGGGGAAACGTTGGCGCTGTTCCGAGTTTGTTCTAAGACTGCTTTCAGATTTTTCCGTCATTGTTAAAAAAAATATTCGGTTAACGCGACCACTGCTGTCCCAGCAACATCAGTACCAAGCAAGAGAGTTTTTTCCAGAGCAGGGGATATTGTAAATGCCGAAACATCCCAGCTTATAAATACCTGGAAATGTGGACATTCTCATATTCCTAAAAACCTGTCTGATGATGCCGAGTGAGTGACTAGTGAGTTTGAGTTGAGTTACTTGAAAAACTAAAGTGAAACTTGACTTATTTTATTGCAGGGTCTGATTATTAAATGTCCTTGTTTATTTGTGAGATGCAGTGGCACAAAGAAAATGCCTACTTTGTTTGGTAGTACAGTAGGTACAGAAACACTGGTTTTCTTGTTCCAGTCTGTTACTGTCACTTTGTTTTTGACAATACTGCTATCCTACTAAAATGCTGTACAAATCCGATTTATTATTTAATAAAGAAACATTTTCAGAGTAAAACAAATTTGTATTGAAAAACAAAAATTTACATTTTTTTTTTCTTTATTATTCAATATCGCGATAAATACCGTACTGTGGACTTGTTATCGCGATATTATCGTACCGTGAGTTTTTGGTATCGTTACATCCCTACTATAATGTCTACTTACAAATGTAACACGACAAAGAAAAACCTGAAGACAGCCTCTTTCAGTTATTGTTTCAACCATTTTAAAGGGTTTCATAACATATTTAGCTAATTAACTAAATGAATGACTATACAGCTGTGACTTTTGTTTACTAAGCAACAGTTAATTGCAGCAGTAAAGGCTGAAGAGACCTCCGTAATGAGCACAGCGTAAGGATGGTCGAAAGCTTAGCTCGATGTGCTGTGACATTTACATCAGACCCCAGCATTAAAGAGGCTGTTAGGTTCTCCCTTTCCTGTAATGTGTTCTATATGTTTGTGTGCATGTAAATGGTCTGCAAAGGCTGACATCCCTGTGTTCCCTCCAGAGAAGAGTTCCTCTCAGAATTTGTGCTCTTTAAGTCGATGACTACTTTTCTTAAATCTTGTAAATACGTAAAGCTTTTCCTCTCACATCTCTTTGGTATCACCTTTGTAGATACCTTGTGAGCATAACGGATACCCTTTAATAGTAAGCTACAGAACGTGTAGCCTTTATGAAAAGATTTTTCAAGCACTTAGTCTAAAAGGCATGTGCCTATTCGCAATCGGAAGTTTGTCGATGATTGAAGGGATGAACCACAGCTTTCCTCTACCAATATATGCCTTACTCTCAGAAGTAACACATCTCTTTTGTTGCCCTGAAGATGATTTCCAGAATTAAAAAAATAACCCTTAAAACAAACTGATGTCCTCATGCTTAGTTCCACCTTAACTTAAGACTTTTCTTAGATGAAATGTAAACTTACAAACTAGGGTTGTAGTGGTTTAAGAGGAGTAGGCATGTTGTTGTGTTGCGTTTTGACAGTTCTCTATCCGACATGAGAACTTGGCAGACTATCTGCTGATGAAGATCATGTGATATATCTGAACGCTCCAGAACAGCTGCTAAACAGACATTGTGGTGATTCAGTTTTAGATTTATTGAAATCTTGATTTATAAAAATGTAATTACTCACAATTTGACAACAGCAAAGGAAACATCTGATGAGTCAATTGAATGTATCGTATTGTGCCTAAAGGGACCATCTG
This sequence comes from Harpagifer antarcticus, assembly GCA_902827135.1. Classification (NCBI taxonomy): domain Eukaryota; kingdom Metazoa; phylum Chordata; class Actinopteri; order Perciformes; family Harpagiferidae; genus Harpagifer; species Harpagifer antarcticus. The sequence continues at coordinate 2,004,280 of CADEHL010001068.1, forward strand.
ATGAGTCAATTGAACGTATCGTATTGTGCCTAAAGGGACCATCTGATGAGTCAATTGAACGTATCGTATTGTGCCTAAAGGGACCATCTGATGAGTCAATTGAACGTATCGTATTGTGCCTAAAGGGACCATCTGATGAGTCAATTGAACGTATCGTATTGTGCCTAAAGGGACCATCTGATGAGTCAATTGAACGTATCGTATTGCGCCTAAAGGGACCATCTGATGAGTCAATTGAACGTATCGTATTGTGCCTAAAGGGACCACCTGATGAGTCGATTGAACGTATCGTATTGTGCCTAAAGGGACCATCTGATGAGTCATTGAACGTATCGTATTGGCCTAAGGGACCATCGATAGTCAATTGAACGTATCGTATTGTGCCTAAAGGGACCATCTGATGAGTCAATTGAACGTATCGTATTGTGCCTAAAGGGACCATCTGATGAGTCAATTGAACGTATCGTATTGTGCCTAAAGGGACCATCTGATGAGTCAATTGAACGTATCGTATTGTGCCTAAAGGGACCATCTGATGAGTCAATTGAACGTATCGTATTGTGCCTAAAGGGACCATCTGATGAGTCAATTGAACGTATCGTATTGTGCCTAAAGGGACCATCTGATGAGTCAATTGAACGTATCGTATTGTGCCTAAAGGGACCATCTGATGAGTCAATTGAACGTATCGTATTGTGCCTAAAGGGACCATCTGATGAGTCAATTGAACGTATCGTATTGTGCCTAAAGGGACCATCTGATGAGTCAATTGAACGTATCGTATTGTGCCTAAGGGACCATCTGATGAGTCAATTGAACGTATCCTATTGTGCCTAAAGGGACCATCTGATGAGTCAATTGAACGTATCATATTGCGCCTGAAGGGACCATCTGATGAGTCAATTGAACGTATAGTATTGCGCCTGAAGGGACCATTTTAACTGTTTTATTACCAATGTTGTAACATATTATGACAAGAAAGTAGAGGAACATCCAATCCACGTTTTCTTTAACCCACATTACACGGCCCGGCCCTTCCCAACATGGCACCGATAAAAATCACATCATAGAGCAAACCCATGGCATATATTCCGCACACATGGAACCATAAGTGCAGATTAGTTGTACCCCCTACGGTTCTCTTCTACTTCCACACATAGAAAGAGAGCAAACCAGGGATAGAAAAAGCTGAGGAGAGATTGCCATCACAGATATTGTTCTCAGGATTTCGAGCTTTCCTCTTCCCATTCAGATATTTCCGATGCAGCAGTTGTTGTTGTAAGGCAAGGCAAGTTTATTTATATAGCACTTTTCAACACAAGGCAATTCAAAGTGCTTTACAAAAAATGAAAGACATTAAGAAAATGCCATTTCAAATCATTAAAAAGAAAAGCGAATAAAATAAACATTAAAAGAATAAATACATGGATAAAAGTTACAGTGCAGTCTAAGATATGAATAGTTCAATTAAAAGCAGCGACAAAAAGAAAAGTCTTCAGCCTGGATTTAAAAGTAGTCAGAGTTGCAGCGGACCTGCAGGTTTCTGGGAGTTTGTTCCAGATATTTGGAGCATAATAACTGAACGCTGCTTTACCATGTTTATTTCTGACTCTGGGGACAGAAAGCTGACCAGTCCCTGAAGACCTGAGAGATCTGGATGGTTCATAATTTAGCAGTAGATCAGAAATGTATTTTGGGCCTAAACCATTCAAAGCTTTATAAACCAGCAGCAGTATTTTGAAATCTATTCTTTGACACACAGGAAGCCAGTGTAAAGACTTCAGAACAGGAGTGATGTGATCCACTTTCTTAGTGTTAGTGAGGACTCGAGCAGCGGCGTTCTGAATCAGCTGCAGCTTTCTAATAGATTTTTTTGTGAGACCTGTGAAGACACCATTTATTTATGCTGTATTATTAGGGCTGGAGGATACATCGATTTTGTTATGGCCGTCACAATTTCAGCCTGCAAGATGGCCCCTGTGCTCAATGATCTGGTCAGGGGCAAACAAGAGGGACCTGGGAAAGCTGCAACTGGTTCAAAACAGAGCAGCTCGGCTTGCCCTTAGGTGTACACCAAGACATAATGTAATCAAAATGCATGTCAAGCTCTCCTGGACATTAGTCACGGAGAGGCTGATGGTATCACTCCTTGTCTTTTTGAGAAACATAAATGAGCTGAAACATCCAACCTGTCTATATAAGAAACTTACACCTAGCTCTAAAATCCATACATATAAAACGAGACATGCCACAAGAGGTTGCTATCAAATCCCTAAAGCCAAAACAGAGTATATGAAGAGCACAGTGCTGTATAGAGCCATGGCTGCATGGAACACACTGCCAGATCAGATTTCTAAAGAAACAACTAAAGCAAGCTTCAAAAGACGATTGAAGTGGCATCTAGAAGCCCACAGATTGTAAATTACACAAGCAGCAGACAGGTTATGGTAAACATACAGCAGCACACCGATTCATATAGGTTTTTTAAACACATGCCAAGGAAATGGGGAATCAGAAAATAAGCTGTATGTGATGGTTGATACGAAAGTCACTGTTTGAAGGAAAATTGACGCCGTACACGATTTGTATCAATGTCTTGTAATGTACTGTCAAATGTCATGTTTTATGTTATTTGTGGACCCCAGGAAGATTAGCTGTTGTTATGCACCAGCTAATGGGGATCCTAATAAAATAAAATAAATAAAATATATGGACAAGTATGCAATATATATAATGTGTGTATATATATATATATATATATATATATATATATATATATATATATATATATATATATATATATATATATATATATATATATATATATATATATATATATATATATAAGAAACTTGTTTTTGTCTTTGTCAGACAAAAACAAGTTTTTTCTTCCATATTAAGGATTGTATTTGACATCCTTTTTGAAGACATTTGCTGCCCAGCTCGCGTTCTCCTCTCTCACGTGGCTCCATTGTCATCCCTCTAATCACTGCCACTGAAAAATCCCTTTCACAGCGGGACACCTCAAGCATTGTGCCTCACAGCGGGGATGATGTCTGGCTCAACCTAATTTTGCACTTTTTAAACTTCCTATTATTCTTCCAGAGGTGGTCTACTTTTTTCAGTTCTACAATTTAACTGCATCATTTGATTTTGTCCTCGCAGATGGAGATAGATAAACTGAAGCGGAGCACCCACTCGACGTGAGGCCCTCGGTCCTATCAACAGCAAGCCTTAAGGTCAGCTGTTGTCCTGTCGACCAACCAGAGAGCAGCAGGGCGGTGGCGGGTGTTTGCTGAATGGACGGAGAGAGGGTGGGGAATCACACGAACCACCCCGAGCACAATCCTTCTTTTTTTTCCAATGATCTACGAAAATAAAATCCCCATATTTGTAAGATTTACACTTTGCACATATAAAGAAAGCTAGATGTCATTTAGTTACAAATGTATATGTTTCTCTTTTCTTTTTTTTGCCGATACAAAAAAATGAGGCCTTACTTCAAACTACTGCGCTGGACTCTCCCGCTCTTTGTCTGTCACTCCGGCGTTCCTTGACCTCCATCAGGGTGGAGGTTCGTACTACTGACTTTGTATAAAACAGGGGTCGCTTGTCTGCCCCGCCTAATTTTTTTAATGGTGCACAAATAGTTGATTTTAAAATTGATTTCAGTTATTTTGATCGTCTTCGCTTATTATTTTGTTTCCTATACGGCGCTCATCAGCAGTACTCCACCCTGCAGCGCTCTTATTTTATATAGCATTCCTATCCAGGGTAACACTACTGTGCCTGTTTAAAAAATATATATATAAAGTGTTTATAATTGGATCTTACAAATACCATGATGGTGTCTGGAAATGTTGCAGCATGATATTGTATATCTATATTTTTTAAGTCCACTGACATGCCTACAGTCAAATACTACAGTATATAGAGAGCCTCTTCTGTGCCGGGCTCTTCTATTTTTGACACAAATCGCTGGGAATGTTCTCAGAAGTTTAGCCAGATTTATGCTCTGCAGTTTATGCAGATAGATATTGCATCCAAAAAACGTAAAAGAAGAAAGGAGACTGCACTCTTCCATTATCAAGGTATCTGACCAATACATTTATCAAATGAGGCATCCTCGTGATGATCATCTCTACAACCTGCTATTCATTCCAGCCATCGTCCCTTTTATCCCTGCCACGGCCCGTTCTACCTCTTCCCCTTCTTTCTCCAATCTCTCTAAGATTCCAAATGAATCCTTTGTCCTGTAGTGTTATCTAATCATATTCTACATATCTACCTGTAGTCTGCATATCTTCCCACATTCCAACTACACAAGTTAACTGGAAGCAGAGAGCAGCAATAATGAATGAATGAAAATGAAATTAACTCACACTCCTTATCAGTTTGAGGAGCAAAGAGTTAATATGTGTACCTTTTTAATGTGGTTATATTGTGCTTCAAAACATTTTCTTGGTTCATTTTATATGTAGACAAATGAGACAATCCTGGTGAAAAATGTGTGAAATCTGTTTCATTTTAGCAAGAGCTATCCGTCAGAGCACCTGGAATATGTCTATTAACATAATATACATTGCAAATACATTTGGTACAGACATTCATGGCCCCCAGAGGATATATCCTTGGTGATCCCCCGGTTTCATTTCTTTATGTGACACCAATAACATATCAAAGTTCTCATTATCCTTTGAAAAGTAGTTTCATCGGCCCAATATTTATCAAATGTGTCCTAACTAAAAATATATAAGAGTTACTTAATGCCAGACTGGCAGAAGCAGTGTTTCAAATGTTACCATGCTTACAAGCTAAATCAATTTAGTAAACACTGTTAACATTAGCAAGTAAGCTTTACTCCTGAACAATACTGGACTTTAAAGCCGATATTAATAAAAAAAAGTTGCAACTAATCTGCCAGCTATTTGTCTGGCAATGTCAAATATTATCTGTGTTAATACAAGTCTAACAAACATTTTTGATAAGGATTTTACAGTTTCAAAAATAACAAACAAAACCATTTGTCATGCAGTTTAAAAAAAAACATACCTTTGGAGCATTGACTGCTTTGTTAGCATTTCACTCAAAGCTCAGAGTAAAGACTCAGACAAGCTACCAGAGAGACACCCCCACTAGGAGTCGCTAAACTCTAAAACCTTTAAATCCCACACATAACTCCTTTTTAAGATGAACAATGTAACAGGAAAATTAAGTGTACACTGATTAAAAATGGTGATTCCAATTTTTTTATGCACCACATAACTACTTCTGTCTTTCTGGATGCTTATCTGTATTAATATCAGAGTAAGCACAGTTCAGGGCTACAGAAATGGGTGGAAATAATTGGTAGTACAATGTCAGTTACTCTCTGTCGGCTCTAACTTGTAGCCCTGAGCTCTGAACTTACAATGTAAGGGTTCACCGCTGAGCCAATCTCAGTTTTGAGAAACTTTCAGGACACCAGTGCAGTACCAAGTGGAATACCCGCTGGAGTCTATATGGGTTAGAGGAGCATTTCAGTCCTGAATCGGAATTTTGTAGAGCTGTTTAACCTCTATACAAATAATGTTTCTTTTTTTAAAAATATATATATATCTATACATGTCTCACAAATGTCTTAAAGAAGTGTTACTTTGCTTTTAAATCATCCTCAGGCTTTGTTCCATGTGTCTGATGTGTGTGTGTGTGCATGCTCGCAAAGTGTAACAGAGGCCATGATGTTGGACTCCAGAGTGCTTTGACCAAGTTTATACTGTATATCTGACCTTAATGAGCATGGCACTCGTGCAAAACGCTTCCTGTTTGAGGAAGCAGCTCTTAAATGATATGTCTGGGTGATGAAATAATCACAATTTGTGAAACGGGGACCTGGGATTTGGGTGATAGCTCATCACATGATATCTGTAATACGGCTTCCACATATTGTACATTCCAGAGTTTGACACCAAGAGAATAAGAAATATGTGCACATGTATAACATATGTTCACGTGATTTGTTTACAAAAGCTGTATCCTTGCATGAGCTGAGATTCTTTTCAAAATTGAATAAATATCTTTATTTACTGTCACATACTTGTTGCTTCTTCCTTTCCCTTATATTGTGCATCACTTGAAATGCTTCACAGACAACCTTCTGCTCGAACTCTTAAAAAGCATTCTTGGAATTATTGAGTGGATCATATTGAGTTTCTGAGGAAATGCATCCCACAGAGAAATTAGCCGTGGGTGGTGCGTTGCCTCTGTGAAATGTTCTGAGGTTTTGGTTGGGCGATGTATCGGACTGTGGTGGAGAAGGGGGTGCTTTCGATTACCAACCAATCGATGTTCCATCCATAACCTCATGACCAAAACCCTGTGTTTAAACACAGTTCTATTTCTCTGACTTTCCTTCCCCTACTGCAGTGGTTCTCAAACTTTTTCTGTCAGGCCCCCCTTTGGAGAAAGTCGGGGCCCCCCCAACACAAATAGTCAGGCTCAGTTGCAGCGCCAGAGATTTATTTTGGGGGTGCTGTGGGGTAGCTTGACGTTTCATAGAGGGTGCTCAAACATTTAGGGTTTCTCATTAATGTACCGGGCGCTACAGTGGAATTTTCTACTGCGACAATCCCCACACATATACACAGTGTTCCCGCAACTGTTACAATGAAGGCTCGATAATCAGCTCACATAGGTGTAAGCAGGGGTCAAGTGCTATTTGTATAGGTGGTGTGTGGACCTCACATAGGGGGGTCCGGGGGCAAGCTCCCCCGGGAAGATTTATTTTTAAATATTGAAGTTAAATGCATCAATCTGGTGCACTTTGAGAGCAAAATGAAGAGATCTATGGTTACATCTCTCAACACCCATTTGAAACAGAACTGTAAACAGATTGACTTTTTCTTTATGGATATTTTACAAATCACCCTTTTAAACTTTATTCTTGTTTTACTGTCATATAGTATTTCATAGCTGTTTTTCATTTATTCTCTTTTTTTTATAACTATAATGATAATATAAATGTGTGCCTCGGAAATAATTGTTTACATTAATGGTGACCAAAACGTTTGAGACCCACTGAGAGAGTCCTTTAGCTCACTGAGTCTCTCAGTCTGACAGGAGAGGACTCTCCCCCACTTTGTTGTTGAAAAAACTCCTTATATCCGTTAGCGTAGCTTGCTAGCACCAGAAGCTAACAACAACGATCTCCTGTACCGGTGCGCTCTCTCTCTCTCACTCGCGCACACAAAAGGGCTCGTTCCACACACACACAGAGAGCCGAGCTTTAATGAAACACAGAGACCCAGACGAAATAGTACTGTACTGCATCATATTATTTTCGAATCAAAACATTTTCAAATTATGATTTTTTTTTTTTTTGCTTTTTAAAAAAATAAAATTGTTTAGCTTTTTTCCTCCTGGTCTCTCGAACACAGTCTGACATCAGCAGCTTGGTTCTGATGCTGACAAAAATATAAAAAAAGAAAATGTTCAAATGGTCTTTTTCATAATTTCAACAAAAACTATAATTAATTATAATTAGGTTGTCTTCTCTTATTTACACATCCAACAGACATGAAGCGCCTCTATTATGCCCTTAAATTTAAATGCAAACTAACTTTTCTGTAAATGTAGCCAGTCGGTTCATAATCATTTTTGACGGAACAATTTTGCTCAGTCTTTTTCAAATAAACATCTGTCTCCAAATAAAATCGTATAGTTGATCCTTATATGCATACAGTCTTCAAAATAAGCTTCCAACGTAGCATAACTTACCCAGGAACAACTCCTTGGTTAGGTTTAGGCAAGAAAATAACAGGGTTAAGATGAGGAATAGATCATGGTTTTATGTAAAACATGTCACCAAAAGGTGTAAAGTCATCATCAGATTTTGGTTTTACACAGGACACGAAAAAAGCGGCCTCTTGGGTGAAAGTCATGTGTTTGTTGGACGGATCCATTTTCAGCTTTTCTCCACACGTTAGTTAGTGTACCCTCTCGTTTGTTGGCAGTAAGCATTGCTTCTGCAAAAGCAATGGAATTTTTCAATTGGGTTTGGGAATATTTCAGAAAATAAGATCTGCGACGCACATGTTTCTGATACTTACATGTTTTCTTCAGCAGGACGATCTCCACATATTAACACCACTTTTGTAATGGATTAAGCATAACTGCATCTCCAAAAGTAAAAAGCTAACGTTCGGCTATTAAAAGAACTACATGAGAGTTTACTTCATTACTTCACATTAACACCGCTAAGCTAAAGGAGGTTAATGTTCGGTGTGATGACGATGACTCATTTTGTCACTTTTTTAGCTACCACTGTTTTTAACCCTTATGTTGTATTCGGCTCTCCCGTGACCCGTTTCAAGTTAAAATTATATAATAACTACGCTCTAGTTTTTTTTAACGGAACAAGGCTTCATGATATCCTCCACAACAGCTATATAAATGCTACAAAACTGATTTTGACCATTTTCAATTAGCTTATATTAACCACAGACATTATTTTTGGAAGTCTTAGGACTCATTCCTGCACCTCTATTGGATTTGGAAGAAGATTCCAGTGTTAAAGGTTAAGGCGACAGTCTGCAAGATTTCAGATAGAGGCTAAAGCTTCTTTGTAACGTTGACCAAATGATACACGGGCAAGAATCCATCATTACATTACATTGCATTTAGCTGACGCTTTTATCCAAAGCGACTTACAATAAGTACATACGACCAGGAAGACACAACCCTGAAGAAAACAGAATCAAATAAGTACATCAAGTATCATAGAGCCAAACATTTCAAGTGCTACTTAACTGGCTATAGATAAGCCAGTCCGTTATTAGTATATAAGTGCCTTGTTAGTAATTCTATCGCTCGAAGTGGAGTCGAAAGAGATGAGTTTTCAGTCTGCGCCGGAAGATGTGCAGGCTTTCTGCTGTCCTGATGTCAATGGGGAGCTCATTCCACCATTTTGGAGCCAGGATAGCAAACCCACGTGTTTTTGCTGATGGGAACTTGGGTCCCCCTCGCAGCGAGGGTGCAGCGAGTCGTTTGGCTGATGCAGAGCGGAGTGCACGCGCTGGGGTGTACAGTTTAACCATGTCCTGGATGTAGGAAGGGCCAGATCCATTCGCAGCATGGTATGCAAGTACCAGTGTGTTGAAGTGTATTCTAGCAGTTACCGGGAGCCAGTGAAGGGAGCGGAGGAGCGGAGTGCTGTGGGAAAATGTTGGAAGGTTGAAGACCAGACGAGCCGCTGCATTCTGGATGAGCTGCAGAGGTCGGATGGCACATGCAGGTAGACCAGCCAGGAGGGAGTTGCAGTAGTCTAGGCGTGAGGTGACGAGAGCCTGGACCAGAACCTGGGTGGCTTTCTGGGTCAGCTGGGGACGAATCTTCCTGATGTTGTACAGCGTATATCTGCAGCAACGGGTTGTAGCAGCGATGTTTGCAGTGAAGGACAGGTTGTTATCTAGGATTACTCCCAGATTCCTTGCAGTCTGAGTCGGGGAAACAACAGAGGTGCCGATGTTGATCGTCAGGTCAAGAGTGGGACAATCTTTTCCCGGAAGGAAAAGCAGTTCAGTCTTGACAAGGTTGAGCTTGAGGTTATGAGCAGACATCCACTGAGAGATGTCAGCTAGACAAGCAGAGATGCGTGCGACGACCTGGGTCTCTGAGCGGGGAAAGGACAGAATTAATTGGGTGTCGTCAGCATAGCAGTGGTATGAAAAACCATGCGGGCTAATGACTGATCCGAGCGAGTTTGTGTACAGGGAGAAGAGGAGGGGTCCAAGAACAGAGCCCTGAGGGACCCCATGTAGATAATTGACAATGGTCGGACTCGGACCCTCTCCAAGTTACCCTGTAGGTACGGTCTTTGAGGTATGAGGTGAGGAGGGAAAGTGCAGAGCCTGAAACTCCAAGTTCTTGGAGAGTGTGAAGGAGGATCTGATGGTTCACCGTGTCGAATGCAGCTGATAGGTCCAACATGATGATGACAGAGGAGAGGGATGCTGCTTTGGCAGTGTGCAGTTCCTCAGTGACAGCAAGGAGGGCCGTTTCTGTGGAGTGACCTGCATTGAAACCAGACTGTGCGGATCCAGAAGGTTGTTCTGATGGAGATAACAGGAGAGTTGTTTAAAGACAGCGCATTCAAGTGTTTTAGACAGGAACGGGAGGAGAGAGACAGGCATGTAGTTTATAACATCAGACGGGTTGAGAGTGGGTTTCTTTAGGAGAGGGTTTACTCTTGCCTCCTTAAGACTATTTGGAAAGTGACCAGAAGTTAGAGAAGTGTTGATGAAATGGGTGTGAAACGGTAGAATATCAGGAGCGATAGTCTGAAGGAGGTTTGAAGGGATAGGGTCCAGAGGACAGGTGGTAGGGCGGGCAGAGGTAATGAGGGTAAGAACCTCACTTGGAGAGAGAGGGGAAAAGGAGGTTAGTGTGTGGGTGAAAGGAGGGTCTGGTGACCCAGCGGTGAGTAAAGGTGAGTCAGAAAAAGAAGAGCGAATATCATCAACCTTTTTTTCAAAATGGTTAACAAAGTCGCTTGACAGAAGTGAGGAGGGGGGAGGGGCTTTGGGAGGGTCCAAGAGGGAGGAGAAGATGGAAAATAGTTTTTTGGGATTGGAATAGGAAGATTTGATCTTATCTTGAAAGAAAGTGCTCTTTGCCTGACAGATCGAAGCAGAGAAAGAGGAGAGGAGAGCCTGATAGGTTAGGAGGTCGTCACGGTGTTTGGATTTCCACCATTTCCGCTCTGCTGCCCGAAGGACGGTTCTATTAGCACTAGGGGTGTTGAAAATAATCGTTTCTACGATGCATTGCGATGCGGACGTGGACGATTCGGTATCGATGCAGTGACGGAAGATAATCGGTTATAGCGTAGTAACGTTGCTTCCTGATTTTCCGGCCGCGGCTTTACTATAACGTATTTTTTTTACACTTTAATATCAAATCGGTCGGTGACGCAGAGATCACGGAACAGAAGTGACAGCGGCACAGCGGCACAGCAACACCAAACACGGAGCAGTCTGCTTTATCCACCAACACAACACCACCAGTCCAGAACCAACAGCAGAAGGACCCGCTCTGAATCACTCCGTGTCGCTGCGGCACAGGGATTTATGTTTTTCAAAGATAATCGCGTTACAATCATGTCAGGTTTTTGGTGGATTTAATTAAGTCTTGGATTGCAAAGTATGAATGTCCTCTAGCTATTTTCAGACGATATATATATGTGTGTAAAGTTTATGAAGGCAGGAGGGTAAAAGCTTCAGCGATCACCGTCTCCTCTCCGTTCCTCCAAACCCCGCCCCCTCCCTGAAAATAATGAGTGACAGGCTGATAGTGACCCGATAGAAACTTTATTATTCACTTAATCACTGAGATATAATGAAGCTAATTTAATCTCATACATTCATGGGATTTATGTAACAGTAAGACAGATAATGTAAGTGTGCACCCACATGCAGTATTTTTGTTTGTATATGCTATTGTAAATACTCCTGTTGTCTGCTGTGTTCAGACTCAAGTCCTGTGTGTGATGCCACATTCAGTGTCCTTTTTTTAACAGAAGACTGTTGCTAGAAGCTGCAGCTAGACTGCAGAAGCATTATTTTTTTGTTTTTGAGGATGGAACAACTTCACACACAGATATAGGGAGGCTAGACCTATACAATTCATTTATTTTGGTTTACAAATTAATGTCAAGACATTTATGTTATTGATTTCTGAAGCACTTTCTAAATAATAAAAAGAGAGTTCATATGTATTTACTGCATGTATTCATTGATGAAAAATAAGCCATGTGCAGTAATATAGAAAATTGATGATGCAACGCATTGGTATGAATCGTGATGCATCGGGATATCGAATTGAATCGAATCGTTGACAGGATAATCGTAATCGAATCGTGAGACCAGTGAAGATGCACAGCCCTAATTAGCACGCAGTGCGTCATTTAGCCAGGAAGCAGGAGGGGACTGACGAGCCTTGCGAGATGTGAGAGGACAGAGAGTGTCCAGAGAGGATGAGAGAGTAATAGATCATAAATAGGATAGCTAACTTCCCTCAGCAGACCGGGATGGATTGCAGTCTTATCTCATATCTGACAGTGAAAATGTGAAATACAGAACTCATCTGAACATCATAACTCCCAGGCTCTGCTCCCCATCATTCTGAACTGGACAGATGTACTCTCTCCTGCATGCAGGACAACAGTTTTCTCTCTGGAGACTGTTAAAGTTATGTATCTGACACAGGGTCAACTTCAATCACTGATCAAGTAAGGGGTGGGAATTAATAAGCATTTGCTTCCTCCTACTCCCTTTCGTACACATATGATTTTTTATTATTATTATTAATATGAAGACTTTTTTTTGTTGAATATATAAATATTATCATGAATGTGGATAAATACTGTATTTTAACAATACGGTATTCTGTTTTTCACATTTGTTATTTTTTATTTTTTATTTTTTTTAATCTGTTCGAAATAAAGATTGAAATGAAAATGAAATGAACCTTGTAACTGAAGAAGGCAAAAGACGGAACACGTTAATTTGAAAAACCACATAAAGGTTAAGTGAGTTTGTTATCTGTTATTCCATTTTTACAAATCCTCACAAAGACATGGGATAAGCTAAGGTCAGGCATGTGTGTAAGAACATGTTCGTGAGTGTGTGTTCAGAGATCAAAGCAGGCCGCACTAGATCAAACCATTCTGCAGAGGCTTTCTGCAGCAAGTAGCAAAGAGGGTTATCCTTTTGAAGTCATTCACTCTTTTCCTCGCTTCCACTTCTCATCCATTCTGTTACCCCCTGTTTGCTTTGACCTTCTTATCGGTATCATGTGACTTTAGTTCATTTCATGCTCCTTAGCCTCTTTAGGTTACACCATGCCTCCACAATTTGCCACAGGGACTACCGAAATGATCTCAGTTCAGCTTCAAAACCATTTTTACATCATGGCTTTGTTGGGTTTTCCAACATTTTGTCCAATCTCACCTCATCCGTGTTAACGCAGTGTATGTGGACGAGGGACACGGCCATTTCATGGGTATTTCACAAAGTGTTCTTGCGTAAAACCGGGGTATTTTGCAGCAGCCAAACAGCCTCTTTCTCACTGAAGCACGTGCAGTAAATCTAGAACAACCCGTACAGTCTGAGCCTCCTACCTAGATCTCTTTGATGAAGGGCACTCACTGTATTGAGTTTATCGCACCATATATGCACACATACCTGTGGAAAATTGTCTAGGTTGAAGAACACCTATTGCAAGATTTGTAATATTTAATAACCATACTGCCATACTGGATACATTGCAGATATGTATCATTTGAATCTTGTGATGAAAAAGAACATTTCCAGAAGCTCCAGCCTGAGAGTAAGGCCTGCAGTCCATATGAACACATAGTCAGTAGGCTGCAGCTTTGTTTGTTTCAGCAGAACCCCCCCCAGGTCACAGAGGACAATATACAGTTGAGGACTTTTATAATCTTCCATCATTTAGTCGAACCACAAATGATTAGTTTTGAGGTATAATGGTTTACTATACACAATAAAACAATCTTTTTAAATGTTGTTAAGATAAATCTAAATACCAAAACCTGCCCGGGTCTCCTTTATGGTTTAGCTTTCCAAGTGATATTCGTGTTGGTGAAATGAAGTTCTGTTTTCTACAGAGGTGACAACAACACAGTACACACTGAATTTAGTCCAAACAATGTCGAATTGGAAACGTCATGATCACAGTGTCTGTCTTTTTGTGTATCCTGTTTTATTTTGTCGAACACTGTCACTACCCGATCCGTCCCCCTGCCCTATCTGCAGTGCGCATGTGTGAGATGGTCCGCCATATTGGACAACTCCGTACAGCAACGGTAGGACACTTGACACAGTGGCTTTTGGCAAAGCACCAAAATAAAACTAGAGAGAGATGAGTTATTGTTATTACAACGTGACTTCACTATTATTTAACAACTCTTATTAGGTTCTTTTATTTGGGGTTAAGTACATTGTCAGAATAAGTGAGAAATGGATTTAACTTCAGTTAGACGGCTATCATACTGAATAAATATTGACTGTGAATGTATGCAATATGTATGGAATTCATAATTTATATCTAATTACATTAACTGTGAATGTCCTTCATTTTATTTCAAATAAAATAACAAAAGATTTTTTGTGTAGATATTTGAGACGTTTATGACTCGATGCAAATCGGGCATCCATCTAGACCAGTGATTCTCAAAGTGTGGTCCGCGGACCACTGGTGGTCCGTGAGCGCCCCCTAGTGGTCCGTGAATATATTGGTAAAATGTCACATTTGAAATAAATAAATACATTTAAGTTTTCCGCACTCTCGCGGGAATATCTCCGCAATGGAGCGAGCTTAAGTTTCACTTTCGAGTGCATGATATAGCCCAGAAAAACACCTTCATCACACATGTGGTCACTCGTTTGTACCATTTTCAGGCGATTTGTAAAAAACGATGTGTTTTTGGATATTATTGGAGTTAGGTGGTCCGCGAGTGTTTTTTTATTGGTTAAGTGGTCCTTGGAATGAAAAAGTTTGAGAAACACTGGTCTAGACCATAGACTGTATATATAAATGGACGTAGTGTCCGTGACGTCACCCATAAAATTCTGCAGAGTTGCCGTGAAGCCTTTAGTAGGCGGAGTCGGGCTCGACTGTGACGTCAGAGTCTAATCCCGCCTGCTCCAAATAAGGGCAAAGAGGCGGAGCCGAGGCGGGACCTGCTGCCTCCGAACTGGAAGTAAACAGAGCTAGCTCAGGCTAAGAAGCTAAGCTAACAACTCAGATGTGTATGTGTATATATGAAATACATGCATACCAAGTTAGTGTAGTTCCCCTATATAAACGTTACATTCATAATCAAATGAGACAATCTGCAAGAGAATTAGCTATATTTTATTATTCTTAATGCTTGTCATTCACACCAGACCTAACGGAGCTGCAGTGGGCTAGCTCCGGAACGCCGGCTGGAGCTAGGCCCCTGCGGCTCCGTTAGCTCCGGCGGCCACCACTGGGATAATTGGGTCCCCCATTAACATTTGCTCCCGTTTAGCATTATGGGCGTCATAGCCATAGACTATACAAGTCTTTACCCAAGCCTGAATCATAAACTAAAATATATATGCATCAAGGGTTACGTCCTTAGCTGGCTAATAAGTAACAAGCGAAGCTACCAAGCACACAAACACCTGCGAACGGGGTTAACATGTATAATATTATCATTTTAGACTTCTTGGAAGTTCTGTTAGTACATTCAAGCGCACAGCACGACATTTTAATTGTCTGGTATTTGTAACAATATTCCCTAAAAGGCACAATCACCACGAACACGGCTAAAGCTAAAGGGTCAAATACAGTACTATGACTAACTAACGTTGTAGCCTCTATGGTTGTAGCCTAGCAGAGTGGACAAGTTGCTGTTAGCTGACAGTGAGGCATGTACGTGTCCATCAAAGTGACCATGCCCTAATTTATGCAAACACTTTAAGACCTAATATAAATAAAAGGGTTGTGTTAGGTCCGGGCGGTGGAGTCCGTCTTTTCTAAACGTGTGAATGACAAGCATTAAAAATAATAAAATATAGCTAATTCTCTTGCAGATTGTCTAATTTGATTATGAATGTAACGTTTATATAGGGGAACTAGACTGTTAGCAGTAACTTGGTATGTACAGGACTGTCTCAGAAAATTAGAATATTGTGATAAAGTTCTTTATTTTCTGTAATGCAATTAAAAAAACAAAAATGTCATACATTCTGGATTCATTACAAATCAACTGAAATATTGCAAGCCTTTTATTATTTTAATATTGCTGATTATGGCATACAGCTTAAGAAAACTCAAAAATCCTATTTCAAAAAATTAGAATAGTTCCTCAGACCAAGTAAAAAAAAAAGATTTATAACAGCAAAACACAATCAAACATTTGAAAATGTCCATTAATGCACTCAGTACTTGGTTGGGAATCCTTTTGCACGGATTACTGCATCAATGCGGCGTGGCATGGAGGCAATCAGCCTGTGGCATTGCTGAGGTGTTATGGATGCCCAGGATGCTTCAATAGCGGCCTTTAGCTCATTAGCATTGTTGGGTCTGGTGTCTTTCAGCTTCTTCTTCACAATACCCCACATATTCTCTATGGGGTTCAGGTCAGGGGAATTTGCAGGCCAATCGAGGACAGTAATGCCATGGTCAGTACACCAGTTACTGGTGGTTTTGGCACTGTGGGCAGGTGGCAGATCATGCTGGAAAATGAATTCCTCATCTCCATAGAGCTTTTCAGCAGACGGAAGCATGTAGTGCTCTAAAATCTCTTGGTAAACAGCTGCATTTACTCTGGGCTTGATGAAACACAGTGGACCAACACCAGCAGCTGACATGGCTCCCCAAACCATCGCTGACTGTGGGAACTTGACACTGGATTTCAAGCAACTTGGATTTTGCTCCTCTCCAGCCTTTCTCCAGACTCTGGCGCCTTGACTTCCAAATGAAATACAAAACTTGCTTTCGTCTGAAAAGAGGACTTTGGACCACTGTGCAACTGTCCAGTGCTTATTTTCCTTAGCCCAAGTCAGACGCCTCTTCCGTTGTCTTGAGTTCAGAAGTGACTTGACCATGGGAATACGGCTATTGTAGCCCATTTCCCGGACACGTCTGTGAACAGTGACTTTTGATACCTGGACTCCAGCTTCAGTCCACTGTCTTTGAAGCTCCCCCAAATTCTGGAAGCGACTCTTCTTCACAATGCTGTTAAGGCTGCGGTCATCTCTCTTGGTTGTGCAGCGTTTCCTGCCACATTTCCCCCTTCCAACAGACTTTTTGTGGATGTGCTTTGAAACTGCACTCTGTGAACAGCTTGCTCTTTGAGAAATTTCTTTTTGTGTCTTACCCTCCTGATGGAGGGTGTCAATGACGGTCCTCTGGACAGCAGTCAGATCAGCAGTCTTCCCCATACTTGTGATTTAGTTTACTGAACCAAGCTGAGTGTTTTTCAAGGCTCAGGAAACCCTTGCAGGTGTTTCCAGTTAATTAGACGATTCAAGTGATTCGTTGAACACCCTACTAGTATACTTTTTCATGATATTCTAATATTTAGAGATAGGATATTTGAGTTTTCTTAAGCTGTATGCCATAATCAGCAATATTAAAATAATAAAAGGCTTGCAATATTTCAGTTGATTTGTAATGAATCCAGAATGTATGACATTTTTGTTTTTTTAATTGCATTACAGAAAATAAAGAACTTTATCACAATATTCTAATTTTCTGAGACAGTCCTGTATGTATTTCATGTTAGCTTAGCTTCTTAGCCTGAGCTAGCTCTGTTTACTTCCAGTTCGTAGGCAGCAGGTCCCGCCTCGGCTCCGCCTCTTTGCCCTTATTTGGAGCAGGCGGGATTAGCCTCTGACGTCACAGTCGAGCCGTTAGTGGCCGACTCCGCCTTCTTTCTTATCTTTCTTACAGTGCAGACGCTTTTCTGCTTGCTCCTGCCTCTGCTTACTTTTTATGCTGATTTTCCTATTCTTATTCTCTGAAAACTTCGAGCAGCGGCTCCTGGACATTAACTTATCACTGGGACAGTTCATCTTCGTAAATAGACGGAGGGTTTCAGCCATATTTCAACCTTTTTTACGACGACCTCAGTCTTACAGTAGCGTGGCCGAGCAACAGCTAAAGCCTGGTAGGCTACTGCATGCTAGTTGGTAGCAAAATGCCTCCGTTCTCTACAGATGACTTCCACAAACTTATACAGAAGATGGCTGTGTTGGAAATGAAAATGCAACGGTTGGAAGTTAACGTGGAAGTGAATGGACTATGTCGTGGGAATGACACCACTTTACCAGTGTTGCAAAATAATGGAGAAGGGTATGCTAACTCACAGCTAGTTAGCAGCTACAAGGATTCCAAGGAACAGGGGGGCTTGTGTACTGGGTAATAAATCTACAAGTGGTAGTCCTCCCTGGAACTCTCTGGGTGCAAAGCCGAAGAGTAAATCATTTCCATGGGATTTGGGAGGACGGATAACAGGCAGAGCCCAGCGCTCTGAAATCTGTGATGCGACCGGCTGGCCTGCATTGTTATCACCCAGGAAGAGCGCCTCTTCAACCCCTGTCCCAACCAGGAAAACGCAGTGGACAGCTGCTACAGGGAGAACTACAAAACAATCCTCCTAAACCACCAAGTGTGCCAATCCAGAAGAGATACGCTCCGCTGACCGAGAACCGAAGATCTCTTTCTGATGATCTGGATAACCTGTCCTCTTCACACAGCAGGGTAAGAACCAATAGCTACTCCAAAAGTAAAAGGCTAGAGGGAAAGCTAACGACTGGGCCTGAAACTCTGATTGTGGGTGACTCTGCTGTGAGAGATGTAAAAGGTCTGTGTAATAAGAACAACACCAAAGTACTCTGTTTTCCCAAGGATATGGTCTCTGACTTGGCTGAGAAGATCCTGCATATTGGGGCTAAACATCCAACTGTGAAGAATGTGGTACTACACATTGGAACAAATGATGTTGTGAAACAAGAGTCAGAAGTGCTGAAAGAAGACTTTAAATGTTTGTTGCAAACTGTCAGCTCTCTAAATGTGGAGGTGTTCATCAGTGGCCCTCTACCGCCAGTCAGAAGAGGAGTGGAGAGATTCAGCAGATTGTTTGCACTGAACACCTGGCTTTCCAATGCCTGTACTGACCATTCTGTTCATTTTATTGACAATTTTAACTTTTTCTGGGATCGCAGACATCTTTTCAAGGCAAATGGAGTTTGCCTGAACAAGTCAGGAGTGAAATTGTTTATCTCTAACATTTTCAACTGCCTGCGTCATCAATCTGTTCCCTCTGCCAAGGACAAGCGGCAAGAGGAATCAAAACAGGAGAAAGACACAACACATTGTGCAGAAAACCCTGAAGAATTATCACTGCACCCGCCTGAGGAATGTTCTGATTATGGGAGACCTATGAGACACATGGAGGAGTCTCCACTGCGGTGAATCATCTTAGATACAGGAAGCGCTCAAACGTTTGTGTGAGTTTATCTAATTTAGCAGTGATTCCATGTCAGCCACAGCTTGTTACAAAAAACATGACTGATAGTGTGTTTAACAAACTTAAACTAGCTTTATTAAATGTCAGGTCTTTGGCAGGAAAAACATTTTTAATCAATGATTTTATCACTGAGCACAATCTCGATTTTATGTTTTTAACAGAAACTTGGATTGAACAAAATAACAAGCTTTTATGATGACTTTACTGAACTGCTGTCTATAGTGTGTATTGACTTTGACCGTTTAGTCATTGTTGGTGATTTTAACATCCATGTTGACAACCCTCAGGACAGAGGGGCAAAAGAACTGTTTTGTGTTCTTGATAGCCATGGACTGACTCAGCATGTGACGGAGCCCACGCACAATAAGGGGCACACTCTGGACTTAATTATCTCAAAGGGTCTGAATATCTCTAAGGTTGTGGTGACTAATGTTGCGCTCTCTGATCATTCCTGTGTGTTCTTTGAGAGCTCTATTTCTGTTCACAAAAATGTTCAAAAAGAGGTAACCACAAAGCGATATTTAACTGAAAATACTAGGGAAATGTTTACTCAGAATTTTTCTTCCACACTTGCCCCTGCTAACATCTCAGTAAATGAGCTAGTAGATCATTTTAATTCAAAAATTAAAAATATTATAGATGCCATTGCTCCAACTAAGGTAAAAGAAGTGACTGGCAAGAAAATATCTCCATGGAGAAAGGCCATGACCGTGAGAGCAGAAAAAAGAGAGTGTCGAAAAGCTGAACGCAGGTGGCGAAAAACAAATCTCCAGGTTCACTTTGAAATCTATAAAGAGAGACTTGGCCTTTATAATTTGGAATTGAAAAACGCACGACAATCGTTCTTCTCTGACATCATTACCAAAAACAAAAACAACGCACGTGCCTTGTTTGCTACCGTCGACAGACTAACTAACCCCCCAGTGTCAGTAGCCTCTGAATTTCTATCCACCAGGGCGTGCAATAATTTTGCCTCCTTTTTCACTGACAAAATTCAGAAAATCAGACAAGCAGTCAGTGCCTCTGCATCAGGAACAGCAAATGTGTTGTCTCTGTGTCCACTTAACATCAATTCAAACACCATGACACAATTCCATCAGGTTAATGATAAAAACCTAGAGGACATTATACAACTTCTGAAATCCTCCTCCTGCTGCCTTGATATTATTCCAACGGGATTTTTTAAAGATGTTTTGCCTTGCATGGCCTCAGATCTACTTCATATAGTAAACAAATCTCTTCACTCAGGTATTTTTCCACAGGCCCTGAAAACTGCAGTCATTAAACCGCTCTTAAAAAAGAATAATCTAGATGCTTCAGTAATGAACAATTACAGGCCCATATCAAACCTGCCATTTCTAGGTAAAATCATTGAAAAAGTTGTTTTTCAACAGCTGAGTAATTTTTTGCATTTAAATGACTGTTTCGATGTGTTCCAGTCAGGCTTTCGTCCAAACCACAGTACTGAGACTGCTCTTGTAAAGGTCTTTAATGACATCCACTTAAACACAGACAGTGGCAGAACTTCAGTGTTAGTATTATTAGATCTCAGTGCTGCGTTTGACACTGTTGACCACAGCATATTACTAGACCGACTGGAAAACTGGGTGGGACTTTCGGAAACCGTCCTAAATTGGTTTGAATCCTACTTAAAGGACAGAAACAACTTTGTTTCTATTGGTAAATACACATCTGAGTTGACAATATGACATGTGGGGTTCCTCAAGGCTCCATCTTGGGGCCTCTTCTCTTTAACATCTACATGCTACCACTGGCTCAGATAATGAAAAACAACAAAATAAGTTACCATAGCTATGCAGATGACACACAAATTTACGTAACAGTTTCACCAGGAGACTATGCTCCAATTCAAACACTGAGTAAGTGCATTGAACAAATCAATGACTGGATGTGTCAGAACTTTCTCCAATTAAACAAAGATAAAACTGAGGTAATGGTTTTTGGAGCCAAGGCAGAACGTATAAAAGTTAGCGCTGAGCTTCAGTCTGCAATGTTCAAAACAACAGATAAAGCCAGAAATCTAGGTGTAGTCATGGACTCTGACCTGAGTTTCAACAGCCACATTAAAACAGTTACTAAATCAGCCTACTATCACCTAAAGAACATATCTAGGATTAAAAGACTAATGTCGCAGCAGGATTTGGAAAAACTTGTCCATGCTTTTATCTTCAGTAGACTCGACTACTGCAATGGTGTCTTCACAGGTCTCACTAAAAAATCTATTCGGAAGCTGCAGCTGATTCAGAACGCTGCTGCTCGAGTCCTCACTAACACTAAGAAAGTGGATCACATCACTCCTGTTCTGAAGTATTTACACTGGCTTCCTGTGTGTCAAAGAATAGATTTCAAAATACTGCTGCTGGTTTATAAAGCTTTGAATGGTTTAGGCCCAAAATACATTTCTGATCTACTGCTAAATTATGAACCATCCAGATCTCTCAGGTCTTCAGGGACTGGTCAGCTTTCTGTCCCCAGAGTCAGAACTAAACATGGTAAAGCAGCGTTCAGTTATTATGCTCCAAATATCTGGAACAAACTCCCAGAAACCTGCAGGTCCGCTGCAACTCTGACTACTTTTAAATCCAGGCTGAAGACTTTTCTTTTTGTCGCTGCTTTTAATTGAACTATTCATATCTTAGACTGCACTGTACATTTTATCCATGTATTTTTTCTTTTAATGTTTATCCATGTATTTCTTCTTTTAATGTTTATTTTATTAACTTTTCTTTTTAATGACTGATTTTAAATGCCATTTTCTTAATATCTTTCATTTGTTGTAAAGCACTTTGAATTGCCTTGTGTTGAAAAGTGCTCTATAAATAAACTTGCCTTGCCTTGCCTTGCCTTGCCTTGCCTTGCCTTGCCTTGCCTTGCCTTGCCTTGCCTTGCCTTGCCTTGCCTTGCCTTGCCTTGCCTTGCCTTGCCTTGCCTTGCCTTGCCTTGCCTTGCCTTGCCTTGCCTTGCCTTGCCTTGCCTTGCCTACTAAGGGCTTCACGGCAACTCTGCAGAATCCTATGGGTGACACTACGTCCATTTATATATACAGTCTATGGTCTAGACGTCTCATGTCCTATTTGAGTTGCCGTATGTAGTTGTCAAATATGGCGGACCATCTCGCACGCGCATCGCAGATAGGGCAGGGCTGCAGATCGGGTAGTGACAAAAGCCTCATCCCAATACCCCTCCTCGACTCCTCTCTTCCCCTCCTCCGGGACTTGACCCAGAAATCGATCAAGACACGCCATGTTGAAGGACGTCCCAATAGCTGAAATTCACACGGAGGAGGGGTGAGGGAGGAGGGGTGCGGGAGGAGGGGTGCGGGAGGAGACGAAAGGGAGGATACACGTGAGCAGACTACGCGGAAGTGTTTTCACTACTCGCGTATAAAAGCCCCGCCCCCACCTTCACAGCTGGTCCATTTCAACAGAGGAAAACCGACAACTGGAAGATGAGTGGAAAAGTGCTGTAAGTGCTCACAGCTCCGTGGGAATTATTATGTGCAATTCATTTCTAAAAGGCTTTCACATTACTATAATTATATATTTATTTAAATGTAGGCTATATTTTACACCAACACGGAACACAAAAGCAGGACCAACCATCATACATTGAATTCCTTGACTAACAAGAGAAAGATTCATTCATTTAAATAAATATTTAACAACAAATGGGCCGGTTCTAAGGGGTTATTCAGTTAAGCCCGATGAGAGGGGATACAGCTGTGCACATGTCATCATTAACAGACGTCGTTTAAAAGTGATGTTTGAGTGAACGAGGCCATCCCAATTAATACCTGAGGACTCCTCTGTCCTCGCGTCACCTCCTCGTGTCTCTCGCTCGCATCCTACGGAGGCGGAGCTAAGACGCAAGGAAGGGAAGCGAGTGAGGGAAAGGAGGAGTCGAGGAGGGGTATTGGGATGAGGCTAAACACTCTCCTTGTGACTTCTCCGGATTCACTTACTGTGTTTCAGTTGTCCCGCCTTTAGTGTTTGGCCCCATCTCAGGTCGGTTAAATGAAATCCTTGCTTCCTTCACTTGCGTCGTTTCCCTGCGTCTAGTCCCTCCCACCAGGGAAGCATGGAGGGACGCAAAGAAACCACGAGAAGCAGGGAAATTAGTTTTAAGAGCAATGGGACGTCCTTTCCTCCGGAGCGTCAAGTGAAGCGACGTCCATTTGTGATGACGCCGCACAGCTGTTCGTCTGACAGCAGGGTTGCGTTCCAATAGTCCATTTAGCTTAGGAACCTTCCTAACCAAGTGAAATGAACCGGAACTCCCTCAGTGGCAGCCATGATAAGTGCCGTTCCAATTCTCTAAATGAAAGGAAAGGAGGTTTCAAACTTCCTTTATGACCTCCTTTAGCTTAGGAACTACTGGACCTCCCTTACCGAAAGGAGAGGAGATAATGCTGCCCCACAATGCATTGCAGCCGCAGCATTTGCCTTCACTCAACAGTCAATGAAATTAGCATTTACTTAATAATGACGAGTAACATTTATTTACTTAATAATGACGAGTAACATTTTAAAGGTTGTCGGTTGTCAATTCAAATCCAATATATTTAATAGCATGAGACGCCTTGCAAATCCTCTAGGGTTGAAAAATGTAATTAAATATTCAACAATATTGTATCAATTAAAGTTTAATAAAAGAAAATGTGGAAAGCCCAATATCATTAAAAACTGAAGTAACCTGATAATGAGAAGCGATCCCTATTTTAATAAAAAAAATTAAAGAATTACAAAAACATGGAGAAGGAGGATGTAGGGCGACAGTTTGAAAAATAAAGATTTAAAATCTTCATCACTGTTGCTGATTAACAGGACTCAGCAGGAGGACATGCTGCAGCAGAAACTCTCTGAATGCACAGCAGGGCACAGATCATAGAGAGTCTAACACATCTCACCTCTGATGGTTAGTTGGCTGGTCTCTTTGGGTGGATTAGCACTTGTCCGTGGATGGAAGACACTCTAAAATGGAATTAAAATGTCAAATGTTCACTCTAAAAGTTACATTTGAATGGGTTTTTGGTGGAAGGGGACTTCAAAAGCTACAGGATGCCTCTGTGAGTAGGGTGGCCATCCGTCCGGTTTTAGGTCGGACGGTCTGGTGTTCAATTTCTGTGTCTGTCTGCCGACGCTCATTTGTCCTCCTTTTCAACCCTATTTTATACTTTTCAATTCAATTCAAGTTTATTTATATAGCCCAAAATCACAAATCCTATTTGTCTCAGAGGGCTTCACAAGTCAACAAACACAATTGGCAATGTAAAACAATGTAAAAACAACAAACGTATCTTACAAGATCAATGTGAAAATACCAATTTAAAAAGGAACATAACACAATGACACAAATACAGTTAGAGTACAATAATTAAACTTCCATAAAACGAAGGGTCCATGAGGATTTATAAAAGGGCGTTTAAAACCTTAACTGTACGTTGTACTAAAGAGGAAAGTCTTTAACCTACTCTTAAATGTGTGGGCACTGTCTGCCTCCTAATCGTCACTGGAAGTTGATTCCAGAGGAACGGGGCTTGGTAGCCGAAAGCTAGCACCTGATCTTTTTTTGGGAACCACCAACAGACCTGCACTCTGGGATCGTAATGCCCTAGAGGGGCAATAGGAGATTAAAAGATCCTGTAGGTAGGATGGTCCCTGACCATTGAGTGCTTTGTATGTTAGTAAAAGTATAAAAGGGTATAAAATAAAAAAATAGACAATAATACAAAGAAATACAAAAATAAGTTATGTGTAAGTATATATCCCCTTAAGACTTGTGGTCTTACAAATTATTGGCTGAATGCGATGTCAAATAAATATCTTGTATTTCATTTGGTTAATAAACGTAAACAATTAGCCATGTGCTTCTAGTCACGGTCACGGCAGGGGCGGCACTGTGGGACAGAGTAACGTTAGCACTAGGTTAAACCGCAGAAATGCCGAAACGAAAGACTTCCTTTAATCCTTAATGGTCGAAGGGCATGGATTCCTCACAAAAAGCCGAAAGGACGACTTCCATGCTTTTTGCACATTATGTCGTTGTGATGTGGACGTAAGCAGCAAAGGAAAAGGTGCTGTCGACAGACATGCTGACACAGATAAGCACAAAAGCAACGATCAAAGCGCAGGTGCCTCTTCACTTTTATCGTTTTTTCGGTGAAGCTTCATCGCCTCAAGATGACAAAATCTCCGCTGCAGAACTTTGTAAAGTGTATCATGCCGTCAAGCATCACCAGTCATACAGGAGTGGCGTGGCGTGGCGTGGCGTGGCGTGGCGTGGCAAGGCAAGGCAAGGCAAGGCAAGGCAAGGCTATTTATATAGCACTTTTCAACACAAGGCAATTCAAAGTGCTTTACAAAAAATGAAAGACATTAAGAAAATGGCATTTAAAATCAGTCATTAAAAAGAAAAGTTAATAAAATAAACATTAAAAGCAGAAATACATGGATAAACATTAAAAGAAAAAATACATGGATAAAATGTACAGTGCAGTCTAAGATTATGAATAGTTCAATTAAAAGCAGCGACAAAAAGAAAAGTCTTCAGCCTGGATTTCAAAGTAGTCAGAGTTGCAGCGGACCTGCAGGTTTCTGGGAGTTTGTTCCAGATATTTGGAGCATAATAACTGAACGCTGCTTTACCATGTTTAGTTCTGACTCTGGGGACAGAAAGCTGACCAGTCCCTGAAGACCTGAGAGATCTGGATGGTTCATAATTTAGCAGTAGATCAGAAATGTATTTTGGGCCTAAACCATTCAAAGCTTTATAAACCAGCAGCAGTATTTTGAAATCTATTCTTTGACACACAGGAAGCCAGTGTAAAGACTTCAGAACAGGAGTGATGTGATCCACTTTCTTAGTGTTAGTGAGGACTCGAGCAGCGGCATTCTGAATCAGCTGCAGCTTCCTAATAGATTTTTTAGTGAGACCTGTGAAGACACCATTGCAGTAGTCGAGTCTACTGAAGATAAAAGCATGGACAAGTTTTTCCAAATCCTGCTGTGAAATTAGTCTTTTAATCCTAGATATGTTCTTTAGGTGATAGTAGGCTGATTTAATGTGACTGTTTTAATGTGACTGTTGAAACTCAGGTCAGAGTCCATGACTACACCTAGATTTCTGGCTTTATCTGTTGTTTTGAACATTGCAGACTGAAGCTCAGCGCTAACTTTTATACATTCTGCCTTGGCTCCAAAAACCATTACCTCAGTTTTATCTTTGTTTAATTGGAGAAAGTTCTGACACATCCATCATTGATTTGTTCAATGCACTTACTCAGTGTTTGAATTGGAGCATAGTCTCCTGGTGAAACTGTTACGTAAATTTGTGTGTCATCTGCATAGCTATGGTAACTTATTTTGTTGTTTTTCATTATCTGAGCCAGTGGTAGCATGTAGATGTTAAATAGAAGAGCCCCCAAGATGGAGCCTTGAGGAATCCCACATGTCATATTTGTCAACTCAGATGTGTATTTACCTATAGAAACAAAGTTGTTTCTGTCCTTTAAGTAGGATTCAAACCAATTTAGGACTGTTTCCGAAAGTCCCACCCAGTTTTCCAGTCGGTCTAGTAATATGCTGTGGTCAACAGTGTCAAACGCAGCACTGAGATCTAATAATACTAACACTGAAGTTCTGCCACTGTCTGTGTGTAAGTGGATGTCATTAAAGACCTTTACAAGAGCAGTCTCAGTACTGTGGTTTGGACGAAAGCCTGACTGGAACACATCGAAACAGTTATTTAAATGAAAAAAATTACTCAACTGTTGAAAAACAACTTTTTCAATGATTTTAGCTAAAAATGGGAGGTTTGATATGAGCCTATAATTGTTCATTACTGAAGCATCTAGATTATTCTTTTTTAAGAGCGGTTTAATGACTGCAGTTTTCAGGGCCTGTGGAAAAATACCTGAGTGAAGAGATTTGTTTACTATATGAAGTAGATCTGAGGCCATGCAAGGCAAAACATCTTTGAAAAATCCTGTTGGAATAATATCAAGGCAGCAGGAGGAGGATTTCAGAAGTTGTATAATGTCCTCTAGGTTTTTATCATTAACCTGATGGAATTGTGTCATGGTGTTTGAATTGATGTTAAGTGGACACAGAGACAACACATTTGCTGTTCCTGATGCAGAGGCACTGACTGCTTGTCTGATTTTCTGAATTTTGTCAGTGAAAAAGGAGGCAAAATAATTGCACGCCTTGGTGAATAGAAATTCAGAGGCTACTGACACTGGGGGGTTAGTTAGTCTGTCGTGCGTTTTTCAATTCCAAATTATAAAGGCCAAGTCTCTCTTTATAGATTTCAAAGTGAACCTGGAGATTTGTTTTTCGCCACCTGCGTTCAGCTTTTCGACATTCTCTTTTTTCTGTTTTCACGGTCATGGCCTTTCTCCATGGAGATATTTTCTTGCCAGACACTTCCTTTACCTTAGTTGGAGCAATGGCATCTATAATATTTTTAATTTTGGAATTAAAATGATCTACTAGCTCATTTACTGAGATGTTAGCAGGGGCAAGTGTGGAAGAAAAATTCTGAGTAAACATTTTCCTAGTATTTTCAGTTAAATATCGCTTTGTGGTTACCTCTTTTTGAACATTTTTGTGAACAGAAATAGAGCTCTCAAAGAACACACAGGAATGATCAGAGAGCGCAACATCAGTCACCACAACCTTAGAGATATTCAGACCCTTTGAGATAATTAAGTCCAGAGTGTGCCCCTTATTGTGTGTGGGTTCCGTCACATGCTGAGTCAGTCCATGGCTATCAAGAACACAAAACAATTCTTTTGCCCCTCTGTCCTGAGGGTTGTCAACATGGATGTTAAAATCACCAACAATGACTAAACGGTCAAAGTCAATACACACTATAGACAGCAGTTCAGTGAAGTCATCATAAAAGCTTGCACAGTATTTGGGTGGTCTATAGATATTTAGGAATAGATCTCGAGAGGAGCATTTCAGCTGAAGGGCCACATATTCAAAAGAAGCAAAGTTCCCATAAGATGTCTTCCTGCATTGAAGGGAATCATTGAACAGAATAGCAACTCCACCCCCTTTCTTATGCATTCTTTCCTGACTCATAAAACTAAAGTTGGGAGGGGTTGATTCGATAAGAACAGCTGCACTGTTATTTTGTTCAATCCAAGTTTCTGTTAAAAACATAAAATCGAGATTGTGCTCAGTGATAAAATCATTGATTAAAATGTTTTTTCCTGCCAAAGACCTGACATTTAATAAAGTTTAAGTTTGTTAAACACACTATCAGTCATGTTTTTTGTAACAAGCTGTGGCTGACATGGAATCACTGCTAAATTAGATAAACTCACACAAACGTTTGAGCGCTTCCTGTATCTAAGATGATTCACCGCTCTTAATCTATTACCTATCAACACAGATATCGGCAAAGCTATAGGCAGGCAGGGCCCTGGCATGTCCTGGAAAGAGTTGAGAGTGCCATACGCCCTTGAGCCTGGACCTAGCACACATCAGTAAGAGTTTGTTGCATTTTGTACACACACATCCTTATCAGGCTTCGGAGACTGCAGATGCTTTCTTGAAGGGAGGGGAGGTGGTTGACTTAGGCACGGTGATGGAGACGGGGGAGATGGTGCGGGGGTAGAAGACATGCTGCCAGGGGGGGGAGGTGGAACATTACTCAGGCGGGTGCAGTGATAATTCTTCAGGGTTTTCTCTGCGATGTGTTGTGTCTTTCTCCTGTTTTGATTCCTCTTGCCGCTTGTCCTTGGCAGAGGAAACAGATTGATGACGCAGGCAGTTGAAAATGTTAGAGATAAACAATTTCACTTCTGACTTGTTCACTTGCAAACTCCATTTGCCTTGAAAAGATGTCTGCGATCCCAGAAAAAGTTAAAATTGTCAATAAAATTGACAGAATGGTCAATACAGACAGTTGAAAGCCAGGTGTTCAGTGCAAACAATCTGCTGAATCTCTCCACTCCTCTTCTGACTGGCGGTAGAGGGCCACTGATGAACACCTCCGCATTTAGAGAGCTGACAGTTTCCAACAAACATTTAAAGTCTTCTTTCAGCACTTCTGACTCTAGTTTCACAACATCATTTGTTCCAATGTGTAGTACCACATTCTTCACAGTTGGATGTTCAGCCCCAATATGCAGGATCTTCTCAGCCAAGTCAGAGACCACATCCTTGGGAAAACAGAGTACTTTGGTGTTCTTCTTATTACACAGACCTTTTACATCTCTTACAGCAGAGTCACCCACAATCAGAGTTTCAGGCCCAGTCGTTAGCTTTCCCTCTATCCTTTTACTTTTGGAGTAGCTATTGGTCCTTACCCTGCTGTGTGAAGAGGACAGGTTATCCAGGTCATCAGAAAGAGATCTCCGGTTCTCGGTCAGCGGAGCGTATCTCTTCTGGATTGGCACACTTGGTGGTTTAGGAGGATTGTTTGTAATTCTCCCTGTAGCAGCTGTCCACTGCGGTTTCCTAGGAACAGGGGTTGAAGAGGCGCTCTTCCTGGGTGATAACAATGCAGGCCAGCCGGTCGCATCACAGATTTCAGAGCGCTGTGTCTCTGCCTGTTATCCGTCCTCCCAAATCCCATGGAAATGATTTACTCTTCGGCCTTGCACCCAGAGAGTTCCAGGGAGGACTACCACTTGTAGATTTATTACCCAGTACACAGCCCTCCTGTTTCTTGGAATCCTTGTAGCTGCTAACTAGCTGTGAGTTAGCATACCCTTCTCCATTATTTTGCAACACTGGTAAAGTGGTGTCATTCCCACGACATAGTCCATTCACTTCCACGTTAACTTCCAACCGTTGCATTTTCATTACCAACACAGCGATCTTCTGTATAAGTTTGTGGAAGTCATCTGTAGAGAACGGAGGCATTTTGCTACCAACTAGCATGCAGTAGCCTACCAGGCTTTAGCTGTTGCTAGGCCACGCTACTGTAAGACTGAGGTCGTCGTAAAAATGTTGAAATATGGCTGAAACCCTCCGTCTATTTACGAAGATGAACTGTTCCAGTGATAAGTTAATGTCCAGGAGCCGCTGCTCGAAATTTTCAGAGAATAAGAATAGGAAAATCAGCATAAAAAGTAAGCAGAGGCAGGAGCAAGCAGAAAAGCGTCTGCACTGTAAGAAAGATAAGATTATGTTACACTGTACATCTACTGTCGGAGACTGTGGAATAAAAGTTGATTGCACAATCTACAACAAGTCATCAATAGCAAAAGGGATGACCTGTGGAAAAACAAAAGCCAAAGCTTTGTGCGGCGGCGGGGGGGTTGTGTGTCTACAGAAGGTCCAGTTGGGATAGACACGGTTCGCCACTGGAAACTGAAACTGGCTCAAAAAGACGTGCTCGGTGCACACTGTTTAGCCCATATTCTACACAATGCAACAAGATATGTTGACATTGAAAATGTTGTGCTTAAGGTGTATAGCCATTTTAGCATCTCAGCTAGCAGAACGGCGCTGTTGAAGGAATTCTGCGAGTTTGTGGAAGTGGAGGAATGCAATCTGAAAGTGTTTCCAGACTGCATTGAAGCACTTGAGGCCAAATCATTCAGCATAACCTCTGTGTTTAAGGTAATGACACATTTGTTGGCTTTGCTGTGAACAACAAACTCAAGCAGCTAACCCCTGATCTGGCTAAGAAATGTGAGGCTGATTTTATTGTTTTCTATGAAAGAAATACGTGAGTGAAAGGTATGACTTCTCTGAGAGCAGTGTCAAAGCTTGGCCTCACAAATGCTGTGTCCTATACAGTGATGCAGTCCAGGCCTGCAGCCTGAAATACATTGATATGGATGGACTCTATGAGGAATATGGCATGGTGGAAGCTATTCTCAGCTCTTCAGAAATGGAACAGCCTGTCCTCCTACAAAAAACGACCATATAGGACGATTGTTCATGCCCTTATGACGACCCAGAGACACGTTTTAAAGTGTTTGTTGTTTCTTACACGACCACTAGAGGTGCTCTAGTGGTCGTGTAAGAAACAACATGCTCCCGGCCCGTTCATTGCAAACGCTCCGGAGGGACGTTTATTCACAAATAACCCTCTCTGGAAAATCCTAAATTGTAGGATAGTTTGGCCATTAAAATGCTTTTTGATTAGATTTCTGGCGAGAAGTGTATATTGTACTCTTAGAATCCACGTCCAGTCGATGTGTAGGATCTATAGTTTGATAGATATTACGAAGACGATTTGAGGTCTCGCCAGGATAACGTGTATGCAGCTTCCATGTAAAGTTAGCGTGAGTGAAAACAGTTTTTCCGGTCTCGAAGTTTTCATAATAAAACCGGATATATTCCCCTCACTGTCAAATGATTACACAGTGATATCTGCATTACTCATCCACTAAAAAACATCAGTTTATCCTTGTTAATTACACAATATTGATTGGTTTAAATTGTGTACAATGCTTTTGTGTTTACAACCTTCAATTCAGAGAAACAAATAGTTTTTTAGGAGTTTAGACACTACAGTTTCCGAAGTCACAACCCCACCCCCCAGAACTACACATGCTGGCTGTTTCGCAACATGTTCTATGGCACGTCTGTTTATAAGACGTTTTCGTATTTCCCACAATTAGAAGTTGCCAGTATTAAACTGTGTACACCCTGGAGGTTTAGGGATACGAAACACAGTGGTGTTATCAAATTTAAAACATATAATTAATAAATGGGTGAATTAACAAATAAAACGTATTCAACAACACAATTCCATAACGTGCTTTAACCACTAGGCGGTGCGGGTTAAAAAAACAGTGGTGTAGTTAATAAAACATAATAATATCAAACATAATATGACTATTAACTGTATTGTGAGATTAAAACAGAACGGTAAAGGAAAATACAGTTTCAGTCTCTCGATTTGAAGCTTATGCATTGTACCATGAACCTGTAGGCTATAGACCTGTAACAGTCAACTGCATGAGGAGTTGGAAAGGTAGTTCAGAAAATAATACCTTTAAAAACTATACAAAATCCCTTTCTATCAGCTGTGCACCGTTATGGTGTAAATACAGCCTATCTACCAATTGGATCAAATATAAAAGTCAGCCGAATTAGTGTTGATACTGCAAGGAGACGTATTGTGTGAAAAGAAATGGAAGATGTTGTTTAATTGCTAATATATTTATGATCCACGTCACGTATTCAGTTTTGGTGGCAGTTCTTCCTGTTTGTCAAAAGGTCTTCTGATCAGGGCTCTATGAATAAATATCTACGGCAGATATGTAATATTTAATGCAGCCGAACCGTGTATTACAATGCCGTTATGTGATGACTTTCAAAGAGAAAAGCAAAAACACTCGGAATAAAGAATTATTTTATCTAAAAAAAACTTTTTTCCGATTTCATATGATAGAAACACTATATCCCGACGTGCATTGCGGCTAAAACAATCAATGTTTTCAAAACCTCTGAAAAAAGAATAGTGTCTCTCAGAATCGAAAGAGGAGGGGAAAAACACAAAAGCATTGTGCACAATTTAAACCAATACATGTCATATAATTAACAAGGATAAACTGATGTTTTTTAGTTGATGAGTACTGCAGATATCACTGTTAAATTATTTCATCATTGTTTTTATTATGAAAACGTAGAGACCGGAAATACTGTTTTCAACCTGTAACTTTACATGGAGGCTGCCGCATACCTCAAATCATCTTCGTAATATCCAGCGCCATCGAAGAGTTACGACAACGGAAGTCCAAAAACGGTTATCGTCACGTGGTTCATGTAGACGAGGATCGTTCCCGGGAAGTTCATGGCGGGCAATGTGAATGCATTGATAACAGGAGATAGAACTACGATTTTTGGTAATTATTAGTGAATAAAGGTTTTGATTTGCAATATTTATACAACAAATCGATATGTGTATGTATTTACATCAATATGTTTTTAAAAATAAAATAGAATTTGCTAATATTAAGTGATAATATTAGGATTAGTGTGAACAAGGAGTTTACATGTTAGGCTAACAGTGCCTTGGTTAAAGAGCCTGTTGCTGTTTATTTATAGCTTTGAATTCTTTAAAACCAATATTATCTTCTTAAACCTGTATGGTAGTCAGGAGCATCTCTTTCTTGATATATTTTATTGATATATTTAGAGGGAGGGGATCTAAAGTAATGCTTTAAAATGCAGATTAGATACATTTCTACCATTTTCTTAAATTCATGGTAGTTTCAGTAATCCCATGGTAATTGAGGACACACGTTATCTAAATGACTAATGTCATCTTTATGGCTTTCAGAAAGGACAGGAGACCCACAGGTGACTATCAAAGGACTAGCAGCAGCATGATGATGATGATGATGATGATGATGATGATGATGTTAAATGTGTTGTTTTAGGAACATCCATTGCAAATACATGGAATTCAATAAACATTGAATAGCATATCATGCAGTTTGTCTGAGCCTTTTCCTCCGTGTTGTCCTGGCATATAGTCTCCCCCATGGTTTGCTGTGCTGCCGGGGGATGCTCCAAGCGCTCAGAGAAAGGAGTATGAATGTAAGGTTTCCCCACTGACACAGAGAGGAGGAAAGAATGGCTGGCTCAAGTCAGCAGGAGCAATTTCACTATCACAAAAGACAACAACAGCAACAACACATGTGAGGTAATATATTTTTCACAAAACGAAGACCACAGCATTGGGAATCTTAACGTCTGTTTAATAAAAATAAGGAACAGGGAGAGGCTTGCAAAGCTCTGGGAGTTGAGACTCAGGTGCAGGGTGAGGGTCTCATTGCAGGTCTTCAGGCTCCATTGAATCCCCCTGGGGTTCTTGTGCTGAAAGAGGGAGACAGGAGAAAGGGTTAGATACATCTAGCAACCTATAGGATGGGAAATTGCTGACCTATTTTAAACATACCATGTGTTTTCACTCTCACTTAAGTCCCTCTCCCTTTGCCATCAATCCAACATCAGCTGAGCTGCACCATAATAATACAGACAGGGAATAATCAACAGAATCACAAAGACACAATATGACTCTGCTAAAAACACTCACCCATAAGTTACGTTTTTGTTTACTGTTTGGAAGTCTCAAATATGCACTCTAAATCCATATCAATAGCGATGTATCACAAACATAGCTCTCTTCTTTATTATTATGTAACGTTAACTATATTATACTAGCTTGAACTCTAAAATGGATATCCTCATTCCACCACCTCCA
This sequence comes from Harpagifer antarcticus, assembly GCA_902827135.1. Classification (NCBI taxonomy): domain Eukaryota; kingdom Metazoa; phylum Chordata; class Actinopteri; order Perciformes; family Harpagiferidae; genus Harpagifer; species Harpagifer antarcticus. Next base: position 2,038,544 of record CADEHL010001068.1, read on the forward strand.
CCCACTACAATCACACGCCCCAATGTTATATTTAACTAATATGTAACTCCCTCCACCCCGGATAAAAGCACGTTAAAAAGCCCCTTTTCTCTAATTCCACGACGTTGGAGAAAATAACATTAGGAGAACGGATTAATAGGCTGTTCGTGGTTAACGTGTGTTGCTAACTTTATCCGGCATTCTAGTCTAATCTGTTATCTGTAAACGTTAAATATACTGATTGAAGGGATAATCCACTAACATCCTTTAATACACATGTAGTTAATTTGATTCAGATGTTCTGATAATATCCGCAATATAAATCTTTAAACGTCTTCTTACCTTTAAAAGTCCATCACGAACGGTCTATTATGCTTCAATATTATGCTAGCCACAGATCCTCTCAATAGTTCCCCGGAAGTTAGCAGCAAGCTAACTTCCAGGGAACTATTGAGAGGCTCCACGATCCGCCATTGCTGTAAAAAACTGGTCCATTGGAGTGAACGGAGATGTCATAACTCTTCTATTATATGGCTCTGGTAATATCTATCAAACTATAGATCCACATATCGACTGGACGTGGATTCTAAAAGTACAATATACACTTCTCGCTAAAAATCTAATCAAAAAGCATTTTAATGGCCAAACTATCCTACAATTTAGGATTTTACACAGAGGGTTATTTGTGAATAAATGACCATCTGTAACATTTGCATTCAACGGGAGCACCAGAGAGCGAATACGTTAAAACATAACTGTAGGTCGTATTAAGGGCCTGAACAATCTGCCCATTTGGTCGTATGAGTTGGAGGACTTGTTGAAATGGAAGGATGCCACAGTGAGGAGCGGTATCTGGAACTGTTTTCCAAAGCTGAAGTCCCACTTGTGAATCTGAGGAAGGTCAGCGCCTACATCTTCTTCATCCCATGTAGCAATGCACATACAGAACGTGTGTTTTCAATGATGACATCAGCATGGAGAAATGAGAGACATCGTCTGGATGTGGACAGAGTCAAGGAAGAGCTGCACATTTGTGTCAACTTCACATTTGAGTGCACAGACATGTACCAGAGACTCCTTACAAATAAAAAACTCTGGGAAGCAGCCAGGAAAGGGCAAAAGTATTGAAACTATGTGGTTAGTACACTAGAGTTTTATTGTGTTTTGAGTTTGAAGGATTCAGTGAAGCCAGGATAAAAACTAAAAGATAATCCCAAAGTGTCCTCCTTTTTTGGTGTTATGGAAATGGCCATCCTATCTGTGAGAGTGCTTAAAAAGTCTGCAGACAAAAAGCAGGGTCTTCTTATTGCCTCTTGTGATCGCAATGGAGATATTGATTTGTTAGTCTCTAGGTGGAATTGTAAAGCCCTCATTTAGAGCTCCTCAGGTAGAAGAAACACAGTGTTCCCAGTCCTGTCACAGTTATCATGTCAGGTCACAGTTCTATGTCTAGGTTTGGGTGTTTTCGCTGTTCTCTATGTCATGTTTTCCTCCTGGGTTATTGTCTGGTCCTTTTCCCTGTGTTTTTCCTCCTGTCATTAGTTTCCCTGGTGTGTCTCGTTATCTGATTGTGTTCACCTGTGGCCCTTGTGTTTCTCCTCCCCTGCCCGGCTGTTTCTCGTCTTGTGATTATCCCTCCCTGTATTTAGTCTTGTCTCGTCCTGTGTTCAGTGTTGGTGCTTCTTTTGTTGGTGACTGAATTCACCGGTGAGTGTTCTGTTTTGTCTGTATTAGTCTCACTATCCTTGAAATAAAGGTTTATCAGAGTTATCTGCATTTGGGTCCTGCTTCCTTCACTCAACCGTGACAGAAAGCACCAACCAGAAATGGACCCAGCAGATGATCCATTTGAGGTGGAACTACAACATTTTTCCTTTGATTTGGCTTGCTGCTATGATTGGTGGAAGGGAGCGTCCAGTGTTCTGCAGAAGGAGGCCGCTCTGGTAGAGGCGCACCGGTTGGCTATGGAGAAACCAGACTTGGTGAAATTCTTACCTGGCTGGATTTTGAACTTCATCTGGGTGTGTGATTTCCAGCCTGCTGACTATAAACGTCTCGGTGTGTTCCGTCTGGAGTCAACCAGTGCTTCCGCCCCAGTTCCTGCTCCTGTCCAAGAGTCGTTTTCTGGAACTCGTCTGGCTTTTGGAGGTCCACGGAGCCTTCAGGCGGCTTCTAAGAGAAGGAGTCGCAGGTCCAGGCTAGCAATCCGAGCCCCAAGAGCCATGATTCCGGCCCCGGTCCCGGCCCCAGCAGCCATTGTTCCAGACCCAGTTCTGGCCCCAGCTGCCATAGTCCCATCTCTGGTCCCTTCTCTAGTCTCTTCTCGAGTCCCTTCTCTAGTCTCTTCTCTGGTCCCGTCTCTAGTCCCTCCTCTTGTCCCTTCCCTAGTCCCTCCTCAGGTCACTTTCCTAGTCCCTTCTCTAGTCCCTTCTCCAGTCCCACCTCTAGTCACTTCTCTAGTCCCATCTCAAGTCCCTACTCAATTCCTTTCTCAAGTCCTTTCTCAAGTCCCTCCTCTAGTCACTTCCCTAGTCCCTTCTCCAGTCCCTCCTTTAGTCACCTCTCTGGCCCCTTCCCGAGCCCCTTCTCTCATCCCATCTCAAGTTCCCTCTCGAGTCCCCTCTCTAGTTCCCTCTCAAGTCTCCTCTCGAGCTACCTCTCGAGTCCCCTTTCTAGATCCCTCTCAAGTCACCTCTCGAGGTCCCTCTCAAGCCACCTCTCGAGTTTCCCCTCAGGTCTCCTCTCGAGTTCCCTCTCAAGTCCCCTCTCAGGTCCCCTACTGTGCTCCTGGGCGGTCAGCTTAGTCCCGTCCTCCGGACCCCCTCCACCCACCCGGGTGGCCTAGGGATACGTAAATCCTCAGCTCAATGCCTTTTTGTCAATTAATCATCTTTTCATCAAAAAATATTAGGCTTACTACATTTGGCCTTCTCACTCCACTTACCATCCAGGTAAAACACTCTTGAACAATACCTTAAACAGTTTTTAAGACAAAACATGTGTTCTTTGTGAGAGCAAGATAGAGCTGTTAGACTGGGTATGATATCTAAAAGCTAACTAGGACAGAGGGCAATCTCACACCTCACCCTTAACAAGGCTGATATTGCAGGCAGTCAGGCAACACCTGGCTCAAGCCACTTGGAGATGAGATACCAAAGGGATGATTCGGCTGATAAATCTCCTGATCTGCAAAGGTGCTTATAGTAAGAATGCAAAATGCCTCGGATCGGATGGCCTTAAGCTGCTCTTTTCTGTTGAACAGTAGTCATCAATAGGCAGTGATATTGATGCACATACAGTACAGACACTGGCATATACTGTGTGTGGAACTATGTATATGGCCAAGATAATACTATTTTGTAGGGAAATACTTGGATGGACAAACACAAGTTAAACACAAAGTGTATGACATACATCACTTCTACAATAATATCAGCTGCAACAGTGAATGTAGAACACCAATTCTAGATATTTTTTTCTAGCAATTTAACAGACATTGCAGACTTCAAGACAATTTCCCCATTCTTCAGCAGCTTCACTGGCTCCCCGTCAAATCCTGTATCGTTTTTAAGATTCTGCTCCTCGCCTTTAAGGCCATCCATAACCTCACTCCTCTGTACCTCTCCGACCTCCTGCACATCAACACACCCATCCGCACACTCAGATCTTCTGCTTCCCTCCACCTCACTGCACCGCCCTTCCGTTTAACCACCATGGGGTCTTGAGCCTTCAGCTGCTCTGCACCCCCCCTCTGGAACTCCCTCCCACCTGACCTCTGCAACACTGACTCTCTCCCCTTTTTCAAATCACGCCTCAAAGCATATCTCTTCCCACTCGCATGTCCACCCTGATCATTATCCATCACACATCCTCTGTTTTTATTGATTTGGTTATTTGAATGATTTATATACTGCATTGTCTTGTTTATGTTTCTTATGCTGGTGTTATTTATTGTGTATCATGTATTTTATGTGTTTGTAAGGCGACCTTGAGAGCCTTGAAAGGCGCCTATATAAAATAAATGAATTATTATTATTATTATTATTATTATTATTATTATTATTAATGTAAATACTGTATCAAAGACTTGGCTCTGTAAATATAGGGAAACTATTTTTCAATTAGACATAGAAATGTTGATATTAGAACAAACTTAATGGGAAGGGGAAGAATTGCCCTGTTTGGAATAATGACTTGTTGAGAAACCTAGAAATAAAATCACACTGAAGAGAACACAAAGATCCTGTCTTAAAACAATAATATGCTTGAGATATGGTAAGATGAATGATAAATGATCTATATCTGTGTGGGGATTCTACTGTAGATTTGTTAAATGTTAAGAATCGAGACTTTTGGAGAACATTATTACCAATAACATAACTGTTGTTCGCTGCCTCTTAATGTCGCCAACTTCATTTTGTGCATTCTTAAATAGCTTTAAAATAACAAAACTATGATTGGTGATACTTTTTTATGTTTTTGACACAGTCCAGAAGTCAGAGGGGCTTTAATGAGGGCTTAAGGGGGAGCAAAGCTGGAATGATGTTTATTCTGATAATGATACATTTCTGTCTGTTTTGACCACTTTATAAGACAAGGACTGTATACAAACACAAAGACAAAATGAGGACAAGCCCTGGATCACTAGGGGACTGGAAAATAAAAGACAAATTAACTATTTTAATTATTAACAAACATTTCTCAAAATACAAATTAAAGCATAGTTAACAAAATCACAAGGTGCAACAATGAAATTGAAAAGGGTAGAGGCAAATCAAATTATCCAAATTACTTTAATAAATATAGTCAACCAAACATAACCAACACATTTGAGTTTGCCAAGGGATTTAAATGATTACTTTTTCAATGTATGCTATAATTGATATAAATGACACCACCATCCACCTCGTGAGGAATAAAAGGGAAACTAATTGAGCAGATAATAACCATAGAGCAATTCCCCCTGCTCCTCAGTGCTTGATAATCATTTTTGATTGACCATGCATATGGTTTTAAATGGAACCAATTCAGCACAATGCTAGTGATGGAAGTGATCTACCCACAGAGAGGGAATAATAAGGAATATATAAGGTATTCATTGATTTACAAAAGGGAATTGATACTATTCAACATAGATTATTAGCGAGGAAAAATGAAACTATACGTACCTGCCTTACTGAAGTGTTCCACAGGGTTCAGTGCTGGGTCCGTAGTTGTTTACATTGTACATTAATGATATTTGAATCTTGTCCGAAGTGGAAAATGTCCTCATATTTTTTTTATAAAGCAGCCTCTGGATGCAGGAGAAACAGGTTTATAAACTGTAAAATGTTTACCAGTAACAAGTTTTTATTTTTATTTAAATAAAACTACATTACTACGATGTGGATATCGAGAAATTAGTAATCACGTACAAATCATGATGGATGATTTTGACCAGAAGATGTTATTAAAAATACATGTTTAGGAGTTTTTGTTGGGCCCCAGACTATGCAGGACACTGCCGGTTTGATATGTTTGCTTTTAAATGATTTATAAATAATATCGAAGTCCAGTGCAATATTGGACAAAACACCAGACTTCCACAATCATACATACAAACCAAACAAGGGGAAGTTGAAAAAGCTATTACAAGTTAAAAACTGAGTAAACACTGAGTGAAAGCTATTTATCTGTCCATATTTGGTGCTTTGTTTTTTACAATTTGATTGAGGAATTAAATCAAACATGTCTGATAACAAGGCCCTATTTCTTATTGTTTTCCCCTGGAGCCTCATCAGCAATTCCAATGTGAATATCCTCACATCCACAAAGGCACAAATACAGTTTCTCCATTAAGGGCAACAACATCTTCCCATGAGCATATAGCTATCTTTCTGTATTTAACGTACTGAAGCCCTCTATATTTAAATTAATGACGAGACAGCGATGTGGGTTGGTAGTGATTTAGTTTCTAACTACACTGAACAAAAATCTAAACGCAACACTTTTGTTTTTGCTCCCATTTTTCATGAGATGAACTCAAAGATCTAAAACATTTTCTATAAACACAAAATAACCATTTCTCTCAAATATTGTTCAAAAATCTGAAAAAATCTGTGATAGTGAGCACTTCTCTTTTGCCGAGATAATCCATCCCACCTCACAGGTGTGGCATATCAAGATGCTGATTAGACAGCATGGTTATTGCACAGGTGTGCCTTAGGCTGGCCACAATAAAAGGCCACTCTGAAACGTGCAGTTTTGCTTTATTGGGGGGGTCTGGGGGCTCCGAAAACCAGTCAGTATCTGGTGTGAGGGGTAGGGTTAGGGTTCGCTCATTGCGAGACACACTCCAAAATCTTGTAGAAATCCTTCCAAGAAGAGTGGAAGCTGTTATACTGTAGCTGCAAAGGGAATGTGTAGGTGACCCAATACTTGTGTCTATATACTGTATGTAGCCTGTTGGAACAGTAAGTGTATTGAAAATGTCAACACATTTCACATAACTGTATTAGGTTAGTTGAAAGCAATAATATTAAGTTGAAAAAATATTAGATTCAACATGATATTATTGCTTTAACCTGTTGAACGCCATCCCTGTTTTTCAGGTCTCAGGCTCGAAAAAGACATTTCCAGAACAAATGACCATAACTACAATTCTAAAAGGGGAACATGTATAATCTTGTTTCTCAAAGTAATGATAAACCTTTGAGTTGGATGTAGAAAAGTCAGAATCAATGTAGATATTTTTTTATTTTAAAGAAAATTCAGATTGAACATAGTAAAAAACTGTAAATTATAGTGTCCATCCAAAAATTATTTTTTACTTATAGTGAAAACTACCCTTGGATGATGGGTTAGTAGACTAAGGGTGCATTCACACCTAATAGTCCGCTCTCTGGTGCGCACCAGACCACAGTTTGTTACATTGTTTCATTTTTCAGAAGGTTCGGTTTGCATTCACACGGCAAAACTCAAACGGACTACAAACTTTAAAAACAAGTCATGTGCACGGAAATGCTGTTCAACCATTGGTCAGACATTAAGGGGGTAAAAATGCAAATCCCGGCTATTTCTACCGGAGCCTCCGCCATGGAGCATCGGCACTTTCGGCAGGTTATTCTCATGCTGCTGTTAATCTGGAGATCAACAGACACTAACGGCCCGCGCATATGATTATATAATCAGACAACGTCCGTTAAAAAATATTATAGCACATATAATGAGAGACGTTCTGCAGCGTTTCACCGACGACAGGTGTTCTTACTTTTATGTAGTTGACGGAGAATTTTTACTTTACACGACACTGTTCAACACTTCATTCTGCTTCACTCTTTAAGGCGAGACACCCCAGGTGAATAGGGTAATTTTTTTAACTTAAAGGTATCAGCTAGAAATTTCTCCAGTTAATGTCTTACAATAAGGCAATTGTCTTTTGTATTACAAGTTTTCTGAAATAGCATGTTTAAATATGCAAATTAGCCATTATCTCACTAAATATGCACATATTTTAACACATTTCAGGAATCGAAATCTGAACTTTGGATAAAGCCAGGTTCCAAATTCTTGTTTCATTTTGTAGTCATATTAGTATCTAAGGCTTTTACAGAAGGGATATTGGATATCTCTTTTTATCACTCAATAAATCAGAAAATACTGTCAACAGCCCTAAAATATCCATTTTCGCCATGTTTTTAGGTATACAATGTTGTATAATTCAGGCTATGAATTATATATGAACAAACCCTTCTGTAAAAGCCTTCATAATATTGATAGGAATATAACTGGAAAGTTTGGTGTCTCTACGTGCTTCTGAAGTTGAAATTTCGAACTCAGAGTAGGAGAAAAAACTCATTTTGAGAAAACGACCTTTAAAGATAGCAGTGAGGCGCTAGCTAAACCCTCCTGTTCTCTGGATGATAGCTTGCGCATCGACGCACTCCGTGAAGGTGTTTCATGTTCGGGGTCATTTGTTTTTTGTATAACCTTGCTTCGTGCAAGAGACAATTGTTGTCGTCTTCTCTGTGAACGTTTTTTTGGCCGTTCTTTTGCGATTTTGAGATTTCAATTTCTAGCGGAAAGCTAAACAGGAAGTGTTTTAGCACACCACGTGACGCATCTGAACGAATCACGTTGTCAGAAATTGACACCAGCCAATGAGATTTCGTTTCTTGGTTTAAGACCCCTTTGTGCTTTCACGATTGGTTGCTGATACAAAGGAAATGACCATATTTGGATCCGATGAGATTGTGCAGGAGAGACGGAGCTTTCCAACGATATCTCTGTTGACATGGTGCACACAGCGGTCGCGGTGCTTTATGTTACGTTAGAATGCTAACTTTTGGTGAATTTAGGAGAAACCTACAGACGCAAATAGACAAACTATAGTAAAATAAACACTTAAATGTGTATTTTGTACGTTTTCCTTCCAAAAGCCTGAAAGAAAACATGTTATGGAATCAAAATAGCACAACATCTCAAAATTGACCAGTACTTGAAAAACGATGTTTTTGCCTGCAGTGTCTCGCCTTAACTAAACAACCGCGGATGTCTTGAAAGAGTCTTTCGCTAAAGATTTTTGAAGATATCCGCGTTCTTGTGACATGTAAATACTACGCTTCCTATGTTTTGGTGCGGACTGCGTTCACACCAGCAATGAACCGCTCCAGAGTTCACTAGCAAGCGCTCCGATACCACCTATTTTAGCGGTCCGGTTGTTTAGTTCATTTAAGAGGTCTCGGATTGTGTTCACACCGACCCAAATGAACCGCACCAAGCGGCTAAACGCACCAGGGTTCGATTCAACCGGACTATACAAGGCAGGTGTGAATGCACCCTAAAAGTTTTGGAATCCAAAGTACAACAGATAATAAGTACCCTGTATCAAGATTGATGCAAAACAAGTGACATGTGACCTTTTTAGAGAGGTTTAGCAAAAAAAAAAACACTTCTGGGGTCATTTGGGTGAATTTGACCTATCTCTGGCCCCCCTTGGTCGATTTTGCTGATTGACATCTCTTTTTAACCATTGAGGGAAAGTTCCACATACACACACAGGCTACCAAATAAGGAGTGAGAGTGACGCGTAGCCAAAACTGGAGTTGTGACACACTGCAGCTAATTTGTATTCTCCGATTTTTGCATACAAATGGAATTATGGATTATCAATAATTTTTTCAAAGTGACAGACACATTGGATTAACCATTGGATTAACCTTCAACTGCGTTAATTCTCGTTGTAATGCCATTGAACACAACTTTTGATCAGAATAACAGCTAAGGTGAGCATATCTCCGCGTTTTGCTACCTAAAGCTACGTCGTGTCGTCTGTATTTGCTTCCCCTGTCACGAGTTCTGATCGCTCAGTGATGATACTTATATTTCTATAATCTTTCTATAATAGGATGTTAGCTAAACTTGTTTGTGCAGATCCAATAAGTATATCGATCGGTATAGCTAGAGTTCTGTAATAACGGCATTAAGATTTTTTCGCTCGTAGCTAATTCAGATTCTCTGCGTAAAAAAAGAAAAGAAAAGATCAGTTAGCTGAGTTTCTTCCCGTTAAATGGATATGAAACATTCATAGTTTATTAAATATTAAGAAGCCCTCAAACGCTTTTTCCTGCAGATGATGCGTTTTTACGCCCGGGGGCGGGTCGATGGGGTTCAACAGGTTGAACTAAACTAATACAGTTATGTGAAATCTGTAGATATAATACATTTAATAATTTATATTATTTTTTTGTGTAAGCAATGTGTTACAGTTTCACCTGTGTCTCTAACTCCTGTGGTGTTTTCCTTGACCCTGTGTGTCCCTGAATTCCCCTGTGTGGCTAGGCTCATCCCAATGTCCTTCCTCAAACTCCTCTCTTCTCTCTCCTTGGTGACTTGACCCGGGAATCGATCGAGATACGCCATGTTGAAGGCATGGATGTGGAATAGAGAGCCGAAGTCCCTCCCTTTCCGGGGGACCTCCATGGGACCTTATTTCCGAAAAGTTATGCATTGAAGTCAATGGAGAGAGAAAGATTATCTTTCGATCCCGTTTGAATTGTGCCACGAATTACACATATGATGTTTGTCAATTTAAAAGATAATTTTGAATGCAATGAGGATTATATCTGTTCAAAACCTTTGGCTCCTATAAAAAAAAAAGTTACCAGAAAGTGAGCATCAGGGAACCCCCAATGAACTGATATATGTTGTTTTTTGGGGTTTTGTGTGTACAATGTGAAGATGGGAGCAGTTTGTCTCAAGTTGACTTCTCTCTGTTCTGAAGAAAGTTCCGGTCAAATTTAACATGGCAGTCTATTGGGAGCAAGGTGGACTTTTTGTCACTCAGATCACTATTGGGCCAGAACGGTCCGTTTGACATGATGAAGGCAATTGAGCAGGCCAGACTAATTATGCTCCTGAAATCTTTTGAAATTATTTGAATAGAATGTATATTTTGGCTCTGAGAGCAGTTTTAAAATATTTTTTCCGAAGATTTTTAAGACTCTCTACACTCTAAGTCAGTCAGGGGTCTGCAACCTTTTTGACCAAATGAGCCATTTTGCTCCCTTTTCCAAAACATTTTTTTGTCTGGAGCCGCAAAACTGATAGCTTGATAGCTTATAAAGTTGTATCTATTGTTATATCACAGACAAAAACTACAGTTTTTTTGCATTTATTATTTATTACATTATATAAAACTGTTAACCTCTAATAAGAAACACATAATTCCTATAAGGAGAATAAAAAAGAAATACACCGGCCTACTTTAAAATAAATTAAACACAGCACTTGGGGAGTCCTCTGCACATTTGAAGGAAAACAATATATAATTAAAATGGGTGCACTTTGAAATTACTAAAACATATAGCTGCACCCTAAAAAGAGTTAAAGGTGGGGTAGGTCATTTTGGAGAAACCAGCTCGAGTGCGCTAGAATTTGAAAATACACAGCCGGAGAAAATGCCACTTCCCTTCTCCAACACACACGAACGCGCACATGACCAATGAGGGCACGAGATAAGTTTGTGCACAGATGGAAGGCTGGCAGGCAGGTAGGCCATCCAGTTATTTTAGCCGGGCCGGCTAAAATGATTGGTCGTGCTTTTTACAGTACTACGGCTTCCACAGATGACGTTTTTTTAATGTATTTATTGTCAAAACATTTAATGTATTCATTGCTATCGGGATGTTAAGAGCATTCCATGGAACAGTGGCGGCTGGTGGAAAATAGTTTTGGTGGGGCTGTTGATATAATGAGTAAAACATTTTTTTTTGGGAGAAATGACCCCTCAAATTAGGACTTCTGGTGATGTAATGGCGCGTTTCCAGTGCAGCGCGGAGATCGCTTTAATGCTGCGTTCAGACCGGACGCGATGCGAATATTCGCTTCGCTCTAAACGCTCCTATCGCATCGCTCTAGACGCTCGAGTTTCACCGCGGCTGCCATCTGTGTTTACTCGCATCATTCAAACAAGACGCGCTCGAGAGCTACAACTACAACAAAAATGAACATATTTTACCGTGATTAAATTGTAATACACGTTTCTAAATGATGCTGACGTAACAACATACTGATACCGGTTAGTAAAAACCATGAATTAATGCTTTGACAAGTCTGCAGACAGACGGCAGGCGAAAAACCTTTTAGAATGCTTGTTTTCTGAATGGAGATTGGGTCGACCAGGCTAAGCTAACGTTGTATATGCTCACTCCACACTCATAACAACGGCCTACAGACATAAATAAACCAGTGACTGTATTCTCCATGACACAGACAGTGCCGAGCCGTGAGGGCCCCGTTTTTGGTTGCGTTTCCACTTGGCATAGTACCGGCTAGCGGGTCCTAATTCACAGTTTTTCTGGCCCCATAAAATCGTTGTTCTAGGGCCAGGAACAACCAGGCTGAGTCGGGCTGAGTATGCTAAACTAGAGAGAGAATCGCTGGCAAGGGGGCTACAACTACAACAAGATGAACATATTTTACCGTGATTTAATTGTAATACACGTTTCAAAATGATGCCGAATTAACAACATACTGATACCGGTTAGTAAAAACCATGAATTAATGCTTTGACAAGTCTGCAGACAGACGGCAGGCGAAAAACCCTTTTAAAATGCATGTTTTCTAAATGGAGCTTGGCTAAGTATATATATTGATTTTATATGCTCCGACCGTCCACACTCACAACAACGGCCTATACAGACATAAATAAACCAGCGACTGTATTCGCCATGACACAGGCAGTCTGTGGTTTGTACTTGTCTAGTTTCTGAACAGATCGTATCTGTCCCCGGCTGTTTGAAGAGCAAGCATGGAAAACAAAAGACAGCATGTACCTGTTTGCATCCAGCTAGCCATGCCTTTCTGGTGTACCAGCTACGTGAGAAGCCTCGTTGATACATTGTCTTTTTCACGAGCTTGCTGCGATATATACAAATCGGGTTGGTCAAGGTCTTTAAGCAACAGTTTATCTCCCAAACTTCTCCTTTCGAAAGGATTGGAGATTAGCTCTTGAACGGAATTGGGCGGGGACCGAGGTCCGGCGACTCCACCTGCACACGAAGCCATTCTCATCACCTTGGTCACTCACGAGTCTAAAAAACAACTCACGTCAACGCACGTAAGCAACGTGGGCGCCAACGTGAGCGCCAACGTGAGCGCCAACGTGAGCGCCCTCGTGACCAAAATATTTGACGGCGCTGATTGGCTGAAATTATGTTTCGGCGGCACAGTTTACTATTGAGACTTTTGCAACGTGCTGGTTGCTGCTGTTTGGCTCGGGGGCTCCGCCCGGTAATGATAAACTAATGCCACGGGCAAGGCCAGGCAGGAAACATGTGACTTATCAGTAACTTTAGACATCGTAACACAATTTTAAACGAGATTTTATTGTTGATTATACATTTTACTGACACCAATTGTATGATATTTACCTTGTTCATTAAAAATAAATATATATATATTTTTTTAAATCTTTTTTTTTGTATGTGGGAAGAGGTGGGGCCGCGCCCCTAGCGCCGGCCGCCACTGCCATGGAATATAACAAAAAGTGTTTTCTGAAATAAATGATATACCCCATTGAATTATGACTGAAGATCGTCAGCTGTCTTCCTCTCCCGTGTTGTTCCTCGATACGTAAAGGCTGCAGCACCTTTGACAACTTCTCTCTACATATCAAACATACCGGTAAACCAGCATCGTTTGCTTGAAAGCATATAACTCTGTCCACGCAGAATTAAATCCTGTGTTCCTCCGATACTTTTCTTTTCTTTGATGTATCCATAGTTCGCTCATCGAGCCGGGGGTCAGGTTATTCACCTGTAAGAAAAGGCGCTGGTGCGGGACCGTCGCAGGATGTGACGCATATTTTAGTTGACCTAATTAAAACCGTTTTGTTTTTTATTTATGTGTCACAGTATCACCTCAAAATACAAGATACGAAACATTTTCAACCATGCAACAAAATGTAAATAGTCCTACAAATACTTTTATTTTATTTCCTTCTTATTTTTGTCTAAGCTCAAGGGAGCCAGAGCAGAGGGCTGATTTTATTCACTTTTTCTTATGTCATCCTCATAGAAGATAATTATTCATTTTTATTTTTATTATCATACCTTTTTACTTCCTTTTATCACTAAGGGTTTGATCTGAAGTACATTTCAATTTGTTCAGTTTTTTTAATTTGTGATGTATGTCAAAGCACTTTTTTTACCTTATGTATGAAAAGTGCTTTACAAATAAAGCTTTTTTAAAAGTCTCAAGAAGAAGAAATAGAAATGAAGCTCAGCGCAAGTTCAACCAAGAAGACTTTAAGTCTTTATATCCTGTCAGTCACATATTTAGTGCGGATGCTGTTTACAGCATTCCACTATAGTTCTTCGAATCTTCGAATCAACCAATACTTTGGCTCTCAATAACTTCAGCATACTTTCAGCTACCGAAACCATTCAAATATCAAACTATTCAGCAATCGATTTTTAACATGGAAGTCAATGGGAGGGACCTTCAAATCCTCTTTTACCTATACCTATACCTACTCCTTCCACATTTCAGCTAGACACTTCATTCTAACTTTAAAATGATTACAAGACCTTCAGCTATTACAATCTTATTCTGGTTTTTGATATATTTTACAGTTGTTGACTTATCAACTAGATGCGCAGCTCCTCTGTCTTGGAATAGTCTGCAAATTAAATGGAAACTGAACAATCTGGTGCCACTAAATGTTTTTAAAGCTCGGTTGGATGCTACTCAATCGGAAGCTATTGGTATCTGTTTATGTGGATAATTATGTCAATGATGCTGTATGATGTCCTTTTGTTGTTCTATTTATGTTTTTATGTTTCATGTGGAACTACTTGAGCAGGTCTCCCTTGAAAAATCGGTCATTAGCCCGCATGGTTTTTCTTACCACTGCTATGCTGACGACACCCAATTGATTCTGTCCTTTCCCCGCTCAGAGACCCAGGTCGTCGCACGCATCTCTGCTTGTCTAGCTGACATCTCTCAGTGGATGTCTGCTCATCACCTCAAGCTCAACCTTGACAAGACTGAACTGCTTTTCCTTCCGGGAAAAGATTGTCCTACTCTTGACCTGACGATCAACATCGGCACCTCTGTTGTTTCCCCGACTCAGACTGCAAGGAATCTGGGTGTGACCCTGGATAACAACCTCTCCTTCACTGCAAACATCGCTGCTACAACTCGTTGCTGCAGATATACGCTGTACAACATCAGGAAGATTCGTCCCCAGCTGACCCAGAAAGCCACCCAGGTTCTGGTCCAGGCTCTCGTCACCTCACGCCTAGACTATTGCAACTCCCTCCTGGCTGGTCTACCTGCATGTGCCATCCGACCTCTTCAGCTCATCCAGAATGCAGCGGCTCGTCTGGTCTTCAACCTTCCAACATTTTCCCACACCACTCCGCTCCTTCGCTCCCTTCACTGGCTCCCGGTAACTGCTAGAATCCACTTCAAGACACTAGTACTTGCATACCATGCTGCGAATGGATCTGGCCCTTCCTACATCCAGGACATGGTTAAACTGTACACCCCAGCGCGTGCACTCCGCTCGGCATCAGCCAAACGACTCGCTGCACCCTCGCTGCGAGGTGGACCCAAGTTCCCATCAGCAAAAACACGTGGGTTTGCTATCCTGGCTCCAAGATGGTGGAATGAGCTCCCCATTGACATCAGGACGGCAGAAAGCCTGCACATCTTCCGGCGCAGACTGAAAACTCATCTCTTTCGACTCCACTTCGAGCGATAGAATTACTAACAAAGCACTTATATACTAACATAGGACTGGCTTATCTATAGCCAGCTGACAAAGCACTTATATACTAACATAGGACTGGCCTATCTATAGCCAGCTGAGTAGCACTTGAAATGTGTGGCTCTATGATACCTGCTGTACTTATATGATTCTGTTTTTCTTCTGGGCTGTGTCTTCCTGGTCGTATGTACTTATTGTAAGTCGCTTTGGACAAAAGCGTCTGCTAAATGCAATGTAATGTAATGTAATGTAAAAAGAGATCAATGATCTCAATGGGATTTATCTGTATAAATAAAGGTTTGAAATGAAATGGTACATTTTCAGGCCATTTTCGATTTTATAATGGGTATCTATGGGACGACTCATCAAATCCTCTTTTACCTACACCTTACGCCAAATGCTACTCCTTCCACATACTTTCAGCTACAGACTTCATTCCAACTTTAAAATGGTCACAAGACTTCAGCTATTAAAATTGTATTCAGATTTTTTATATCTTTTACGGTTTTTGATTTATCAACGTTGAAGTTTTGGTATATTTTCAGGCTGTTTTAGATTTGATCATGGGAGGGACTCTTCAGGGCTAGAGTGTGCGACATCATCACTTAGAGCAGGGGTCGGCAACCCGCGGCTCTCGAGCCGCATGCAGCTCTTTAAATAATTGAACCTTTAAAATAAGTAAGTAAATAAAACAACAATAAGCATCTTTTTTATTTAAAAATGGCTGGACTTTGGGAATAGGTTGAAGAAATCTGTTTTTGGAATTTTGCTTATATGTGATGTAAAACTTAAGTTGGAGTCTAAAAAACGAACAAGGCTCCTCACTCTTTATGATAATAGTTTTCATCTTCGAAAACATGGTTAAAAACAAGTTTCTCCACCAACTTCTAAAGTGATGCCATCTGCGCTTTTCTGAAAAGTTGAAATATTTTCAACTCACATCGCCCACATGTGATGACATACACTCAGTTATCATAGGAATCAATTGGAAAAAAGGCACGGGTATGTGGACAAGGGCCCTAACGTGGGAAGGAGACTATCTTCCAATTAATCTGGCGACATATAATCCCCTGGGAAAAACCCATATGATTTGCATATCGTAATTGGTCGGGTAGGGAAGAAATATTCAAACTGTGGGAGAAATTGTTTCTAATGGAATACCATTAGAAATTAGAAGAGATATGCAGACCAAAAAGCCATCTAGGCTATTGCAAAGTAAAGTTCAACATGGTGACGGATGTCTTCAGAGCAGTGGGGATGTAACATTGATCCATCCCAGAACAACACGTGCCGTGTTAAAGTCCTCCTTGCCTGACGGTCAATTTCCCTTCAATTTTCACTTGCCTGTTCTGTGGCTCCAGACACATGTGGTGTGTAATTACTGGTGAACTTCTGAATGTTCTTCCTGTCTCTTCTGGAAATGTGCAGAGGACGTGTCGATTACTCAACAGGCTTTAAATCAGAGCCTCTGTCTGAAGTGAATCATTTGATCTAAAGTCTCTAATTACAGAGAAATGCAACCCGGTATCACAGCAAGACGTGAACATGTGACGATTTGCCATTCTGGGAGACGTGAAGATGTCACGATTTCGTCCCTTCAAACGTGACAGTTACACGGTATTGTTAACATGGCCCAACCAGTGGAGAAATACCCGGAAGTGCCAAGCAAATGCTTTACCACGACTATTGGTCGGTTGTCAAAATTAAATATTTGTAATGAATGCCCCCAGCTGGTCGACACCTCTTTTAGCAGGCTATGAAACCACTTGGTAATATATAAAAATGTATATGTTGAAGCCTGTTATGATCAATTGTGAGTTAAAACTTTATCTAAAAAGTAAAGCTGATGATGGATTACTGTGGTGGAGTTAAAATAACAATAGCCTATTTCTTTATGAAATGTGATGGAGTGAAAGGATAGTAACTGTGATTATTTATGTTAAGTAGCCCACAAGTAACTAAAACAATAGCAAGTGCAAAAAGAAGCTACAGGAACGTTAATCTACGTCGTTAATATTAACTTTATTTAATACAACATTTACGGTACAAGATTTACATCATACAGCCCATGTAGTATAATATTTTACAAATGATGAATTACAGCAAACATGTGCAATATATCCATTCTTACAGCTCCGTGGCAGTAAGGCGATATGGTCCGTTGTTATTGTGCATCCATGGGTAAAGAGAAACTCATGTAGTACTGAACACGGAACATGAACGTGCCGGGCGGGGCGGTCCCGTGGGTTAGATGCGCGTTCATAATGCCGAGGGAAATAACTCTCAGAATAACGTTATTAGCACATTTTTACAACTTGAGGAACGAATGTTTTTAATAAGGGCTATACAAACGTTCATACTGGGTAGTTTATTTAGTTTAAAAATAATTATCCAACGAGTTACAGACCACTCTTTCCCAATGTAAGTCAATGGGAAAAAGTGTTTCCGGGCCCAGCAACCTAAAGGAAGTGTAGTACCGCCGTTTGACCAGCACGAATATTCTCATCAGACTCCGGCGCACTTCCTGGTGGCTTGGCAGTGACGAGTCCCAAAAACCCGGAAGTGAGTTAGCATACCACTACCGGTTCCCTTGTCTCAGAGTCAGTAGGCTTGTTTGAGACAAGGGAGACCTGCGCAGTTGCGATCAACGTCTTGCTAGTGCGTTCCATGATGGTTAGTCATTTTGTCCGACTTGCTCTGGAGGCTCGCCTAAATGAGACGTTGAAATCTCGTGGGTCAAAGACGCCCGCAGCCTTGAGAGCGAGGCGCGGCGAGGCGGCGCAGTTCCTCTCCACGGGCTGCGGAAGCGAAATGCTTGATGGGAAACGACTCGCTGGTATCTCGAGCTGAGCGCTCATTGGTGGGTTTTACTCCGTGCTGCTGATGAAACTTTCCAATTGGCTCAGCAAAAGTTTGTTGTTGTTTTGTGTCAGTTTTACGTCGCCACATCCATTCCCATTTTTCATCATTGTTCCACAATGTTTATTATGGAAGCCCATTTCCGCCACTTAAACAAATTACAATCCCCATGAAAAGTCGAAATTATGAGATAAAAAGTCATAATTATGAGATATTATGCTGCTCTCCACCATGCAAACGGCATCTAGTCCTAAATAAGGTAACTATTACAGGTGTGTTTTGTAAATGTTAGATGTTACATACTGTAGATCAATACATCCAATTACAGAGTGGCTGATAGTGCTTCCTGTGACACAATTTTTCTCGATTTTCTGTCACTCTTTTCAATCTCTTACAATTCAATTTCTTACACTCCGTTATGAAGCATTCTTTTTCTTAACTGAAACATCCAGCATAGCAGTCCCCTCTTCTGCAGCTGCAGTCTAGCGTATCTTCTCAACCTGTTTTCAGGCACACACTACCACCAGTTATAGCAGTGGTTCTCAAACCTTTTTCTGTCAGGCCCCCCTTTTGGAGAAAAAAAAAAGTCAGGCCCCCCAACACAAATAGTCACGTAATGGGCCAAGTTAACATTTATTAAAATACATCAATATGAACGTGAGTATTCCTTTAAAAAAAAAATCACTTTGCTAGAACAATGATAATAAAACAATGCTCCATAAAAAAATACATAATACAATGGTGCAATCCCTTTGCTAGAACAATAAGTTAAAATACTTTGCAATATATGCAAAAAAAATGAAAAGAAAGAAAATGCTGATATTTGTCAGAAAAGTGTGTATTAAAAGTGTGCATTAGTGGCTACAATGAGCCTGTTTTGCACTGCACATTTCTTCAAAGCGGGGTTGCAGGCTCAGTGATTTCTTTTAGGGGTGCTGTGGGGTAGCTTGACGTTTCATAGAGGGTGCTCAAACATTTAGGGTTTCCTATTAATGTTCCGGTCGCTACAGTGGAATTTTCCACACAAAAATACAGTGTAGCCGCGACTGTTACAATGAAGGCTCGATATCAGCTCACGGCATATAGGTGTAAGCAGGGGTCAAGTGCTATTTGTATAAGTGGTATGAGGACCTAACATCCTCTATAGGGAAGATTTATTTTAAATATTGAAGTTAAAAGCATCAATCTGGTCCACTTTGAGAGCAACATGAAGAGATCTATGGATACATCTCAACACCCATATGAAACAGAACTGTAAACAGATTTACTTTTTCTATATGGATATTTTACAAATCACTCCCCTTTTAAACTTTATTCTTGTTTTACAAGAACAATACTACATATTAGTTTGAAAAGACAGCCAAAATGAACAGATATACTATGTAACGTATTATGGTTATAGAGTGATATTAACACAATAATACATTCACCTTTATTTAAAACATGAATAAGTAATTGATCTGAACATTGCTGTTTATTTGGTCACTAAAAAACTAGTTTGGTTTTTGGTGAATCTTTCCAGACCTTCAAAGACTTTGTAGTCAATGTAGTGGGAAAGTACCTCATTGGACTGCAGCCGGCACGGGCTTTAGGGTCATCTTGACTAGTTTTATGGATGTGGTCTCCATCTGACCTGCTCATAGAAACAAAGCTTGCATTCCTGAGGCAACTCTCATGTTTCATGGCTCCACTTAAAATAAAAACAACAATAAGACATACGTGCTACTCTTGGCCCACAGGGGGCCATGTCTTTCCAGCTCGTCCCTATCTGTCTCTATGTATCTATCTGTGCGCTCATGGAGCCTCCTGCATCTTTCCCCCCCTTCTTCTTGACCCTCTTCTATCCCAGGTGTGAAATCCTCATCTCTCTCATCATCTGAGAACTCAACATCTTAATCTCCCTGAACTATCTGGTACAGAAAATGTCTGCTTCAGTTCCGTCTCCTGCAACAATATTGAGTCATAAAGTCCATGAAGACGGTCCTGACGTCCACTAGAATGGACATTTATAAAAGGGCTGTTATTTGAAAACTTGAATTATTTAATTCAAGAGATCTTCAAATCAAAACTGATCTTTTGGCCTTAACTTTCAATTAGTAGCTTATCTGTTCATTATCCTGCAGGCGTGTTTGGTCTAAGACTCAATGTATACAATAACCCTACAGTCTTGTCCTCACAAGAATAATATTAACTTCCCGAAAACCCTGCTTCTGAGTAATCCTGTTTGTACCGTACAAGAACTGCTGTGCACCACTTTATCTCTCTCAATAACCCCCCCTCACTTTTTCTTTCAAGTCAGGCTTTAGTGCTGGACCACCGGCCACCATAGGACATTTCTCTGTGTGTTCTGGCTGTCGGCACCTCATTCAACATGTTAGATCTGGGTCTCTCCTCTTCTCTCGCACACGCACTTCACACATGCGATAGGAGGGGGATGTACATTATAGTGCCTCATAATTAATGATGATGATAGCCTGTGCTTGATCTTCAGTATATAGGGGGAACCAGGGATTTTAGATATACTCACATATGGTTGCTCAGTAGTAGACTGAATGAACTGCAGGAACAGAAGTGGATTTCCAAATGCACTGCCAATTAATTCCAGAATTGTATTCAGTGTCACTGATCATATCAGCTAATTATCCATATAAATAAGATTAGATAAAGTAGTGTTGATGATACATTTGAGAAAATCTATTTGATAATTAGATATTTAGTAAGATGTGTAAAAATGTAATTACATTTAATTTAGCTGATGCTTCTACCATGAAATAAAAAATCAAGAACCTTGCAAGTACATCAGCTTTTATAAGGCCAAACAATAGAAGGACTACCGCATTGCCTTCAATTAAGCCACAAGTTTTATTTATTGTCTAATTTGGCCACCTTGTAGAGTTGTTGCTGTCCTGACACCAATGATTCTCTTTCTGAGCTCGTCAAAGGATAGTCACCCCATTCTCATATTTTGTAAAATCTCTGTATTTTTTTGTTAGTTGTGCAGCTCTGCTTAAGAAAGGAGGACAATGGATATGGAAGAATGAAATATGCTCTGTGAAGGATTTTACAATTGCATAGTTCTTAATCTGTCCCTCCACATCATTACCTACGATAAATAAAAGGCATTGAAGAGGATACACCAACATCATTACCTCAGTTTGATGCTAATGACCTGAATTTGTATGTGTCTCAACATTTTAGTAAATTACTTGTTCGGGACGTTTTGGGAAAATTGCTTTGAAATGTGATATTTTGTTAGAAAATTGTGTTTGCATTTCAATAAACTGCACTACATTTAGCTGACACTTCTTTCCAAAGAGACAGTGCAATCGTGAAGATACAAACTGAACACATCAAAAACCCTGTAAGTGCATTAGCTTTCATTAAGCCAAACCATTGTAAAAGCTAATGCGCTGCTTCCAAATAAGCCAAGCATTTCATTACAGTGCTACACTAAGTCTTACATGCAGAAGTGAGACCAAGGTGGACCAAGGTTTTCCATTCTGTCACAGAAAATCTGTAGACTTCCTGCTGTCCTGATACCTCCTTATAAGCTCCTCTAAGGACAAAGTCTCCCCATTATTTATGATTTGTGAAATCTCTGTCAATTGAGTTTCTGCCATGCATACTCTCACATTAGATGCTCTGCAGCTGTAAATGGTGCATTTTGCCGGATTGGAGGCAGTTCTTATACCCTTTTTGTCATAGCAAACGAGAATGTAATAACTCTATCTTACCCTATCTAAACCTATTTTTTCTCCTTTTGTATATCCTTTGTATTTCAAGGTAATACAGATTCACATTTTATACAAAGATCCGGTAGTTCTGATTCATTCTAGGATTGTTGTCATTCCACAGAAGAAAAAAATTGTGAACATTAGGAACATTGAAAAGAGGTACTAATACAAGTTAAAGGGAGAGTGTTTATCTGCAGCACTCCAGGGGGTCCGATAAGGACAAAGATGGGATGGACCACCCTCTTAGGTCTTCCTTCATAGAATGTTTAAGAGATTGTGAATTCAAATACAATATTTGACTCATGGGTGTTCTAACCATTTCACCTGAATGTTTAACCTCCCTAGCTTTCCATATAAAAGAAGCTGGTCCAAGATCAATACTGTACAGTTATTCAAAGGTATGACTTTTGGTCACGTTTATGTTGAAGCCTGAGAAACTGATGAATGCTGTGTGCTTTTTCAGACTTTTGGCATAGGGTAATGGCTTGGACAGGGTAAACAGAATATCACCTACATATACAATTAGATAAAGATCATGCCAGATGATTTGAAACACAAGTAATATGATTTTTCCTTCAGATTATGCAAAAGATTCCAATCCTAAGGAAAAGAGCAATAGGGACAAGTGGCAGCCAGTGGAAAGATTTTCATGAAACAGTTCTCTCAACCACTCTACGCACGTTGGGACCAAAACAAATACTGAAGGGTACATTTGTTGTATGGGTAAGGCCACTCTATTATATCTATCTATGCTTTCTCTGCTATACACAGTATATATCTATAGTATAATATCCTTCTACAAACAAAGTGACAGTGGGGTTATTTCTACAACAAATGTATTAAATCAGTGGTATTCATCTCCTCCTAATGAAATGTATTAAGGGTGATAAGGATTTATGCGTGTTGTGAATCTGTACGTCAGAGATGGGACCCCAAGTATTTATTTTTCTTGCTAATTTAATTTGTCAAAGGTAATTTCAAAAATAAGTTATGTTACTCTGATGGTTGATCATATGCTTTGTTGATCATATGAGTTGTACTAAAGCCAGTGGCGAACCGTCAGGGCCTTCAAGGTATTCAGAGATTACCCTGGAACACTCAGATAAAACAAACAAAACATTGATTTAATTATAGAAGTAAAATGTATATACAATGAATAAAAGAGAATGGTATCTGTGTTGTTGATCTGTAATATTAAAGTGTTACGTTGATTTGTTTGTCCTTCTCGGACCATGCACTACGCATTTCAGTGGTTTTGTGTTGGAAAAGAAAGCAACCAATCAGATCTTGTTCTGGGTCTCCGGGTAGAATATCCTTCAACCAAGGTATTCTACATCCTTGATAGAATGCCCCGGCCGTTGCACTGAATGAGAGCGTACATTTGGACTGACAGTTTGATCAACCAATCATATATTGATTTGTAGCCAATGGGCGTATTCTTTCAGAGTTTCCCTCGGTTCCAGGGTATTCTAGAAGGCCCACTAGTTCACCGGCGAGACAGAGGATATAGATGCGGCGTAACAATTCATTTTCCCTTTTATTCGTTTTAACGTTGACATGGCAACAGGTAAAGAAGATGTTGTTGCGGAATTATTGTCGGTATCTTTTTCAAGATGAAAAGATAGACATTGTAAAAAAAGACTGTCCAACGCCCGAAAATCTTGAGCTGAATCAAGTTGCTATAGCAGGCTATGTTCGCCATTTTCAGGCTAGCAACTGGGAAAGATACCCGTGGCTTACGGGCTCAGTTAGTCACAAAAGGCTCTACTGCTGGGAGTGTTTACTTTTTGGGACCAAAAAGGGGGCATGGAATTGGAAAGGAGATTACCTTTTTTTTTTACCAAATTTTTTGCAGAATATGATCCAGACTTGCACTACCATTTGTCCACTTCTAAGGTGTTCATTGGAACCTCGAGTCAAATACAGAACGACTTGATAAGTGCTGTTGCCGAAGTGATGGGTGAGACCATCAAAGAAGAAATAAGTAGAGCACCCTTTAGCTTTAATGTTGGATGAAACATCAGATGTCAGCAATGCTGCACAGTTATCGTGTGTAACGATCCCCGTCACCACTGCATCTATGGAAAGGACATGTTCTGTCCTCAAACGGATAAAAACATATCCAAGGAACAGAACAGGACAATCCCGACTCTCTGCATTAGCTTCCATGGCTATTGAAAGGCAACTTATTTTGGATCTGAAAAGCAGTGATCAGCTTTATGACGGGTAATAGAAAAATTCATCCAAAAGGACAGGAGGATGGATTTCATCTTTAAGTAATTACTTTAAGTAATTGGTGAGTGAGACACATTTTTCTTTGCTGGTTATGCATTTCGTTGAACTGGGTGCATTTTGTTTCCTCACACTTGTTGAATGGTTCGTTAATGTCTGTCTTGAGTGTAGTAAGCGTTGTTGTGCATTTAAATCTGACTAGAGCGGCTGCGGCGGGCGTGGTTGGGGGTGTGGCGTTTGTGTCTACAGAAGGTCCAGTAGTGATGGGCCGCCTTAATGCACGGGCTGACCTGGGCTGAAGCCCAGGGGCCTACGGAGAATCTTTTTTTATTTCGGGTGTTTTTTTAAAATTTTAAATAAACAAAGTATTGGCTTTCAGAATATGAAACTTTTATTTCCAAAATCACACGATAAATACATTTTTGAAACTTGTAAAGGGAAGAAGACAGCTCTCCCTCGCTACTCTGCTCTTCCGCAGCGCCGCTTCCCCTCCCTCCGCTGAAATTATTAATGTAAGGCGTATAGTAATCATAGATAACACGGCAGGGTCCGTTACAGTTTGTTTTCATCTGATTTCAAATAAACAAAGTCTTGGCTTTCAGAATATTAAACTTGTTTCGGGAAATTCAGATGATAAATACAACTTTGAAGCTTGTAACGGCATAATTACAAGCGGAGAACGGAGTAACTTGAAACAACCGGTGTTTCTCGTGAGTGTTTTACCCGGGAAACAATCACAATACACACAAACGCAAAAATACACAAACACACACACGTATACACACACTCTCGAGCTTCCTCCAGACCAGTAATCCAAACGAAAATACCTTCCCTCCATACTATTGTGATCATTTGCTCCGCTAATCAATCACATTGATGGATTCCAGAGATTTTTCTCAAAAATGATGACTCTGTAACAGTCAGTGGGCACCACTTAACAGCCAATCAGAATGAGAATATGTTTCACATGTGACTTATTCAAATTGCAAGAGATTGAGTGACAGATGAATGTTATTTGAGAAGAAAAAGTTTGAGAGTGGCGCTCGGAAAAGGAAATTGTTGATAGAAAAGGAGTTTCGAGACAAGCAGCTATTACAAAACATGTCGAAGCCTACAGGTTATTTTAAACCTTGAAGATTATTATCATCTGATATTTGGGAAGTGTGTTACATTAGAAATGGCAGAAAGTCTTGTTGCAATTTCCAGATATTGAAAGAGGCCCCTGGAGTTTCTCTGGTAATTATCAATAGTAGCAGTTAAGTGAATACTGTTCAAACAATACCTGTGTTTGTGTTTTGTATTGATTTCTCTGTTTTATCCTTTCATAAATATGAGGACTGAAACTGCATGAACATTCTAGGGTGCTTGGAGTAAACAGGTTTTATTGCTCTGTGGGGGAGGGGTAGTTAAGCAGGACTAGGTGGATGAGAGTTCCTTCTGCTTAAGATCTCCAGTATGTCATGTTTCAGGGAAGTCTACATATCTTGAATGGTATATGTGTGTTTAATTACTTTGTATTAGTAATAGCAGTGTGTAAACAAAAGCTGGAAATATGAGAAATGTAAAGATTATCTTTGTGTGAGCAAGGGGGTATTATTTGGACACAGCTGAAGTCTCTGGAATGTGCAGAAAGTGTGTGTGTGAAAGCAACAGAATGAGACAGCGAACACCAGATGTGGTCGTTTTGCTTCAAACCAAGGGACTGTTTCCGGATCATCTCTGCTGGCATGCGCTGATTCACTAAGAGAAGCCATCTTTTTTGCATCTCCCAATGAGAAACTGACCACAGCTCCTCCTGGTTTATTTTCTGCATGTAAGCCTATTCTATTTTTTAGTTATTTCTCTTTTGCTTCTGCCGCCAAGATGAAAGGTTCTCCCGGCAGTAGGACCAGAGCAGGGGGTGAGGTCCACTCCTTTGAAAGTTTAATGTATTCTTACCGTTTATCATTAAAACAGATTATTGTTTAACCCCTATCCTGGCTGTTTTGAGTTTTCCCTCCTGTTATGATTGTATCCAGCTCGCCAAACGACATGCAGAGGCAAGGTGGGTTCTAAAAACCTCCCCAACCCAACAACCTGTAGGCCAGGATGAGGAGGAAGGACAGATGAGTTCTGTACCAAGCGGCAGCGGTGCCGGCCGCGGGGCCTTGGAGCCAAGTAGGCCGTCTGGTTCTGATAGCGGGAGAGGAAAAACAGACAGGAGGGACATTATCTGTTGGAGGAGATGGAGAGGACGACGAGGACTTGCTACATGGAGGGGAGCCAATGGCAACTGGACAAATACATGAGGGAGGCCCGATACGTCACTCATCTGGAGGAGAGGACCAGGCGCAGGTAGAGTGGAGAAGTGCGATCACAGAGCCTGCCGAGGAAATTACTTTGATTTGTTGTTTAAATAGAGGGCCTACAAAAACTCAGTCCCCAGCCCCAGTGTTACGGGCTAAAGAATCTTGGACCCCAAAGCAAAAGACTGGAGAGAGATGGTAAAAAACAAGAAGCTTTATTCAAGCAGATAACAGAAAAAAGACAGTGGAGTCAGGAAGTTGGCTGGTACTGAGTCGTCAGGGACAGGAGGCAAAGATCCACACAAAGAATCCAAAAGACGAGGAGAGCAGCGAGACACATCGGAGGGTCGAAACACAGAGGAATTATCTGGCAGGGAAGTGGCATGAGGACCGGGCTTTTATATCTACAGGTGAAGAGGTGAGTGGAAACAGGTGTGCCTCATCTGCTCCTGGGAGGAGCCAGCCAACTCCCGGTCACACACCAGCCCTGCAGAGGAAAACAGAGAAGAGAGGGGTGAGACAGGAAAAAGCACACAACAAAAACAAAACTAAACAGAATCATAATAGTACCCCCCCCTCAACGGACGCCTCCTGGCGTCTTACCAGGCCTGTCCGGGTACCTCTCATAAAAGGATAGCAGGGTCCAAAATCAAGGAGCGGGAGTTCCATGAACGCTCCTCTAGCCCGTACCCCTCCCAATCCACCAAGTACTGGAACCCCCGGCCTCGCCTTCGTACATCCAACAACCGCTGGACGGTGAAAGCAGGATGATTGTCAATACTCCGGGGGGGAGGAGGGGGCTCGGCCGGACGGCTCAGAGGACTGGAGGAAACTGGTTTGAGAAGTGAGACATGAAATGCTGGGTGGACATTCAAGGCAGCAGGCAGCTTGAGCCTAACCACAGCGGGGTTAATAATCCGTTCAATGACAAACGGGCCAATGTACCTGGGTGCCAGTTTGCGGGAGTCAGTCTGGAGTGGCAGATCACGGGAGGACAGCCAGACCTTCTGACCGGGCTGGAAGTCCGGGGCTGGAGTGCGATGGCGGTCTGCAAGCCTCTGGTTGCGAGCAGCAGTGCGAGCGAGAGCTGTCCGAGCTTCATGCCAGACTCTGCGGGCCCGCCAAAGATGCCCCTGTACTGAGGGGACTGCCACATCCCTCTCCTGGGTGGGGAAGAGAGGGGGTTGGAACCCAACAGAAGCCATGAATGGAGACATTCCTGTGGCGGAGCAAACCAGGGAGTTGTGGGCATATTCAACCCAAGGAAGGTGGGAGGCCCAGGAGACTGGATGGTGAGAAGAGACACAGCGAAGGGCTGCCTCCAGGTCCTGATTTGCACGCTCAGTCTTGCCGTTGGTCTGCGGGTGGTAACCTGATGACAGACTGGCCGACGCCCCCAACGCCTGGCAAAAGGCTTTCCAGATTCGAGAGGCAAATTGCGGACCCCTGTCAGAAACAATGTCCAGAGGAATGCCATGCAATCTAAAAACATGCTGGGTGATTAGTGTAGCAGTCTCCAGAGCAGAAGGTAATTTAGGTAGGGGAACGAAGTGTACGGCCTTGGAAAAGCGGTCAACAATAGTCAGGATAACTGTATTTCCTTCCGATGGGGGAAGACCCGTCACGAAGTCCATGGCGATGTGAGACCAAGGCCGATGAGGAATGGGAAGAGGGCGGAGAAGACCAGCAGGGGCGCGGTGGGATGCCTTACTGCGGGCGCAGATGGAGCAGGCGGCGACATACTTCTTTGCGTCAGAGGACATGGAGGGCCACCAGAAGCGTTGTTGGAGGAGGCCTAGAGTCCAAAGTGCTCCTGGATGGCAAGCTATCTTAGAATCATGTCCCCACTGGAGCACTGAAGATCTGGCGTGCGGTGGAACGAACAGCCGACCCGGTGGACAATCCTCAGGAGCTGGATGGTCCTCTTGTGCCTCCTGGCCCACCCTCTCAACCTCCCACCTGGCTGCTCCCACCACACAGGAGGATGGAAGAATGGTTCCCGCAGATGGCTCCTCAACCGGAGGAGCGAACTGACGAGCGAACTGATGTTCCGTGAGCCTGGCCGATAGGTGAGGGTGAACCGGCCCAGAAAAATCGCCCACCGAGCCTGGCGAGAGTTGAGCCTGCGAGCAGAACGGAGATAAGATAAGTTTCTGTGTTCCGTCCATACCACAAACGGATGAGTCGTGCCTTCAAGCCAGTGCCTCCATTCCTGCAGGGCTAAGACTACTGCCAGAAGCTCCCAATTTCTCACATCATAGTTTCTTTCTGCCGGGGAGAGCCGGTGGGAAACGAAGGGATGCAACTTCTGGTCGGAGGCTGAGCGCTGGGAGAGGACTGCCCCTACACCAGTGTCGGAGGCATCCACTTCGACCACGAAAGGGGCTGAAGAATCAGGGTGAGATAACACAGGAGCAGAGGAGAACAAACACTTCAACATAGCAAAAGCAGCCTCAGCTTCAGATGACCACACAAAGGGAACTTTAACTGAGGTGAGCGGGGCGGCTGCTCGACTATAGTCACGAATAAACCAGTGGCATTTTCTCCTGGAGGCCAAGGGAAGCCAGGCTTCCCCTGTTTTTTCGGATTGTAGTTATAATTTTAATAAATAAATAAAAACACTTCGTTTAGTTTCGGAAATTCTTTGTTGTGTGTTGCTGCCGGCCCGTCTCTCCCCATTCTCATTGAGTATTTTACAAAGAGTGAAACAGCGCCCCTCTAGATGTTATGGTGAAACAGTAGATTGCACTCTGTTGCGAGAGGAGGCCAGCCGAAATTGGCTTCCCTTGGTGAAATAAAATGGAGGGATTGACCAATCAGATGAGGCTCACGTCATGCCCCTGCCAACCTGTGATTGGTCAGGGCCATGCCAAGGGAAGCCAGAGGCGGCTGGCTTCCCTTGCCTCACAATCCAATCAAATCGCATCAACTTAGTGTTGCAGTGACGCGTCCTAAAACCCGGAAGTAAGCTGCGCTCGGATTCCCTCGACAGAAAGCAATGAGAGTTCTCCATAGGATTTAGGAAAATAGCTCAAAGTAAGGTCAGTGGAAAACGAACCCTGTTCGATAAATGCACGTTTTGTTCAGTCGGAGAATATCCACATGTCTACCCTACTTTTATAATTTTCGAATCATAAATCTAATCGATAGAAGATAGATAGCGCCACTGCACCACTCTCACCGCCGTTAGAAAGTAGCAAGCAACTGAAGCAAGTGCAATTATGGAGGGTGGAGATTTGGAGTATTTAATCAACAATAATTGTACTAAACTTCCGCTACAGCAGCAACAACAAATACAATCTGATGACAGGCTAATGCTCAAACTGGAGCTGTGTATAGTGAGGAAAAAAGGAGCGAATCGGACGTAAAAGGTCTCCTGATTTAGTTTGTGAATGAATGCTAGTTTCGGCTGGAGAGTGTGTGCGGACATGTCGGTTAGATAACAGGCTAACAGTCCTGCATCTGTATGATACAAATGTGTGTAAAATGATACCGGGTGCTGTAATCACTCATCTGGTTACGTTATTACATTGACCACCACACCCCCGACCCAAAAGAAAGGACGTATTATTGGGTTCCCCTAATTTTTTCCCCACGCCACGCTACTGGAATAAACCTGCGGTAAAAGTTGGCAAAACCAAGGAACCTTTGGAGTTGCTTTCTTGTTGTAGGAGTGGGCCATTCGGCCACTGCCATGACTTTGGCAGGGTCGGCTCTGACCTGCCCCTTCTCTACCACAAAACCCAGGAATGAAACAGAGGAAACATGAAAGGCACACTTCTCAGCCTTAACATAAAGTCTGTTCTCCAGAAGTCTCTGCAACACCAACGTGTTGGACATGTATTTCGGGGTCACGAGAGCAAATGAGGATATCATCAAGATACAAAGACAAATCTGTTAAGCATATCACGAAGGAGATCATTAATGAGTGCCTGAAACACAGCAGGGGCGTTAGTTAACCCAAAAGGCATAACTAAATATTCAAAATGTCCCAGGGGTGTCAAAACGCAGTCTTCCACTCGTCTCCCTCCTTTATCCTAACTAGGTGGTAGGCATTTCGGAGGTCCAACTTAGAGAAGATGGTGGCTTGATGGAGGAAACCAAAAGCTGAGTCTATGAGCGGGAGAGGATACTTATGCTTCACAGTAATGTCATTCAAGCCCCTGAAATCAATACAGGGGCGTAGAGTCTTATCCTTCTTGCCAACAAAAGAAAACCCTGCCCCCAATGGAGAGTGAGAAGGGCGAATGAGACCAGCAGCAACAGAGTCAGTGATATAAGTCTCCATGGCCTCCCTCTCCGGCTTGGAGATATTATAAAGTCTGCTCAAAGGCAAGGGAGCACCGGGGAGCAAGTCAATGCCACAGTCATAAGGTCGATGAGGTGGTAGAGACAGGGCACGATCCTTGCTGAAAACCTCCTGGAGGTCATGATACTCAGAGGGAACTGACGTGAGGTCAACAGGTATGTGGGGGGGGGGGGTTTGGAAGTAACAGTGGTGGGTAGGGCACAGTGTAAACAGTGAGAGTGGCAGAACAAACTCCAATTGACGATGGATAAGGTGGCCCAGTCTATGTGTGGGTTGTGGAGTTTAAGCCAGGGGAGACCTAACACCAGCAGAGAAAGGGGTGAGGGAATGAGATAAAGGAAAATGGTCTCGTGATGATTACCTGAGAGTAACAATGACACTGGGGCAGTACGGTGAGTTACACGGGCAAGAAGCCTACCATCAAGGGAAAAAATGTTCTTGGGCTCGGGAAGGAGTTCTGAGGGGAGATTAGACTGGAAAACCACGTCAGAGTCAATAACATTTTCATCAGCCCCTGAATCAACTAAGACTTGAAGGGGAAGGGAAACTTGTGAACTAGAAACCGTACCCTTTAACTGGAGACGATTAGCGTGGGAAGGGGAGACAGAAGTATGGCTCACCAGCGCCCCTCCCCCGGCTGCTGAGCCTGCTCTTTTGGCCGAGCGGAACAGTTGGCTCGAATGTGGCCAGCCTGACCACAGTATATGCAGAGCCTCTGGAGGAAACGGCGTTCTCGTTCAGCAGGTGAAAGCTTCATTCTCCCCAGCTGCATAGGCTCCTCTGGGCTTAGGGATGAGGAGACGGTGGGTGGCTCCCGGTAGGAGAAAGGCTCCAGGCGTTGGTGAGGAGGTGCAGACTGTCCAGGCGGACGTGGTGACTTGGGTTGGGAAAAGGGGAGCGGGAATCTCTGCCTGTCTGTTCTCTCCCTACGCCTCTCACGGAGGCGATTATCTAAGCGAATGGCCAACGAAATTAACTCCTCAAGGAACAAAGTCTCATCTCGAGCAGCTAGCTCGTCCTTTAACTCCTCGTTTAATCCACGGGAAAAAACTCTGTAGAGCCGTCTCATCCCACCCGCTCTCTGCTGCGAGAATGCGGAAATCAATTGAGTAAGTGGAGACTGACTCAGAACCCTGGCGTAAAGAAAGGAGCCGATTACCGGCCTCCTTACCCTGAAGCGGGTGGTCAAAAACTCGATACATCTCGGTCTCAAACACAGGAAAGGAGTTATAGATAGCTGGGTTACTCTTGGCTATGGCCACCGCCCATGCAGCTGCTTTACCCGATAACAAACTCATAACGAAAGCTACCCTAGTTCTGTCAGAGGAGTAAGTTAAAGGCTGCTGATCAAAAACTAGGGAGCACTGGTGAAGAAACTGACTGCATGTCCCTGAATCACCTGAATACCTCACAGGGGTGGGGATGAATGGTTCACGGGGTTGGCCGGGATGAATGACTGGAATCTCAGGAGCTGGAGCCGGCGGCCGCTGAGTTGAGTGAAACCGGCAGTAAGGTTGTGGAGGGATTCCATGATACCTTGTAGAGCTTGTTCGTGCTGCCCCACACGAGCTCCCTGTGTCGAAATAGCTTGCTTCAATTTCTCAGTCTCTGCGGGGTCCATGCTTTGGCCAGATAATTCTGTTAAGGCCTATAGGATATTGGACCCCAAAGCAAAAGACTGGAGAGAGATGGTAAAAAACAAAAAGCTTTATTCAAGCAGATAACAGAAAAAAGACAGCAGTGGAGTCAGGAAGTTGGCTGGTACTGAGTCGTCAGGGACAGGAGGCAAAAATCCACACAAAGAATCCAAAAGACGAGGAGACCGACGAGACACACCGGAGGGTTGAAACACAGAGGAATTATCTGGCAGGGAAGTGGCATGAGGACCGGGCTTTTATATCTACAGGTGAAGAGATGAGTGGAAACAGGTGTGCCTCGTCTGCTCCTGGGAGGAGCCAGCCAACTCCCGGTCACACACCAGCCCTGCAGAGGAAAACAGAGAAGAGAGGGGTGAGACAGGAAAAAGCACACAAAAGCACACAACAAAAACAAAACTAAACAGAATCATAACACCCAGGGCCTGATGGCAGGTTAAGGCGGGCTTGGTGATAGGCACGGCTAAAGTATTGATGGTGTGCTTCCATATGAATGTTTTCACTTCAATTACAAGCATGTTTAACAGCTTTTGCTCTACTTTTTATAATGTTTCATCCTCATAGTATGAGTAGTTCGTTTTTAACCTAGCCTGCAGAACATTTTACAAGGAGAAAAGGCTGGTTTCTTCCACATTTGGTGCATTTAAAATTGCTAGAGTTATTTTTATCATTTGGTAATTGTCTTGAGTATCACGCATCATATCTGCGTATGTGTGATCATATCTCAAGCTGTAACCAAGACGTTCTTAGGGGCTCTGATAAAAATCCCTTTTGTGGCCTTTGTGCCTGGAGAGAAAAATATTTGTCCAACCCATGAATTGGTTGGTTGTCACCATCAACGGAAAAAAACCAAATGAAAAGGAAGGAAAATCCCTACCAGGAGAGGAAACCAAAACCAGACAAGTAAAACGTTTGGTGGGCCTAACAATATCTGTTGTTCTCTACTGATGGATCACATTCAGACCTCCATAAAAAAAATCTTCGTAATGTCCACTTTAGAAACCAAACAATGTAATGGAGGAGGAAACCTCTTTGTCTATTCTGTTCACACAGGTCACCTATTGTACGTTTTTGTGTTCTTATTCTTCCTGAAGTTTCTTCCCTTTTTCCCCGTCAAATAATAAATGTGTATGTTGCACAGAGGCTGAAGCCCTTTGACACAATCTCAGATACTTTTTTTTCTGTTGTGGACGCTTATGTAAAGATGAGTCACTTCTTCCAGTGAAAATTGGTCATTTCAGAAATAACATCTTCCAATACTTTAAAATTCAAGATTAACATCTAAGAGACTCTCAAAGTTGTAAATATTCCACAACGATATGAGATTTGGTTTTGAAACATCAATATATCTTGAATGTTAAGTGTGTAAACAAGCTAGGCTTTTGTTTATTTCAGCCTTCAAGAGACTATGAATAATGCTGCGTTCACAGGATACGACTAGTTTCTGCCTTCCTTGAAGTATCCAGCTTTAGAACACAAGATAATGCACCACTGGTTTGTGCGTTCAGTGAAATGAAAAGGGAAGAATCACTTCTACAAACAGCTTCTTGGTTTGAATGCTGTCTTTGTTACGTTGTGAATTCGTCACCTTTATCATTTCTTTCGTAGACCTGTTTTAGCCTTGACATCAATTATAATGATTATTTTTTACCAACTCTTCAGGAAACAACTAGCCACCTCCCTCCATGACTCGCTCCTCCGGTTTGTATCCCGGTAGATGAACAGAGACTGATCATCAGTGGCGGCCGGCCCATAGGGGCGCTAGAGGCGCCGCCCCACCTCTTCCCACATACAAAAAAAAATATTTAAAAAGTATATATATTTTATATTTTTATTTTTAATGAAAAAGGTAAATATCATACAATTGGTATCAGTAAAATCTTGTTTAAAATTGTGTTACGATGTCTAAAGTTACTGATAAGTCACATGTTTCCTGCCTGGCCTTGCCCGTGGCATTAGTTTATCATTACCGGGCGCCGTGCAAGGAGCCCCCGAGCCAAACAGCAGCAACCAGCACGTTGCAAAAGTCTCAATAGTAAACTGTGCCGCCGAAACATAATTTCAGCCAATCAGCACCGTCAAATATTTTGGGCACGAGGGCGCTCACCGGGCGCTCACGTTGGCGCCCACGTTGGCGCCCACGTTGCTTACGTGCATTGTTTTTTAGACTCGTGAGTGACCAAGGTGATGAGAATGGCTTCGTGTGCAGGTGGAGTCGCCGGACCTCGGTCCCCGCCCAATTCCGTTCAAGAGCTAATCTCCAATCCATTCGAAAGGAGAAGTTTGGGAGATAAACTGTTGCTTAAAGACCTTGGACCGGACCAACCCGATTTGTATATATCGCAGCAAGTTCGTGAAAAAGACAAAACGTATCAACGAGGCTTCTCACGTAGCTGGTAAACCAGAAAGGCATGGCTAGCTGGATGCAAACAGGTACATGCTGTCTTTTGTTTCCCATGCTTGCTCTTCAAACAGCCGGGGACAGATACGATCTGTTCAGAAACTAGACAAAAGTTAAACAAGTACAAATCACAGACTGTCTGTGTCATGGAGAATACAGTCGCTGGTTTATTTATGTCTGTAGGCCGTTGTTATGAGTGTGGAGTGAGCATGTACAACGTTAGCTTAGCCTGGTCGACCCAATCTCCATTCAGAAAACAAGCATTCTAAAAGGATTTTCGCCTGCCGTCTGTCTGCAGACTTGTCAAAGCATTAATTCATGGTGTTTACTAACCGGTATCAGTATGTTGTTACGTCGGCATCATTTAGAAACGTGTATTACAATTTAATCACGGTAAAATATGTTCATTTTGTTGTAGTTGTAGCTCCCGAGCCAGCGAGTCTTGTTTGAATGATGCGAGTAAACACAGCTGGCAGCCGCGGTGAAACTCGAGCGACTAGAGCGATGCGATAGGAGCGTTTAGAGCGAAGCGAATATTCGCATCGCGTCCGGTCTGAACGCAGCATTAAAGCGATCTCCGCGCTGCACTGGAAACGCGCCATTACATCACCAGAAGTCCTAATTTAAGGGGTCATTTCTCCCAAAAAAAAAAGTTTTACTCACTATATCAACAGCCCCACCAAAACTATTTTCCACCAGCCGCCACTGCTGATCATACAGCACCGGGTGATTCACTACCGCTATAATGAATTTTCCCTCCAATTTTTGGAATATGAGGAAATTACCTGAGTTGTCTCTCCCAGCATACACACGGTTTGATTGGCTAGCGCTTGTACTGGCAGATTTGCATAAATGGGATTTCATTGGCTGACGCTTCTGCCGAGGCGCCAAAAGTTGAACATTGCTCAACTTTTGAAGCCAGCAACGCCAGCAACGCCAGCAACGCCAGCAACGCTCCACGTCGCTTCCCAAAATGCAGTTTTGCTAAAAGTGACGTCACCCCATTCAAAGTGAATGGGCAGAAGCGTTGGAAGCTTCAACGCACGCCGCTGTGTGGACGGGCCGTTACTGTGTATCGCTCACTGATAGGACGATGCAACGCATGCACTGATCTGATGCTTCTTGACATGAGAGCAGTTTCCCAGCGGAGTGAAGAAAATACATGAACCTCACGAGTTTCACTCCTCTGTCTATACTGTGTTTTGTTTCAATTAATGTATCATTTAGTTACAAATATGTGATATATCTGAACAACAAAGTGGTCAATCCAATGAATGTTAATCTAACTGGGTTTTGATAGATAACATATCTCTTTCCTCTCTCAATAATTTTCATTGTTTTGTGCACTCAAATCAATATTAATCAAACTATTGCTCGCTTATACATTTTAAGAATGGCGTTTATCTTTTTTGAGAATGAGTTCTTATTTTATTTATTTGGGTCAGATGATACAAATGTTTATGTCAGTAAATGTGTACTAACAGAGGCGGGGGTGTTTGTGTAGAAAACGTGGGACAGAGCTGGCTGCTCTAAAGTCCCTTACACACCAAGCCGATAGATGTCGGGCCGTCGATAGATGTTGGGCCGTCGATGAGCGTTGTGTCGCCCTACTCAGATTGGTATGTCTTGGTGTGTCCCGCACCGTCGTGTCTTTTCGGCCGTGCCGACACCTTCCGCCTCCCGATTCAACATGTTGAATCGGGAGGCTGTCGGCTAAAGGCTGTCGGCCAAATAAATCACTCTGATTGGCTGTTCAGCTGGCGAATCAGTGCATGAGAAGCTAAACGGAAGTGAGGGACCCAAACAAACTATTAAGAAGGCAAATCTGAGATTTCATTTAACTCCAGCTCTCGACACAGGTTCGGGAAAGCCCCATGAGCTTCTCGCTGTAGAGTGAAAATGGAACACACACGCTATTTGTTGTTTGTTTATATCATGCAGTCTGTTGCAAGTGAGGGACGCAAGGATTGCATTTAAGAGAAGGGAGATGCAGCCAAAGTCCATGAATAAAAGGTCACAGTCACATGGTAGATTCCAGTTATGTTTTTGCTGTAAAGTCACAGTACTGCCCTGAAAACACAGCATTTCAGTTCAATTGGTCCAAACCAAAGTATGACCCATGAAGTAAAAGGTGTAAACATGTATTGACAGAAACTCATTCATTGGACAATTTATATGCCTGTCAACCTACATCATGACCGCTACATGGACCAGCAGAGGAAAAACTTAACGGTTTATCAACCCTAACCCTAACCCTTACTGACGTCCAAGATACGTAGAACTTCATTGTGTCTTACATGGCCTTAATCCGAGGCACCTTAGTAATGAATCTCTTGATGCCAAAACTAATCCAGCACTAATCTAATACTAAGAGGATAGATACATTAATAAATTAACTCTGTAAGAATAGAATATGTTCAGTATACACAGAAATAATTAATATTCAGACAGCGGAGCATATGTTACTTTGATTAAATATGTATCCAACAGGTGCAGAATCTGACACACTTCAATGTTTATGAGCTTCTTGATCTAAAAAGAAGGTATTTGATATAAATGGAAGCAAATGTGTGATGGACTTGATCTTATTTCTGTCATTTATTTTGCCACTAGGACAGAGCATCTTGAGGTAGAAGGTTAATATTGTGAAATACTCTTTGCTGATTTGGTAGCAAAACTACTTGGTTAAGCTTAGATACGGAGACACGTGTACAGTGTGTGTTTGGAGTTTTGTTTCTGTCACTTGGAAATATACGTCAAGTATTTCTGTATATGTTGTTATGCGTTCCCCTTTTTTTGTTCTTTTTCTCCTCTTTGCTCAGGTGTGCCTGTTCTGCTCCTGGCTCCCCCTCAGCTCAGGTGTTTCTGATCTGCACTAGTGACCCGAAGGCTAAAGGTCTCTCTAGTTCAGCTGCCAGACACCGCTGAGCTCAGTCATCCTTTTTTGGATTTTACTCTTTATTTTGTCCATCTGTCTTTTTGTTCTTTCTCAGGAGGATATGGGCGTCTTAGTTCAGTTCATACATTTGCCTTCTAGTTGAGGGGAGGGGAGTTCTGGGTCCTATGGGCCCTGATGTGGCGGACCCAGGGTCCCCATATCTTTCAATTATTTGTGGCCAGTCCTTCAGACTTGCATAGTTCGATTTTGTTGTAAACCCTCTCTTGAGTTTGGTGACTCAAATATACACTATGTTGCCAGTCATAAACTGAGCCACAAAAGATGTATGATGTCTTGTTTCAGTAGCAATGTTCACAAGCTAGTCATTAACTTTCTCGGCCTACATTTTGGTAAGTATTGAAAAAAAATAAAGAAAAAATAAATCACAACAAAGTGAGTGGTCCTTCACACTTAAATATAGGCTGAAGAGGTAAAGAGAAATAGAAAGTTGTGTGATCATTTTCTGTGGGGTTCTCGCTATGAGCAACTCCTTTTACATAAAATATAGTCATTAAATAATGTATGAAAAAGTATTGATTAAAG
This sequence comes from Harpagifer antarcticus, assembly GCA_902827135.1. Taxonomy (NCBI): domain Eukaryota; kingdom Metazoa; phylum Chordata; class Actinopteri; order Perciformes; family Harpagiferidae; genus Harpagifer; species Harpagifer antarcticus. The sequence continues at coordinate 2,076,732 of CADEHL010001068.1, forward strand.
CACCTTTAAATGTAGCTTTTGAGTTTGACCATTGAATATTACTTAAGATAATGTGGCTACAACCAATTAAACTTCTATAGTAATGACATATCATATTAATAGATGGGAGTGTGTTTGTGTGTATATAATATTTTACACTAACACACACTATATAATATATTATGTCATTCTTTATTTGTATATTGCGAGAAAATAATTGTTTACGTCAGAGATCATAAAGCGGTAGGCGATGACAAAATACAGCCAGATGAGTCTATGTGCCACACATTGGTTTTTTTTATTTTTATTGATGTTGATTTAAAATGACAACTGATGCACGGATGTCTCATTTTGTTAAATGTCTTCTGCTTTGATTCCTCTCTTCTCCTCCCTCTCCCCTCACATTTTAAATGGGGGACTAAGATGTGAGGAGAGGTGGTGAGAAAAGGAGACGAGGATCTAGCCTGGGAAATGTAAAAGGCCAACAGTCCTATTGAGTAAAGAAGCTTCTGTATGGGCGTAATGTTGATAACGGCAGTGCTGATTTTAAACTGTGCAAAGTATTGTGTTAATATACATGTTAAGCATTGCAGTACAATGTGCACATATTTATTTTAACTTCTCATCTTTACATACATTTATTTTCTATTTTATTGTATGTTAACATACTATCTTTGTATAAATATCTTTATTTAATTGTATTTGATCTTTTATTGGTCATTTTTATTTTGCTTCTTATGTTTATGAAAATATATTTATTTGAATGTATTCACTTTTGTTATTATCCTTACTCAAACTTACCATGGTTATATACATATTTTATTTAATAACTCATTTTTGTTTATTTGTTTCATTCCAAAATGGAGTATAATTAAACCCAATTCCTCCAGGATTAATAAAGTATTGTTATTGACACTAAAGTCGTGTATTTTCCTTGTTTTTCTTGAAATAAACCACCATTGCTTTATTTTCTGACGGGGCCATCCACCAGCTGCATCACTCCTCTGGGATCAGTCTGAGAGCCAGAGAGCCGCAGCTTCTGCACGTACCGCCGGTGTGAAGTCAGCACAAAGTCACACACACAACCGGAAGTAACAGCGTTTCCTTACAAATTAAAAGATTCCTCTGATAAACCCTTGCATGTATCCACATTCCATTCGACGTGTATAAACAGCCAAATAATCTTAATCTTTATTTAAATAAGAAAATTATCACAATGATGACGAATACAAACATTTAAATAAACTTTTCTTCAAAAAATGTAGGCTACCGCTTGCAATATTACAGGCTACATTTGACTGTACTTGACATTTTTAGTAAGAATACATTAGGATGTTCATTCAAGTTTAAGCTTACCAGTAAGTCACAATAGTCCCCAACTATACTAGTTGGAACATTAAAGTAGTACACACAGATACATAATATCTATTCATATTCTGAAATTGGCAAATTGCTGCTCAATGAGTAATATGTAAAGCAACACATACTTTTAGGAATACTATGCTCCTTCAGACAAAATAATAAAGTGAGTTAGGGAAATTGAATGTATTTTAAACATGCTGCAACGGTCCCTGATTTGATCTGACCGTATTCCTTTTGAATATATTACGACTGCGATGTCATAATGTAATCATCTTTAAATGGTATGGATAATTAGATCACATATTAAGTTAAATTGATATAACATTTGGTCGGGCTACACCAAATCCTCTCTTTAGTAACTGAGAGGAATGCAAAAAGTCCCCAGTCTCCCCTATTTTGAGTTTATTTTGATACGAATGTTTGTTCTTTTTTTTTAGGTTCAATTCTCTTTATTGTCAATTACGACAAATACAATCATTATTAAATCTGTAAAACATCGGGTAAATTGTGAAAATTACTGTCACGTTATTTCTGGACAATAATAATAATTTGACATACATATTTGTCATCTGTATAGACCTCCATGCTTTGTAGTTGGGTTCCAATTGAGTCGATTTGGAGTGTTTTATTGTGAAAAATCTGCCCGGAAGTTGTGCTTTTTTCTCTCTTTTTTTTCACATAACGCTGTTTTTGGACTATATATAACATAATGAGAGAGCCGGGCAGTGTGACTTCATTCTGCCGTTCATCAGTGGAGTTACAGCCGAACCTGAGGAATATTTCTTCTGTTTGTCCGGGGGACGGAAGTGACTTATTTCGGGTTATTTCTCCAACAAAGGAAGACTTTAATACTCGGAATTAAACTCCGCGAGGGTGACTGATGGCTGATCAACAGAAGGTGAGAGAAGAATTTTCAATGAAGTTAGCATGTTATTATCATTACGTTATGAGTGTCAATATTCAAAGCAACTTAATATCATCCAAATGAGCGCACAATAACGTTTCAAATATTATTTCCCTCTTACTTATGCAGTTTCAGTCACATGTATTCGATAAAACGCTGTTTTATTAAACGCTGTCTTTTAAAAAAGTCTCCATATCTCGAGATGGGAAAAGCTCCGGAGTGATGTAAAGGTTTATTTACACTGCTGGGTCTATGCAGTGACTTTCAGACTACTATAGGTTGTGTATTTTTTATTGTTTTCCCCCTGGTCTCAGCTTTCAGATACCAACGCATATCCAAATATGGAATAGGCTACTGCGATACATTTTTTTTTAATCAGAAATGAATAATTTCATCATGCCTGTATGGACGGTTGAAGTTGTAATACCCTTACAATGATATATAGGTGTAGCATTTGTTGTGCGGATATATTTGAAAGGGGTAGAAATAAGGGACCACAGGCTGGATTCGAACCTGCGTCCGCCGCAGCAGGGTCTCAGCCTCATGACCCGGCAACCTAAACATTTAGTTTTTTACTTTATCATTGTGTCGGCGGTCCCGCGGCCCATTTTCTTTGCAATTAGGTTTGCTGGATGAATACATACATTAATTCAAGAAACAGTTGTTAGTCATATGTGTCTGACATTATCTCATGCCACCATCATGGTGGTATACTCACATGGTGGCACTCACATGGTGGCACCATGTGAGTATGCCAACCTTACTTATCGAATTTTTATGACGGAAGTTAGGATAGAGAGTTTATTTTTTCTCTAAAGAAAATAAATGTCTGATTTATTTCAGTAAAAGGCAGTGGCGCATCTAGAAAAAAATATGCATGGGGTGGCAAGAGGGTGGCAGGTGCATTTGAGGGGTGGCATCCCCTGGCAGAAGTATATGCTGGTTTAATTGCAGTCATATCAATCAATGTTAACTTGGAAAGCCACAATATTGATATTTTAACTCAATAGCATTAGGTGACATTATTGTGGCACATCAGTAAAGCCTTTAATAGAGATATATAAAGATGGCAGACATAATTGAAGGAATTTTAACTGAACAATAACTGAATGAGTTTTTTTCATTCTTACCAGCAGGGGTACCACATCTATGCAGACTTCTGCAATAAGTAATACATTAATTAACTGTCTCATCGATGTTTGTCTGAATTAATATGATAATATTAACAAATATCATTCCTATCAGCTGTCAATCACTTTTATGATTAGCTAAGAAATAGCTTCACTTCACATATCAAAAGTGCTAAATCAAAGTACTGTCTGTCAGTAACCACAAAGAATCTGAATAATCCTGGAAAATTTTGGAAAGCCATTAAATCGTTATCCACCGGCGATATCCGTAATGAGCTACCTCCGTGCATTACCACAGCATCTGGCACTATATCGGACAGGGCTACTATGCTAAATTGCTTTAATGAGCATTTTGTGTCCTGTGGTTCTCTATTTGAGTCTGTCACTAACTCTGCTTCTGTGGACACTAACACAAAACGTATTCATTCAAAACGAATACGTTTTTCAAAGTATGTGACTTTGAAAAACGTGTTGGAAAACCCTTTTAGTTTTACCCCTTTTACTGTTGATGTTGTTCGTGAAGCCTTAACCAAGTTAGATCCTAAGAAACCGGCTGGCCCGGACAACGTAGAGCCTTTCTTTTTAAAGATAGCTGCAGATTTTATTGCTCCACCTCTCACTACTCTTTTGAACCTCTCCCTCAGCTCAAACACAATTCCAAAATTGTGGAAGTCAGCGTATGTCCTGCCTTTGCTAAAAGGAGGGGAGGCCAACTTATTAAATAACTATAGGCCAATCTATAAGTTGTCAGTTCTGGCTAAGGTTCTTGAACGCTTATGGCGCATTTCCACTGCAGCGGGTAGCCCCGTTTAAGCGTCCTTAATCGTCCTCAAGCGGCCAGGCCAGTTTTTGGTGGCCTTTCCATATAGCGTAGCACCGGCTAGCAGGTACTTTTTCCCTCTTTTTCCGGCCCCATAAAATCGTGGTTCTATCAGGCCAGGGCCAGGGCTGAACTAGTGACGTCAACACTCTCGACTGCTGATTGGTCAGAGAGAATCGTCAAAAGATCGCGCGCGAGATCATCCCTAGAGTCGCATATATATTTAGAAGCAAGCTTGCAGCATTTTTATACACAGCATTTTTGTAAACGGAGGAGCTACAAAATGGCAACGTCGAAGAAAAGCACACCGTGGTCGACCGAGGAGGTGACGACGTTCCTACATCTCATTGGGGATGATCAAATCCAGCGGGAGCTCGACGGAACAACTCGAAATGTGAAGCTGATCGCCCCGCCTACACTGCGTTGCTACTAGGGCTGCAACAAACGACTAATTTGATAATCGATTAATCTATCGATTAATGAAACGATTAATCGACTATTCGGACTATTACTGTATGCCTTGCACAATTTGTCAAACGCTCTTATTTAGCCATAAACTTTTAGATTTAGCTTGAGGTTGTTTTAGGCATGTGGAAACTAACAATAAAGATGAATACTTGATTCAAAAATACATATATTATTAAATTAACTAAACACATTTTGAACAAAATTAACATTGCTTTTCCATCCATCCATCCATCTTCTTCCGCTTATCCGTGGTCGGGTCGCGGGGGTAGCAGTTCCAGCAGAGAGCCCCAAACTTCCTTTTCCCTGGCGACATCAACCAGCTCTGACTGGGGGATCCCAAGGTGCTCCCAGGCCAGCGAAGAGATATAATCCCTCCACCTGGTCCTAGGTCTACCCCTTGGTCTCTTCCCAGCTGGACGTGCCTGGAACACCTCCCTAGGGAGGCGCCCAGGTGGCATCCTAACTTGGTGCCCGAACCACCTCAACTGGCTCCTTTCGACGCGAAGGAGGAGCGGCTCAACTCCGAGTCCCTCCCGGATGACCGAACTTCTCACCTTATCCCTAAGGGAGACACCAGCCACCCTGCGGAGAAAACCCATCTCGGCCGCTTGTATCCGCGATCTCGTTCTTTCGGTCATGACCCATCCTTCATGACCATAGGTGAGGGTAGGAACGAAAATGGCCCGGTAGACAGAGAGCTTTGCCTTCTGGCTCAGCTCCCTTTTCGTCACAACGGTGCGGTAAAGCGACTGCAGTACCGCTCCCGCTGCTCCGATTCTCCGGCCCATCTCACGCTCCATTGTTCCCTCACTCGAGAACAAAACCCCGAGATACTTGAACTCCTTCACTTGGGGTAAGGACTCATTCCCTACTTGGAGTGGACAATCCATCGGTTTCCTGCTGAGAACCATGGCCTCAGATTTGGAGGTGCTGATCCTCATCCCAGCCGCTTCACACTCGGTTGCGAACCGATTCAGTGAGTGCTGAAGGTCGCAGACCGATGAAGCCATCAGAACCACATCATCTGCAAAAAGCAGTGGTGCAATCCTTAGCCCACCGAACTGCAGACCCCCCCCCCCATGACTACGCCTCGAAATCCGATCCATGTATATTACAAACAGGATTGGTGACAAAGCGCAGCTCTGGCGGAGGCCAACCCTCACCGGAAATGGGTCCGACTTACTGCCGAGGAGCCGGACACAGCTCTCGCTTTGGGAGTACAGAGATTGGATGGCCCTGAGTAGAGACCCCCTCACCCCATACTCCCGCAGCACCTCCCACAGTAACTCCCTGGGAACCCGGTCATACGCCTTCTCCAAGTCCACAAAACACATGTAGACCGGATAAGCATACTCCCAAGCCCCCTCCAGGATCCTTGCGAGAGTAAAAAGCTGATCCGTCGTTCCACGACCAGGACGGAATCCGCATTGTTCCTCCTCAATCTGAGGTTCGACAATCAGCCTGACCCTCCTTTCGAGTACCTTAGAGTAAACTTTCCCGGGGAGGCTGAGTAGTGTGATGCCTCTGTAATTGGCACACACCCTCTGGTCCCCCTTTTTAAAAAAGGAAACCACCACCCCGGTCTGCCACTCCTTCGGTACCGTTTCCGACTTCCACGCAATGTTGATGAGACGTGTCAACCAAGACAGTCCCTCAACACCCAGAGCCTTCAGCATTTCTGGGCGGATCTCATCCACCCCCGGGGCTTTGCCACTGTGGAGTTGTTTAACAACCTCAGTGACCTCCCCCCGGGAGATTGGTGTTGATCCCCCGTCATACTCCAGCTCTGCCTCTAACATAGAGGACGGAGTTGTCGGGTTCAGGAGTTCCTCAAAGTGCTCCTTCCAACGCCCTAACACTCCATCAGTTGAGGTCAACAACGTCCCATCCTTACTGTACACAGCTTGGATGGTTCCCTGCTTCCCCCTCCTGAGGTGTCGGACAGTTTTCCAGAACAACTTTGGTGCCGCCCGAAAGTCCTTTTCCATGTCCTCTCCGAACTTCTCCCACACCCGCTGCTTTGCCTCGGCCACGGCTGAGGCTGCTGCCCTTCGGGCCTGTCGGTACCTTGCAACTGCCTCGGGAGTCCCCCGGGATAACAAATCCCTGAAGGCCTCCTTCTTCAGTCGGACGGCTTCCCTGACCACCGGTGTCCACCAGGAGGTTCGAGGGTTACCGCCCCTTGAGGCACCTAGGACCTTGAGACCACAGCTCCCCGCCGCGGCTTCGGCAATAGAGGCTTTGAACACCGACCACTCTGGTTCAATGTCCCCAACCTCCACAGGAATGCCCGAAAAGCTCCGCCGGAGGTGTGAGTTGAAGGCCTCCTGAACCTGGGCCTCCTCCAGACGTTCCCAGTTCACCCGAACTACACGTTTGGGCTTACCAGGTCTATCCAGAGGCTTCCCCTGCCACTCGACCCAACTCACCACCAGATGGTGATCAGTTGACAACTCCGCCCCTCTCTTTACCCGAGTGTCCAAAACATACGGCCTCAGGTCCGATGATACGATAACGAAATCGATCATGGACCTTCTGCCTAGGGTGCTCTGGTACCACGTACACTTATGAGCATCCCTATGTTCGAACATGACTAGCACAGAAGTCCAGTAACAAACCACCACTCCGGTTCAGATCAGGGGGGCCGTTCCTCCCAATCACGCCCCTCCAAGTGTCTCCATCATTGCCCACATGTGCGTTGAAGTCTCCCAGCAAGATTAAAGAGTCCCCTTCAGGAGCCCCATACAGGACTCTTTCCAGGGTCTCCAAGAAGGCCGTATACTCTGAACTGCTGTTGGGTGCATAAGCACACACAACAGTCAGAGTTTTCCCCCCCATAACCCGCAGGCGTAGGGAGGCAACCCTCTCGTCCACTGGGGTAGACTCCAACAACGAAGCACCCAACCGGGGACTTGTGAGTATCCCCACACCCGCCCGGCGCCTCACACCTTGGGCAACTCCGGAGAAGAATAGAGTCCAACCCCTATCCAGAAGTAAAGTTCCAGAGCCGACGCTGTGCGTAGAGGTGAGCCCAACCAGATCCAACTGGTACCGCTCCACCTCCCGCACAAGCTCCGACTCCTTCCCCCCCAGAGAGGTGACGTTCCACGTCCCCAAAGCCAGCTTCTGTCGCCCGGGTCTGGTCCGTCGAGACCCTCCGCTTTCACTGCCACCCTTCTGGCAGCGCACCCGACCCCATCGTTGTTTCCCGTAGGTGGTGGGCCCGCGGGATGGAGAAGCGGAGGGTGTTGCCCACGTTGCCTTTTCGGGCTGGGCCCGGCCGGGCTCCGTGGCAAGCCCGGCCACCAGACGCTCGCAGACGAGTCCTCCTTCTGGGCCTGGCTCCAGAAAGGGACCCCGGGCTTCCTCCGGGCCGGGTATCCTCACTCCTTGTGTCGTCTTTCATGAGGTCTTTTTGCTTTTCATTTTAATTAAATAAATAATATTTCACATCAAAAGAAACAACAATGTTTTAACTAATCGTATTAAATAATCTGATGACAGAACTGTAAACAGAATAGCTGAAACTTTAACAAAATAAATAACTCGGTTACCTCTAATCATTAACCCATGTTTGTAAAATGTAGTTAACTCCGTGTGTTGCTGCTAGCATACATAACACCTGACGTGGAAACGTTACTCGTGGATTGGGCTCCAGAGCTGCTAGAAAGACAGTCGAACCCGGTGCATTCCTCCGTCTGGATGTGGAGCACTTTTGCTAAATGTTTAGACACATTGCTCGTGTTACCGCCCTTACATGCTAAACTCTTATTGCACTTTTGGCAACGAGCATTGTCCACATCGAGACGGGTAAAGTTTAACCACACCTCGGAGCGAGTTCTCTCCGCCATCTCCGCAGTGTGTTGCTGCCATGGGTTGCTGCATGTAGCAGCTGTGTGTGTGTAAACTGCCCCGCCCCCTCGCACACAGACGCGGGAGAGAGATCTCGTCTGATCGAAAATACATCATAGACGCATTTGTTTGTCTTTTTGCATATTATAAACGAGTTGGCGACACTAAGACTGCGATATAATGTTTTTGTAGCAATAATACATGACATATATTTTTTAAATGTCTCCAGTACCGATAAAAAGACCAATAACGTTGGAGCTTAACGGCGCGTAAAACACACGGGATGACGTCACCAACTAATCGACGACTGAATTAGTTGGCAACTAATTTGGTAATCGATTTTAATCGATTAAGTCGATTAGTTGTTGCACCCCTAGTCCTGGAGTGGCCTAGCCAGTCTCCAGATCTCAACCCCATAGAAAATCTTTGGAGGGAGTTGAAAGTCCGTGTTGCCCAGCGACAGCCCCAAAACATCACTGCTCTAGAGGAGATCTGCATGGAGAAATGGGCCAAAATACCAGCAACAGTGTGTGAAAACCTCGTGAAGACTTACAGAAAACGTTTGACCTCTGTCATTGCCAACAAAGGGTATATAACAAAGTATTGAGATGAACTTTTGTTATTGACCAAATACTTATTTTCCACCATAATTTGCAAATAAATTCTTTAAAAATCAGACAATGTGATTTTCTGGATTTGTTTTTCTTCTCATTTTGTCTCTCATAGTTGAGGTATACCTAGGATGAAAATTACAGGCCTCTCTCATCTTTTTAAGTGGGAGAACTTGCAGAATTGGTGGCTGACTAAATACTTTTTTGCCCCACTGTATATATATATATATATATATATATATTTTTTTTTATAAACACCTTGAATTTCAGGGGGGGCGTGGGGCTCCGTTGGCGGGGTGCAGCGCCCCTCCAAGACAATGGTAGGGGAAACACTGGGATTGCTCTTCTTCCAATTGATTAATTGAGCAGCCCTACCGCAAAACCCAACTTGGTTAGGTGTAGGATCAATTGGGCTGTGTGAATGATTGCCCATTCCCTGGACCTGGCCATGACTATGAGGTCGTCCAGATAAAAGAAAAACCCTCATGCCATGGTCGCGAAGCGGCTGAAGCGCTGTGGCCACACATTTGCTGAACGTGCATGGGGATAGGGAGTAGCCAAACGGCAGTCTGATGTACTCGTAGGCTACCCCCTGGAAGGCAAAACGCAAATACTTTGTGTCTTGGAACAATTTCGACATGAAAGTAAGCATCCTTCAGATCGATGGTTGTAAACCAATCGCCCGGCTGCACCAGCCCCAGTAACTGTTTCACAGTTAACATCTGGAATTGTTTGCCGGCGATGTGCCGATTTAGGCTGCGGAGATCTAGGATGGGTCTGAATTCTCCTGTCTTCTTGGGAACCAGGAAGTACATATAATAAAGCCCCCTCCTCTTCCTGTGCTGGGGGTGCACAACAGACACCACTTGTTTTTGTAACGGGGTCTGAATCTCTGCTGAAAGAAAACCTATCACCTCCTGGTATGGTAGATTTGTCTCTCTTACGCTGTTGAACAGAGGAGGGATGCTGCAAAACTGAAGTGTATAACCCCGTTTCAGCATCCTGTCCATTCCATTCCGCATAACATTGTGTTAGGGGATGATCAATCAGCTGGGAGCCACAGCTAGGAAGCTGTGGTACTCCCTGGCAGTGGCGGCGCCAGAGATTTTCTCTAGGGGGTGCTGTGGGGTAGCTTGATGTTTCATAGAGGGTGCTCAAACATTAAGGGTTTCCTATTAATGCACCAGCGCTACAGTTGAATTTTCTACTGCAACACTCCCCACACACACACACAGTGTACCCGCGACTGTTACAATGAAGGTTCGGTAATCAGCTCACGGCATATAGGTGTAAGCAGGGGTAAAGTGCTATTTTTACAAGTGGGGAGTGGACCTAATATCCTCTAGGAGGGTCCTCACCTCCTTTAGGGGGGAATATTTTTTTAAAATATTTAAGTTAAAAGCATCAATCTGGTGCACTTTGAGAGCAAAATGAAGAGATCTATGGATACATCTCTCAACATACATATGAAACAGAACTGTAAACAGATTTTCTATTTCTTTATAGATATTTTACAAATCACTCCCCTTTTAAAACAAACCGTTTGTGTCACGGTTGAGTGAAGGAAGCAGGACCCAAGCGCAGATAACTTTGATAAACCTTTATTTCAAGGCTAAAATGGAACGAATACAGAAAAACACAGAACACTCACCGGTGGAGTCCGTCACCAACAAAAGAAGCACCGACACTGAACACAGCACGAGACAAGACTAAATACAGGGAGGGCTAATTACCAGACACAGGTGAACACAATCGGTAAACGAGACACAGGTGAGGAGGGAGGAGAAAAACACAAGAGCCACAGGTGAACACAATTAGCTAACGAGACACAGGTGAGGAGGGAGGAGAACACACAGGGACACTAACGACAGGAGGAAAACATGACAGAGAACAGTGAAAACACCCAAACTTAGACAGAACTGTGACAGAACCCCCCCCTCAAGGGACGGATTCCAGACGTCCCTAAACCCCAACACAAAAATCCAAAAAAAATCCAGCAGGGTGGGTGGAGGGGGTCCGGAGGAGGGACGTATCCCTAGGCCACCAGGGTGGGTGGAGGGGGTCCGGAGGACGGGACTAAGCTGACCGCCCAGGAGCCCAGTAGGGGACCAGGAAGGGATCTCGGGCGGACGGCCCGGGGGCACGGCAGAAGCCGAGAAGGGGGACTCGGGCGGACGGCCTGGGGGCAAGGCAGAGTCCATGGTGGGGCGTAGGCCACAGCGGGCGAACTCAGGGGGCCGAGCATGAGGGCGAAGGCAGCGGCAGGAAGAGTCAGGGGGCCGGGCTCGAGGACGAGGGCAGCGGCAGGAAGAGTCAGGGGGCCGGGCCCGCGGACGAAGACCGCGGCTCACAGAGGGTCGGGATCGAGGGCGAAGACCACGGCAGGAAAAGTCAGGGGGCCGGGCCCGAGGACGAGGGCAGCGGCAGGAAGAGTCAGGAGGCCGGGCCCGCGGACGAAGACCGCGGCTCACAGAGGGTCGGGATCGAGGGCGAAGACCAGACAGCTCCGGAGGCCGGGCAGGACCCGGTGTCGGCCGGACAGGAACCGGAGCCGGCGGGACAGGCTTCGGCAGGATCCCCCACGGAAGAGGACCAGGAGTTGGCAGGACCCCCAGCAGGAGAGCGGTTGGCGGGACCTCCGACGAGACAGGACAAAAGGTTGGCAGTACCCCCGGCAGGAGAGTAGACGGCGGGACCTCCAACGGAACAGGACATAGGGTTGGCAGGACCCCCGGCAGGAGAGTAGTCGGCGGGACCTCCAACGGGACAGGACATGGGGTTGGCAGGAACCCCGGCAGGAGAGTAGTCGGCGGGGCCTCCAACGGGACAGGACATGGGGTTGGCAGGACCCCCGGCAGGAGAGTAGTCGGCGGGGCCTCCAACGGGACAGGACATAGGGTTGGCAGGACCCCCGGCAGGAGAGTAGTCGGCGGGGCCTCCAACGGGACAGGACACAGGGTTGGCAGGACCCCCGGCAGGAGAGTAGTCGGCGGGGCCTCCAACGGGACAGGACACAGGGTTGGCAGGACCCCCGGCAGGAGAGTAGTCGGCGGGGCCTCCAACGGGACAGGACACAGGGTTGGCAGGACCCCCGGCAGGAGAGTAGTCGGCGGGGCCTCCAACGAGACCGGACAAAGGGTTGGCAGGAACCCCGGCAGGAGAGTAGTCGGCGGGGCCTCCAACGGGACAAGACATGGGGTTGGCAGGACCCCCGGCAGAGGGCTAGTCTGCGGGACCTCCAACTGGACAGGACATGGGGTTGGCAGGACCCCCGGCAGAGGGCTAGTCTGCGGGACCTCCAACTGGACAAGACATGGGGTTGGCAGGACCCCCGGCAGAGGGCTAGTCTGCGGGACCTCCAACTGGACGGGACATGGGGTTGGCAGGACCCCCGGCAGAAGACTAGTCTGCGGGACCTCCAACTGGACAGGACATGAGGTTGGCAGGACCCCCAGCGGAACCTCCAACGGTACAGGACATGGGGTTGGCAGGACCCCCGGCAGAAGACTAGTCTGCGGGACCTCCAACTGGACATGAGTAGGGGCTTGAGTGGGGACTCGAGAGAGGGCTTGAGAGGGAACTTGAGAGGAAACTGGAGAGTGGACTTGAGAGGGGACTCGAGAAAAGACTCGAGAGGGAACTCGAGAGGGGACCTGAGAAAAGACTCGAGAGGGAACTTGAGATGGGATGAGGGAAGGGACTAGAGAAGTGACTCGAGGAGGGACTTGAGAAGTGACTAGAGGTGGGACTGGAGAAGGGACTAGAGAAGGGACTAGGACAGCTGGGGCCAGAGCTAAGGCTGGAACCATGGCTGCTGGGGCCAGAACTGGGGCTGGAACCATGGCTGCTGGGGCCTGTACTGGGGCCGGAACTATGGCTGTGTGGGCCGGTTCTGTAGCCGGAACCATGACTCTTGGGGCTCGGATTGCTAGCCTGGACTTGCGACTCCTTCTCCTAGAAGCCGCCTGAAGGCTCCGTGGACCTCCAAAAGCCAGCCGAGTTCCAGAAAACGCCTCTTGGACAGGAGCAGGAACTGGGGCGGAAGCACTGGTTGACTCCAGACGGAACACACCGAGACGTTTATAGTCCGCAGGCTGGAAATCACACGCCCAGATGAAGTTCAACATCCAGTCAGGTAAGAACTTCACCAAGTCCGGTTTCTCCATAGCCAACCGGTGCGCCTCTACCAGAGCGGCCTCCTTCTGCCGAACACTGGACGCTCCCCTCCACCAATCATAGCAGCAAGCCAAAGCAAATGAAAAATGCTGTAATTCCAACTCAAATGGGTCATCTGCTGGGTCCATCTCTGGTCGGTGCTTTCTGTCACGGTTGAGTGAAGGAAGCAGGACCCAAGCGCAGATAACTTTGATAAACCTTTATTTCAAGGCTAAAATGGAACGAATACAGAAAAACACAGAACACTCACCGGTGGAGTCCGTCACCAACAAAAGAAGCACCGACACTGAACACAGCACGAGACAAGACTAAATACAGGGAGGGCTAATTACCAGACACAGGTGAACACAATCGGTAAACGAGACACAGGTGAGGAGGGAGGAGAAAAACACAAGAGCCACAGGTGAACACAATTAGCTAACGAGACACAGGTGAGGAGGGAGGAGAACACACAGGGACACTAACGACAGGAGGAAAACATGACAGAGAACAGTGAAAACACCCAAACTTAGACAGAACTGTGACAGTTTGAGACCCACTGAGATAACTAGACTAAAGTTAATTATCTAAACACAGAGTCCTTTACTTCACCTGAGCTGAGGTTATCTGAGACTCTCCGTCTGACAGGAGAGAGTTCTGACGCTTTTATCCAAAGCGACTTACAATAAGTACATACGACCAGGAATCATATAAGTACATCAGGTATCATAGAGCCAAACATTTCAAGTGCTACTCCACTGGCTATAGATAAGCCAGTCCTTTATTAGTATATAAGTGCCTTGTTAGTAATTCTATCGCTCGAAGTGGAGTCGAAAGAGATGAGTTTTCAGTCTGCGCCGGAAGATGTGCAGGCTTTCTGCTGTCCTGATGTCAATGGGGAGCTCATTCCACCATTTTGGAGCCAGGATAGCAAACCCACGTGTTTTTGCTGATGGGAACTTGGGTCCCCCTCGCAGCGAGGGTGCAGCGAGTCGTTTGTCTGATGCAGAGCGGAGTGCACAAGCTGGGGTGTACAGTTTAACCATGTCCTGGATGTAGGAAGGGCCAGATCCATTCGCAGCATGGTATGCAAGTACCAGTGTGTTGAAGTGGATCCTAGCAGTTACCGGAAGCCAGTGGAGGGAGCGGAGGAGTGGAGTGGTGTGGGAAAATTTTGGAAGGTTGAAGACCAGACGAGCCGCTGCATTCTGGATGAGCTGCAGAGGTCGGATGGCACATGCAGGTAGACCAGCCAGGAGGGAGTTGCAGTAGTCTAGGTGTGAGGTGACGAGAGCCTGGACCAGAACCTGGGTGGCTTTCTGGGTCAGCTGGGGACGAATCTTCCTGATGTTGTAAGGCGTGTATCTGCAGCAACGGGTTGTAGCAGCGATGTTTGCAGTGAAGGACAGGTTGTTATCTAGGATTACTCCCAGATTCCTACACACACACACACACACACACACACACACACACACACACACACACACACACACAGAGAGCAGAGCTTGAATGAAACACAGAGACCCAGAAGTAAGCTACTTGTACTCACGAGGCCTATTATGTGCAGAATCCCTCTCGCTTTCAGGTGGTTTTGATTGAGTGTCCACACGTGGACGTTTAAGGACTAAAAAACAATCAATTTGTCACTTTGCTGTTAGCAAATAATTTGGCGCTCTAGCTAACAAGAAGTCACTCAAGTGTCACAAAGTAATTTAGCCTATGGGTAGGTCAAACATCTAATGGGTGCTGGCCATTGGCCTAATCATATCACCTGTGTTGGCTTTATGTTTTTGGTCAAACATTTATTTGTTTCACATTTGCATTGATGTAATCAATAATTGTTCTGATTTAATTTAATAAAAATAATAATTTTCGAAAAAAAAAAAAAACATATTTCTTGGGGGTGCTTTGGCAATCCTGGGGGGTGCTTCAGCACCCCCTAGCTCCCCCCTGGCACCGCCCCTGCTCCCTTGTGGCCCACTCCGCCGCAAAACTCCCCATTAAAGGAAGTTCTGCCCATGGGGGGCTGACAAAGAAAGGGCTAATTTTCTACTGAGGTCCCTGAACGCACCGCGGCGCGCTCTCGTGGGAGCGCATGCCCGCCATAATGCAATCCTCCCCCAAACGGAAAAATGCATTAACCTGAGTTTTTTACGCTAAGTGCGGTGTGCTTCCTGGCGATAACACACCGGCCACAATGTCCCTGTCCGTACATTAAGTGGAGTAAAAGTATACAGTAGCATAATGTGAAAACACTCAAGGAAAGTAAGTAGCTCCATTCTTTTACTTAATTACAGTATTTGAGTCCATGTACTTAGTTCCATTACACTGCTGACTAAATGAGACTACTCGAACCATCAAGCCGAACATCTAAGTATCATGAATGTGTGTTTGCCACAGATCTTATATTCTAAAATGTTTTCTAAACTTGAGCTCGGATTAATAATCAGGAATTGAATACCATATGAATAAGTGGCATGTATGCATACATAATTTCAATCAGGAGAGACATGTTTTGATGGAACAATATATATTTATTGCCAAGAATACACAGATGAATGTGATGGTGTTTGGCGACTAGTCCCCGTTGTGCGGGACTATCATTCGGGAGGGGAATACTAAGCCAAAACATGGGCTGTGCAATTAATGGTATTTTAATCTCGATTATGATTTTGGCTTGCAACGATTACGAAAACAACGTAATCTAAATAAAACTATTATTTTTTGCTGCGTGCGCTTTCACCCCTCCCTAAAAGCCCTCTCGACCATGGTGGTGGTGGAGGCATGAAGGGATTGATGGAGGTCTGAAAAAGGTTGGTTTAAGCTTGACATGAACCCCGGATTCGGAGGAAGAGGAGGTGGAAGGGGTGGAGGAGGGCTGTGTCGAGTCACCTGAAATGACAGCTGTCAGGAGGGGAGAGAGTAGATTTAAAGGTTTAGCAATGCGCTGTGATTGGCTTATATGAATAGAGATGAAAGTCATAGGTTTAGCTGGGGAGTGACGCCCCGATCACTGATTGGGAGGGGTGAGCGTAGTAAAATGGAAATATGTGACTGACAGGATATAAAGACGGTCTTCCTGGTTGAACTTCATTAAAGACTAAATGTTTTAAGGCTAAATATATAGATTATTGTAAAGTCAGTTAACACAGCGGGCTGACACAAGCCATTAGATAAACCTGACATGCTTGAAGGCCGTTGACTCTAATCCCTGGCCTTCTGTCTACAAAATCATTTATCTGCGTTCTGTCGCTGATTGATAATGGCTTCTTATTTTAGTTTTCCTTTTTTTTTCACACGCCGGGAAGCAGGGGCGGACTGGGACTAAAAATCAGCCCGGGACTCTCGACCGGCCCACCTCGGTACCGCAAGTAAGTACCGCTAGTAAATTGTCGACGGGGACGGGGGGTGCTAGTTATCCGACCGGCCCACATCGTCCGACCGGCCCACTTCAGTACCGGCCCATCGGGAATCGTCCCGAACGTCCCGATGGCCAGTCCGCCACTGCCGGGAAGCTTCAGGCTAAGGTCTACTCCAGTATAAATTATGAAACCTGCAATTCAGCACCAATTTAAGCTTTTCATCATAATATATTATCACTGTGGTTTAATTGCTTTTTTATATTGTATGCAATAATTACATGACATTTACAACTTGACCACACTAATCCAACTGTATAAGTGCAAAGGACTACTAAATATTTCATTATACAGTTAGAGTTGCTGTGTAACATTGGAAAATAGTCACATTTCTCCATATTCAGTTGTATTTCCGTCATAGACTGATGTAAAAACAAGAATAATGATAATGGAGGAACATTCTGGATATGCATAACGACACATTTAACCTGGTCTTCAGCTCCTCACTTCATGTTTCATTGTGGTAGTGCTGCTTTGCTTTACATTTTTAATATGTAATATATAGCATAGGAGCCTACTGTATTTCAGATCAATTTGTGTAAGCAGATGTGTGGTTCCGCTTCAGATGTTTGTTGAGTCCTGTATGCAGTGTTTTTTTATGCTCCAAGCTGGGATGTGTCCAAAGTGCCGAATTCAAGCCCTTATTTTCAACCACCAGGTGTCTCACCGTGCATTGAATGGTCCTCCCAAACAGAGTAATTACGTCCTCCATGGAATAGCCGGTAGGCCTGTCGCAATAAACAATTAATTGACTTATCGTACGATAAATAAAAATGAGCTCGATAACTTTTCTGACCTCGATAAATGGCCGTTTACATGCGTGTTTGTTTACATAAGGATGACCAGCATTTCAGCCAGGCGCGTTGTGTCTGCCGGCCAGACACGCTGTGAGGGGCGGGGCTCACACACAGCCAGGTCAGGACACTCCGCGTGCAACAGTGTAGCATCCAAATTAATAATATAGCAACAAGCACGAGACAATGTGTGACTTACTCGTGGGGAATTTAAAGTGAAATGGAATTGGTTACAAAACCTAATACCACATCTCCGGTGTGGGAGTATTTTGGATTCAAGCCAAATGAACGAGGCCAACCTATGAATTTGAATGAGCCGGTATTTCGCATTTGTTTACAAAAGGTAGCCACAAAAGCAGGCAATACCACAAATCTTAAACTACACCTAAAACATAACCACCCCATTCCGTTTTCCCAGCTGGGAGCAAACACGGCAGCTGGAGAGCCCCCACCTTCCCGACAGTTTGCAATCACCGATGCATTTGCCCGTCAATGCAAATACAAACGCGATAGCACGACATGGTGCACGATCACTGACAGCGTAAGCCGCTTCATAGCCAAAGAGAGAAAGCCATTTCACATAGTTGGAAAAACCAGCATTTCAATAAATGTTGCAAACATTTATTAAAAGTAGTACGAACTGCCAAGAAAAACCTTCATCTCCCAAACTGCCATTCCAAGTCTGTACAACCAGGTGAAAGACAAAGTTCTGAAAGAACTGCAACTACCGATATGTGGTCAAGCTCTAATATGACACATGAGCTTGACCGTGCATTACATTACAATACCGAAATTATTCGGTACGGGCCCTTCGGTTCGGTACACGTGTGTAACGAAGTGTACCGAACGAATATAACGTTAAACGTAAAAAATTGAGAACGTGAACAACTTCTTGGAAGTAATCTCAGGTGCTGCGTCGCAGCATTCAGAGTAATTTGCTCACATTGGGTTCAACGCGTCATAGAGCGACCAAGTCATTCCATTGGACGAGAGGCATACTATGAGAGCTGGTCAGAGGGATGCTTTCAAATTTAGTCAGTAATTTGAGGAACTGTCGAAATGGCGAACGCAGATAAAGTTGAGCTGGAAAATCCTCCAGCATCATTGAAGTCTCCGGTTTGGGAACATTTTTGGTTTGGCAGTTACGTACAAGGATGACGGATAAAGACAGGTGGACCGAACCAAAGCTGTTTGTCGGCATTGTTCAACTAAAATTGGTTACGCGGCTGGCAATACATCAAACTTGCACACTCATTTGAAAAGGCATCACCCGAACGTGAATATCACCGGGACCAAAAGAAAAAAGACTGAAGTGCAAACCCAACTCCCACGAGCATTTAAGCCTCCACCACTCGCAAAAAGTTCAGAACGAGCCAAAGCTATTACAAATGCCAAATATCCTTATGTTGCCATGTTAGCAAAGCGCTACCTGGCTGTATCTGCTACTTCTGTCCCTACTAGTGAGAGGGTGTTCTCCACAGCAGGAGACATTGTTAGTGCCAGCAGATCTGCCCTTTCGGCAAGCAATGTGGACAAGTTCATCTTTCTTTAAAAAAACATGAAAATACAATGACAAGCAAGTCATAATGTCAAACTGGCTGCTTAGGTACTAGTACAGTACAGTTCAAATACAGATTATTTCAGTTCATCGAAATGCTGCACCTTAATGATTATTTTATTATATGTTGTATTTATTTGAGTGAATACATTATTCACAGTTTAATAATAATTTTAAAAAAACAAAAAATGTTATGTGATAATTTTTTCTGCTGTACCGAAAACGTACCGAACCGAACCGAACTGTGACCTAAAAACCGAGGTACGTACCGAACCGAAATGTTTGTGAACCGTTACACCCCTACATTACAGATGACTGGACTCTGCAGTCGAAGTGTTTCGAGACCAGGTACATACCGGACAACCACACTGCTAATATACTTGCAGAAAACCTGCAGTCTGCTTTAGCAGACTGGGAACTGAAGGAGAGCAAACTGGCCTGTATAACCACAGACAATGGTGCTAACATTGTAGCTGCAATACGCCAACTCGGCTGGCCATGGCTCAACTGCTTTGGCCACAACCTCCATTTGGCTGTGTCTCAACCTCCGTTTGGACAGTGACAAGGATCGCGCAGCTTTGGGGGCCTTTTAATATTGCACATGTGGGTTTGCACTTTATATAACGACTTCCCTTTGCACAGTAATAATGTCACTCAGCACTTTAGTGAACAGTTTGTACTTTATTGATGATTTGCACAGTACAGTTTGACATGGCCTATTTGCACATTTTTATATAAACTATACTATTTATTGATGTAGTAGTTGTTAAATGATTAAACCGTATTATTTGGAATGTCCTCTGGCAGATGCTGGTCGGTCCTCGGCTCCACATGAAAAGAGAGGAGAGTTATAGCGAGAGCGCCGAGAGTGTTTATGATTGTGTCAGATTGACAGCGGATGAGATGAATCATTGTGTGCAGATGTCCTGTTTTAGCGTGTATATGTCATGGCATTAAGTTGCATTCATTGTAGAAGTGAACACTGTGTAAAGGTTACGTCCATCGCTTACCCATGCTGTTTCGTCCTGTGTCCGCTCCAGTGTGTTTGGCCAAAAGGTCCTCGGGGAAAAACACTGAATAAAGAAGGTTCCGGGACGAACCAAGTGGCGGGATAGGCGTAGGGGTTTCTGTTGTAGTTGGGAATGTATTTCTATATATTATGGTCAGTTATAATGTGGGTTTTGGGGTTAACTTAACAGCTGGTTTTAAACCACTGATCATACATGCGCAGAATATTATAGATTATCGTTATACCAATTATGATGACATGTGTATTTATAATTGCTCACCTGTGAATGGTTTCTCCCAATAAGATCCTCTATAAAAGAGCCAGTCTTCAGTCGGAGGAGAGTGGTGAACACCTCCATGCTGGCTGGCTGGCTGGCTGGCTGGCTGGCTGGCTGGCTGGCTGGCTGGCTGGCTGGCTGGCTGGCTGGCTGGCTGGCTGGCTGGCTGGCTGGCTGGCTGGCTGGCTGGCTGGCTGGCTGGCTGGCTGGCTGGCTGGCTGGCTGGCTGGCTGGCTGGCTGGCTGGCTGGCTGGCTGGCTGGCTGGCTGGCTGGCTGGCTGGCTGGCTGGCTGGCTGGCTGGCTGGCTGGCTGGCTGGCTGGCGTGAAATAAAGACACTATGGTGTGCAACTCTACCTCCTCTCGTGTTTGGTTCTTTCACTGGAAATCCAGCCGCTAAAAGGGTCGCTGTCTCACAACTTTAAATGGAAGATCCCCATAGGCCCCGCCCCCTCGATCGGATCGGCGATCGGTATCAGCCGATACTGATTCCGGCGATCGGCCACAAAATTAGCGATCGGAGCATCCCTACCTTCAACCTTAGCTGGCTAAAGAAGAGAGTCCTGAGGAAGGCACAGACTGAAGCTAATCTCCCCCAACACAGTCTAATACTGGTGAGTGATGGACAAATCATTGATAGTTGAGTTAATATTCAATGAATAAGTTCTTAAATATTAAGATCCCCTGAGACACAGTGTCGTGAAAAAAAAAAACAGGGTCCCCGCCGACGGGGACCTTGGGGTTTAACAGGTTAAGGAGTTTTTTTTGCTTTTGAGACAGACAATGTGTGCTCATATTTATTTATATATATATATATATAAACTGTAACTTACGGAGCCCCTAAAGGTTCATGGAGGAAACAAAAGTATCTCGTGCGCACAAAATACTGCCATTTTGTGCGCACAAGATAGTATTTTGTGCGCACGAGAAAGTATTTAGTTAGTTTCTCGTTCGCACGAGAAAGTTACCGGTGCGGAAGTGGAGCACAGAGGAGACAACCGTTTCATTGCAGACTGTTATGTTTATGTGGAGAAATGGCAGTGCATACATTATTTGAGATATATTTCAAACTCAGACTTCATTTAGGGACATTTTGGCCAGGGGTTTAGAGCTATTTGTTTAAGCACTGGATTCGCAAAACAGAAGAGTCTGTAAACCAGTCTGCTTTCATCTATGAATTCATGTCCGTGACTCTCACAGTATCTGCTGCCCACAGCTGTTTTATAGAAGGAAAACCTCCGTCACTTTATGAAACCTCTGCGTCACCAGTGGCCTGTACTACGAAGCAGGATTTGCTATTTAACTATTCATTCATGAAGTATGACGCTGCGCTGTCACCCCGTCCCTTTCACGTGAACGCGCTCTCAGCCGGACAGAGAAACCCTGGTTGATTTACTGAGTTAATAACCAGCTTCGTAGGACCGCTTAGAGAGATCGCGTTTGTTAGGCTTAGTTAAGCCGGGTAACTCAAACATATCCAGGGTCTGTTGAACTGGCTTCGTCGTACAGGGCACTGGAGGCAGTAACGTGTAACTCAGCAGAATCTAAGACAAGCAGCACCAGCTGCAAAGAGCTGTGCCTTTTACTGGTTACTTCACTGTGTTTCCTGTTGTTTTTCATTAGAACAGCTGAATAGTATGGAGCCCCCTAGGGGACATGGAGAAGAAAAAAAAATGTTTTGAAAAAAAATTAAATAAAATGTTTTGCGAGATCTCGCAAAACCCTGTTGCAGTTTGTAGACGGTCCCTAAGCACTCCTCTCCCTCCTCCAGCTGCAGATTGTGACCAATTATTGAAGTTTAGCTCGGATGACGGCACGTGTCGTCCTGTTCTGATAAAAATGACTCTGTAGCTCGTTGTCTACCTTGATATGATAGTAAAGTCATGTTGTTTGTATTTTTACAACGTTATGTTCACGAATTATTGATCCGCGAAATTCGAATCTGTCAATAACTCGGCTCAGAGTATGCTTTGCGACGTGCATGTCCCCTCGCTCGGAGTGTTCTCTTGAGGTGTCTCTCACTTATGTGAAACCCGTGCCTATTGCCCAGCACTGATGTTATATCTTTATATTTAAGGTCAAGCTCAAAGTGAAATCGATGAACCGCTCCATTGTTGTGGTTTCTGTGTTGCCGAACTGACCAGGAAGTACATTGAGCTAAATGAAAGGTTTTGCCATATCTCGCAAAAACATATACAGTGAGGCAAAAAAGTATTTAGTCAGCCACCAATTGTGCAAGTTCTCCCACTTAAAAAGATGAGAGAGGCCTGCTCTTTTCATCCTAGGTACACTTCAACTATGAGAGACAAAATGGGGGGAAAGAATCCAGTAAATCACATTGTAGGATTTTTTAATGAATTAATTGGTAAATTCCTCGGTAAAATAAGTATTTGGTCACCTACAAACAAATAAGATTTCTGGCTCTCACAGACCTGTAACTTCTTCTTTAAGAGCCTCCTCTGTCCTCCACTTGTTAACTGTATTAATGGCACCTGTTTGAACTCGTTATCAGTATAAAAGACACCTGTCCACAACCTCAAACAGTCACACTCCAAACTCCACTATGGCCAAGACCAAAGAGCTGTCAAAGGACACCAGAAACAAAATTGTAGACCTGCACCAGGCTGGGAAGACTGAATCTGCAATAGGTAAGCAGCTTGGTGTGAAGAAATCAACTGTGGGAGCAATTATTAGAAAATGGAAGACATACAAGACCACTGATATCTCCCTCGATCTGGGGCTCCACGCAAGATCTCACCCCATGGGGTCAAAATTATCACAAGAACGGTGAGCAAAAATCCCAGAACCACACGGGGGGACCTAGTCAATGACCTGCAGAGAGCTGGGACCAAAGTAACAAAGGCTACCATCAGTAACACACGGCCGCCAGGGACTCAAATCCTGCAGTGCCAGACGTGTCCCCCTGCTTAAGCCAGTACATGTCCAGGCCCGTCTGAAGTTGGCTAGAGAGCATTTAGATGAACCAGAAGAGGATTGGGAGAATGTCATATGGTCAGATGAAACCAAAATAGAACTTTTTGGTAAAAACTCAACTAGACGTGTTTGGAGGAGAAAGAATGCTGAGTTGCATCCAAAGAACACCATACCTACTGTGAAACATGGGGGTGGAAACATCATGCTTTGGGGCTGTTTTTCTGCAAAGGGACCAGGACGACTGATCCGTGTAAAGGAAAGAATGAATGGGGCCATGTATCGTGAGATTTTGAGTGACAACCTCCTTCCATCAGCAAGGGCATTGAAGATGAAACGTGGCTGGGTCTTTCAGCATGACGATGATCCCAAACACACCGCCCGGGCAATGAAGGAGTGGCTTCGTAAGAAGCATTTCAAGGTCCTGGAGTGGCCTAGCCAGTCTCCAGATCTCAACCCCATAGAAAATCTTTGGAGGGAGTTGAAAGTCTGTGTTGCCTAGCAACAGCCCCAAAACATCACTGCTCTAGAGGAGAGCTGCATGGAGGAATGGGCCAAAATACCAGCAACAGTGTGTGAAAACCTTGTGAAGACTTACAGAAAACGTTTGACCTCTGTCATTGCCAACAAAGGCTATATAACAAAGTATTGAGATGAACTTTTGTTATTGACCAAATACTTATTTTCCACCATAATTTGCAAATAAATTCTTTAAAAATCAGACAATGTGATTTTCTGGATTTTTTTTTTTTCTTCTCATTTTGTCTCTCATAGTTGAGGTATACCTAGGATTAAAATTACAGGCCTCTCATCTTTTTAAGTGGGAGAACTTGCACAATTGGTGGCTGACTAAATACTTTTTTGCCCCACTGTATATATTTTTTTCAAATACATTTTTTTTTCTTCTCCATGTCCCCTAGGGGGCTCCGTAGAATAGAGATCGAGACTGCTACGTTTAACCACACACATCGAACTGCTCGATTATTCCCCCTTTTACTGATTTTATTATTCCGCTCTGTGTGTGTGTTCGGTGTGTTTGTGTGTGTTCGACACCGGCATTTGTTTTCAAATGACCATGAACAGTAATTTACACACATCTGGTTTTCCATAGTTATATGTGCATTCCCAAGTGAAATATATTTGTTTAATCTTAATCTCGATGCAGTGCTACTATTGTCCTGCCGGAGTGCACCAGAACGAACTACACTACCATAAACAAATGCCCACACACACACACCCCCCAGTGTTTCCCCTACCATTGTCTTGGATTTTTTTTTTCAATAAATGGATGTTTTCAAAGTAAATGGATAATCGTTTTTTTAAAATATGTTCACATAGGTTCCTAAATAGATTTGCACTTTTTTTTTTAAATAGTAACCCATCTCATATGTTTATTTTTGGGTAGTAGATTTAGAGTGCTATCACTACAGGCAGCAACGCTGTAAATATTGACAAATAAATCCAGCAAAATGGCACAAAAAACTGGTAGTGGCCTGGCTGGGTGTATAATTCCCGGCCAGATTTATTGTCCCAGTCCGGCCCTGCTTAGAGTTCAGGGTAATCAACTGTTAAAAACATACTGTTCAATTATTTTTTCAATAAATGGAAGTTTTCAAAGTAAATGGATAATCATTTTTAATAATCGTGATATCAATTATTGACCCAAATAATCGAGATTATGATTTTTGCCATAATCGAGCAGCCCTATTTTGCGGTCAATTGGAAGAAGAGCAATCCCAGTGTTTCCCCTACCATTGTCTTGAAGGGCCGCTGCACCCCGCCAACGGAGCCCCGCGCCCCCCCTGAAATTCAAGGTGTTGATATATATATATATTGCACCAAATTGCAACTAATCTATATCTACTGTCACTTTTCACATTGAACATGTGCTCTTTTATTAAATAAACTAAACGCTTTCATTTTCAATTTTGAGTTGTAGTGTTTTTGACCCTAAGAAATACTGATGCATTAATCAATAACAATTATCCACAACTCCTCTCTCTGCTCCAGAGGATTTAAAAAAATATATATCCCATTTTTGGTGGATTTAATTAAGTCTTGAATTGCAGAGTATGAATGTCCTCTAGCAATTTTCAGACGATGTATACTTGTGTAAAGTTTGTGAAGGCAGGAGGAAAAAAGCTTCCGCGATCACCGTCTCCTCTCCGTTCCTCCAAACCCCGCCCCCTCCCTGAAAATAATGAGTGACAGGCTGATAGTGACCCGATAGAAACTTTATTATTCACTTAATCACTGAGATATAATGAAGCTAATTTAATCTCATATATTCATGGGATTTATGTAACAGTAAGACAGAGAATGTAAGTGTGCACCCACAGGCAGTATTTTTGTTTGTATATGCTGTTGTAAATACTCCTGTTGTCTGCTGTGTGCAGACTCAAGTCCTGTGTGTGATGCCACATTCAGTGTCCTTTTTTAAACAGAAGACCGTTGCTAGAAGCTGCAGCTAGACTACAGAAGCATTATTTTTTGGTTTTTGAGGATGGAACAACTTCACACACAGATATAGGGAGGCTAGACCTATACAATTCATTTATTTTGCTTTATAAATTAATGTCAAGACATTAATGTTATTGATTTCTGAAGCACTTTCTAAATAATAAAAAGAGAGTTCATATGTATTTACTGCATGTATGCATTGATGAAAAATAAGCCATGTGCAGTAATATAGAAAATTGAGGATGCAACGCATTGGTATGAATCGTGATGCATCGGGATATCGAATTGAATCGAATCGTTGACAGGATAATCGCATCGAATCGTGAGACCAGTGAAGATGCACAGCCCTACTATGAACCCTACAGGGCTTCGTAGTTACTTTATTTAAAAAAAATTTTACTACTGCATTTTGAAATGCAATTGCGTGTTTTGGCCACAAGAAAGCTCTGTTTTCAAGCCTGAGTCTGTACAACTCATTGTTTTGGTTGTGTGTGATTTATTTTTTGTTGTGTGTGTGATTTATTTAATAAATGTTTTATAATTTAATTTGTTTTATTTATTATATATCATTTATATATTTACATTTTATTTCACATTTAATTTGTACGGAGCCCCCTAGGGGACATGGAGAAGAAAAAAAAAAAAAATCTCCCAAAACCATTGCGAGATCTCGCAATACTTTTGCGAGATCTCGCAAAACCCCTGCGAGATCTCGCAAAACCCCTTTGCGAGATCTCGCAATACTTTTCATTTAGTACTTCCTGGTCAGTTCGGCTGCTACGGCAACACAGAAACCACAACAATGGAGTGGTTCATCGATTTTACTTTGAGCTTGGCCTTAAATATAAAGATCAATCAACTCCTGAACAACAAGCCGGCATTTTATCCAGTTTGTACACAACGATGGAGAAACTTAACAAGCAGCAGTGGTCCACTGACGAGACCCGCTACCTACTAGAAATCTGGTCTTCCGAAGAGGTACAGAGGAAGCTGGAGCACAATCGGCCGTTGTTGTCGGTGTCAGCTGTGAGGGGTTTCCGCACGGTTTGGCTTTATGAAGCAGGCACGCAAACGGTTACGTCATGACGCAAACGATGACGCAATGACGCAGCACCAGTCGGACTCTGGGCGGTGTGAAAAGAGCCGGAGCTAAACCGAAGAATCGGTTCTGAACCTGAAAAGCTCTAGCACGGAGCTTGAACCGGAGTTGCGTTGGTGTGAATGAGGTATCAGAGGCTATAATCCTCTCATCTCTTTTTACCACCTTGATGCTGTGCTTGTTGTTCCATTCATTTGTTGGAGGATTCTAACCGAATCGGCACAAGAAACGTGTCCGTCCATAGGAGACCGCTCGACCTGCCGGAGACGCTGTAGTGCATATGCCGGGCCTGTAAGTAGCGCTGTACTTCTGCCACAAAGTACACCAAAAGCAGCGAATAACACCCCCGAGCATGGTTGCCATGTTTGCAACTACATTTTAGCAACATTTTAGGCACGTCCAGCTGGGAGGAGACCGAGGGGTAGACCTAGGACCAGGTGGAGGGATTATATCTCTTCACTGGCCTGGGAGCGCCTTGGAATCCCCCAGTCAGAGCTGGTTGATGTGGCCAGGGAAAGGAACGTTTGGGGCTCTCTGCTGGAACTGCTACCTCCGTGACCCGACCACCGATAAGCGGGAGAAGGTGGATGGATGGATTTATACAAAACCTGAGTACAGTCTAGCCCAACTGTTGCCCTAATTGGAGGCAATATAGGCTTCACATGCCTTTAAAAATGTTGTGGCTAAATGAGACTAGGATTTATGGGGCATTAAACAGTGACTGCTCATTATATCGAAGGCTAATTGTTCCAAAACCCCATATTCTGAATTTTTTTCCCAACGGTCTGAAAGCCAATTTGTTCGACAGTCTGTTATCCCGACAACACATTCTCAATCCTCTGAAGGCTCATTGCTCTAAAAAACACACACTCTGCTTCTTTAGCTAGTACTGATTGCTGTCATATGTTGGATTAAAGCCCCCAGGGAGTAGTGCTGCGTACTGGTACGCCGAACCGGTACTGGACTTGTAAAAGGTTTCGGTTCAAGTCCGGTTAAAACCGGAACGTCGGGAACCGGTACTTGGACTCGCAAAAAAACTAGCACTTACGTATATTCTGGTGTCTGTGGTTATTTAAACATTCCCTGATAAACGTTATTCAGCGTCAATAAATGAGTGCTAATCCCAGTGTGCTCAGTGTACAACATCACATGATGTCTTTTCACCTTCGATTCACGGTTTGAAAACGTAGCATTTCGCCACATGCTAATGCTAGCCGGAAGTGAAGCATTTTCAGAATAAAAGTATTAAGTTAATAGTGTGAACTTCCGGTTTTTTCAGAATAAAACTGATTTAAATTAAATAGTGTATTTAATTCAAAATTACGCCGTATCAACATTGATTTTAATTTCTAACAGTATGTATGTACATCACTATGTATGTAGTATGTACTTTATAATGTAGAGTTGTAGAAAAGACATGGTGTACAGACAGTACAGTACACTCTGACTGTACAGTCAGTCACTACAGTGTAGCCTATACTGTATAGTAGGTGTGTAACAGTGTAATGCGTATAGTCTACTCTACACTACCTTTCAGCAACGTTTTAGGGATTTAGGCTCAGTCAGCTCAGGGACTGTTTGGTTACTTTTAGTTTGGTAAATGAAATAAATGTTTGAACTTTGTAGTAGTTGCTGTCATTTGTAGACTAAGTGGCAAAAAGTTTTTTTTTTTACATTTGTACTTTGTAGAGAAATGTAGACACAAGTTGGAAGGAGCACAATAAACCTGACGAGTTTGAATTTGAGTTGATTATGAGTTAATTTTCAATTGATAATTAGCTCACAATAAGTTCACTTTAGTTACTCACACAACTTGACACAAGCCATGGGCTGAACCTCTGGACTTGAGTCCGGACCTGAACCTGAATGTGAGTCCAGGTACGCAGCACTACCAGGGAGTGATCCTGGCGTTAAAGCACATTGTTGTAATGCGAAAATCGTGGAAAACTTCTGTCACTTATGTAACGTCTTGGGACCAAAAATACTTTTTCCCATTGACCTTAAATGTTTTTTTTTAATGTTAAATGTTTTTTTCAACCCTAACACAACAACACAGGACCAACTCTTGAAAAGCCATTATTCAAATAATGAGAATGTATTGCAAAAAGTTGTAAACTGCACTAAAAGCTCAATTCAGCTCATTTGAGGCGGGGCTTAAGATGCATATCGTAATGGACCTCGAGCCCACGGGATCAACGTATCATTTTAATCGAGAGTCACTGGTTTTAGGTTCATACGCCACTGATTAACTTTCAGAGGAATAACTGGGTCATCCATGTCTTGGATTGGCTAATTATGATGAAAGCTGTGAAACTAATTGGGTCGTTGTAATTGTAAACAAATCAGAGGCAGATTAGAGCTGTTTCTGCCTTATTCTCCATTATTACTAGATGTGTGCTTCTGTTTACAGGGCATGACATTAAGGATTTTGGGAGATGGCCCTGCGCGCGGACGAAATTACACACGAAAGGTTTGGGGGACCTGCAGGTCTTAGATGCTGTCTGGTGCATTCTCTAGACTGAATTATAAGATGAACCACCACAATATTATATTGTACAATTTCAATTTTATTGTTCATTTCACTTCTTCTTGTTTGTGTTTGTTGATTCAACGACTAATAGTCTTTCAAGAAAGTGTCAATGTCTGACTTGTCTATGTCTGACTCATCTGAGTCGTCAAGAGCTTCAGCCAAGCGCTTCTCGCCAGCAGCCACATTCTCTGCCTCAAGTCCGAGCTCGTCAGATATGGCCTCCTGGCGCACATTCTCCTCCTGCTCGGCTTCCTGATCCATAAGAACCAGGTCTTCATAGAGGTCGTCCCATATCTCCTGCTCCTTCTGCCACGAGTTGAAGCCAGGGCGACGACCCCTATTTCCTGAGGTCCACCACTTTTAAAAAAGGGGCCCTCAATGGAGGAAAACATCAGGCGGCTGAGCTGCTCAGTACCCAGACAGGAACGCCAGTCGTTCTTCACCCTCTTCATGCAGCTGAACCCCCGCTCACACACTGCAGTGTTGACTGCCAGAACAAGGTATACTTCAAACAGTATTGACAGCCCCTTATACTGTTTGCATCTCTCAGTGTCACACAGGATGCCAGAGAAGATCTGTGGCATTCGAAGTGTGCCGGCTGCTGCATAACTCTTGTAGAGGATGAACTCAGACTTCAGCATTTTAGTTGTAACACTAGATATCAGCAAAGTCTTGTTTGCCATAGGCAGCCAGCTCCTGTCTGTCAGAGGGCCACTGACTGGGGTTGAAGATGGAACATTTTGAAGGGATACTCCCTTTCTGGAGATCTTGGAATCTTTTCTCCAGGTGCTTGATGAGCACATCTGCAAACGCATAATAAATTATAATCCCTGTCTCTGGACCACCATAAAAAATCATTTATATCATAAAAAATGTGAAATTATATTCCTGTCTCTGGACCACCATAACAATATTATCTATTAAACAGGCTCAGGGCTTAAGAGGTTTTCAGGTTTCAGGCTCGAAAATGCCACTAACACAACAAAGACTATATCTTCACTTCTAAAATGGGTAAATTAATAATCCTTTCTCTCAAAGCAAGGTTACATCTGTGAGTTGGATGTAGAAGTGTCAGAATCAATAGAGATGTTTTTATTTGAAAGTAAATTCAGATGGGACATAGTAAAAACATGTAAATTCTAATGTCCGCCTAAAAAAAACCCATTACTTATAGTGAAAACCACCCTTGAATGATGGGTTAGACTAAAAGCTTTAGGAATCCAAACTATAACATATAATAAGTACCCTGTATCAAGATTGATGCAAAACAAGTGAAATTTGACCTTTTTAGAGAGGTTTACAAAAATAAAGTCCAGGCGGACTCACCTCTGGGTAATTTGGGAACCATCAGTTCCATTTGACCTTTTTCACTGTAAAAATCATTTTATCACTTAGAATTATCACTCTAGGTATTTATTCCATCCAAAGACAACTGTTATGAAAAAATAAAAAACATACTCTGTTATCCTCTTAGGCCCCACGGACCCGGTTCCGGGGCCGAAATCGCGTCATTTGCAGGAAACAACGTCTAAGGAACCTTAATATTTTATAAACTATGAATATTATATATCCATATAACGGGAAAAACTAATTTAACTGATCTATTTCATTTTTCTTTTTTAAAAAAAACACACAGTGCTAATCGGTCAGGCCGATTGTCGAACCTCAGATTGAGGAGGAACAATGCGGATTCCGTCCTGGTCGTGGAACGACGGATCAGCTTTTTACTCTCGCAAGGATCCTGGAGGGGGCTTGGGAGTACGCTTATCCGGTCTACATGTGTTTTGTGGACTTGGAGAAGGCGTATGACCGGGTTTCCCAGGGAGTTACTGTGGGAGGTGCTGCGGGAGTATGGGTGAGGGGGGTCTCTACTCAGGGCCATCCAATCTCTGTACTCCCAAAGCGAGAGCTGTGTCCGGCTCCTCGGCAGTAAGTCGGACCCATTTCCGGTGAGGGTTGGCCTCCGCCAGGGCTGCGCTTTGTCACCAATCCTGTTTGTAATATACATGGATCGGATTTCGAGGCGTAGTCATGGGGGGGGGGTCTGCAGTTCGGTGGGCTAAGGATTGCACCACTGCTTTTGCAGATGATGTGGTTCTGATGGCTTCATCGGTCTGCGACCTTCAGCACTCACGGATCGGTTCGCAACCGAGTGTGAAGCGGCTGGGATGAGGATCAGCACCTCCAAATCTGAGGCCATGGTTCTCAGCAGGAAACCGATGGATTGTCCACTCCAAGTAGGGATGAGTCCTTACCCAAGTGAAGGAGTTCAAGTATCTCGGGGTTTTGTTCTCGAGTGAGGGAACAATGGAGCGTGAGATGGGCCGGAGAATCGGAAGCAGCGGGAGCGGTACTGCAGTCGCTTTACCGCACCGTTGTGACGAAAAGGGAGCTGAGCCAGAAGGCAAGCTCTCTGTCTACCGGGCCATTTTCGTTCCTACCCTCACCTATGGTCATGAAGGATGGGTCATGACCGAAAGAACGAGATCGCGGATACAAGCGGCCGAGATGGGTTTTCTCCGCAGGGTGGCTGGTGTCTCCCTTAGGGATAAGGTGAGAAGTTCGGTCATCCGGGAGGGACTCGGAGTTGAGCCGCTCCTCCTTCGCGTCGAAAGGAGCCAGTTGAGGTGGTTCGGGCACCTAGTTAGGATGCCACCTGGGCGCCTCCCTAGGGAGGTGTTCCAGGCACGTCCAGCTGGGAAGAGACCAAGGGGTAGACCTAGGACCAGGTGGAGGGATTATATCTCTTCGCTGGCCTGGGAGCGCCTTGGGATCCCCCAGTCAGAGCTGGTTGATGTCGCCAGGGAAAAGGAAGTTTGGGGCTCTCTGCTGGAACTGCTACCCCCGCGACCCGACCACGGATAAGCGGAAGAAGATGGATGGATGGACACAGTGCTAACAGTGAGCCTCTGAATTAGCCTCGACCGAAAAATGCTAACCTATTACTGCACCGAAAATCACTCCTAGCTCCCTTATTACTTATCCTAGCTGCACAGCCAACACATCGTTTATGATCATAAAGACACAGAATCTAACGGTGCCCACCTCAACACTGAAAGATACAAACTCGCAACGTTATCAACAAAAACATACATCAAAACAAGTGGCGCTAGGTACTAACATGCGCTAGGCTAACATGGCTTACCTTCCTCTTTGTCTGGTCTAAACTGGTCTTCAATGGCATTAAAACGATAAAACGATGATGTAGTTAATCCATAGGTTAATATCCAATGTGATTGTCCCCTTTGAAATGTTCTGATAATCTATAAGCAATACAACTGCAATTCCGTTATCTGCTGTCCGCAGTGTGCTCCGTGGACTCTGGGTCCTGCAATTCCTGCTTCCTTATGTAGTAAACGATAAGTAAAGTCTCCTGCGTAATGCGCTTACGCTGGCTGGCATTATTTATACTTTACGCAGGAACCTATTGGTCGATTTGGGTGATTTACACCTTTTTCTTAACCATTACATCCAATTGAATCGATGGGCAGTTCCCAAATCCACGTAAACATTACCATTGCGGACGTAATAGAGAAGCAAACGAACCATATCTGAAAGTACAAGCCTGTACGGCAAAAATGTATACCCAGTAGATTGCCATAAATAGGATGTTGTATTATCAGTAAAAATTCTACGTGACACAAAGACATTGGATTAACCTTGAGCGGCGTTTTTATTCCGTTGAACACAATTTTTGATCACAAATCAAAAACGGTAAGACGTAATTATTGTAATATTTTTGAAACTGGATGTTGTTTACTTTCTCTTTTCTGGCTGATAGCTCCAGGAATTCGGGGTCGTACAGTGATGACATTACATGTGTGGAATCTGTGGAGTCTCAGCTTTAATCGGATATCTTGTTTGTGCAGTTACGCAAGTTAAGTAATAAGGGCATTTCTACCGTGAGTGCTGTGCAAAAGTCCGTTAGCATTTTTTCGCTCCATGCTAATTCAAAGGCTTGGTATTACTCTTGTGTTTATTTTAGCTAAAAATGGTTTATATTGTCAGTTAGCTGAGTTTCTTACCGTTAAAAGGGTATGGAACATTAATAGTTTCATAAATGTTAAGAAGCCCTGAGACATAGTCTCGTAAAAAAACGGTGGGAGGGGTCCACTGGGGGGACCCTCTGGCTTAAGAGGTTAAAACATGTTATGCCCATATTTACTTATGAAGAAAATATTTACTTTTGAAGAAAGAATATTTACTGAAGAAAATATTATTGGGCACATACCTATGACTTTCTTCCGGAGAAAGAGAATCTGCTCTTCGTTGACATACTTGAGTTTAGTCCCTCGGAAGAGGCCGGTTTCTGAGACTGCATCAATGACCTCCTGTATCCCCTCAGTTGGTTGGAACTGCAGGTCCACTAACTTCAGTGAGCATGTCTCCAGGGCTTCCACAGCATCACATACAGTCAGGCTGTCCTTCTGGAAGTTCAGTGACAACTCAGAGGGCTTCAAAAGTGTCACGCATTAAATAACAGGGGGTTACGTATTGTAACCCTAGTTATATAAGCACAGGCCTCTACTGGACTCTATGGGTACTACTCTCTATCATGCTGTGCGTGCTTTCACCTACTGAGTTTACGTTAACGTAGCCGGCCAATCGGGGCGAGCCTACCTGAATGTGCGCGCAGGCCCACAGTATATAAAGGCGGCTACACTCGCTGCCCACTATCCTATACACTCTTCAACGAGCGGACTAGGAAAGACAGGGCCCCCAGGTAGAGGGCTCCGCCTGTGCTTATATAACTAGGGTTACAATACGTAACCCCCTGTTATATTTTACACAGGCCCCGATGTATACACGCCCTGTCATCCAACAACATCGACCCACCACACCGTCCCTGACCGGCTTTTGGCTAACATCCATTGCATCCCCACTTCCTCCCATCCGGTTGTAACCGTAGAGAAGTTGGGGCCGCAATTTGGATAAGGCACACTCACACACGCTTACCTCGTGTAGAGTGTGCATGGAAAAGATCTGTGCGGAGACTCCGTCTGGAGCCTACCGCGCACCATGTTCCCCAGGTCCCTCAGGAGCATGGGAAAACATAAGTGCACCACGTCCCCCACACTCACACACGCTCCGTGTAGAGTGGGCATGGACAATAGAGAGGAAGGCTCTCCCAGCCTGCCTCCAGCCCTGTATGGGGCTGATTGCGCACCATGTCTCCCGAGTCCCTCAGGAGCATGGGAAAACACAAGTGCTTTATGTCCAGGGGGGGGGGGGGTCAGACACCTGCTGACCCACAGCCACCCCCCCTCTCACCAGACGACGAGAAGGAGCCAGACATGTCCAGAAGATAACATTTTATGAAGGAGTCTGGCGTGAACCAAGACGCCGACGTGCATATATCTTCTACACTCACGCTGCTGAATAAGGCTGTTTGACACAGCCACAGCCCGTGTAGAATGTGCACGGACCCCAGTGGAGAGGGCTCTCCTCGCCCGTCCATAGGCATGTGTAATGCACCCGCATAGCCATCTTGTTAGAGCTTTTCTAGCCACACCATCCCCAAAGCACACAAACAGCTGTTCAGTGCGTCTAATGACAGCCGTGCGCTCTACATAACATGCTAGCGCACGCACTGGGCAGAGGAGGTGCAATTTAGCCTCCCTGGCCTCAATATGGGGTGGAAGATTAAAGCCACCTAACTGAATAGCCCTTGACCTGAACGAACTACTTAGGCTCTTAGGAGTAAAGGAGGGTTCGGTCTGAGTCTCGCCCTGCTACGGTCACCCCGGATCAAAAGGCAGCTTGGGTGCACCAACAGAGCGGTCAGCTCGGACACTCTTTTGGCCATGAGTGCCATGGTCATGACAGTGCTTTCAGGGAGGAGAGCTCCAGGGGCTCAAATGGTTCTGTGACCAGAGCCTCGAGCACCAACGGCAGGTCCCACTGTGGGACGGAGGCGTGCACTACTGAGCGCTGCCTCCTGACCCCCTGCAAAAACCGCGACATAAGCGGCTGACTGAAGGCTGACCTGCCTCCAAATCCCTCATGGAAGGACGAAATGGCTGCTGCATACACCTTAATTGTGGAATGAGCCAGCCCCCTATCCATCAGTATCTGTAAGTAGGTAAGAATAGAGCCCAGCGTGCATGACAGAGGCTCTAGACTCCTTCCTTCACACCATCGCTGGAATCCCGCCCACTTTGGCCTATAACAGGCTGTGGTGGATTCTGCTCCTGCTGCTTGGATAGTCTGAATAACGTTTGTCTCAGCATGTCCCTCTCAGGAGCCAAGCCTGGAGAGGTTGGCCCAGAGTGGGTAACGCCCCTATTGCCCCTGCTTCCTGAGACAGCGCTCCCCAGACCTGAGGAATAGCCCAGGGCTGGCCCACCATCATCTGTGTTACCCCGCGTACCACGGCGCCAGGCGGCGATCTGGGGCCACTAGGATGACTGACAGCTGCTCCCGCCTCACCCTATCCAGAAGGGGGGGGATAAGGTGCAGCGGTGGAAAGGCGTAAAGCAGCTTCCTTGGCCATGGCTCATGTGCAAATGCGTCCACCCCCAAGGGCGGATTGTCCCACCGGGCCAGGGAGAACCACAGGGCACAGTGGCTGTTGCACCGATTGGTGAACAGGTCCACCTCTGCTCTCCCGAACTGAGTCCAGAAATGCTTCACCACCTCCGGGTGAAGCCTCCACTCGCCTGGCAGGGGTCCGCCTCTTGACATGAAGTCGGCCCCCCCGTTCTCCCGTCCCGGGATGTGCAGGGCCCTTAGAGACAACACAATCTGTGAAACCCACAACCACAGGTTCTCTGCCGCGGTCAACAAGGCTATTGAGCGGACTACGCCTTGCCTGTTGATATACGCCACTGTGGTGCGGTTGTCGCTCCTCACTAGCACATGTTTGCCCTGTATTAAGGGTTTGAAGTGCTGTAGGACCAGCATCACTGCTTGCAGCTCCAGGAGGTTGCTGTGCTGTGCTCTGTCAGAGGCCAGCAACCACCTACAGCTCTCTCTAGGCACGTCCCCCCCCATCCTGTCACTGAAGCGCCTGTAAGACTGTGATATAGGAGGTCACTTGCCCCAGTGGAGCTCCCCTCCGCAGATTCTCTGGGGACCCCCAGAATCGGAGGTTGCTCTCTACTGAGGGGGGGATGATCACCTGGCGTCATTTGTGTCTTGAGATCTAAACGAAGGCCGGTAAGCCACCTCTGTATGCGACGTGCATGCAGAAGTCCGAGTGGCACTACGGAGTGAGCAGCCGTCATGAGACCCAAAGTCTGCATGATGATCAAAGCTGTCACCGTCGCCCCCTGACACAGCCTGCAGACTGCCCGCAGCAGGGATGCCTGTCTGCTTTCTGTCAGGGTGGCACGTAGTCTGCCTGCATCGAGCATCACCCCCAGATATTCTACCTGCTGGTGAGGTATGCACGCGTTTTTACTGAATGCATTTTACACACACATATCACTCTAGAACTAGAGTTACACTACGTAATGCACTGTTCTTCTGCGGAGGTCCCTGAACGCACCGCGGCCACTCTCACGGGGGCCGCGCCTCATAATGGGTGTCCAATTAACATCGTATGAAAACGGCCTTGCCGATCTCACCGAGACATTATGGGAAAATGTGGAATTGTGGAGAGCGATGACTCTTACTCTGGGATAAATGCCATAGTCTTTACTAAATGCATTTTTCACGCACACATCACTCTAGAACTAGGGTTACAATACGTAACCCACCATTCATGCAACAGGGCCTCTTTTCGACTTCCTGTTGAAAGGAAACCTATCTCCTCCCAGGATGATACATTTGACTCTCTATTGCCTCTGAATGGAGGAGGGATGCTGCAAAGCTTGAGTGAGTAACACAGTCTCAGTGTCCTGGCCCTCTACTCTGTCAGTACACAGCTTTTGTGGGGCTTCCATTCCCCACAAAACTGTGTTCAGAGGACATGCCAGCAGCTGTGGAGCCAAAGCTAAGAAGCTGTAGTATTCTCTGGTGGCCTACTCCACTGCCAAACCTTTCCATAAGAAGGGAGTTTTGGCATGGGGGCTGACACAGAAAAGGGCCGATTTTCTACTGAGGTCCTTGAACGCACCGCGGCAAGCTCCCGTGGGGCCGCGGCTCTGTCCTAATGCCGTTCTTTGAAACGGACATTATGGTGAGAAGTGGAAATGTGGAGAGAGATGACTCTTACTCTGAGATAAATGCAATCGTTTTCACTGAATGCGTTTCTCACACACACATCACTCGCTCTTGAACCCGCAGTGTTTTGACAGCACTTCGGTTTATTCCACTCACATGCACGCGCCCACCTGCTGGCTCCTATACTGGAGTTTACAGAGGGGGCGGGGAGTGTGGGACAGTGTTATTTCCTCTGGGGATGAGCAAGAAGCAGCCACGCTGCGACTACTCCTCACCCACGTAACCAAGGAGATCGATCCAAAGAGCCCTTCCGTAAACACGGGGCTCCCGGCCCGGGAGATCAACAACACGGTCCTTTTGGAAAGTGCCATGCGGCGTGATCCCTCACCAGGATATCACACGACAGGCGGCGGCCACGATCAAGCTACAAATAATCGCTCTGATCTGGTGAGGTGGGGGCATCTCCAGCAATGAGCGAGATGCCCAACACACCCGTGTTTATTGCCTTGTCACCCGGTAGCGTGGCAGAGCTGTTTTCAGCTCCCTGCCCAGCCTGCTGCCCGCTGGGAGCAGCTGCGCTCCGCCGCCATGGTCATCACTTAGGGCGGTGGACCTCCATGGACCGGACCCGGAAGTGCCCGACAACGGCAAACGGAGCCATCCGCCTCGCTGGAATGGCGACGTGAATGGCACCGCCTCAGCCATATCCTGGTCCCCCAAACACTCTAAGCAGAGGTGGTGGAGACCGGCGCCCGCAATCAAACCAGGGCAGGTGCATGGCCGAGCTTCCAGTAATGGTGAGTCAATTTTTCCTTCTAATCTTCGTTCGTTTAACTCTTCGGTTGTCAGCTCGTCTGAAGAGAAAAAGGATAGTGGGCGGCGGGTGTAGCCGCCTTTATATACTGTGGGCCTGCGCGCGCATTCAGGTAGGCTCGCCCCGATTGGCCGGCTACGTTTACGTAAACTCAGTAGGTGAAAGCACGCACAGCATGATAGAGAGTAGTACCGATAGAGTCCAGTAGAGGGCGGAGCCTGTGTGAAATATAACTGAAAAGTACATTGTCATAGTCCATGAGGAAGGTGAGGATCCTGTACGCCCTTCCTCGCACCTTTGGGCTTGGCTTCGGTCTTCTCTCAGTGCTTAGGAGATCATGGAAGTAGGTCACGAATACCACGTAGCTTTCGCACACAATCTGCAATAAAGATAGCAATTTTATAATTTCTATGCTGATGAGATTTAATTATCTATTAAATATTTGTTTAGACCTACCTTGTTGGCTTTGTGTATGTATGGGAGAAATCTCGCCAAGCTTGTCAAGCTCCTTGAGGCTGTCAACGAGCCCCTTCTCAGAACGGTGGGCCACACAGTGAAGGGCAATGAGATATGCGATATCCCGTTTGAGGAGGGCCTGGACACCATTGTCTTTCCCAAAGTTAACAGCAGCCCCATCTGCCCCGAACCCCACCAACCTCTTCTTCCAGTCGTCCACTCTACCCCGTGCAAATGCTGTTTTTTTTAATTTAAAATA
The DNA here is from genome assembly GCA_902827135.1 of Harpagifer antarcticus. Taxonomy (NCBI): domain Eukaryota; kingdom Metazoa; phylum Chordata; class Actinopteri; order Perciformes; family Harpagiferidae; genus Harpagifer; species Harpagifer antarcticus. The sequence goes on from CADEHL010001068.1 coordinate 2,115,724, forward strand.
GCACATTTATTAAATGTCATCAGCAAACAATTATTATTTTTTTAAATAGATAATCACATGTCATCAGCATGTGACCGACAAGAATAGTCAATTATAATGTCTAACACTTAATGTGGAGAAAGGGATGTCCTGTATGGGTTGATTGTGCGTTGATCTGTTGGTAATGCCTCTGGGTTCCGGTGAGCATGTAAACAAATGCATAGAGAGCACACTCGCGAACTGTCAACGGGGGGATGGACGCTCGTTAACTGTTAGCGCTGTGTTATGCATTCCCAAAGCACCTCGCGGGAGCGCGCATAGCCAGGGGCGCCGTAAGGGGGTGAACAATTAGGACGATTCTAAGGGCCCGTGACTGACAGGGACCCAAACAATTTTAGAACATTAAGAAAAAAAATGTAAGCAACCTTTCATCATTCATCAATATTTAAAATTAATAGAACGTTATATTGATGTACTCACTAAACATACGATTAATTTAACTTATTTTCTTCCAAAATGTAACTGTCCAAAGCCTCTGTACACCCCCTTCTATTTACATGTAATGGTTTGGTCCTGCCTCCAAACACGGTGCAGCACCGGCACTTTCTAGCAGAGAGTGAGAGCATGTGAGGAGGGATTTTAGTAGGCTACTTACTTGTGTACCATACCTGTCTCAACGACTAACAAAATCAGCCTTTCAAAAAAGAAAAGAAAGGAGAGAAAGACAAGAGAGAGGGACTAAAGGGTGACAGTATGTCACCCAGTTTTTCTAAAGAAAAGGTGGGTGTGGTCCATGAGTGGTGGAAATGAGTCTGTTAGCTAAGCGTAGTCCATTGTAAATAATAATTGACTAAGCTGACATTAAGTACGTAGCCTACTGTTAAAATCTTCACAGCAAATTCAGAGGTTTTTAATTTCACTGCTCTTTTAGCTGACATTTAATAAATGCAGGTACATCAGCTATTCATACTAAATCAGTTCTCCCTCCCCCTGGTGCCAGGACCAACAGATCCATCTTTAGGCTCAGCAGCCCTGTCCCCCCCATAATGCTGAACCTGAACCAGCTTTTCTCCCAACTGAAGGAGGTGAGCGGCATTGTGTTGAATGACATGCCACTTAACATATCTGAAGGGAGACTGGAATACAAAATATATATATATCAAAACAAAAAGCTAACATCTAATTTCAATTGTACATTTCAAACACAGGATTTTACCACATATTTAAGTTATATTTATTTGGCTTTATGCATTCATGTTGAGAATGTTCCATTCAAAAATGTTATTATTAAAAAGGCATGTACACCATAAAAGATGACTATTGAGATCTATTGTCAGGAATGTTAGTGTTATATCAAATAGTGAATTATACTGCAGCAGAATGTTGCACGTCTGCACAGTGTTATATTTTCAGAGCTCAGTGTCAGTAAATATTGTGCAGTTAGTTTTGGACAACAAGATAGATGTAAGCCTGTACAGGTAGAGTTATTTAAAGCATAAATTAGTCGGTTGGGTTCTGGAGGTGTGGTTGCAGCAATTGTGCTTGGTTGGCATGGCCTGTGCTTGGTGGTGGGGCCCAATAATGTGATATCTTTTCAAGGGGCCCAAAATCCCTGGCGGCGCCCCTGCACACAGCGTAAAGCAAATACTTTTGTTGATCTGTTCGGCATATTTAGGTTTGGAAACAATATAATTTCCTTTTGGGCGGGCATGCATAACACGGCATAATACCGGAGCCACGCTGCGGGGAAACTTTGGCACTGTTCTGAGTTTGTTCTAATCTGTCAAAATGACAGACGGCTTTCAGATTTTTCCGTAATTGTTATAGACGGAAAATATTCAGTTAACGCGACCCCTGGTTCCAGTCAAACCTAAGGTGAATTTAATTTGATAATTTGTTACTACTCTATAGTGTGTAGGGATGGGTATCGTTAGGATTTTATCGATACCGGTACTGCTTATCGGTATTTTTCGATACTCTTATCGATACTTTTCAATAATTTGGTGCTCAAAATTATACACATGAATACAAGATGTGAAGATTAAACAGTCATTTTATTGTAATTTTATTGCAGAAATAACTGTATAACTTATACATTAGCTTCTCAGAAGCAGACAAAAATAAATAAAATAACTTAAAGGGGCCTGGCTCGCCCTATCATGCTTTTTGGGGTTTTCCCTCAGACAGAGGATGAAAAGAGGCATTTTTTTAAAACATTTTTTAACATTTGTAAATCAGTTACATCTTCATCCAGACAAACTGACAACCTAGCTCGACAAGAGATCCTTCAAACATTGTCCTACAGTGACATCATGCAAAACTGTGATATGAAGAAATTGGTAAAAAGGCTAAGATGGCAAAACGATAAAGGCGAGTATGTATATTATTCTGGATTGTACTTTTAAATCATCACAAAATAAATGATGTGCTGAACTGAAACACGTCAAAATGTGTCCAAAGGTTTAAACATGGAACAAAGTATTTGAGCTTAAAATATGTCAATTCCTAGTAAACGACCAACAATTGCTGAACCATACATTGAAACTTTGACCTTTAACAACATTTAAATCCAGTTTTCCAATTCACAATGACATCTGTAAGTTTAACTGGTTTATAAAGCATTCAATGAAAGGCCAAATTAGTATAGGTGTAGGAGCTCACATTAATACACTGTCAGTGTTAAATAAACAAACAAAAAGACAAGGCGATGTGCCTGCAAGACCCCACTCAGGTAAACAAAACGTATTACCCGTGCGCAGCAGCTAACCTGCCTGCGAGCCTTCGCTCATGTCACATTTACACACGGCGCGGCTGAAGCCCGCTAGCACTATTAGTAGTAGCAGTATTGCTAGCAACCACATTGTTTAGGCTGTCAAATACGCTGCACCGTTTTAGATTCAATGAGTGTCTCGTTTGCAAATGCTTCATTAAGTTGCTTGTGTTACCCCCTTTACAAACAACTAATTGAGTACATAGATTGCACCTTGCACTATCGCCACTACATTTTGTAGTCATCAAGTGCACCCAGACCTTCGATCGCTTCGCTCTGTCCGCCATGCCTGCGGGAGTCTCACAACAATAATAAGAGCGCTGTTGAGAGAGATGACGAGTGGCATCTACAGTGGCCAATCAGAGGGGTCTCAAACCGGATACATCACACGAGATGAGGGTTCCCAACCAACCAGAATGGTTTAAAGTTAAGCTAAGGAAGTAGACGTAACACATATACCGAGAGCAGCACTGTTTGTCCAGCGGCTTAACGGTATACCGATACCGTCCAATCAGGTACCGGTATTGACTTAGTACCGGTTCTCGATACCCATCCCTAATAGTGTGTCATTGTTTATTCGTATGTATCCAACAGGACTCTTTTTAAGGGACTAAAATAATAAAGTATGTAAGCTTTATTACATACGGTGGCACTCTGTGTTGGGGTTGCCAGGTATTTTTATAGTTTGAATTCAAATGGTACTAAAGGAATGTAACAACATGATGGCTCAACAGGTTCATTAACTGTCCCAAGCATATTGCCCAGAAATGCCCCGCCCCCCCCCACTACCACAACCATACACACACACTCAAAGTCACACATTTGAAAGCTCAACGTATCCACACGAATCACAAAGGTGACCTATGTTGGCTTCAAATAGACATTCCCAGGTCAGAGCGGGAGCCATTCTTATCTTTACTGTTGCTATTTTAATGATAGCAACGAGCTAACTTCCCCACAAGCTTCCATATAAACCAATTTGTGACAAATAACAACCCAGTGCTTCATCCCCACACTATAGCCACAACGTAGGAAAGCACATTACAAGATGATTGACAATTGTATCTACTGCTAGGGTCATGCCCGCACTGGCATGTGTCACGCATTACGTTATGCCTGTGTTTGCATTTCATCAACTGCATGTGCAATTATTTGTTGTGTGTGTGTGTGTGTGTGTGTGGGGGTGGGGGTGTGTGTGTGTGTGTGTGTGCTGTTTTCAATCTGAAGAAGCAGTTTCAGCCTTCTTCTCCACTTCCTAGGACATTCCCGCCTGATGGCAGTGATGGAGAACGAGACGTGGAGCCAAACTGCATATGTCCCCCATTATCTCCTCCATGGTGACCCTTTCGCCTCGAAACTCTCCAAAGAGGCTGATATCATCGCAGCATTTTACATCTGCATCATAGGTCAGTATGATTGCAAAATTACCTTCTTTTATCCCTTCATTCATGTCTTTTCCCTCCACTTTTTGTCGCTGAGTGTTGCTGCAATCAAGCTGTATGCTTATGTGTTATCATCAGCATAGTGTATATCCAACATAATCTGCAAGGCAATATCAATCAATCGAAATATTTCAGTTTCACTCAATATGTGGTCTGACTCCTGGCTAACACCGTTAGCTCGTCTGTCTGACTTATAGGTTACACTGTTAGCTTGCTCTGCTCAGCCACCTCTCCTATGTGCATGTATATCTTCTGTGATTTCTGAACATTTTTCAAATTTAGCAGGCAGACTGCAACAGGCTGCATGCACGGTTGTCGCATGTGAACTTGAAATTACTAAACAAGATTATGATGATGACAATGCATTTGTGAAGTGACCTAATTAGAAGAAATTCAGTTCAATGTACAATTTATCAACTTTGTATTGTGGACTTTCAATGAGACGTGCAGGCTGATTTAGATCAGATATCAATAATTAAGAGGGGGTGCTCCTGTAAAAACAGGGTGTTAAATTGCTCTTTAATAAGAAAGCTGAAACTGTTTATGCAGATTTCAACCAGGAAGCTTTTGCAGACACATTCTCAAGATATTCCGAGGCACATCTGTATGGAATCTACTTATGAAATATTGTGTTGTGATATAATTTAATTTGCTAAACAAACACGCACACTCTGCCATTTGCATGCAGTGCAAGTGAGAAACAGGAAGAACAACCGCATGAATTCAAACGTTTTAATCTGTTTGTTGGTTTGTGTGAACACACGTCCCACACAAACACTTGACATGAATTATTTTATATATCAATGAGCTGAGGAGATGCTGGTTGAATGTAAATGCATTACATATAAGCGATCATAGGTGTATGTGCTTTAGGCTTTCAATTGTAGTCATCATCTAGCTCCTTCTGTTCCCCTGCAGCACAAATTGGCTGTCATCACCTTTATTCCCGCTTCACCTTTATTTGCTTTGTTTTTTTTATCTGCATGGAAATGCGGCCATAACCATTATTCCAATCAAATCAATAAACAAATAAAGTCATAGTGTAGGTATTATGTGTACAGATTATACACATGCAGCATGTTAAATGAAAGCAGTATAAAGCCAGTCACAAATCTTCTAGCAACCCCGGTTGGTGCCTTGACACAGTTAGGAATTCAATGGGAACATAAAGCCTCACTACAATAAGAGATAAGAATAGAGATGTTTGAATGACTGTTGTGTGGGTTCACAGCTCAATCACCCTCAAGTTGACATTAATTCTTTGAGTTCAGCAATCAGATGGCTCAATCAATGGAGAAAAGAATACAAACCTCATTCAAAACTGGAGTTTACTGATTGGGATAATTGTCTGTTTAAAAAATGTGACTATAATGGGAAGAAAAAGCTACAGCTGTGTGTGTCCACACTGTGAGACTGACTTTATATGTTTTTTGTGTGGTACGGATAAAAAATAATCCACTGTTTCTTAGGTTACTTGGTTTTTAGACTGTCTTAATCCATCTTTGTTGTTTCTAAAAGGGTTATTTCTCCTTGTGTCATGTATATGTTCACTTCCTGTCTCTGTGTGTTTTCCAGCCTTGTTTGATTGTTTGTCTTGGCCTTATTGCACCTGTTCCCCATCAGCCCTGAACCCACCTGACTTCTGAAACACCTGCACTTTATCCCTCATCAGATCAGTTGGTATTTAAGTCCTGCTTCTCGGTTTAGCCTCTGTTGGGTTGTGGCACTTTGTTTATGATGAAGTTCAGCTTTCCTTGCCGCACAGTTCCTTGCCTTGCTTTTATCTCACAATTACCAAGCATTACAATGTAGGGTCCAACCTGCTCCACTCCACCCTGACATGAGTCATGGTTTAGCTTGTCTCATTCATCTTTCTTTGCCATAATGTGATGAAAAAGTTCACATTGTCATTCAAACTCAATGTAAATCACACTGGCCACTGTCTTTGATACCATACCGTGTTCATATACCCTGAATCATCTTCCATACAAGGAAGGGTGTTCATCAAGGACGATATATATCGTGTCACAGGATTTCAACATAATAAAATAAACTAAAGGGTTTAATTTGAGGTACTTTGGCAGGCTTTAATAAAGTCATAAATCAACATTTTTGTCAAGGCAGTGAATCTGACAGTGTCCATCAACACATAGTCCAACCATTAAACAAGGTGTGTGTATGTGTGTGAGGCAGCTGTACTGTGAGTACACTCACAGATGGGTATTTTGTTTATTCTGTTGCTACAGCAGTCAACAAAGCTGTTAAGAATATATCAGCACAAACATTCACATAATAAATAAAGATGCATATTCCTCTCAAAGCTAATGTTTAATTTGTCTTTGGGAAAAAGAAAGGAAGTGTTCTTAAAGGCCCGGACACACCAATCTGACAACAAAGAACTGACACAGACGGACCCCGACTGTTGCGTCGCCTCGCGTCTCGGCCATGTGTCGCACTGGAACCATAGACTGTATATATAAATGGACTTAGGGTCCGTGATGTCACCCATAGGATTCTGCAGAGTTGCCGAGAAGCCCTTAGTAGGCGGAGTCGGCCACTAACGGCTCGACAGTGACGTCAGAGTTCAACTCCCGCCTGCTCCAGCCTGCTCCAAATAAGGGCAAAGAGGCGGAGCCAAGGCGGGACCTGCTGCCACCGAGCTGGAAGTTCCAGAGCTAGCTGAAGCTATCAAGCTAAGCTAACATGCTCCCCATCTGCACACTGCCGTCGCATTTTACGTTTCTAAGGTAAGCGGACATGAAATTATTCAGCAAAACTATAAATAATAATCTAAGTTATTGAGTTTTTAGCATAATACTTCAGAATCTTAAAATCCCTTAACGTTTGTGTGCATTGTGCTAAATTCAACACTGGAATCAAGCAAATATTAATATGTTTGCATGACATTAGTTATTTATATTTTGATATCACTTAACTATACATTTAATACATTTAGGTCAAGCTAAGGTACATGTGATGGTAGCTAGTTAGTGATCTTACCTGTGATGCCTCCTCCAAACAGCATAATAACCAGACTGTATCATTAAAACTAAGTACCAGTTCTAGATCCTTGACTTTAGACAAACAATTAAAAAGACAAAATGTATTTAAAGACCAATCTTTATTTAAATGTGCCTCTTAACCTGAGATATTAATTATACAGTAATAGTATTAACAATCTTAAAAAACTGAGCAACTCAACAGTCAACTTTATATTTCTTATTGTCTAACCTCTTAAGCCCTGAGCCTGTGTTTCAGGTTGCAGGCTCGAAAATGCCACTAACACAACAAAGACTATATCTTCACTTCTAAAAGGGGTACATTAATAATCTTTTCTCTCAAAGCAAGGTTACATCTGTGAGTTGGATGTAGAAGTGTCAGAATCAATATAGATGTTTTTATTTTAAAGTAAATTCAGATGGAACATACTTAAAACATGTAAAATTCTAATGTCCGCCTAAAAAAACCCCATTACTTATAGTGAAAAACAACCTTGAATGATGGGTTAGTAGACTAAAAGCTTTAGGAATCCAAACTATAACATATAATAAGTGTCCTGTATCAAGATTGATGCAAAACAAGTGAAACTTGACCTTTTTAGAGAGGTTTAGAAAAATAAAGTCCAGACGGACTCACCTCTGGGTAATTTGGGAACCATCAGTTCCATTTGACCTTTTTCACTGTAAAAATAATTGTATTACTTTGAATTATCACTATAGGTATTCATTATATCCAAATACAAGTGTTGTGAAAAAAAAAAAAAACATACTCTGTTATCCTCTTAGGCCCCACGGACCCGGTTCCGGGGCCGAAATCGCGTCATTTGCAGGAAACAACGTCTAAGGAACGTTAATATTTAATAAACTATGAATATTGTATATCCATACAATGGGGAAAAACTCATTTAACTGATCTTTTTCATTTTATTTTTTTTTAAAAACACAATGCTTATAGTGAGCCTCTGAATTAGCCCAGAGCGAAAAATGCTAACCTATTACTGCACTGAAAATCACTCCTAGCTCCCTTATTACTTATCCTAGGTGCACATCCAACAGATTGTTTATGATCGTAAAGACACAGAATCTAACGGTGCCCACCTCAACACTGAAAGATACAAACTCGCAACGTTATCAACAAAAACGTACATCAAAACAAGTGGCGCTAGGTACCAACATGCGCTAGGCTAACATGGCTTACCTTCCTCTTTGTCTGGTCTAAACTGGTCTTCAATGGCATTAAAACGATAAAAACAATGATGTAGTTAATCCATAGGTTAATATCCAATGTGACTGTGTCCCCTTTGAAATGTTCTGATAATCTATAAGCAATAAAACTGCAATTCCGTTATCTGCTGTCCGCTCTGTGCTCCTTGCGCTCTGGGTCCTGCAATTCCTGCTTCCTTACGTAGTAAACAATAAGTAAAGTCTGCTGCGTAATGTGCTTACGCTGGCTGGCATTCTTTATACTTTACGCAGGACCATATCTCTGGAACCCATTGGTCGATTTGGGTGATTTACACCTTTTTCTTAACCATTACATCCAATTGAATCGATGGGCAGTTCCCAAATCCACGTAAACATTACCATTGCGGACGTAATAGAGAAGCAAACTAAGCATATCTGAAAGTACAAGCCTGGACGGCAAAACTTTATACCCAGTATATTGCCATAAATATGATGATGGTTTATCAGTAAAAAATTCTACGTGACACAATGACATTGGATTAACCTTGAGCGGCGTTTGTATTACGTTGCACACAACTTCTGATCACAAATCAAAAAAGGTAAGACGTAATTATTGTAATAGTTTTGAAACCGGATGTTGTTTACTTTCTCTTTTCTGTCTGATAGCTCCAGGAATTCGGGGTCGTACAGTGATGACATTACATGTGTGGAATCTGTGGAGTCTCAGCTTTAATCGGATATCTTGTTTGTTCAGTTACGATAAGTAATAAGGGCATTTCTACCATGAGTGCTGTGCAAAAGTCCGTTAGCATTAGTTAGCATTTTTTCGCTCCATGCTAATTCAAAGCTTGTTATTACTCTTGTGTTTGTTTTAGCTAAACATGGTTCATATTGTCAGTTAGCTGAGTTTCTTACCGTTAAAAGGGTATGGAACATTAATAGTTTCATAAATGTTAAGAAGCCACATAGACATAGTCTCGTAAAAAAACGGTGGGAGGGGTCCATTGGGGGACCCTCGGGCTTAAGAGGCTAAAGCATTTATTATTTTCATTTTCCCCTCTCATATTCAGTGTGGACGGAGTGAGACAGCATGGTGTCCAGAGAGCTGCAGAGACTTCAGGGAGAAACCTCTGTGTGATGGACGGATTGAGACAGCGTGGTGTCCAGAGAGCTGCAGAGACTTCAGGGAGAAACCTCTGTGTGATGGACGGATTGAGACAGCGTGGTGTCCAGAGAGCTGCAGAGACTTCAGGGAGAAACCTCCGTGTGATGGACGTCCTGTCTGTTGGTTTGGAGAGGACTGAGGGTCTTTCCTCAGCGAGGAGGACCAGGCCTGATGGAGGAGCCCATGCTGGGCAAAGCTGATACCAACTGCGCAGGCCTAGTCTGTCATGTTATTTGACTAAATGTGTTTACTTATACAAATGTATAAGTAAACACATTTAGTCAAATGACTATTAAATAATAGGTTTACACCTTCTGTCCATATGTGCTTTTTATTTAAAACATTTGAGTAACTTTTGGTAAACATTTCAATAAATTGTATTTGTATTTGCACTCCTTTTGTCCATTATTCTTACTCAAAATGTTAGATTACACATTCACATCTGACTGAAGAGTCTTAAAATCTCATAACATCAGCTTTGAATGTTCCTCTTGGATGTTCTTCTTGACCCTCAGAGAAGGAGAAAATGTTGAGTTGTGTCTTTCAGGCATGTCCTTTCCTAACAACAATTACAGGAAACATAAAACATATTATTGCAGAATTATAAACACAGGTAGAGAACTAGAAAAATAAAAAAAATAATAAAAGATATATAGTAATATATATAACAGTATTCACATTGCAATGGAATGAAATAGAGGAATAAAATATGGAATAAAAATCAGCTGTAATACAAAATAATGTTGTACGTTATGTGCATCAATGTCATGCATAGAGTCTATGATGTGGCTGAGGTAAAGTGTCAGTGGGGGGGCCGGGCCTTGTTTAAGAGGCCCGGAGCGGAGGAGAAGGAACTGTTCAGGTGGTGAGAGGTTCTGGTCCTGATGGAGCGCAGCCTCCTGCCAGAGGGGAGGGGGGGGGACAGTTTGTGTCCAGGGTGGCAGGGGTCAGCCACTATCTTCCCTGCCCGCATCAGGGTCCTGAGGCCTGCAGGTCGTGGAGGGATGTCAGATTGCAGCCGATAACCCTTTCTGCAGATCGGATGACCCGCTGCAGCCTGCCCTTATCCTTGGCTGTGGCTGCAGCGTACCAGATGGTGATGGAGGAGGTGAGGATGGAATCCATTATGGAGGTGTAGAAGTTCACCATCATTGTCTTTGGCAGGTTGAATTTCTTCAGCTGCCTCAGAAAGAACATCCTCTGCTGTGCTTAAGAAACGAGGGGGTGTGGTCAAAAAAAACTCCCACTTAAAAAGATGAGAGAGGCCTGTAATTTTCATCCTAGGTATACCTCAACTATGAGAGACAGAATGGGGGGAAAGAATCCAGGAAATCACATTGTAGGATTTGTATTGAATTAATTGGTACATTCCTCGGTAAAATAAGTATTTGGTCACCTACAATCAAAGAAGATTTCTGGCTCTCACAGACTTGTAACTTCTTCTTTAAGAGCCTCCTCTGTCCTCCACTCGTTAACTGTATTAATGGCTCCTGTTTGAACTTGTTATCAGTATAAAAGACACCTGTCCACAACCTCAAACAGTCACACTCCAAACTCCACTATGGCCAAGACCAAAGAGCTGTCAAAGGACACCAGAAACACAATTGTAGACCTGCACAAGGCTGGGAAGACTGAATCTGCAATAGGTAAGCAGCTTGGTGTGAAGAAATCAACTGTGGGAGCAATTATTAGAAAATGGAAGACATACAAGACCACTGACAATCTCCCTCGATCTGGGGCTCCACGCAAGATCTCACCCCGTGGGGTCAAAATGATCACAAGAACGGTGAGCAAAAATCCCAGAACCACACGGGGGACCTAGTCAATGACCTGCAGAGAGCTGGGACCAAAGTAACAAGGCTACCATCAGTAACACACTTCGCCGCAAGGGACTCAAATCCTGCAGTGCCAGACGTGTCACCCTGCTTAAGCCAGTACATGTCCAGGCCCATCTGAAGTTTGCTAGAGAGCATTTAGATGATCCAGAAGAGGATTGGGAGAATGTCATATGGTCAGATGAAACCAAAATAGAACTTTTTGGTAAAAACTCAACTAGACGTGTTTGGAGGAGAAAGAATGCTGAGTTGCATCCAAAGAACACCATACCTACTGTGAAACATGGGGGTGGAAACATCATGCTTTGGGGCTGTTTTTCTGCAAAGGGACCAGGACGACTGATCCGTGTAAAGGAAAGAATGAATGGGGCCATGTATCGTGAGATTTTGAGTGACAACCTCCTTCCATCAGCAAGGGCATTGAAGATGAAACGTGGCTGGGTCTTTCAGCATGACAATGATCCCAAACACACCGCCCGGGCAACGAAGGAGTGGCTTCGTAAGAAGTATTTCAAAGTCCTGGAGTGGCCTAGCCAGTCTCCAGATCTCAACTCCATAGAAAATCTTTGGAGGAAGTTGAAAATGTGTGTTGCCCAGCGACAGCCCCAAAACATCACTGCTCTAGGAGATCTGCAGGGAGGAATGGGCCAAAATACCAGCAACAGTGTGTGAAAACCTTGTGAAGACTTACAGAAAACGTTTGACCTCTGTCGTTGCCAACAAAGGGTATATAACAAAGTATTGAGATGAACTTTTGTTATTGACCAAATACTTATTTTCCACCATAATTTGCAAATAAATTCTTTAAAAATCAGACAATGTGATTTTCTGGATTTTATTTTTTTCTCATTTTGGCTCTCATAGTTGAGGTATACCTAGGATGAAAATTACAGGCCTCTCTCATCTTTTTAAGTGGGAGAACTTGCACAATTGGTGGCTGACTAAATACTTTTTGCCCCACTGTATATAGTTACATGTTCATACAGATTACCATAGTGACAAACTGTAAGCTATTTTTAAAACTACATTATACTCTCAGTTGTTCAAGGGATAAAAGTTAACCCCGTCAATGGTCGCCGTGTCAGTGCACATTATGTGTTCATTGTACTGAAAGACACAAGATCAATTCAAACTGAAATGTGTTGTTTGTCCTGAGGTTCTGTCACGTTCTTGTCTCACTGTTGAACAGAGAAACCTGAACTGTTGATGATGTCACAAGATAGGCCATCAAAATCAATGGAGTTGTTAAGCAGAGTGTTAGACCATGAGATGGTAGCTACTGTCAACAGTGTAACATGTTGATGTAAAATGGCGTTGTAGTAGGAAGCGTTCCTTACCATGCTGTCATCTCGTTTTGTTTGCACTTTAAAATGGAATCACTTTCGACTCATATTTTAAACAATACTGTTGTTTACATTTCATTACATTTATAGTGTTATATTATGTGCTGAAATCGCTGGAGTGTTACATTCAAATTAGCCGTTGGCTAGCTAAGTGACTAATTAGCTATTTTAAACACAAAGCAGTCATGCTTAGAAGGGGTCATTATTTTCCAATAAAACATGGTGGTAGGATAGAGGGATTGATTACCATACTGTCATCTCCTTGTGTTTGCTTTTTAAGATGAATTAATCTCGAAAAATTAAATACTTTAAATAATACTGCTGTGTACATGACATCACATTTACATTATTATGTGGTGAAATAACTGGAGTGTCACATTCATATTAGCTTTTTGTTTGGCTGGCTTAGTAGCAAGGTGGCTCTTTGTCTTTCCATAGAGTGTTTTGCTTCGTGCGTCGGTTGGGTTATGGTTTTCAAATGTCATTTTTGCCTTTTCTCGCTCAGTGTATGTTTGTTTTATCGTAGTATTAACAAATGTTTGTTTTGATACCTTTGATCTCATGTTTTATCATGTTTTTTGGTATATCTGTAATATCTTTTCAAACGTGTGTTTTTCATAAGCATTTGCATGTAAGCAAGCCTTGCACCCTCCTCTGTAAAGTATGTATATTGGATGTCTGAAACCTCAAAGTAAGCTGTACAATGTGCTTTTCCAAGAAAATATAGATGTGCAGATGGAGAATCATGTACTTCCTGTCATATTAACTAGAAAATCAAATAAACCTGTGTCTGCAGGGTCGGTTCTCTACTTATTGTTCACTGATTTCAGTATTCCTAGAATTGTGCTTGAATACAATAACTCAACATTTATATAACGCACACATATCCAAAATGGATTGCCTGTTTTTGGGCCTCCAGGAAAAAACGAGTGTGCATTGAGTCAAAAGAAAATATATCTTGCGTTACAACTGCATTTCAGCGGCAATAATGCATTCAAATGTCTTAACAATTGTGTCTCAGAAGTAACAAATGGTCTCTCTCTCTGTCTTTCACAGGAATATTGTCTGCAACAGGGAATGGATATGTTATTTATATGACCATCAAACGCAAGACCAAGTTGAAGCCGCCTGAACTCATGACTGTTAATCTAGCCATCTTCGACTTTGGAATATCAGGTACTGGCTTATTTGTGAAAAGATATATTAAAAGGATGAAGAATATGTATATAAAAAAACATTAAATAAATAAATGTAATATAATATGGCTTGAGAAACTAGTGGAGGAAGATAATAGTGCCAGATTTGAGTCATTATGCGAGGAAAGTAGATCATTTTTAAATAGTGAAAATGTTTTTAAGATAAATAATGTAAATTCCTTCTATGATAATAGAGCCCCCCACTGATGAAATGCAGCAAGCCTGATTTTAAACTGCAATCATTTCATTAAGTGTCTGTTAGTACTTGGTAATACATGTTGATTTAATAGTCTCATATGCAGGGTGTCAGAGGAATTACTTGATGTGTTATCCCCATAAATAAGACTGGGCTGTCTGTTTGATGCTTTTTCATTCATTGTTTTGTTTTCTATTTCACCAGACCTATTCATTATCTAGTATTGCATTGTTCAAGTGTTTATTGGATTTCTACCCAATTAACTTTTGGGTTTGTTTTTTGCTACATTCTCCTTCAGCTAATGCAAGAGGAACTGTATGCTGTATGCTATGAGGCATTAAACATATTAAGAGATAGGCTTAATAGCCAATATGACTAATATTATAAATGCCTTCAAATGTATTAGACAGAACTTGCTCATTTCTGTTCAATTTTGACCCTTAGCACAGTGGGCACACAAGTTCTTGTCCACGTTACACTTGAGTGTTTATGGTCCCTTCCATCCCCAAACACTACCAATCAATCCGATTTGATTTATATAGCCCAATATCAAAAACAACATACAGGACTGTCTCAGAAAATTAGAATATTGTGATAAAGTTCTTTATTTTCTGTAATGCAATTAAAAAAACAAAAATGTCATACATTCTGGATTCATTACAAATCAACTGAAATATTGCAAGCCTTTTATTATTTTAATATTGCTGATTATGGCATACAGCTTAAGAAAACTCAAAAATCCTATCTCAAAAAATTAGAATAGTTCCTCAGACCAAGTAAAAAAAAAAGATTTATAACAGCAAAACACAATCAAACATTTGAAAATGTCCATTAATGCACTCAGTACTTGGTTGGGAATCCTTTTGCACGGATTACTGCATCAATGCGGCGTGGCATGGAGGCAATCAGCCTGTGGCATTGCTGAGGTGTTATGGATGCCCAGGATGCTTCAATAGCGGCCTTTAGCTCATTAGCATTGTTGGGTCTGGTGTCTTTCAGCTTCTTCTTCACAATACCCCACATATTCTCTATGGGGTTCAGGTCAGGGGAATTTGCAGGCCAATCGAGGACAGTAATGCCATGGTCAGTACACCAGTTACTGGTGGTTTTGGCACTGTGGGCAGGTGCCAGATCATGCTGGAAAATGAATTCCTCATCTCCATAGAGCTTTTCAGCAGACGGAAGCATGTAGTGCTCTAAAATCTCTTGGTACACAGCTGCATTTACTCTGGGCTTGATGAAACACAGTGGACCAACACCAGCAGCTGACATGGCTCCCCAAACCATCGCTGACTGTGGGAACTTCACACTGGATTTCAAGCAACTTGGATTTCGCTCCTCTCCAGCCTTTCTCCAGACTCTGGCGCCTTGACTTCCAAATGAAATACAAAACTTGCTTTCGTCTGAAAAGAGGACTTTGGACCACTGTGCAACTGTCCAGTGCTTCTTTTCCTTAGCCCAAGTCAGACGCCTCTTCCGTTGTCTTGAGTTCAGAAGTGGCTTGACCATGGGAATACGGCTATTGTAGCCCATTTCCCGGATACGTCTGTGAACAGTGACTTTTGATACCTGGACTCCAGCTTCAGTCCACTGTCTTTGAAGCTCCCCCAAATTCTGGAAGCGACTCTTCTTCACAATGCTGTTAAGGCTGCGGTCATCTCTCTTGGTTGTGCAGCGTTTCCTGCCACATTTCCACCTTCCAACAGACTTTTTGTGGATGTGCTTTGAAACTGCACTCTGTGAACAGCTTGCTCTTTGAGAAATTTCTTTTTGTGTCTTACCCTCCTGATGGAGGGTGTCAATGACGGTCCTCTGGACAGCAGTCAGATCAGCAGTCTTCCCCATACTTGTGATTTAGTTTACTGAACCAAGCTGAGTGTTTTTCAAGGCTCAGGAAACCCTTGCAGGTGTTTCGAGTTAATTAGACGATTCAAGTGATTCGTTGAACACCCTACTAGTATACTTTTTCATGATATTCTAATATTTAGAGATAGGATATTTGAGTTTTCTTAAGCTGTATGCCATAATCAGCAATATTAAAATAATAAAAGGCTTGCAATATTTCAGTTGATTTGTAATGAATCCAGAATGTATGACATTTTTGTTTTTTTAATTGCATTACAGAAAATAAAGAACTTTATCACAATATTCTAATTTTCTGAGACAGTCCTGTATACAGATAATGGGCGAGTGGCAGAGGGGTTGTTTTCTATTTCACCAGACCTATTCATTATCTAGTATTGCATTGTTCAAGTGTTTATTGGATTTCTACCCAATTAACTTTTGGGTTTGTTTTTTGCTACATTCTCCTTCAGCTAATGCAAGAGGAACTGATTCGTAATTCATGTTTATTTGTGTACTTTGCAATCAAATAGATTTATAAAGCCCAATATCATAAAGTACATATTTTCACAAACACATTACAAGTGTACAGCTTACAACAACCTGTCTCCTAAAGGCAGTTGTAGTTGTCCTGGGGAATACTCAGCCTGTGACGGTTGACGAATGTATTTTGTAGCTCATAATGGCATTTGTGGCTATGGAGATGGTGCCAGTGATGTAGCTGGTTGAGATTGTATTTTGCACTTTAAATCAAAATACCCCAGCCTCCGTTGCATATATTTATACAATTCTCAAATCTACAGTACAACTATTATTGAAAAGTAACACAACATTAAAAAAATATGAAAAAATACACTTTTAATGTTAAACAGTTTAAATGGTGACTACAGTCATAAAGGTGGCATTTTTGAAGCTGCACTTTAGGATTCACAGAAGCTTGACGCACTGAAATTTAGCATGCAAACTTTCCTAACATGTTGATATTTAGCAGTTTAAATGCTTACTATGGTCGGTAGTTTTGGGTAGTTTAGCGATAGCATGCTAGCGTATCAGCACCAAACCAAAATTAAAGTTGATGCTGTTGTTTTAGCACGTGGTTGAGGTTGGGAAGGTGTTTGCAACAAAACGATTTGCAAAAAACATCATGTTTGGTTTAAAATAAGCTATGACCTAACATCATGTGACCGATAAGTGACATAGCGTCATCAGTAAAGCTAACTCACCTAATGGTTTTACACATGAAAAAAGTAGGTCCCCTGGGGGGGACAATGACAATGTTTGAATAATGTACATTCATAAGCTGTAGCTGAAGGGGATTTACATAGAATCATAACATCCACAAATCAAACAGCTGGCAGAATGTAATCAATTGTTTTCTAAAGTAATTTATTTTCGCATGTATGAGACGTGGCTTTGTTTCTTGTCATGTGGTTTCACTCAGACTCCAGGCATATTCATTGAAATGTGTGGAGAACTTAGGCTGACCCTAATATTTAAATGCTATTTTTAGTGGACTTGTGATCAGTGTGTGCTGCAGATTGTTTAGAGCATTTTTGGATAAATAGGTTTAACATAATCATTGTAAGTTTAAGCAATGAGACAATAGGTCATCTTGTTCTTCTTCTAATATGATGTGAGCGTCGTAGTAGAAACCACGAGACACTGATGATCAAGGTCAGATTATTGTCAGCATTCAATTATTCTCTTTCAAGAGATGGTTCTAACTGGCTTTCGCAAGCTTACAAATTGAAATGTAGCATCATTCGAGAAGGTGCAGTCTGCTTATCAATCCATGTTTGGACCATTAGAAAACTGTATATGGACATTTCTAGAAACTACACATTTCCAAGAGGTTATATTAAGAAATAGCTCGTATGTGTTTTATTTGCCCCTGATCAATAAAAAATTATTTCAAGGATTGTTTTAAAATTTCGCACACATTTTAAACTTCAATATCAGGAATAGTGTGTTAATTTAATTGTGCGTAGCCGTGATTATGATTAATGTTTGATTATTGTTCAGCCCTAAGTTAAGAAAATGTAAAAGAAAGCTAAAAAGCTCACTGTAATAATGTAGGCTAACATTATAAAACTCTTCATGGTTAGTACAAGTTATTTTCTGCTTAACGTAACGTTACCTCACTTTATACGTTAGGTAAATTATCACTATGGCTTACACAATTTTAGACGTGACTTCCTTCACGTCCTTAAAGCCCGGTAACTGAAGTATTCAAACATGGAGCTCTGCAGCAAGACATTTCCCAAGCATTCTGGTGAAGCGTGCATCAGTGTGGGATATGGACCCGTGTTTGCCCTGCTCTAGGCAGTGGAAATCAAGTAAACAAAGACCATTTGTGCTCAGGAAGTGAAGCCAGGTTATCAGCCCATGTGTTTGCCCCGTAGATACAAATGCAGCTGGCTCGTAAAATGCCTTGTGATGCCATATTGAAAACAATTGAATACTTTTCTTCCAAAATGGGTCATCCAACCAGTTGAATAGTGGCATAAAGGTCAGGACTTTTTGATAACTTGAATCAGCCAGTACACTGAATTCAGTCATCTGTTGTTCTGTGCGTGCAATAATTGAACCAGATGACAAATGTAATGCGTCATCAAATCCCACAATCCATAATAGGTTTTGATTGTATTCTATTCTTCCAGAAAGTTCAACAGCTTTCAATATATTAAATGTAAAAAGAGTAATTTTCATCTTTTGTGTTTACACAATAGGCGCATTCACACCGCAGTACTTTTCCCACAAAGGTTCATGCGAACTTAGTTCATGCAAACTCTTTAGTTCGCATGAACTAAGTACAGATCGCGTTCACACCGAAAAAAGTCCCTGGGGGTGGATTAGGCAAATGAAGCCGCTGACGTCACTTCTTCTTCTTCTGCTTTGGGTTTACTGGCAGGCTACAAACAACTTCACGGCGTATACTGCCGCCCGGAGTCCCCGGCCGGAAGTCCCCGGAGTTGGGGACTGGCTTCAGTAGAAGCTGCTGGGACTCCCAGCAGCTTCTACTGAAGCCTTCCGAGTAAATCGCCAGAACGCCGACACCTCCTCATCTCCACCGCTCCCATGTTTTATTTTGTGTTGCCATAAGTTAGTCTCTCTGCCTTTCTGCGCTGGGCTAATGCTAATGCTAATAATGCTAATGCGAGGATAATAAAATGGCGGCTTCACAAAACTTTTTGGAAGTTTTACGGGGCGTGGTTTGCAATCCGCCCAGCCAATCAGAAATATAGCTCTTTTCTCACAAAAGAGCCGCTCGAAAGTCCCTGCTCTCTAGCAGGGACTTTCGAGGGGGTAAAAAGGTTCTCATGAACTAATTTTAGTACCGGCTCTTTTTGGTGTGAACGCGATAAAAGAGTTCTCATGAACTAAGTTTGCATGAACCTTTGTGGGAAAAGTACCGCAGTGTGAATGCGCCTATTGGTATTGTATTTATCAGCCCCCACCCCCTTATTCATTGAAATGACTGACACGTGCTTGACTGCTGCTTCTTTCCCCAACAGCTGCTGCTGTGCTTCAAATGTTTTTGCTACTGCCAATAATAATATGCATATAATCCATCTGGGAGCATTTGGTCAATGTGGTATCTTGATTTCTAATTGTCATTTCAACCATGTCTTATCATGCAGACTATGAATGCTTTGAAGGCATCAATATGTGTGCAACACTCAATGGATTTTCGGTCTTTAAACGTTACAAACAAAGAAGCATGATCACTTATGGGGAAAAGGAATCACATTCAGTATACAAACCAACACATGTACATGTGTATACTGTATGTACTGTACATTGCAATACACCAAGAATGGGTACTTGCAACTCATGGTTCCATTCCGATGTATGATTCAACTGTAAAAAAATAAATAGTTCTAGACTGATTCTTGATTGATTTAATTGACAGTGTTGCACTATTTGTAGGCTCTTCAACCAATGAAATGCATAGCAAACTTACTGGCAGGTAATTGAACAGATCTAGGTAAAGATCACTGTCTTACTAACTAAACAATAACACAGTACACAGCAGCTCTTTTACTCAGGGAAGTGAACTGCTATCATTTGGGGGTTTGGAAAAGATTTGCGATTTGTTCATTTGATGTCACATGACCTTTTTGGCTTGTAATGTCCAAGCTACCTAAAGGTCATTCAACTAATCATTGAATCAATTGCACTATTTTGACATTGAGAATGGATCAAATGAGTCATGCATATTGAAAAAAGAGGCTACTCATCATCAGGAAAAAACAAAAACAACAAAGCTCTGCAATTTCTCTCAGACCTACAGGATATATCAGCCTCTTTCATTGGTTTGATTTAAGACCCACAACTATTATGTCCAGGTGCACTTTCCAGCAGCAGCAGCAGCAGCAGCGTGCAGCTATTTGCAGCATACAAAACTATAGTTACTCCACTGTACAGTACTTAACCCAAACAAAGTTAGCAACAAGCTTTTGCACAAACGGCACTCCAACCTTTTGATATGGTTTAACACAAGAGGTGGTGGACAGTCTAGCAGAGATGAACATTGGACTTAAATTAATCAGGTGGCCAGAAACACAAATCCAAATGTTGCTCATGTTGCTTCACATCTGCTGTGTTGCTGTATGCTATGAGGCATTAAACATATTAAGAGATAGGCTTAATAGCCAATATGACTAATATTATAAATGCCTTCAAATGTATTAGACAGAACTTGCTCATTTCTGTTCAACTTTGACCCTTAGCACAGTGGGCACACAAGTTCTTGTCCACGTTACACTTGAGTGTTTATGGTCCCTTCCATCCCCAAACACTACCAATCAATCCGATTTGATTTATATAGCCCAATATCAAAAACAACATATACAGATAATGGGCGAGTGGCAGAGGGGTTCTTGGTGTAGGTCCGCTAACGGTCTAAGCCTTCAGCAGCTTGACTAGGGGCTTTTTCAAAGTAAGCCTGATCCAGCCCGCTGTAAGGTTTACCAAAAAGGAAAGCCTTAAGCATACTGGTAAATGTAAAGGTGTCTATCTCTGTAACACAAACCTGGAGCTGGTTCCCCAGGAGAGGAGCTTGAGGACTGGAGTTTCTGGCTCCCATTCTACTTTTGGAACCTGTACGAACCACAAGTAACCAAGCCTTTTGAATCGTTTTCTAGTCTGGCAATAGATCACTACGAGCTATTTATGATCAGGGAATTGTAGGTGTGGAGAAAGATTTGTGATTCTGTTCTGAATTTGACCAGGAGCCAGTGCAGAGCAGCTATAATAGGACGAATATGACCTTGTCAGTACAGGCACCACAGCATTTGGGATCAACAGGAGTCTTAAGAGATTTATTGGGACAGCCAGATTAGTAGGAATTTTAATAATCCAGCGTAGGAGTGACACATCTATTGACTGTTTTTTCTACGTCATTTGGAGACACTGTGTGCCTGATTTTTGCATTGTTACGTAGATGAAAGGATGCAGTTCGAGAAGTCTGTTGACTGTAACATTAAAGATAACTGCACATGTATTAAGTGTTGCTGAATGCCATGGTAATTCCATCCAGGCTAACTATGTATTTTACATATTGTCAGTGTTTTACACAAGACAATTGCAGCACATCCAAGTTTTAAATGCCAAGTCACATTTGAAGTTTAGTTAATTGATTTGTTTCATCTAGGTTGATTGATGGATATAATTAGGTGTAATCTGCATCACAGTTAAAGTTGAGTTTTTTCTAATAATCTGCCTACAAAAAGCATCTATACGACAGATGGAGTAGTACCAACTACAGAATGTTGATGAACTCTGACTGAATTTGGCATGTATGTCAATACATAGTACCTATATACAAACTGAGATCACTCAGATAAGGGACTTCAACCAGCTTACTGCAGTCCCTTGATGCCAATCGACTTTTAGAGTCCATGTTATAGATGTGATGATCAATATTGTCCAATACTACACTAAGATCTAACAAGACAGATACCAGTGAATTGTCTAATGAAAGAAGAATGTCATTTGTAACTTTCAACAGTGTTTATTCAATCCTGTAATGCATTCTAAACTCAGAATGAAAATAAACTTCAATACAAAAGTATTGTAATGTAGAAAATCCCACAGATGTTGCAACTTCTTTTCAAGCATATCAGAGAGAATGGGAAGGTTAGATATTGGTCTATAGTTTATTATCAGGGGTGCACATAACTTTTTTAGTGAGTTACTCAGATGAGTAGGCCTACCAGGAGACAGCGTTTGGTACTCACCCCACACGTAGCGTGGTGTTAATAAGTGCAGTCTTCCTCACTGTCCTCCTCAGTGTCTTCCTCACTGTCCTCTATTTACACTTCTTGCATGGTAGATGATGAAGATGCTGCAGAAGCACCTCCCTGTCCCTGTTTAAGCCTCCGATTTGCTTTCTCCAAAACTTGTTGCCAAAACTGTGAAGTCCTTGCATTTCCTGAGGCCGTGTTGAAGGATCAAATACTAAGAAATGATCACATGACTTGAAGTCATATCTGATTTCAGAGGTGGGAAGGAACAAAGTACACTTATTCAAGTACTGTACTTAGGTAGAATTTGTAGATACTTGTACGTTACTTGAGTATTTCTATGTCATGCTACTTTGTACTTCTACTCCACTACAGTTCAGAGGTAAATGGTGTACTTTTACTCCACTACATTTATTTCATACCTTTAGTTACATTCAGTGGCAGTTCTACAGGGTGGCATAGGGTGGCAGCTGCCAACTCAGAAAAAGGCCTTGCCACCCCAGCTGCCACTCCATTTGGCAGCTTTGTTTTGAAAGAAAAGTTGTGGCTCATCGGACATTTATGAGAGAAAATCTCTAATGTCCGAGTGCAAGTGAATGCAGCACAAGACGCGAGCCTTGTAACCCGGCCCTGGCGCGAGCGTGGAAATGGCTTAGCCCCACCATGAAAAATGATGTTAAAGTAAGCAAAATAAAGTCCGCCAACTCGCGTGGAGTAAATTGCACAGACAGCAGTTAGTAAGATTGATTTCAGTAGCCACTTGTCTGGAAATACAGAAGACTAGAAACGGTTTTGAAAACTTTTGTCACGTAGTGATCGTCTTCTCAATAGAACATATTTGATCATGTCTTCTGGCCAATCAGGCCCATTCAGCAACACACTTAAGTACTTGTTATAGGTTAGGAGGCCTTTTAATAATTTGATCCCAATTTACAATGGAAAATGAAAAATCACCAATTCCTTTGCCCTTTTGCATTGAGCATGACCCATAGTTACTAACAATAAAGGTGTCAGCTTTAAAAGTCATGATCACATGACTTTGGTGATCTCATGAGTTGACTGGTCTTTTTAAAGAACAAATGACAATAGACTTTGAGTTTGGTACTTATTATACCATGCTTCTATATAAGCTATGCCAATATGTTTGGTAAACATTAGAATGTGAACATTGCCTTTGTAAGCATGTTGGGATGCCCACGTTAGCATCCTGCTAAAGCAGAATGCTGCTGCTATTACCAACACAGTACTGTCAGACAGATTATGAATGCTGGAATGTATTTTGTAACATTCTTTTACAAATTATAACTAGGGCTGTCAAGTTAATGCGTTAATAACGCGTTAACGCAAAAAAAAATGAACGCCACTAATTATTTTAATGCGATTAAGCATGTGCATTTTTTGTCCTCGGCCGCCCCGTAGTTTCAGAGCGCATCGAGTTTAAAATACCATCTATAAAATCCAAGCACACAGCCCCGCTCCTGCCGCCCGCTTGCAGCAGACCACACTTGAAAGTGTGCGGGGGAGACGGACACTTCTACGAGCAGCACACTTTCAACAAAGATCGCTAAATGGGTGGCGACAGCTTGCAGGCCAATTAACATTGTGGAGGACGGGGGGCTGCGTGATATAATTCGGGTCGCATCCAACGACTGCACTTATGAATTGCCTTCCAGAGCCACCACTGTGTCGAAAATACACAACTTGTATGAAGTCCAAAAAGCGAAAGTAGAGGAGGATTTAAGAAAGACTCACCGGAGACTATTGGACTTCACTCAGTAATGACAGTTACCTCGGGGTCACAGCGCATTCTTTTGACCCACAGTGGGAACTTCAGTCTCATGCTTTGACCGTTATGAAAACAGAGGAGCGGCATTTCACCGACACACACACACACACACACACACGCACACGCACGCACACACACAGTAGGCCTATTATTGTATTGTATGAGAGGTTCCAGGTTGAATTGAGGCGAATATTTGTAATGTTCAGAGGTTGTTGTGTTTAATATTCATGAGAATATTTGTCATTGTTCAAATGATAATAAACAAACATTTGCATAAAGCATATTTGTCCACTCATATGTTGATAAGAGTATTAAAAACTTGAAAAATATACCTCCTAGGTACAGATAAAAAATCGCGATTAACTATGGACAATCATGCGATTAATCGCGATTAAATATTTTAATCGACTGACAGCCCTAATTATAACATCACATACTAGAATTATCTAGTAAACAAAAAAGTGTTTCCAGAATATGATTTATATTTTGCTGCCTACTGCAGAATGCTGTGGTTGCCATGCTGGTTAAGTGTGCCTTGAATTCTGAATAAATCACCAACAGTTTCACCAGCAAAGCCCCCCCACACCATCACACTTCCTCCTCCATGCTTCACGGTGGGAACCACACATGCAGAAACCATCCGCTCACCTTCTCTGCGTCTCACAAAGACACAGAGGTTGGAACCAAAAATCTCAAATTTGGACTCATCAGACCAAACTACAGATTTCCACTGTCTAATGTCCAATCCTTGTGTTTCTTTGCCCAAACAATTATTTTCTTCTTGTTGTCCATCCTCAGTAGTGGCTTCTTTGCAGAAATTGGACCATGAAGGCCTGATTCAGGCAGTCTCCTCTGAACAGTGGATGCTGAGATTTGTCTGCTACTTGAGCTCTGTGATCATTTATGTGGGCTCTAATCTGAGGTGCTTTAATTTGTGGTTTCTGAGGCTGGTAACTCTGATGTATTTATCCTCTGCAGCAGAGGTAACTCTTGCTCTTCCTTTCCCGGGGGGGTCCTCATGAGAGCCAGTTTCATCATAGCGTTCGATGGTTTTTGCGACTGCACATTTTCCGGATCGACTGGCCTTCATTTCGTACACCTCGTACACACGGTTCCGTTGGAAGCTTCAACGGAGACGCTTCTCATTCACTTTGAATGGGGTGAGGTCAAGCTTTGCGTTACATTGCTTCGCTTTGCCTGCGTTGCACGTGGTAAATGTTGAGAAAAGTTAAACTTTTCAAGCATCGACGCCAGCCAATCAAATCATATGCAAGTACAAGCGCTAGCCAATCAAATCGCGTGCTTTGTGTGTGTGGGAGATTAATGTGATTGGTTGTTGGTCGCGTTGTTGGACGCCCACCGGCAAGCGTCAACGCAACGGAAGCGTGTGTACGTAGCGTTAAAGTGATGATGGACGGTCGATTCTCTTTACTGATTTGAGTGGTTCTTGACATAATATGGATTACAACAGTAGTCAAATAGGGCTATCCACTGTGCACTAACTCTACATCTGCACAACACAACTAATAGTCTCAAACACATTCAGAAGGCAAGTCATTCCACAAATTGACTCTTGACAAGGCACACGTGTTAATTGAAAACCATTCCAGGTGTCTACCTCATGAAGCTGACGAGTGTGCAAAGCTGTCATCAAGGCAAAACGGGGATACTTTGAAGAATCTAAAATAAAAATATTCTGGATTTTTTAACACTTTTGTGTTCTTTCATAGTGTTAGTGAAAGTCTACAATAAATGTGCTTTGAATTTGAATAATGAGTACATTATTTTTATTTAGACATTATACAACTGAAATGATGTAACTACTGCTATAATCCTCGTCAGGTCGACCTGTTTTCTATCAAGCCTTTTGAGGGTCCTAAAAGGACACGGCGTGCTATTCCTAAATATCACGAAGATCCTATTCCGTAAATAAAATAATGCCTTAAAGATTTTCTTATACTGGCAGTTATATCTCAAAATATCTTGCAGTCCTATTAAGATGAAAATAAATGTATTGATTAGAAAAAATAAAAGCATTAGTGATAGTTGTCGCTGACGATAATCTTATTTTGTCCGGAAGTGCATTGACCAATCGGTATCAGACAGTCTACGGATCAAGATAGGCCAAATACATTATCATTATTAATATTCTCCATTATCGAAATGAGTTTTTGCCCTGAGGGACCTAAAGCTGACGAGGTCATTGAGCAGATTATTTTGTTGGCCGGTAGGTCCTTTTAATGCTTGGGTCTGGAGCAAGTCATCTTGAAATCTGGCAAGTTTACAATGAAATCTAGTATGAATATTCATAGTTCCCAGAGGATGTGTCCTGTATTGCAAGGGCTACCAATCTTGTAAAAAGCACAATGACAAGGTCAATATGTTCATGGACCAACACTAATGTCATTTACGAGTTTAAACTGATTCACTTGTTTCATTGGAATTGTTGAATATTGATCAACTCGTAGAGTTTATCCTAATCTGTGACCTTTCCTCTTGTGTCACCAACACGCAGAGTATTATGGGGCCAACTAATTGCTATTCATCCCTGTTTGAGCAATGTTTGCACAAATCAGCTGTACCTAGGAAATTATTATTAAAATGATTATACATTTGCACAAGCTGACTAGATGTAACTGTGTTTCTCTTACCAATGCATCTCGTGTGAAATTGTGTATGGACTTTTGAAAGGAAGTTACAGTTTTTTAACCTTAATTAAATCCTATCACACTGTTCAATGTCGCTTTAGAGGAATAATAGTGATATTTTATGCAGTGGTGGCAAATCTTCATCAATTGAATAATTGAATAGGTAACCCTGAAGTCTGAATCTTCAGAGGAAAATGACTCCTATAAAATGGAGCAAAAGTGTGGAGAAGGCATAAACCAACTAAGACACTCCCTATACAAACTATGTATGCTTGCTGGGACTAACTGGGCCTCAGCCTACTGTAGATGCCACATTTCAACGATGCACATTTTCTCCAAACACAATAATCCTTGAGCTGGAGGACAAATAACAGCAATGGTTTTGTTACCAGGCTAGCCAAGCCAAAGGGCAAACAAAACAATGGCCTGATTTGTACAGCTGAAAGTTTCTTTGCTGTTTTGGTCATGCTATGGCTTAGAATCTGTAAATATACTATTAAGCATCCGAACGTGTGAGCAACCTTGTGTTCTGGCCCTGCTGGGCTTCCAGCAATTCAAAGAATACATCACGTACATCACGTACATCATGTAATCTCATGTGCACTATATGCCTTTCATGGCGTGGCCGTTGGTCTGTCCAGGGGCCTCATTTATAAAGCTTTGCGTAGGATTCACGTGGGAAGGTGGCGTACGTAGGACAAAGCAAGTAAATACGCCCAAAAACATTCCAAATTTATAAAATACTGCACACGCACATCCTACGCCGGTTTCCTTTTATAAATCACAATCAACTCGAATTGCGGCGCAGCTTTTGCGGGCTTCACGTAACGCCCATATTTACCTATACATAGTCAAAGAAACGGCCCGTATTAATATTCATTTAGACCAGGGATGGGCAAATTACTTGTAGTACTGATACCGTCCACTAGACTCCTAGTTACGTTGCGTGCTGCGTACATGATTTCTTTCCGCAGCCAAATACCGCAAAAATAATCTGTGACGCGTTTGTGTGTGGAACAGCAGAGTGCGGGTTGACAGGTGTCTGTGTTGACATTCCCCTTATTGTGGAATAAGGGGAATGCAGAGACAGGCTACGAGTGTCTTAGCTTCAAGTTAGACAACTAATGTCTGGGTTAGTGTTCATGACTTCATGTTTATGTCATCTTAATAGTAAATCTTAATGCACACACATTTTCCGTGCTTTCCAATAGTTTAAAATAGTTTTATTCCACTGTTAAATAACATGTTCAACACAAACATGCCACTTGTAAAAATGAAATAAAATTTCTGTGAACTGATATTTGTTTAGTGAGCTTATTAGAGGATGTTCCTTGAAAGATTGAAAAAAGTCAATGAGGATGTCAGAGTTAGTATATTTGTTAATAATTACATACAATACATGGAATTTGTGTGGCTGTGTCTTACCGGTGGCCCACTAGTGGCCAGTACATAAATGATGTGGCCCCCTTCACCATCCATGTTGCCCATCCCTGATTTAGACTGACTGCAGGAAGAAGATCGCAGGAAATGATGACAGAACAGCTAAAAAAGACATCTCACACCAAGTCAGATTTTGGATATTTTGGTGAGGTGGAGACAAATCACATTGTTTGATGGATGCAGTTTGAACCAGAGTAGCAGCATGGAGGTCGGATCGTCACCAAAATAAATAAATAAGTGGTGCGAAAAAAGTTAAAGACAAAATACACATAACCTTCCACAGGCAGTGTGTTTGTGCCGGGGACAGGAGACACCCCCTTGATGAGAAACTGTAAGAAATAATCAGGGAATCCCTCCGGAGTGGAGTCATGAATGGATCTGAATTGTTTTGGTGGTTTGTGTTCCAGCTGTCGATCAGCTGTGCGCAGCATCTCCACTGCAGCCTGTGCATCTCAACCCCCCGGCAGTAACTCTATCCACCAGTTAAATACAATAAATGATGTGTTGTTGTTGTGTTATATCAGCTGTACAATTGACCAAATATGGTGTTCTTAGTTTCCATACCTCCTGTGTTTTATGAGCCACTTATCAAGTCTTGGCAAACGGCATAAAACATGATTAACCGTGATAGTATATAAAACCATGCTCGTATCTACAACTTATAGAAATGCAAAACGGCCTCAGTTTAGACATAATTCTGTCCTCCTGCTTACCTCATCATTTATGAGAATACATTTCATAACATTAAGACAACATATTCGAGGTGGTTTTCAATAACATTTCCGTATTTATTTATTTCTCCAAGTTATGTTTTTGTGTGCACGGAGGAGTCTCAAACAGGCGTTTGTTTAATCATTTTAAGATTGGTTTTAATCATTTTTTGCAAATTAATTCTTCATATATGATACATGAGAGGTAACATTATATTTATGGTATTATTTAGTGGGAATGCTGATACAGCATTCCAACTATCTGTTATGCTATACGCACAAAATTCTTTATTTTGCACCTCTTCTTCTCCCACATTCCACATCGCAGAAACTCCGTTCAAACATCAAAACGTTCGGTCAGGAATCGATGGCTATTACTTTTCTTATTCATAACTTTCATAATTCCAGAGATAAATCCCAAAATGCATCGAAGTTTTAACATGGAAGTCAATGGAGAAACTCTTCAGACTTGAACAATCTTCATGCAACTTCAACTGCTAACTGCTCCTTCATACTTTCACTCAGAAACTTCATTCCAATTTTAAAATGTTACACATCTTTCTGACATTATTCGTGTAACACAACTTTTAAATCTACTTTGTACTTTTAGAGATATTAAACATTGTTCAGACCTTGGTAAAGAGGCCTTATTCAGATTTTAGAGTGCGTGATGTCACAGCTAGAGTGGAGGACAGATTTAATTTTGCCTTCATATTTTCATTTAAACCTGCCATAATTCCCAAACCCTACATTCCTGAGACATCATTTTTCATGAGAAACGTAGGAAAACATCTCGTAGCTTGAAAAATAATAAATAAATAAGCAAAATATTTAAACAACATGCATGAAGGGCATGAAGTGACAAAAACGTTCAACATGTCTCCATTAAATCCCATCACCATGGAAACTTCTGATCTCTGGACACAAGTCGTTAGCTCAAATATAAACACCTGTGTCATGGAACACGATGTCATAACTCCAACTGACATGCTCAGAGCAGCAGACTTCAGATAATGGTTAACGGTCCTGCCCTCAACAGCTCTATGTCAATTATGGGGTTTCATCATATGCCGTTTCCATGGAAACGCATCCCTAGCCATAAAAGCCGATGTCGCTATAACTCCTATAAAATGTTCAAAAAGTGCTCAAACTTCACGTGTGCTAACAGTACAGCCGTGAAGACATCTACGGGACAGTTTTGAGATTTCTTCAAATATCGTTGCCATGGCAACACAATGCTCGCCATGAAACACGGTTTTCTCATAACTTCAGTGAAAATGCTCCAAAACGGCCCAAAACTTCACAGGTTTGGTAACGATGCAGCCATCAACGCATCTAAGCGTATTATGGGATGTCATAAAATGGCGTTGGCATGGCGACATATCATTTGCCATCAAGTTAGTTCAAAAGTTTGCATTTAAAATATTCTGCTGCTTTTCCAAGCCTTTTTACTTTCTTTTATTCTCTCATCACACATTCAAGCCCCCAGTGTTCATGTATCATTTCAATCTAAATTCTTCACTTTCTTCTTACACATTACATTTCAGCATAGCAGTTTAGCGTCAGCTTTTCAGCATAAAGCATTCCCACTAGCAATTTTTTCAGGAATATGCATTCTCTAGTTTTTACATAATATAATAATAATAATAGATTTAATTTGTTAGCGCTTTTACAGGTGCTCAAAGACGCTTTATCAATCAATCAATCAATGTTTATTTATATAGCCCAATATCACAAATGTTACATTTGTCTCAGTGGACTTCACAGTTTGTACAAAATATCAGTATGACAATACGACACCCTCTGTCCTTAGACCCTCACATCGTACAAGGAAAAACTTCAGAAGAAAACCCACAGTTTAAAGGGAAAAATGGGAGAAACCTCAGGGAGAGCAACAGAGGAGGGATCCCTCTCCCAGGACGGACAGACGTGCAATAGATGCCGTGTGTAAATTGAAAAGATAATACATTTGCAACATAGGTAGTCCAAATGTTTGGAAATGCATGTGTGTATAATAGGAAGATGAATCCACGAGGATATCCATCCAGGACCTATGATCCAGGACCACAGCCACGACTCAAGATCCAGAGCTCGCGATGCAGGACACAGGACCGCAGGATCATCCATGACTCCGGATCCCAGCGTATATAGACACCAAAAAGAAAGACATTTTGGGAAGCTGGGTTAATCGGAACATGGGAGTACACAGGTATAGACAGAGAGAAGGAAGAAGTAAGATGTCCCCCGACAAACTAAGCCTATATCAGCAAAACTAGGGGCTGAATCTAATCAGCCCTAACTATAAGCTTTATCAAAAAGGAAGGTCTTAAGCGCACTCTTAAAAACGGATAGGGTGTCTGCCGCCCGAACACAAACTGGAAGCTGATTCCACAAATGTGGAGCTTGATAAGAAAAGGCTCTGGCTCCCATTGTACTTTTAGAGACTCTAGGAACAACCAACAACCCTGCATTCTTGGAACGCAATGCCCTAGTAGGACAGTAGGGTATAATGAGTTCTTTAAGGTAAGATGGCGCCTGCCCATTAAGGGCTTTGTAGGCGAGAAGAAGAATTTTTAATTTTATCCTGTGTTCTATAGGGAGCCAGTGTAAGGCAGCCAGAACAGGAGTAATGTGGTCCCTTTTCCTAACTCTGGTTAGTACACGAGCTGCAGCATTTTGAATTAGCTGAAGCGACTTGACTGACTTCTTGTTACACCCTGATAATAAAGAGTTACAATAATCCAGCCTTGAAGTAACAAATACATGGACTAGTTTCTCTGCATCGTTTTGAGGCAAGATATGCCTGATTTTTGCAATGTTACGTAGATGGAAGTAGGCGGTCCTTGAAATTGATTTTATGTGGGCGTTAAAGGATAAATCCTGATCAAATATAACACCAAGATTCCTTACAGTCTCACTGGAGGCCAAATTAATGCCATCCATAGTTAGTATATCTTTAGATAATTTGTTTCGTAGATTCTTCGGGCCAAGTACAATAACTTCAGTTTTGGTCGTGTTTAACATCAAAAAGTTTAAGGTCATCCACGTTTTTAAGTCCTTGAGGCAGTCTTGAATTTTATTTAGATGATTAATTTCATCAGGCTTGATTGATAAATATAGTTGAGTATCATCCGCATAACAATGAAAATGTACAGAATGATTCCTTATAATATTGCCTAACGGAAGCATATATAATGTGAACAAAATAGGTCTGAGCACTGAGCCCTGTGGCACTCCATGGCTAACTTTGGTTTGCGTGGAAGATTCATCATTGACACGTACAAACTGAGAGCGTTCAGATAGATAGGACCTAAACCAGCCTAAAGCAGTTCCCTGTATGCCAATTAAGTGCTCTATTCCAGTGGTTCTCAACTGGTGGGTCGCGACCCAAAAGTGGGTCGCGGACCCGTTTCGAGTGGGTCGCGGAAAAAGTGAAGAAAAAAAATTGGAAAAAAAAATTGGAATTATTTTTTTTTTTTTGGAAAAACGTCAAACTTTTATTTTGAAGGCCCGATTTTCTAACGCTGTGCATGCAGTAGGCGTTGGACAGGAAGTACCGGAGACCATAAACAGCTTTGAAAACTTCTGTCACGTAGTGATCATCTTCTCAATAAAACATCTTTGCTGATGTTTTTTCGAGTCTTCTGGCCAATCAGAATCAAGGTTGTTGCCGGAAGTCCCCACGGAGAATAACTTTGGGGTATAACTATTCTTTATACATCCATGGGTACAACTTCAGATACAAATGAACACGTAATGAAATATGACCCTCGGTTTGATGATTGACAGGTCACAGAACAATGGGAGCTATCTACCCTTACCCACAATTTAAAGTAAGTCACACAGACTCTCTCCTCTTTGCTCTTCTCTCTGTGAGGAGCAGCAAGTTCAGCTTCAGAACAAAGTGAAAAACAACCAATGGCATAAAATATTATTAATATGTCGGGTAGTGATAGATTTATTTATTTTCTTCTCAGATTGTACCAGAATGCGTAGTTTATGTTAGTATTTCTAAAAATCTCCTGGTGAGAATCCCCCCAGACCCCCCTTCCGGGCTGGATTTCCAGCATGTGTGCCTTTTTATACAGTTCAGCTTTGATTCCATCAACTCATTAAACTTTTTTAAAAGCATACTTTAGTTCCGTGAAGGGATATAAGGGATATATGCAATGTATTTCACTTTAATTAATATTGTATGCTGAAAAGCGTATATATATATATATATATATATTACAGCACGATTTTTTGTTGAATAGATTTGAGTGCTTCAAAATGTTGGGTCGCGATTTACTGACCAAGTAAAAAGTGGGTCCCGAGGCCTGACCAGTTGAGAACCACTGCTCTAGTCTTTGCAATAAGATATCATGATCGATAGTATCAAATGCAGCACTGAGATCGAGCAAAACAAGAATAGAGACAAGTCCCTTGTCAGAGGCTATTAGAATGTCATTTGTGACTTTGACCAGAGCTGTCTCTGTGCTATGATGTGTTCTAAAGCCAGACTGAAGATCTTCAAATAAATCATTGTTTTTTAAGTAATCACACAACTGTTTTGCGACTGCTTTCTCAAGAATTTTTGAGAGGAACGGAAGATTAGAAATAGGTCTATAATTGGCTAAAACCTCTGGATCGAGGTTGTGCTTTTTAAGAAGCGGTTTTATCACTGCTACTTTGAATTATTGTGGAACATAGCCTGATAATAAAGACATATTCATAATATTTAATAAAGAAGTGCTAATTAATGGAAAAACTTCCTTCAACAGCTTAGTTGGAATTGGGTCTAATATACACGTTGATGGTTTAAAAGAGAGAATCATTGAATTTAAATGTTCAAGGTTTATGGCTGAAAAGCATTCTAGTTTATTATCTAGTGTAATATTAGAACTTACGTTTCCGGGAGTTGATAACACTATACTGGTCAAAGGCAAGAGGTCATTAATTTTGTTTCTAAGAGTAACAATTTTATCGTTAAAAAAGCACATAAAATCATTACTACTGAGTGCTATGGGAATAGAAGGCTCAATCGAGCTATGGCTCTCTGTCAGCCTGGCTACAGTGCTGAAAAGAAATCTTGCATTATTCTTATTCTCATCTATTAATGAAGAGTAGTAGGCTGCTCTCGCTTTACGCAGTGCTTTCTTATATTCATTGAGAGTAATATGTCAAATTAAACGAGATTCTTCAAGTTTAGTGGAACGCCATATCCTTTCAAGTTGTCTCGACTTTTGCTTTATTTTGCGGGTTTCGGCATTATGCCATGGAGCTAATCTATGTTGTTTTATTTTCTTCTTTTTCAAAGGAGCAACAGAGTCTAATTTTATTCGCAGCGCATCTTTAGCAGTATCAACAACATGATCAATTTGGGGTGGTGGACATTTTGTATAAGTTTCCTCCCTTACATGCAGACATGCTATCAAGTTAAGTATTGGTGGAATCTCTTCCTTAAATTTGGCTATAGCACTAACAGATAGGTTTCTGCTGCAGGAGCTTTTGACTAATGCTTTGTAGTCTAGTAACAGTACTTCAAAAGTTACTAAGAAATGGTCGGATAAAGCAGGATTATGCAGTTCGACTAATAGTTGCTCAATTTCAATACCATAAGTCAGAACAAGGTCGAGAGTGTGATTATAGCAGTGGGTTGGTTTATTTACACTCTGACAAAAACCAACATAATCTAATATAGAGTTAAATGCAACAGTAAGGCTATTTTTATCATCGTCAACATGAATATTAAAGTCACCTACGATAATTACTTTATCTGTTTTAAGAACCAAAGTTGATAAAAACTCAGAGAATTCTGATAAGAATTCTGAATAAGGACCTGGTGCACGGTACACTGTAACAAATAAGATTGGCTGCAAAGTTTTCCAGGTCGGATGCGTAAGACTAAAAACGAGACTTTCAAAGGAGGTATCATTTAATTTTGGTTTAGTATTGATAAGTAAACTTGAGTCAAAGATTGCTGCAACTCCACCTCCTCGGCCCACGCCTCGGGCAATATGAGTATTGATATGGCTGGGTGGAGTGGCCTCATTTATGCTGTCCATTGGACCCCTTTGTTTACTTCTGTAACATAGTGACAATGCTGACATATTCTTCATGTCTCAACCAAGTTTCAGTGAGACAGCATATATCAATATTATAATCTGATATTAAATCATTTACCAATATTGCTTTAGATGCTAGAGATCTTATGTTTAAGAGACCACATTTAATATTCCTGTGTTGTTGCACTGTAGTAGTTGTTACATTTACTTTTATTAGGTTATTATGTATGACACCTCTATTAGGTTTTACCTTAAATTGTCCTTGGGCAGACACACACACCGCTAATATTGGGTATTTTATTGGGTTCGGGATTCCTATGGATGACTGCCTAGGAGAGAGCGCAGAGAAGCGTGTAAGACTGCGACTCCGCCTCCTGGTCTCAACTCCAGTTTGTCATGGATTAAGTCCACAAAGCCCTGAAATGTTTGCCGAAATGAGATTTGCACCTTCCAAAGTAGGATGAATGCCGTCTCTCTTAATCAGACCAGGTTTTCCCCAGAAGGCTGTCCAATTATTTACGAAGCCCACATTGTTTGCTGGGCACCACCAAGACAACCAGCGCTGAAATGATGACATGCGGCTATACATGTCATCATTGATCAGATTGGGGAGGGGACCAGAGAAGATTACGGTGTCCGACATTGTTTTAGCATAACTACACACCGACTCCACATTAAGTTTGGTGCATTCTGATTGGCGTAAACGAACATCATTACCACCGACGTGAATAACAATCCTACTGTATTTACGTTTATTTTTAGCCAGCAGTTTAAGATGCGCCTCAACGTCGCCCGCTCTCGCCCCCGGAATGCATGTGACTGTGGAGGCTTCGGTCTCTAAATTCACGTGTCTCATAATAGAGCTACCAATAACCAGAGTTGGCTTCTCAGCGGGTGTCTCGCTGAGTGGGGAATATCTGTTAGACACGTGAACGGGATGGTGGGGACCTGCGGGTTTCGCGTTATGCCCCTTCTGAACAGTCACCCAGTCTCCCTGCTGCTCGGGAGTTGCCGGGGGACGGCTAATAGGAGCTACCTTTTGCCGGTCCGCACTGGCTAACATGGGCTTTACTGTAGCTGAGTTACTTTCTAAGATGCGGAGCCGGAGCAAATATAACACACTTCATTCCTAATACTAGATTGTTTGACCACCCAACTACACACTGCTGAGCGTAATCTAAAGCACTTTCATCTGTTATGAGCTACAGTATGCTCTGTACATAGAGGGTTCTGCAGAGAAAGATTGCTTGAGTTTACAGAAATACAGTAAATGAAGAAATACAAATGAGTTGTTGAAAGAAATCACATTTTATTCAAATATAACATTGTGCAGCATGCATCTCAGCACATAGCTACTATGCTTCGGATCTCTCTAAGTGTGATGCATTGTTTGCCTCATTGAAAATCCTGAGCCTTCCACCTGCACCTATTCTTTTCTCAGTCCTTCAGATAAACAACAAAGATATAGTGGTTGGTCAGTGTGTGTGTTGCATAAAAGTAAGTTTACCACAGTACATTGTGCAGGATGTTTGTACAGTTATAGTATGCTACATGCCAACAATTCAATTACAGTAATGAAGTAAATACGTTTCACACAACAGATATAAGCACTGATATATCTGAGTATTCTTCTTTGTCCACGTCCTCTCCCTCTACCTCTCATTCCTCCTCCTCTCACTCTCACCCCACCTCTTCCTCCTCCTCTCACTCTCAGCCCAGCCCTTCTTCTTCCTCTTGCTTCCATGTTGGCTTCCATTGTTGCTGTAAGAAAGTACTCACCTGTGGTCTTTTTATAGTGCTAACATCCTGATTGATGAGCCAACAAGTATGCTATCAGGTGTTTGGTCAGGTGGAACATGTTTCTTGATCATTGGTCCATGTGTGAGGCATTTTGAATATCAGTGTTCTAAACCTGCTAACACGTGACTTTATGTCAGATTCCTGTGTCTTACGTGGAGAAACGTGTGCAGTGGTTTGCAAAAAGTGCCATGTTGATTTGCAAATTGTGTGAAAAGCTGAAAACGTGTTTAGAGTTTTGGAGATTTGAGCCAATGTTTTGCTCTTTGAGTGTCAGTTAAAATAATTGTGCTTTATGTATAATTTTTGTGTGTTAGCAATCGAGAAAAACTGTAAAAGCATGGTTAAAAAGCTGTCAAGTTTACATTGTTAACACAATCAAATATAGGCTACTGCCGTATCCCTAGGCCACCAGGGTGGGTGGAGGGGGTCCGGAGGACGGGACTAAGCTGACCGCCCAGGAGCCCAGTAGGGGACCAGGAAGGGATCTCGGGCGGACGGCCCGGGGGCACGGCAGAAGCCGAGAAGGGGGACTCGGGCGGACGGCCTGGGGGCAAGGCAGAGTCCATGGTGGGGGTCTCGGGCGGACGGCCCGGGGGCAAGGCAGAGTCCATGGTGGGGCGTAGGCCACAGCGGGCGAACTCAGGGGGCCGAGCATGAGGGCGAAGGCAGCGGCAGGAAGAGTCAGGGGGCCGGGCTCGAGGACGAGGGCAGCGGCAGGAAGAGTCAGGGGGCCGGG
Organism: Harpagifer antarcticus; assembly: GCA_902827135.1. Lineage (NCBI taxonomy): Eukaryota > Metazoa > Chordata > Actinopteri > Perciformes > Harpagiferidae > Harpagifer > Harpagifer antarcticus. Next base: position 2,153,091 of record CADEHL010001068.1, read on the forward strand.
CTCGAGGACGAGGGCAGCGGCAGGAAGAGTCAGGGGGCCGGGCTCGAGGACGAGGGCAGCGGCAGGAAGAGTCAGGGGGCCGGGCCCGCGGACGAAGACCGCGGCTCACAGAGGGTCGGGATCGAGGGCGAAGACCACGGCAGGAAAAGTCAGGGGGCCGGGCCCGAGGACGAGGGCAGCGGCAGGAAGAGTCAGGAGGCCGGGCCCGCGGACGAAGACCGCGGCTCACAGAGGGTCGGGATCGAGGGCGAAGACCAGACAGCTCCGGAGGCCGGGCAGGACCCGGTGTCGGCCGGACAGGAACCGGAGCCGGCGGGACAGGCTTCGGCAGGATCCCCCACGGAAGAGGACCAGGAGTTGGCAGGACCCCCAGCAGGAGAGCGGTTGGCGGGACCTCCGACGGCACAGGACACAGGGTTGGCAGTACCCCCGGCAGGTGAGTAGACGGCGGGACCTCCAACGGAACAGGACATAGGGTTGGCAGGACCCCCGGCAGGAGAGTAGTCGGCGGGACCTCCAACGGAACAGGACATAGGGTTGGCAGGACCCCCGGCAGGAGAGTAGTCGGCGGGACCTCCAACGGGACAGGACATGGGGTTGGCAGGAACCCCGGCAGGAGAGTAGTCGGCGGGGCCTCCAACGGAACAGGACATAGGGTTGGCAGGACCCCCGGCAGGAGAGTAGTCGGCGGGGCCTCCAACGGGACAGGACACAGGGTTGGCAGGACCCCCGGCAGGAGAGTAGTCGGCGGGGCCTCCAACGGAACAGGACATAGGGTTGGCAGGACCCCCGGCAGGAGAGTAGTCGGCGGGGCCTCCAACGGGACAGGACACAGGGTTGGCAGGACCCCCGGCAGGAGAGTAGTCGGCGGGGCCTCCAACGGAACAGGACATAGGGTTGGCAGGACCCCCGGCAGGAGAGTAGTCGGCGGGGCCTCCAACGGGACAGGACACAGGGTTGGCAGGACCCCCGGCAGGAGAGTAGTCGGCGGGGCCTCCAACGGGACAAGACATGGGGTTGGCAGGACCCCCGGCAGAGGGCTAGTCTGCGGGACCTCCAACTGGACAGGACATGAGGTTGGCAGGACCCCCGGCAGAGGGCTAGTCTGCGGGACCTCCAACTGGACAAGACATGGGGTTGGCAGGACCCCCGGCAGAGGGCTAGTCTGCGGGACCTCCAACTGGACGGGACATGGGGTTGGCAGGACCCCCAGCGGAACCTCCAACGGTACAGGACATGGGACATGAGTAGGGGCTTGAGTGGGGACTCGAGAGAGGGCTTGAGAGGGAACTCGAGAGGAGACCTGAGGGGAAACTTGAGAGGTGACTCGAGAGGGAACTCGAGAGGGGACTCGAGAGGGGACTAGAGAGGGGACTAGAGAAGGGACTAGAGAAGTGACTCGAGGAGGGACTTGAGAAGTGACTAGAGGTGGGACTGGAGAAGGGACTAGAGAAGGGACTAGGACAGCTGGGGCCAGAGCTAAGGCTGGAACCATGGCTGCTGGGGCCAGAACTGGGGCTGGAACCATGGCTGCTGGGGCCTGTACTGGGGCCGGAACTATGGCTGTGTGGGCCGGTTCTGTAGCCGGAACCATGACTCTTGGGGCTCGGATTGCTAGCCTGGACTTGCGACTCCTTCTCCTAGAAGCCGCCTGAAGGCTCCGTGGACCTCCAAAAGCCAGCCGAGTTCCAGAAAACGCCTCTTGGACAGGAGCAGGAACTGGGGCGGAAGCACTGGTTGACTCCAGACGGAACACACCGAGACGTTTATAGTCCGCAGGCTGGAAATCACACGCCCAGATGAAGTTCAACATCCAGTCAGGTAAGAACTTCACCAAGTCCGGTTTCTCCATAGCCAACCGGTGCGCCTCTACCAGAGCGGCCTCCTTCTGCCGAACACTGGACGCTCCCCTCCACCAATCATAGCAGCAAGCCAAAGCAAATGAAAAATGCTGTAATTCCACCTCAAATGGGTCATCTGCTGGGTCCATCTCTGGTCGGTGCTTTCTGTCACGGTTGAGTGAAGGAAGCAGGACCCAAGCGCAGATAACTTTGATAAACCTTTATTTCAAGGCTAAAATGGAACGAATACAGACAAACACAGAACACTCACCGGTGAAGTCCGTCACCAACAAAAGAAGCACCGACACTGAACACAGCACGAGACAAGACTAAATACAGGGAGGGATAATTACCAGACACAGGTGAACACAATCGGCAAACGAGACACAGGTGAGGAGGGAGGAGAAAAACACAAGAGCCACAGGTGAACACAATTAGCTAACGAGACACAGGTGAGGAGGGAGGAGAACACACAGGGACGCTAACGACAGGAGGAAAACATGACAGAGAACAGTGAAAACACCCAAACCTAGACAGAACTGTGACAAAACATGGTCTTAACACAACCAAGCTGTCTAGTTAATAAAAACCAATAATATCAAAACAAAATATTACTAATGTAGCTTAGCGCAAGTTCAATCAAGAAGACAATATCATCTGGTGTCACACGTTATCTCAATAACCGATCAGGGGCGTTACGCCCCGGCTAGCCAATCATCGCACCTGCTAACCCCTTTAAATCTGCTCTCCCCTCCCTGTCAGTTGTCATTTCAGGTGTCAACGCACAATGGTAGAACTAATACTCCTCTGCAAAACACTAAAAAAAAACTCACAATGTCTAACACAGACTCTTCCGACAACGGACCGTTTCCGAAGGATCTCGATCCCGGCTCCGACGTACCTCCAGATGCAGCTTCCAACTCCTCAAGCCTCCGGCGCACGAGCGCCTGCCTGGCTTCCCGTGGCGGCTCACAATCAGCAGAAGCAGACCTCATCATCGCCCATCTCCGGCAGCAGGGCATCTCCGCAGCCTCAGATCTCCCTCTCTCCCAGCTCCGGGAGATCTCGGACCAAGTCTCCGGCGCGGTCCCCCAGCCCAGGGCAGCAGCCCCAGCAGCTCCAGCCAACACTCCCGAGAGACCAGGGCGAGGACGCGGGCGGAGCTGCGGGGGGGAAAAGGATAAAAAAGTCAAGTCCCTCTAGAGCCCGTCCATCAAAAAGGTCCACTTTTCCTCAGGCTCACCTGAGCGGCGCCCAGCCCGGGAGCCCTGGTAACCAGCCCCTAACGGATGATAGCATAGCAAACTCCTTGCAATCTCTGGCTAGCTCCATGTTGCTAATCGACGCTCGCCTTCAGGCCATGGATAAAGGCCCCGCTGGAGCTTCAACCTCTTCCGCGAACCGGGGTCCCCGCTTCGCTGCCGCCAGGATTTATGCCGGGTCATGTGGTTTTTCATCCACAAATCATAGCTCCCTCTCACTCCCTGGCTTCCGCACTCCCAGCGCCTCACTCAGGTAGGCCTCATATTCCCCAGAGCGCTCACATTTCCTGCAAAAATCCTCGAAGGGAAAGACATTAATTTAGTCAGCCTCATTTTGCCTTCCCCGGAGTGCGACAAGTCCATCGCCACGGGAGGAAGCATCACCGCCGTTTTTAAGTCCGCAGATCCTCGGCTCCTCAAAGATCTCAACATAGGACAATTTCTGGTTGCTTTCGGCATCTTCCGCGATGTCCTGTGTTCCGTTTACCCGGACAGAAGAATTGAGTTAGACGCTTATCTGGGCATCATCGGCGACCTTTATCTCAAATATGGGAAATCCACGTTCTACTCCTATCACAAGAGCTTTTCTAGCAAAGCAGCGCTTCACTTAGCCCACTGCAACATTCGCCTGGACTGGTCCGTGCTGGACACCGAGCTGCTCGTGATGGCTACCGGCGGGCAACAAGTCGCTTCGTGCATTAGCTGCGCGATGCAGGGCCACACCTCCCCCTTCTGCCCATCAGTGCCTCTCTCCGGGTCCAGAGCTTTTCCTACGTCACAGTCTGGGAATAATAGACAAAACCATCAGGTGCAGAGTAGGCAAGACGACAGGATCTGTTATGGGTTCAACGAAAATGTCTGCCCCTTTCCTTATTGTTCTTTTCTCCATATCTGCAGTGCCTGCAGGGAGGCTCACCCGAAGTCAGTTTGCCCCAGGCGCAGCTGCGCCAACTTCCCGCAGCAGAAACCACGTGGTGGAAAAAACTTCTGAAACATCACCTTTCCACCCCCATCAATATCCCACATTTAGCAGCAGCGCTTTCTACTCACCCAGATCCCGTGTTCGTAGAATATCTCCTGTCAGGGCTCTCTCAAGGCTTCAGGGTCGGAATTATTTCTCCTCCCTCCGTGTCCTTTGTTTAAAAAAATCTGCAATCAGCAGGCTGATTTTCGATCTATCCGCACCCCCCCCCTTTTGCAGCATTAACAGCCTCATTCCTCCAGAGCCATTCTTCCTTCATTATGCCTCGGTCGATAACGCAATCAAACTAATCAAGTTCGCGGGGCAAGGAGCCTGGCTGGTCTCTCCTGCTCGCCCACTGGAATGGCATCACCTTCTTTCACGACTACCTCGTGTAATAATAATATAATAATAGATTTAATTTGTTAGCGCTTTTACAGGTGCTCAAAGACGCTTTACAGATATAGTGAAGGGAAAAGGAAGGAACAACAAATAAATATATAGTAAACAATCACACATTAAGAGGTGAGTTTTTGTAAGTTTTTTGAAGGTGGTGAGGTCAGTGCAGTCTCTGATGGGTTGGGGGAGTGAGTTCCAGAGGGAGGGGGCAGCGACAGAGAAGGCTCTGTCCCCCCAGGTCCGGTGATTGGTGCGGGTGGGGATGGATAGGAGGTTGGCTTCTGATGAGCGGAGGCAGTGGGAAGGGGCGTGGTGGTGCAGCAAGTCTGTGAGGTAGGGGGGGGCCTGATTGTTGAGGGCTTTGTGAGTAATGAGGAGGACTTTGAAGTTGATTATTTGACGGACGGGGAGCCAGTGGAGGTTCTGGAGGACGGGAGTGATGTGATCTCGGGAGCGGGTGTTGGTGAGGAGGCGGGCAGCAGAGTTCTGGATATGTTGGAGTTTATTGAGGAGGTTGGATGGTATGCCGTAGAGGATGCTATTGCAGTAGTCGAGTCGTGAAGTGATGAATGCATGAATCAGGGTTTCAGCAGCAGAGGAGGAGAGTGATGGGCGGAGACGGGCAATGTTTTTGAGGTGGAAAAAGGCGGTCCTGGTGATGTGATTTATGTGCTGGTTGAATTTGAGCTGACTGTCGAAGATGACTCCGAGGTTGCGGATGTGAGGGGGGGAGATAGAGTGTGGCTGTCAATGGTGAAGTTGAAATTCTGGATGTCTTTGATACGGGATGGGGGGCCAATGATGATGATGATGTCTGATTTGGCACTGTTCAGTTGGAGATAGTTTGTTTGCATCCATGCTTTTATTTCTGAGAGACAGTTGGTGAGAGTGGAGTGTGTTGTGGGGGTGATGGTTTTTGTTGATATAAAGTTGGATGTCATCGGCGTAGCAGTGAAATTGAAGGTTGTGGCGACTAATTATTTTGCCAAGGGGGAGCATGTAGAGGATGAAGAGGAGGGGGCCAAGCACCGAACCCTGGGGGACACCTTGGGACAGAGGAGCAGTGGAGGAGGTACAGTTGTTGATGTTGATAAACTGATGTCTGTCGGTGAGGTAGGATTTCAGCCAGGAGAGTGCAGTGTCGGTGATGTTGAGTGATGATTCGAGGAGGGACAGCAGGATGGCGTGGTTGATGGTGTCGAATGCTGCGGTGAGGTCGAGGAGGATGTGGATGTTAAGGTTGCCGGAGTCAGAGGAGAGGAGGAGGTTGTTTTGTGATTTTGAGAAGAGCTGTTTCGGTGTTGTGTTTTGATCGGAAACCGGATTGAAATGGCTCAAAGAGATCATTGATGCTGAGGTGGGCTTTAAGTTGTGAGGCAACGACACGTTCAAGTATTTTTGACAGAAAGGGGAGATTTGAGATGGGCCGGAAGTTGGACATGATGTCAGGTGTGAGTCCAGGTCTTTTGAGAATGGGTGTGACAGCAGCCAGTTTGAGAGAGGGGGGAACTGATCCAGATCTGAGGGAGGAGTTAATGATGGTGGCGATGAGTTGGGAGATGGCAGGGAGGCTCTCTTTAACAAATTTGGAGCTCATGGTTGTGGCACCCAAGGCCCTGCTCCAGAAGGTTGGTGACTTCGTCCTTGAGGTTGACGGCTGCTCCATCTCCCCATCTCCTGAAGCCCGCAACCTGGGTGTCATCCTTGATTCCACCCTTTCCTTCCATTCCCACGTCAAGTCTGTGACCAAGTCGGCATTTTTCCACCTGAGGAACATTGCCAGACTCCGACCGTCACTCTCGGAGTCGGTTGCCGAAACCCTGGTGCATGCGTTTGTCACCACACGCTTGGACTACTGCAATGGTGTCCTGTTCGGGGTTCCCAACAAAACCCTGGACAGGCTCCAGTATGTCCAAAACTGTGCTGCTAGGGTCCTCACACACACAAAGCCGTGGCAGCACATCACTCCCACCCTCATCCACCTACACTGGTTGCCGGTCAAGTCCCGCATCACCTACAAAATCCTCCTCCTTACCTACAAGTCCCTCCATGCCCTTGCCCCCCAGTACCTATCGGACATCCTTCACCCACATGCCCCACCCCGGAACCTGCGGTCCTCAGACTCCGGCCTGCTTACCACCCCCCGCACCAAACTGCGAACCTTCGGGGACAGAGCCTTCAGCGTGGCAGCCCCCACCCTCTGGAACGCTCTCCCTGCGGAGATTCGCAACATCCCCACACTCGATGCCTTCAAAGGGGCCCTCAAGACCCATCTGTTTGCCAAGGCTTTCGGCCCCTAAATCGATCTGTTGTTTTGTCTGTCTGACTTTTGTTTTGTTATGTTTGTTTTTGCCCTATTACTTGTAAAGCGACCTTGGGTCCCTTGAAAGGCGCTATATAAATCCAAGTTATTATTATTATTATTATTATTATTATTGGGTCAAGTGTGCAGGTGGAGTTAATTCCAGTCATGAAGTCGGACAGTTGCATGGGGGTCACAGGGGAGAAGTGGGACAGGGGGTGTGAGGTGAAGGGGGGGGAGGCAGGAGGGAAGGTGGGGGGTGCTGATGAGGGTGTCAGATTGCTGTAAATGTTGCTGATTTTGGTTTGGAAAAACGAGAGAAAGGAGTGTTCGGTGGTGAAGGATGAGGTGGCGTTGTCACAGGGTTTGAGAAGTTTGCTGATGGTGGAGAACAGACGCTTGGGGTTGCTGGAGCCAGACTGAATGAGTTGTGAGTAGTAATTAGACCGGGCTGCTTTGAGTGCGTTACTGTACTGCTGGAGATAGTCTTTGTAGATTTGAAGATGGACTGTTAGTGTGGTTTTCTTGTGTTGGCGTTCAAGATGACGTTTCTTTGATTTCATTTGGCGGAGTTCGGGGGTATACCAGGGGGCGGAGTATATGAAAGAGACATTTTTTGTTTTTGTGGGGGCCAGTTCATTGAGACAGAAGGAGAGGGTGCTGTTATAATAGTCCACAAGTTCAGATGGGTTTTCAGAAAGTGGGGGGGGGGGGGAGACAGACATATTGCAGGTAATGGATGCAGTGATTGCTGAAGGCAAGATGGATTTGAGATTTCTGTAGGTTATTGTGCGTTTTTGCTTTTGGGCGGGGATGGGGATGTTGATGTCCATGATGATGGCCAGGTGATCAGAGATGTGGAGATTGAGGCTGGACAGATGATGGATGGTGAGAGCAGTGGAGCAGACCAAGTCCAGGATGTGACCACGGCTGTGTGTTGGGAAGTTGATGTGTTGAGAGATGTTGCAGCAGTGAAGGGTTTCCTTAAATTCAGAGGCATATTTGCAGGTCGGGTCGTCAACATGAATGTTAAAATCACCTAAGAGGAGAACAGATGGGGATATGGCAGAAAGAGAATGTCAGAGAGGTCGGAGAGAAAGGAGGGGTTTGGCTTCGGGGGACGGTAGATGATGGCTGTGACCAGGGGAGTGGGACCAGAGAGTTTAAAGATCAGGTGTTCAAATGAAGAAACATCAGGGATGGGGATTATGGTAGCTTTTATTTCCTTTCTGATAATAGCAGCTATACCACCACCCCGCCCTTGTGGGCGAGGTTTGTCAATGTATGTGAATCCTGCTGGGGTGATTTGATTTAAAGAAAAATAGTCCAGGGGTTTTTGCCATGTTTCGGTCAGATACAGAAAGTCCAGGTTATTGTCTTTAATGAATTCATTTAGAATGTGGCTTTTATTGTGGATGGAGCGTGTGTTGAGCAGGGCTGCTCTGAGGTGGCGTTGCATTGGGGGGAGTTGTGTGGACCGGGGGAGTGGAAGGAGATTCGTCAGATTCACGTGTTGTTTGTTGTGATGGCGTAGTGTGGGCGTGTGACAGGACCGAATAGACGGGATGGAGTGTGGAGACGTGGAATGAAATAAAAACTTACGGCCAGAGCCTCTGTGTGGAGGACGGCGTTTGCGGAGTATTTCATAATCTGCGAGGATGTCCATGCAGTCCGGACGCAGGCGGTTATTGAAGGAGTGGAGATCTGACAGGGAGTAGAGCGGCGGCATGATCCGGTGAAGTGGCGCTAGCACGGAGCTAGCTAATGCTGGGGACCCGGATGACCGTGGAAGAAGGAGCGGTGTGAGTCCAGATAAAATGAGAATTATAATCCACAGCATATCAGGAGAATAATTCCAGTGGTTTCCAGAGGAGAATCGTAGGAGGTGCTGACAGCCTGGTGCAGAGTGGGAGCCGGGTGACCAGCCTACTAGCTGGTTAGCTAGCTTGATAGCCGCCGGCTGTAGGCGGCAGGGAGAGACGATGTCAGCGGGGAAGCCGGCTTATCGCAGCGGGATGGGAAGACCCACACGAGCCGCGGAGTTAGGGTGGAGTTAGGGTGGAGTTGGGGTGGAGTTGGGGTGGAGACAGAAATGTTAGCTCAGCAGACTTCAGGGAGCCGAGGAGCCTGCTAGGTCCGATAATGCTAGCGGGCTAGCGGGCTAGGGACCGGTGAGCAGGAAAGAGCCAGCAGGTAGGAGATGACAACACATTTATCTGTGTCGATTCGAGATTGAGATGCTGCTATTTTTTTTTTGATAATGACTGATGTTTAAAAAGTAGAGAGCCAGACAGGAGAGGTTCTGATCTGGACTAAATAACTATATTTGGGGCGGAGGAGCGGCGAACAAACAACGTCAGCACCCTCGGCGACCCGGGAAACTCGTTTCAATACATGAAATACATGTTTACATATTTAATACATGTTTCTCTCCATTCTTCCTTCTGCCAACGGTGTCGCAGTTTCTCATCTCTCCTGTTTTTTTGCGTACGCATGGGTCAGAGTGTCCGTGGAGGACCGCACACGTTTGTTTTTTATAAATCGCAAAGATTGCTTAGAAACTGGCGTACGCCATCTTTTGAGCGCACGCCACGTTTATAAATGAGGCCCCAGGTCTCTAGGGAGAGGGTCACATCTGACACATAACAACAAATTGTGAGCAGCTGCGATTTGCTGCAAAAATAAGTACACTTGAGCCTTGTGCTTAATGCTTATATCATTAACCCTGGTGTGTGTGTGTGTGAAGGTTATTGCCTATTTCAAGGAAAATGCTATTACAAATCCCCCTGAAGATATCATAGCATTCATATGTAAGACAGGACTGGAATTCTTAAACTGCTGATTTTTTTACCAAGCAGTCTTTTTCCTCTTCTTTGTCAATTTCCTTTTATGATGTTAAGAATGGCACTTGTCGCAAGAGCTGTCACATTAATTCATGCTTTTCATCCTTTGAATATAGTGTGGAAATGGGAAAGGGGTTATTACTTTCACAACTAAAATACACGGAACTCAGTCAGGTTTTTCTGCCTGCTATTTTGTGTCAAGGCACCACATGTAACTGTAATTATATAAAAAGAACACACACAGTGAAGTTTAGACTTTGTAATTAACGTATCAACTATATAGCGTCCCTGAAGCCGAACTGCCTCTTCACCAGTCCACATTCCGTATTTAGTCATCCGGTTTCCAAGGCCTGAAAGACATTTCCAATACCAAGACAGAGACCTTACCAATTCCAGACCGACTGATCTTCTGCAACCCCAACCAGAGCAGGGTAGAGACCCAATTGATAATGTTTTAGTTAATACAAATTATGAAATGGCTTAATCATCCGGTGTACAGATGATAAAAAACTGTAATGGTTGTTCAATTATGATGAAATTATGTTTGCTATCTTTGTCTCCATAGACTGGGGGGAAAAGGACGGTTTTGTTTGTGTTCATTATAAATTCTCAAGCATTATACATTACATGTCTTGTGTGGATAACTTGGAGTTCTGAAGTAGTATACACACAGTTTTGCATACCGCCCTAACCTAACCTTAATGGATTTCCATTGTATCGTAAGTGCTAGACGTAAGACATAATCACAATTGTATTATTCATTCTTAAGTAACTTAGTATCTTAAGTATCTTAGATTCTGCATGTGATCTGTAATGAAGATGGTTGGATGAAGAGAATACACATTTAATCCTATAGTCATGTTCCTTTTACTCTGTAATTGATCCTTTCTCTGTCAACCCCCTCCTCTCTTTCTTCAACCCCATTTCCACTCGTTCCCATCCTGTTTTTCCTTCCATTTCACGTTTCATGCATCTTATCCTTCTATCTTCCTCTCCCTCATATCTGTCCTTCCCCTTCTTTGTCCTTGCAGTGACGGGAAAGCCCTTTTTCGTTGTATCTAGTTTCTCCCACCGCTGGTTGTTCGGCTGGGAGGGTTGTCGTTTCTATGGCTGGGCGGGCTTCTTCTTCGGCTGTGGGAGCCTCATAACAATGACTGTGGTCAGTCTGGACCGGTACTTCAAAATCTGTCATCTCAGATACGGTATGTCCGGATCTCCTTTGACGTTGTTCTCCTAAATATCATGTAGAGTGAATTACAGAAATGAATGGCAATGTGTTTGGGAGAGCTTTGATTTAAGAGAGTTAGGGCAAAAACAATTAAGTAACTGTAAACAGCCTGGACCCAAACCTATGACTGGAATATACATATTTCTGGTAATTCTAATACTCCCTTGTTAAATATAATGCAATTACAAAAGTAGACTGAAATGTATCATAGATCTCCTTCAAGGCACATTGGGGTGCTTCTGACTTAAGTATTAACGGCCCTGGACATTAATTACTATAATTTGTTCAAGGAAATCTCACAAATTTGAGTTATCCTCAACCTAGTTTCCCGCTTTGTCTACATCTGAGACCTGACATGCTGATGCAACTGCACTCAGAAAACAGCAACTTAGAATATTCTTGTTTTCTACATTCTGTCGGATTTGAATTGTCTTAAAATGGGTTGCACATTATCAACTGAAACTAATAATTGCATGGTTATATTGAAATGATGTCATTTCAGTTCACACATGATCTCTCTGACCACTAGTCCACCATCATTCTTGTGTATTTTGTCACTTTTAGGCACATGGCTAAAGCGCAGCCACGCCTTCCTGTGCCTGGCCTTCGTGTGGGCGTACGCAGCCTTCTGGGCCACGATGCCCCTGGTGGGCTGGGGGAACTACGCCCCGGAGCCCTTCGGGACCTCCTGCACACTGGACTGGTGGCTGGCCCAGGCCTCCGTCTCCGGACAGACCTTTGTCGTGTCCATCCTGTTTTTCTGTCTCATCTTACCAACAGTCCTCATGGTTTTCTCCTACGTCATGATTATCTTCAAGGTCAAGTCATCCGCAAAGGAAATGTCACAGCTTGATGCTCGCATCACCAACAGCCACAACCTTGAGATTAAACTCACAAAGGTGGGTCACTAAAAAGAGACATAAGAGAATTCAGTATAACCTTTGAGCTATTGTTTGAATCTTCTTTGTATTCCAGGTGGCAATGCTGATCTGTACAGGTTTCTTAATAGCCTGGATTCCTTATGCAGTGGTGTCAGTGGTGTCAGCGTTTGGTGAGCCGGACTCTGTGCCCATCTCTGTGTCCGTCATTCCCACGCTGCTGGCCAAGTCCTCCGCCATGTACAACCCCATCATCTACCAGGTGGTGGACCTGAAAAACTCCTGCGTCAAATCCTCCTGTTTTCAGGCTTTGGGAAAACGCAGGCGTTTCAGAAAGCCAAGGTAAAACATGTGGTATCTTTCTTTGTTTTTTCATTTTTTTAAATGGGGTTACAGTTGGGTTTTTATTTCAATACCGTTTTCATATGCATGAACTCTAAACTGACAAACAAAAAGAAAAACTGAAAGAAGGGTTACTATTTTGTTTGTATTATATTTAAAAAAAGAATGGTTGGAGGATATTATGTATTTATTTCAACAAGGACCATGCATACATACATTCATCTCAGAAAAGAGAAGAGATTAATTATGCCAGATTTGAGATAATAGCTCATTTCCATCTGCAGTCATATTAGGGCTGTCAGTCGATTAAAATATTTAATCGCGATTAATCGCATGATGTCCATAGTTAATCGCGATTAATCGCAAATTAATCGCACATTTTTTATCTGTTCTAAATGTACCTTAGAGGAATATTTTTCAAGTTTTTAATACTCTTATCAACATATGAGTGGACAAATATGCTTTATGCTAATGTTTATTAACATTTGAACAATGACAAATATTCTCATGAATATTAAACACAACAACATCTGAACATTACAAATATTCGCCTCAATTCAACCTGGAACCTCTCTCATTCAATAATACAATACAAATGGTGTGTGTGTGTGTGTGTGTGTGTGTGTGTGTGTGTGTGTGTGTGCGCGTTGGAGCTATGTGCAACTCAAGGCATATGCTCGAATGGGAGCTGCCTGGACGCTGCAATCATGTTGCGCACTATGAGTGTGCTGACTTTTCGTACAATGTCCCACTGTCTGGCTTCCTGCATCAAGTCAAGTGCTCGGCGCAGTTGTTTGCGAAATGTCGCTCCTCTGTTTTCATTTAAACAGCTCCTTATATCCGTTAGCGCAGCTAGCTAGCACCAGATGCTAACAACAACAATGCACGTAATGTCTCTCTCTCTCTCGCTCGGGCCACACATACACATACACCCTCCCGGTCCTCCCGATGGCCAGTCGGTGCCTGCCGGTGAGCGTGGAAGTGTGGTCTGCCTCAAGCGGGCAGCAGGAGCGGGGCTGTCAGCATCAGCTTGTAGATGGTATTTTAAACTCGATGCACTCTGAAACTACGGGGCGGCCGAGGAAAAAAAATACACATGCGTTAATCGCGTTAAAATAATTAGTGGCGTTAATTTTTTTTTGCGTTAACGCGTTATTAACGCGTTAACTTGACAGCCCTAATATATATATATATATATATATATATATATATATATATATATATATATATATATATCACATCACAGATTGGACTTTACACATTAATGTACTAGCCCAGTCTGCTCTGATTGGTTAGCTGGCCGGCTCTGTTGTAAATTCACGTACAATGTGTATCTTTCTAGCCTTTATTTCTGTGATTAATGAAGCATGTTGTTCATGCGTGGCACAATGCTGCCTTAGCATTAGCTCGCTTTAGTTATTTAATTCACGCTTCATATTCACTGGAACGTTGGTTTTAATGTGTCATTGAGAATTTCCAGGGTATATTAAACCAATCATTGCATCACTTTACATTACATTACAATACATTACATTACATGGTGTTTGGCTTTCATCCAAAGCGACCGTAGACATACCAGCAATTTAGTATCTTGCCCAATGACACCTTGACATGTTGATTGCAAGTGATGGGATTGAACGTGACCCCCTGATTTGCAGATCAGAGCAATACCCCCCTGAGCCCCAGATCAGATATAAAGCATTAGTTTGAAGAACTTTATTTTGGGATTATGATTTTATGATTTCTGATTTTCTGATTCATTTATTGCTATTTACATGAGTCTTCCCCTCTGTCTCTAATTTTTTTAAGGATCTCTATTGTGCTGTTAGGTGTTTTCTATTTGTGGGTTTCTTTCCAGTTTTTGTGCATGTAGATGGTCTGCAAAGGCTAAAGTCCAAAAGTTCTCTCCAGAGGGAGTTTCTCTTCCACACACTCCCTCCGACTGCCTGAAACACCTCCATTGGACCCCTTTGTTTACTTCTGTAACATAGTGACAACACTTTGTAACACTCGTGCTTCAATTGGCTAGCACTCCAACACATTGTATGTGATAGGCTAAGTGGCAGAACATTGCGCTTGGCCAATCACAACAAAGCCGGCTACCTAACCAATCAGAGCACAGGCAGTATGAGAAAAATAAAGACCTTTTGGAAAATTAAAGCATGGAAACAAAAATACAATATGGAAAATGGGCTTAATATGGTGTCTTTTAATAAAGGCACAGTTAGCAAAGAAAAAACATATTGAAAACAAATTATTAATTGAAGTCAAACATGTTTTTATGTCCCTGCAGGTTTTACACCATCTCTGGCTCGATAAAGAACAGATCACCACCCAAAGAATCTGAAATGGAGATGTGAGAGACGCTTTAGACTGTGTAACCCTTTCACATATTCTACTTCGGACAGTTTGCCTTGTTCCCTGCCCTCTGTGCCCTACACTTCCCCAATCACACGCTGCCTGTATCCTGCTATGACCTAGTGTCGCTTCTTGTTTTTCACCCACGTATCTCCGTATTCCTACCATAGCACCTAACTGTCCCGCACACATCTTTCTGGCAAGGTTTTGATGATTCTGTGGTGTTGCGTTGTCATACAAGTGATGTGTTGTGTGAGCTTCTTGACGTTTTTCCGTAGACATACTGTCTTCTATTGCCATGAAGAAAAAGACATCACAGATGTTACTGACTGACTGACTCAAGTGTTGTTCTCACAACTCGGCTTGACTGAGGTTTGAAAACCTAAGAAGTTTCTGATCAAAGTCGAGTCACATCCAAAGCTAAAACTTTTTCTGAATCCAAATCTTACAAAAGTGTGAAATTGCTATAAAGATTTAAATATATTTTATATATATATATTCGTTCCAAACCTGCAAATAAAGAAGAAAAAAACCCTGACGTGAGCCATTTCTAAACAGGTTTTGGGTGTGACCGTCAAGCTCTAAGTCGTGTTTCTACTGTTTGTACTGGCTGTTGTGTTTTTTGTACTCTTACACCTGTTGCTTGTATACCCTAAATATGTCTAAAAAAAGTTTCACAGAGTATGACGATCAGCTTTGAATTGCCCCTACTCTCCGCCGTGGAACACTAAATAGAAAAAAGACATGGTACCAAAAGAGTAGGATTTGAACCATGCAATGGAAATGAGGCAGTGGTAACAGGTGGCAAAGCGCTGTGTCTTCTTGTTTATGAATGCATTCAAACAAACAAAAGATTTAACATGTTTATTAGTTACCATTTTCCCTGCTACCAGTTTATGCTAACCCACTTCTCCCTCCAACTTCATACTTAATAGAGATACAGTAAAGGACTCTGGAACAACTACGACCTTCAAATGTTACATTGTTAGTTAAATAGGCATAGCTAGCATGTCTACTTCAACAAGTTACCGTGCAAGCTTTTACTATACTACCTTCCTTTAGTTTTGTCCCCTTTACTCCCCACTTGCATTTGAAGAAAGTAGCTTTGAAGATGCTTAAACATGGGTTTTAAAATGAGTTTGAGCAGAAGTAAACAAAAACATAGCCTACTGATGCCTTTAGCCATAAAAGTCTAATAAAAGACGAATGCTTTGAAGGTCGTAGTAATCATATGGAAGTCGCCCTTACCCTCGACAAGAAACTGGTTTAGTGTTCCCTTAAAATGAACATCTACTTGGTTGAACGTTGTGCCTTTTGCACACGCCTGATGTCTCATTCTCAAAACAATTCTATAAATGCATGTTTAATGTTAAAGTATACACATCCGTGGATTGAAGATAAGCAATACAAAAAATATATTGATTCGCTTTTGCACTTCGGTCTTGCACACCTTCATTCCATGAACCAATGTTACGACCCGCCCTCTACTCCATGGTAGTGGCTCGTGGGGAGACCCGCAACATAAAAGAAAACACGCAAAAACCAGTACTTGATAACGATCATTTATTTGAAGTACAGCTGTTTACTCACACAAGCAAACGTAAAAGGGGTCTGGAGGACTGGCCAAAAGAAACAAAAAGACGGACGGAACCCGAGCCAGCCACACCACGGGCCGTAGGACCCAGAGCTTCCCTCCCCTAACCAGAAATCAAATAAATACCCTATGGGAAACAAAATAAAAGCGTGAAAACTGGACTACCAGGTCCTCCAGGCTAAACATAAAAACATCAGAAGATACACGGTCTACAGCTCAAAGGTAGCAGAGAGATAATCAAAAGAACAGTGTCTCCCGGCGTAAGGGTATAGGCGAGACCTCGTTCTCCTTCAGTTTCTCCTTATAACCTGGCTGAGTGGAATTAGGAACACCTGGGCAGAGGCGGAGCCAGGGGCCGACCAGGTGCACCTGCGCAGCAGGGAGACAGAAAAAGACAACAAGGAGGGGAGCACGTAACATCCCCCACCATGAGTTAGTGATTTATTTATTTTTTTAACACAAAACAATCACAACAATCAACTTGAGTTGACAGACGCGCTCACGACTACTTTTGTCTTTAACAACCACTCAGTCCACACACCGAACAGGCAAATACCAGTCAAACACACCACAAACAACACACTGGCAACAACTGCTATATATTATAAGCGTGACAATGCATTGGCCAACACATTGTCCACGAATGTGTTTGATCTCAACATTGAAGGCTTGCATGAAAATACTCCACCGCATCAACCTTTAATTTGTGTTACGCATACTCTGCAAAAAGGGGGTTGTGATGAAGAATAGTGACAGGAATATTTGATGACCCAACGTATACCTCAAAAGTGGTTTAAAGCCAGAACCATAGCCAGTGCCTCCTTTTCGATGGTAGAACACCCCCGCTGGTGGCGATTGCATTTCTTGGAGCAGTATGACACAGGGTGCTCCACTCCACGATCAGTTCCACTACGTCTGCACGCTGCGCATCAGGCAAGTGTGCTAAATGAGACTCAATATTCCCCATAATCTCTGAGTTTTGCAGCCTCCCCTCTCACACCGCCTTCGATTGGACCTCGAATTGACATTTCAAGATTTTCAATCAAGCTTTTCTAAATGTGGTGGGCAGAATGGAGGCTGTTGATTAGTGGATTGATTGTTCTTCGACAGGCATGCTCCTGAGAGCTGGGAGAGTTCAACAGCAGGGTCAGTCGAATGAAGTTGTATACCAAGATTCCTGTCTGAATTTTAAGGAAGAACTAGCAGCTAGAGGGTAAATCAAAGGTCTCTGGTCACATGTCGGAAGTGGAGACTAGATTTTGACACTATCCTCCAGGAGAAACCGCAATATTGACTTCAAGATGTGAGTTTGTATCTTATATTATGTGCAGTATGAAGTGAAAGTGTAAAGGACAGCATGGTTGTTGCAGTGAAATTAATTACAAGACGACAAAGAATAATTATTGCCATTAAGAGATTAAAAACAACCTCAAATACTTGTTAAGGCAATGTCGAAAGAATCCGTCATTGTTACAGCAATACATTGTAGCAAAAAGCAAGCTCCGCTACTCGTAGTCCAGTCTAGATCCAAATGACGTCTGATTGGAATTTAGATAGAGATTTCAGCGATTCTATTCCCAAGTTAGCTTACAGGTAAATCAAAGTTACTTTAATTTCCCAATGAACCCGTCTTTATATCATATCCCTCCAAGTTGTGATTAAAAGCAACAGGCATGTCAACCAACACCAAAATCATTCAAAAACATATCCACACAATGTCTTGCATTGTCTTGTAATGTTACACTTTCTGTAGTATTCCGTTTGCTGGTGAAACTTATTTGGCACCTGCTGAGCCCTTGCAGCTAACACATTTAGCCTCTTGTTTTCCTCCAGCACTCACCGCTGTGAAGGGGCTTGAGTTTTAAGTGTTTGGACATGTCCTACTGTCTGAAACACCTGACTGGCCTCTGTCAAACACTTGGTACCACTTTACATTAAGACTACCCTTACAGTATAAAGGGTTTACGAATAGTTTGTCATTCATTTATCAATTAGGTTGTGAACACTTTATAAATCATTAATACGCTTTGATAAGACATGAGATAAATAGGGCAACTGTGACCGGTTGCTTGCCAAATAGTGAGCCCACATGTATCTGTACTGCTAAGCCTTATATTGGCTACTTGGCTTACTTCGTCTTCTTCATCAGCCAGCATCCTTGGTATCTGTTGTTCACTGAGTTGATTCTCGCTAAGTAGCCAATATAAGGCTTAGTCATCTTGCCAAATAGTGAGCTTGTGTTGATGTATGAAAACTATGTTAGAACTAGTTTATAAATGGTTCTTAATGATTAATAAAGTGTTTACAACCTAATTAATAACCTAATTATAAACCCCTTTATGAATCATTTGTAAGGGTAGTCTTATTGTAAAGTGGTACCGCAATGTTACTAAAATAAGCTAGTTATGATTTGTGCCTAAGCAGGAGAGAAATGGCTCAGAGGCGCATGTATAAGTTTTCAGCATCAATAATTATTTAAAAGTAGTGTTGTTGTCATCGTAAGTTATGT
This sequence comes from Harpagifer antarcticus, assembly GCA_902827135.1. Taxonomy (NCBI): domain Eukaryota; kingdom Metazoa; phylum Chordata; class Actinopteri; order Perciformes; family Harpagiferidae; genus Harpagifer; species Harpagifer antarcticus. Next base: position 2,171,608 of record CADEHL010001068.1, read on the forward strand.
GTGCTTCAGTCTGTGCTTTTTATTTAAAGATTCCCAAAACATATACATTGCCTAATCATGGCTTAACCTTGTACTGTCTTTGTGTACCGTACGCTAAACTGTCAATCCATATTTTCATTTGGCACAGATGTGACTCTATACAGAGCTAAGGGATGGGCGATAAGGGTGTTATACTTACACAAAGCCATATTTATTGAATATTCAAGACACAAAAGAACATTTGTACAATCGGATATAATCCAATCAAAAATACATGATTGTTGATTTGGCCACAGTTTGTACATTGATGGGTGAATTCAGTAAGCGTGTGGCTGCTAATAGAGTGGCGCAAAAATGACCTTTTGTTGTCGTCCGACCCAGAAGTTAGCATCATAAGAGCTCCCTTGACAAAAGGCAGTGGGATTTTTCCAATGGATTTCAGAATATTTCTGAAAATAAGCACCATAGCAAACACATGTTTATGAAACTTACACATATTGTCAGAAGAGAGAGAGAGAGGGAGAGTATATAATGTCTTATACTCAAATTGCCTTTTACTCTGTTAAACACAGTTTTAAGACTTTAACATACAATATAAGAGACATATGTTTAGGTGTGACATTCCAGGAGGGCAAATGGTGGAGTAGTCTAGGGGATTGCAGAAAAATCGTGCAAATGATGATACAAGCATCATATTTGGCACACTTATTCTCCAAGTGGTACTAATCAAATCTGCCTGATTGGCCAATTGAAAATCCAAGATGGCGGCCATTTTCCAAGATGGCCGCCAGATTAGCCGCCCGAAAACCGTAATAATTCGGCACAGAAAGGGTTGATCAAATTTTAAAGGTCATAAATGGATGCGATAATGTAAGACCTTTAATTTGATACCTATTTTATGGGTCTACGACCACAGGAAATACTTTAACCCATTGGGAACCATTGTCGACTTTTGTCACCATGAGTATTAGTCTCTAGGGCAGGGGTGGCCAACCCGCGGCTCTCGAGCCGCATGCGGCTCTTTGCCTAGTTTCATGCGGCTCTTCAGTTCAAAAGGTGGCTCACGGTCCTTGGAATGCCTGTGGACATCCGTTCCTTCCTTATATTTCGCAAAGCAGTTGTACTGTAGGAGTTGCGATATAGAAAGGTCAGATTTCGATGCTCCATGCTGGAGTTGGGACTTGATGTCAGCACCATGTTCGATCATACATACAAATTGCAGCAGTGATGGTGGTACAGCCTGTTCTAGGTCTGTGTCGTTAAAGGTGCTGCTGAAATTTGACTTTTGATGTAGCATATCTCGTCTTATTATCCCAGCAGCTTTTGCTCGGTGGATCGCTTCACCGTACTTGGATGCTTGTGAGAGGATTGAGCCTACATCATTTTCAAAAGCCAGCATAACATCTCGTCCTTGGTGATGAGCTTGCAGCTTGGGAATGTGAAAAAGCAGCTGGTCCTTGAGTCGAGTAGGATGAACATCAGGCGATTCAACACCAAGCTGCTCCAGCCTCTGCTTGTAAAGCATGGTCAAATTAGCAAGCTTCAATATGAGTGGATCACTACTATCACTGGCATTTTTCATCTCACTAATGTAGGTGACTAGTTCGGAGAAAGCAATTGGATATGCTTCCTTCCAGTGCTCCTGTGCTTTCTCTTGCTCCTGCACCTTTAGGTAGGCTCGTTCTCGGTTATACAATGCCACCAAACAAGCAGGGTGATATTTCAGTTCTTGTGCTATGACATCTCCTACACTCAGTGATAGAAAACTCCTTGCCAAACTGAGTGTTTTTGCACATTCGTTTATTCTGTTATTCACTTGCATTGTCATTGCTTCTCTAAGCTCCCCTCCTTTTTCGCAAAAGAAACATTCTTGTGTTTTAGCTTCTTGGACCTTTCGTGGGATCTTACTTCTACCGCCCTCATCACTAGTACCTGTAGGGAGTAAAAGGTGGATTTGCAAAGGGTTAAGGACAGAGGGGTTTTATGGGTAGGATTAGTTTTTTTAATATATAGTGGGACTGTAAGCTGTGTTCGGGGTGCAGAACCTCTTTTTCCTCTGAGGATGAAGTTGCTCTGACACATTAAAGCTTTAGACATTCACCAGCGGGGTATTTACTGATGTATTTTATGAAGTAGAACAAATCACGAGAATCTCTTCAGCTTGCTTTTAACCACAGATCTTATTTCAGGCGTCTAACAAATAAATGTAAAAAACAGCTGAGACAAGGGTACATATCCAGGTTTTAGGAATCCTGTGCCCTTCTATAGAACCATGCTATATTGCGTATTATCACTATCTGCCACGTATTAAAGGTGGGGTAGGTAATTTTGTAGAAACCAGCTCGAGTGCGCTAGAATTTGAAAATATACAGCCGGAAAAAATCTGCCACTTCCTTACAGAGCCCCTCCTCCAACACACACGAACGCGCACATGACCAATGAGGGCACGAGATAAGTTTGTGCACAGATGGAAGGCTGACAGGCAGGTAGGCCATCCAGTTATTTTAGCCGGGCCGGCTCAGATGATTGGTCGTGCTTTTTACAGCGCTACGGCTTCCACAGATGACATTTTTGTATGGATTTTTTGTCAAAGCACTTAAGATATCCATTCCATGGAATATAACAAAAAGTGTATCTCGAGCCGGTTTCTTAAACTTACCTACCCCACCTTTAAGGTCTGATTTGCAAATTAAATTGCGCTAATTATATCACGATATATTCTCAAGATGTAGGTGCGTGACATAATACACCTCTGCTTGGACCACTGCAGATTTAGGTTGCATTTCACCCTTTTGCATTTCTATAAATGTTCAAAATAATCTTCACAAAAGTATTCATAAAGTATTATGGGGTGCTGCTGTATTGGATACCATTACATTCCTTTCTAAATGTCATCATGTTGTTTTGGCCACTGAAATGGTCTGCTAAATAAAGCTAGTTAGCGTGTTGTCTTGTAGATCTTGACCTCCATCCACATGTTCTTTGTATAAAATCCACTTCATGTAAAGCAATGCTGCACCAAAGCTTTTACACCCACCTGGCGTTTCTTCGATCATGTCTGCACTTTCTGCATTGTTCCAATATTTCTAGTCTAGTTTGACCCCATGACTTGCTGCTTGGATTTAAATGCTTTATCAATGATGACCAATGTTTTAATTGATAGTATATATTTTCAGACTAGTTTTGTTTTTTGTTTCCTATTTTTGTGGGTCATGTGTTTTGTCTGTACGAGTTTTTTGTCTTTGTACAGGTGAAAGGTAAAGTGACTTTTAATTGTCCAATAAGCACACATACTGGTTGGCTTGATCAGAACTGATACAACTAATGGTTATGCAAATAGTGTACGTTTTAACACAGGCTGGGGTGGGTGTGCTCTTGGTTCATTTGCCAGATCTACAAAAAGCTAAAAGTCCCATGAATAATCATAAATTCAAGCCTTAAGCTTTTACAGATGATATGGTCGAACTGATCCAGGCCTGCTGTTAGACGTTAGAGTAGATCGAACTGAACTGAATCTCAGGTATTGGATGTTTTGCTGTTTTCAGTCTGATGGTCGATGAGGAAGTATGGAGTCATGTTTGTGCAAAAAAATCATCATGTACATTTTGGTTGTTGTATTTACACATTTAAATATGTAGTACTTTGTTTTGTCACTTCCATGTACATGCTGACATATTAATTGTAATAAACTGTTACACTTTATCCGAATTTACAGCTCTAATGTGTGTGCTTTATTTAAAATGTACAAAATGTAACATTTTTGAAGATGCATTAATGTCTCCTGATGTTTTACCTGGAACTCAAATTGTATTCATCAGTCACATGGGTTGCTGGTGTAAATATCTCTGGAAGTGATTTGAAATAGCTAATAATTAGCATTAGAGTCATCTCCTGAATGCAACAAGAGCTGTTTCATAATGTGAATAACCTGAGAATTCTAAAAAGCTAGTTATTCATACAAAGAACACAAGGAATCATTGTCCCTTCCTGAGAAAAAATATACCATTTTCTTTGCATGCTTAATTGAAAACTGGCTACTCTTTATCATAATAAATACGAGTGACTCAAACCCTCATATATTCTCAAAACTATGGAAACGAACAAAAATAAAAGCACACTGTGTGACTTGTTCTTTTATTATCATGATCACACACACGTTGTAGTTTGTTTTTCTATCAGTACTGCTGTCTCAAATACTCACTAATTCACTAAGTGTATTGATCCACAGCTATTACAATAATCCCTGTTTATCTTCCTGTCTGGGTAAGGCTTTCAAAGGAGCCCAGCTGTTTTAGGTTAATGCATTCAAATAAATTAGACTGCATATTTGTGTCCGGTTATTAAAGATGTATGTTATCAGCATGTACGGAAAGGAAACAACGTAAAATAAAGGCAAACAACTGAAGTGATAAATAAGTAAAAACCCATAAATATAATACATAATGACATGTAAAAATAAAGATAACAGAATACCTCAAGACATTTTTGCCACAAATTGGCCCCCATATTTATTCTTCCTGTTAGTGTTCTATGTTACAACAATGCTGGTATTGTTTACACAATTTAAATGTGTGTCTTAAAGGTTTGTAATTCATGTGACAGTCAGGCGGTTCATTGAAACTTATCAAGGGTCAGTTTTACATTTCAACACATTTGTTAAAAACTGTGCCCAAAACCACAATAAGCTTCACAGCACAGACATTATTTTGACTGAAATCTGCAAATGATGCAACAAAAATATTTCAAATAATTGCACATAACCGGGATAATACTCATAAACGGCTTTCTGATGTCCATGTAGTCAGTGTGTTCTACTGGAGCCTCAGTTCGATAAGAGATTATTTTCTGAGTTCTTTAATTTAGGTACTCTCTCTCAAAATGGTAATGTGCATTATGTTTTAATTATACTTTTTATCATACAGAAGCTTTTTGTGTGTGTTTATGTTTTACTGAGTGCTTCTAGGCAATTTCCATCCCAGTATTCAGTTAACTATTTCTTTTCTGTGCACATTACATAGACTAGCTAATATTCTACCTACTGCTTGGGACTTTGAGTATTCAAAATGTCCAATGTCACAGACTGGGACTTACTTTAGAGTCAGTTGCATTTACATTCAGTATGACTTGTTATGATTCAATGTGAAAGAGTATACTGCTCAATCAATAATGATCACTTCACCACCTCTCTTGACATCTAGGCGCTTGAGAGTGAGTCAGAGGCAGAACTATGGGATTAGTTTTGTATCATAAAGATAAAGCAACACTTTCTCAGAATAAAGCAAAACTATGAGTTAAAAAGAAGAAAAAAAACAAAGTCAAGCAAAATAAAATACATTTCAAAAATAAAACTATAAGTTGCAAACAAATCATTTGTGGAATCATGTAAACTATAAGTAATTTTTCTTTGTTTTAACAAACGTTAAACGTTTTTGTTTGCAGTTCTTGTTTCTTCTTTCTCAATGATCACACTTTTGCTCTCGCTGCAGCTTTTCTCGTTTGCGCTCCCTCATTTTTTGTTTGAGATTTTGACACAAACATCCCAGGTGGGTGGGACTTTCAGGAGCGTGTCCCCATTGGCTACTCAGTTTTTGAGTGACAGCCCACTACACCACAGATCATACAGTGCAACTCATGAGTCCACTCGGCCACGTTAGTGTCGTGTCTCCTGGGGAGTTTTCATGAACATATCGGACTTATCTTATGGATTGCTGTGCATTGTGTTGTGTAGTTTATACTTTGTTCCAACTTTAAATATTTTAATACCTGAACACACTGCTGCTGTGAAATAATTTCCCAATTTGGGATTGATAAAGTGTCTATTTATTTATTTTATAGATTAAAAAAACACATCTATGTATTTTTAAACTAAAGGTGATACACAATATAAACTGTATACTATTATTTTTCAAAGACATGTTACATTTCAAAAGCATAAATTGCTATGTTTGGGACAAACAATTAAAGACTGCTTTAATTTAACAAATTCTGCAATATAAAAGTGGCAGATTTGCTTTATTAAACAGGCTGCATACCAACACAATTAGGAACATGCTCACATCTTATGTTGGTCTGAAGAGCTGAAGCATTCATACACAATGGATACAAACTGTGTTGTCTCATTCTATATCCTGTGAGAAAATGATATACATTTAGCATTACAAATTCGACATACTTTTCCTAGCCTGAGGAAGATCTGAATAATCAACAGATTTGAATGGAATCTCTAACATTTTCATGTAGAATAAAGACAAAAGAGTGAAATGTGAACCAGAAGATGAAGTCTCAAAGAATGTTTTAAATAAAAGGACATAAAACAAAAATATGGATAATAATAAAATCTATTAAATGTATATGTAAAGCCATTTGGTCAAATGAAATGACAGCTAGTGATAACGACAACAACGCCCAGCGTGAATGAAGCTGGTGCAGGTCTTTCTTCATGCCCCCCCCTCCGTGCTGTCCCCTCAGAGGAAGTGGGAAAACGGGATAAGACTCTGGACGCCACCCTGTCTCAATGATCCACACTGTTAATATGGGAGGAAAATAAATGTTTTAGGAAATGAAAGATATGAAGTTAACAAATAAAACACAGTCATGGACTACCGTCCATGACTGTGTTTTATTTGTTTGTGGTTTTCCTACAAAGTTAACTCAGCCTCCATTGATTGTCATATCAAATTAGCGTGTTAATAAAATAAGCTATCATGGCTTATACTTGCATATCTAAACAGAATCATGAAAACCTGTTGGTAGAGTCAGGCACACGAGTCCATTTGAGTGTGTGCGCCGGTGTCTGAACGCTTACTCACTGCTAGCTATGTAGCTAACTGTTAGGCTACTTAGCTTGCATTGTTATGGATCTAAAGGTAGCACAAGCTAACTTTCATAGTACAGCTTTACTTCTCACTTAACACAATAAATAAACATACCGTATAGCACAAACAACACAAATGATCAATACTTACATATATTTTCACTTGTAGTATTATAATAATAATTGAAATGCTGGTTCTTCTGGGGGTGTTCTATCCACGCTCAGCTAGCTACCGCAGCTGCCTGCACGGTACAATCGTTGGAGGACTGGGCTGTCACTAAAAAACTGAGTAGCCAATGGGGACGCACCCCTGAAAGTTCCGCCCACCTGGGAGGTTTGTGTCAGAATCTCAAACAAAAAATGAGAGAGCGCAAAAGAGAGAGCTGCAGCGAGAGCAAAAGTCTGATCATTGAGAAAGAAGAAACAAGAACTGCAAACAAAAACCTATGTTAAAACAAAGAAAAAATACTTTTTATTTACATTACACAAATGATTTGTTTGCAACTTATAGTTTTATTTTTGAAATGTATTTTATTTTGCTTGACTCAGTTTTTTTTTTCTTTTAAACTCATAGTTTTGCTTTATTCTGAGAAAGTGTTGCTTTATCTTTATGATACAAAACTAATCCCATAGAGAACACAGGGACAGTGGAGAGAGGTCCATTGCTGAGGTGAGTGATGAAAGGGAAATGACAGTTTAGAGTCAATTGTGATTTGGACTCTCATCCCAGAATGTTGAGGAAATCAGTGGGGATATTGAACGGGAAACATTTCAGTCAATTGGCATCATGTGACCAATATAGACAGAAGAGCAACATTTATTTGAACATTTAAATCGCTACCATTCCTCGGTGAACTTAACATCTGTATGGAGTCAGATCAGTCTCAATATTAATAAATGCTCAGAGAAGGATTCACAAATGTATTTTGCGATTTATATATAAATGACTCTCCACAACAATATCTCTCAATGCACTCACAAATATTTATTGTTGTATATAAATGTACAAAAAATGGGCATTTAAACTGCTTTTTATTAATTCAAAGACGGCTCTGAATTAATAATCAAATATGTTTCCTTTCTTTACTACTGGATGAAATTACAAAATGTACCCATCATTTTCCTCATGCTAGTTCAGCCACATAAAAGTATCAAACCACCTGTTAAAATGCACCAGAATACAGGAAATATATATATATATATTTTAAAATGTCCCCCCCACATTCAGGATGCTTCCTACGCCCATGAATACTTGTAAATACAACTTTTGGCCCGTAATTTCAATTCCCCATTTCAGCGACCAGAGAGAGGGGGGTATAGCCAGTCTCTGATTGTGTTACGTTATTATGAGAGTGCTCTCATACTTGTTTGATTCTGAAATTGTATATATTTATATAAATATATGTGTGTGTACTGTGTCCGCATCTGTAGCCTGTTATTGTCTCATTATATCGCACTGTGAATGAATTTAAAGTAAATATATAAGTGGTCATGAACACATCTGTGCATCAGACAGAGGGCTGCTCCTGTCATCATTAATGGACGTCTCTTTAAGATGACCGCTCAGAGGAGAGGAGTTCTCATTTGTCTAACCGCCTGCTGCTTCCCCTCCTCTCTCCTCGGTTCCCCTCCTCGACTCCTCCGCTCGCTTCTCCTGTGGGCGGGACTAAGTATCGAGGATAGGAGTCGAGGAAAGGAGTCGAGGAGGGAAAATTAGAGTAGGTTCTGATGAATTAATTTTTGTTCCGGCTCTTTTTGGTGTGAACGCGACATTTCGGAACTATATCGGAACTAAAATGGGAAAAGTACTGCGGTGTGAACGCGCCTAATGAGTCACATGTTCCACAGGGATAATAATTGTGGTGGCCAGATGTATATCTGTATGGATCGATGAAGGGAACGTTTAGCGATTGTGCTACAAAAGAAAAAAAAAAACACAAAACTTTCTCTGAAATTGTGCACGGTAAAAGGATCCCCTTGACTACAAATTGAAGCGACAACAACTTTGTTAGATCTGAAAGCCTCCTGCTTCAGTGACTAATCTATCCATAAACAGGTCTCACTGCTTGAGTAGTTGGTTGTGCAATACCTGATCAATAGACCCCTAAGCTCCTGGAGACTAAACATCATGAAAAGGACAGAATGGTAGGCTGTTTCAAATGTTATTACCTTCAGCCCCATGACACCAACAGGTCAGGCTATTAAGAAACATTTAAATTAAGTTAAAGGGCCCATGTCATGGCCATTTCTACTGATCATAATTCCATTGTTGAGGCATACTAAAATAGATTTATACTGTGCAATATTCCAAACTCACATTGGTTTCTCATACAGCATCTCTGTAAAGTATGTGTATTCACCAGTATTCACTCTCTGTCCTAAACGGCTTGTTGGAGCTTGTCTGAGCACACAAACACTCACAGCCGAAGTAAAAACAATAAGTGTGGCTTGATATTGAGTAAGAAAAAGTTTGATAACGCTGTGAGAATGGGTCTGCGGAGAGCATTTCTCCGAGATCCCAACTTAGCAGCCCGAAAAACGTTTACCCATTTAAACAGTTTAAAGGGTGTGGCCTCTGGGTGTTCACACGTCACAGTTCCCAGGAAGCAAACAATGGAAAAAGAGAAATCTCCAACGAGGCGTTCTAGGGCAGCATAGACAGGTCTTTTCTGTGTTAGAGTTCTACTCGCTACATGGTGTACTTTGAGGGTTTGTGACTCTGCAGACCGTTTACATGCAGAACAACCTTCATAACACACAAGGGGACGGGTAATAACCGGAAAAGCATGACATGGGCCCTTTAAAGCAAAAAATATCCCGCTGACACACTGATCTGAGGAATGTATGGAGCATTATGTGCATCAACAAGCTTTTTTTCTTAACCAAAGAAACAGAGAAGGGTGAGTCAGTGCCAGATGGCTCCTTGGATATGAGAGGGTCAGTGTTAAGTTAGGGTTAGGTTAGGGAAAAGGGCATTGCTCTAGTGCTGCGCGGGGCACTGGCTCTCGGGATAATATTGTGGTCAAAATACTTCTAAAAAAACTCCAAGGAAAATACATACAAGGTTTCTAAAAGCGCATAAGAATACAAAATAAGTTAAATCAATTAAAAAAGCAAGAGGGGCCCCGGTCGGGTGGGTGGTGGATGCCTCAGATAATGGGCTTGAGTTCAGTAAGAATGTCATTACATTACATTACATTGCATTTAGCTGACGCTTTTATCCAAAGCGACTTACAATAAGTACATTCGACCAGGAAGACACAGCCCAGAAGAAAACAGAATCATATAAGTACATCAGGTATCATAGAGCTAAACATTTCAAGTGCTACTCAGCTGGCTATAGATAAGCCAGTCCTTTATTAGTATATAAGTGCTTTGTTAGTAATTCTATCGCTCGAAGTCATGCAGTCATTGTGCCCTGCATCGTCATTGTTTCTGTGGAGTTTCCATCCACCTCCGGCCATTTTTTGCCTTCAAGGGGCTCAGCAGCAAACAACTCTGGCTCCCTCTGCTGGGGGCCCTGTAGGTCTGTGAGTGAGAGAGGAGAGATGGTGTTAATGCATGGGACAATGACATTACTGTAAATCTGTGTCTGCTCTGTGGTGTTATCTGTTGTCTGTGGGGGTGAAGAGGCAGGGGAGGAATGGACAAAGGAGGGGCAGGCTAAGGAATCAGCCCGGGTTGCACCCAGAGGGGTAACGTTCACGGGCTCTCGGGTCAATATTTTGTGTTTAAAAACCTGTTTAAAAGCTCCTGTAGTAAAACCAATAAAAGTTTATAAAAGCCGTGTTTAGTCTGTGTTAGAAATGTATAAGAAAATGGAATAAAAGGAATAAAAGGGAGCAGCGGCTGCAGCACAGAGCGTATGCGGCGGGGTTAAAACCTGTACTCCTGCCCCCCCGAGGGGGTCTCCCCTGGTGGAGTGTCCGAGACACGGCATCTATTGCACGTCTGCCCGTCCTGGGAGAGGGATCCCTCCTCTGTTGCTCTCCCTGAGGTTTCTCCCATGTTTCCCTTTAAACTGTGGGTTTTCTTCGGAAGTGTTTCCTTGTACGATGTGAGGGTATAAGGACAGAGGGTCTAAGGACAGAGGGTCTAAGGACAGAGGGTCGAAGGACAGAGGGTGTCTTATTGTCATACTGATATTTTGTACAAACTGTGAAGTCCACTGAGACAAATGTAACATTTGTGATATTGGGCTATATAAATAAACATTGATTGATTGATTGATTGATTGATTGATTGATTGATTGAGACTGCGTCCCACAGCATCTGGTAAAAGACCTGGTAAGTGGGTTAAAAAACATCTGGCTAAAAGGACCGAGGTTGACTTTGTTTAAAATCGTCATGCAGATAAAATTAAAATATATACATTAAAGTGCTTTTCTGTTTTTATAATATAAGTGCTTTTAAAAACAAGTGCTAGTAGTAAAAATCACATCAACCCAAATGTTAAAATATGTATAATATAAAAAACAAATATGTAAAATGTAAAATACAAACACAGGTTAATAGGCACACAGGGAGGGGAAATATCCCTAGTCCCTGAAAGCATTTAAAAGCCAGGCCGAGGTCTAGAGAGGTGGTGTAGGTGAGACATGGGACACGCCTCGGATGATATTTAAAAATAAAAGACCTGGTAAGTGGGTTGGCTGATTTCAGGGTGTTTCCCTGCGGGATGATCCAATATCCATTTAAAATAAAATGGAAAGTAATAACTAAAATATAAATAAAATAATATAAACAATGTTTACATTGGAAACGGGGGTTTAATAACATATAAAAGATATAATCTCCTCATTTGGAACCTGATGAAAGAGGAAAACATGCAATACAGTGCAAGCATAAAATAAACTGTGACATGTAAAATATAAATAAATGATATATAAAATATAAGAAAAATATATAAAATGGTAGTAATAATAATAAACAAAGAAACCCAGGCATTTAAAAATCATAAAGGAGTCCAGATGAGGAGGATTTATATAATAAGGATAGGAAATTTGTATAAAGAATAAATAATACACAGATAAATATTACAATATAAATAAATAATACATTGATCAATACATAATTAGATAGTTAATTTAAAAAACAATCCCCTTAGGTAATGTATATATATATACAATATAAAAGGCTAAGATGAAGGTTATGGGTCAGAGGGATGGGGTGGGGTTGTAGGTCGAGAAGGTGGGGTAATGGGAGTCGTCGGGGGAGGAAGGGGGAGTGGGCTGGCCACTGGGTCCGGGTTTGGGTCAATGTTGGGATTAGGGGACCATGGGAACTGTGAACTGGAAGAGGGCGTCCGGGGCTGCCGCTGGTGGTAGATGCGGGAATTTCTCCTCATAGGGCGGTTCTGCGATGGAGGGGAGTGGTTGGTGTTTCGTGGCTGGCCCACTGTAGGGAGGTGGAGACGGAGGACGGGAGGAGGAGGGAAGGGTGAAGGGAAGTGTGGTGGGGGGAGAGGAGGTGGAGGAGGGCAGATGGCTGGTGGTGTTGTTGAGTATGCGCTGCGTAGTGAGTATGGTATCCGGAGTTAGCCTGGAGCCATATCCTTTACGTGCCCATCCAGTGGCTATTTGGAGTGATGTGGCGTTCCAAGGGATGTTCTGTAGCGATTCTATGGTGGTCTTGTAATGCTGCTGCAGAATGGTCGTGTTGGTGTGTATCCAGTTGGTGTTGTTGTGTATTTATTTGTGTGTTATGTTGGTTTGGATGGTTTGATAAAGTATGTAAGTCCGTGGACCTGTCTGGACATTCCTGGTGGGTATTGCGTGAGGTAATTGCCCTGTCAACTGTGTGTTTGTGGTCAGGGCCAGCTATGGGCATAGATATGTCTCATAATTATTTGTGTGAACATAAAAATAATTTGTGTGGAAATATGTGATTTGGAAATGTAAAACAGCATCCACAAATGCATTTAAAAGATTTGCAAACTCACAAATAAATGTGCAAGTGTAAAACGGATCTGCAAATACGCTAAATATTTATAAATAAAAAAAAGATCTGTGAATATCTCTTTAACATTTACAACTTTCGATCAGGCATTTGTAAATCCATTTTGTATTTGTCGACCAAAAATGCGCTTGCGGATCTCATATCTCTGCTCGTGGATCTCACATTTCTGCTTGTGGATCGTCTTTTTACACACACGGAATTTTGAGACATATTTTCCGCCGGTTACTTCTAAATTCTACTTGTGTCACTCGGTTAACCACGTGATGGCCGGCTGATGACGACATTTCCGCATGATTTCAAAGTAAGAGCATGATGGTTTGTTTAATGCTCTGTTTTTTTATTATAATGAACAGCGGAACGTTAGATGCATTCTTTATCATCATCATCATCATCATCATCATCATCATCATCATCATCATCATCATCATCATTATTATCATCATGTTATAGTGATACAGTAAGTTGATGTTGAAGTGCAGGCTATACGCCACTTTCGCAGCTGGCAGCGAAGCAGCCCCAGAGATAACTCTTTCTTCCTTGTTTGTTGTGTATTCAAAACTAGGGCAGCAAATTGGTCAGGGCCGGCCCTGTTTGTGGTGTATGGCTTGGATCAGTTTGAAGTAATGTTTGCTTATGAGTCTGGTCTCTGGGTCTGGTGGGTGGGTAGGTGGACGTAGAGGCTGCGTCCATGGGGTATCGGGTGTGGTGTGTCCTCGAGGTAATGTAGTGGTAGGGCGTCTGTGTAGTTCCAAGAAGGGCTGTGGAGTGGGTCTGTGAGTGGATGTGTTCCTAAAATTGAGTTGTGTCTGTGCTCCTCTTCCACTCCACTGGACAGACTGGTTCCTGGAAGAATACATGTTAATCGTTGTGAGGGCTCTTACCTTTAGGCGTGGTGGTTGTGTCTCTGGCTGGTTCTGTGGATGGTGAGACCATTGCCCGCCGTTAATCAGAGGGTAAGGGATAGGGGTTTGGGTTCCTCGGTGAGATTGGGTTTGCACTGGCCTAGGGGTCTGTGCCTAGGGGTGTTGTGAGTGTGTTTGTTTGTTAATGTTGGGGTATAAGAAAAAAGGAGGAGTTGTTCAGACCATTCCTGGGACCGGGAGGCAGAGGAGAGTGGGGATCCATGGGGGCTCCGTCTAGACGTCATTGAGTCCCCTGGGTGTGGTGGTCCCGAGTTTCTCGATCCATAATTTTTCTGCACTCTTCCTCTGCCCGACGGTCCACCGGTCGTTGGTTTCTAGGCCTGAAATTATAAGTTGATCTGCGGGGTGTAGTTGGAAATGGGTGACCAGGGGGGTTGGGAGTCGACCTTACCCAATATTGTAGAGATGCTGTTTCAGACGAGTGAGTATGCTGTGTTTTATTTCTCCTATGTAATGTTTTTTGCAGGTGTTGCATGTGATGAGGTAGACTATGTTGTTGTCATTAAGGAAATGAACCAAGGGCAGGGAAGGCTGCTCCACTGTATTGGTTATGTATGTATTTTCTGTTTATGTAGCGATGACTGTGTTGTGTATGTGGTGTGACTCTGTTGCTGCTAAACTTGGAGTGTATGAGTATGTTGTGTAGGCTTTTATTTTTTCTGTAGGCGGAGATGACCCTGTGGTTGGCGAAGTAGGGTTGGGACTGGAGGAGGGAGAAGTTTTGTTTGATGGTCCGGTGGAATCCTGTGATGGTGTGTGAAAAGGTTGAAACAAAAGGTGAGTTGACTTTAGGGTTAGGGTCAGGTGAGGGATGGTTAGGTTATGGAAGAGCGTATGGCTCCGGTGCACTGACGATTTCCCTTTGATTCTATTGGCTCTAACGGTCAGAAAGAGATGTCACATGCAGTGGCAGCCGGCCCATGGCGCTAGGGGCGCCGCCCTACCTCTTCCCACATACAAAAAAATATATTACATTTTTTTTTTTTTTAAATATATATATATATATTTTTTTTTTTTAATGAACAAGGTAAATATCATACAATTGGTATCAGTAAAATGTATAATCTACAATAAAATCTCGTTTAAAATTGTGTCACGATGTCTAAAGTTACTGATAAGTCACATGTTTCCTGCCTGGCCTTGCCCATGGCATTAGTTTATCATTAGCCCCCGAGCCAAAACAGCAGCAACCAGCACGTTGCAAAAGTCTCAATAGTAAAGTTCAGCCAATCAGCGCCGTCAAATATTTTGGTCACGAGGGCGCTCACGTTGGCGCCCACGTTGGCGCCCACGTTGGCGCCCACGTTGGCGTACACGTTGCTTACGTACGTTGACGTGAGTTGTCTTTTAGACTCGTGAGTGACCAAGGTGACGCAGTATTTGGATGAGAATGGTGTGCAGGTGGAGTCGCCGGACCTCGGTCCGCACCCAATTCCGTGCAAGAGCTACTCTCCAATCCTTTCGTATCAACGAGGCTTCTCACGCAGCTGGTACACCAGAAAGGCATGGCTAGCTGGATGCAAACTGGTAAATGCTATCTTTTGTTTCCCATGCTTGCTCTTCAAACAGCCGGGGACAGATACGATCTGTTCAGAAACTAGACTAAAGTTAAACAAGTACAAACCACAGACTGTCTGTGTCATGGAGAATACAGTCGCTGGTTTATTTATGTCTGTAGGCCGTTGTTATGAGTGTGGACGGTCGGAGCATATATAACGTTAGCTTAGCCAAGCTCCATTCAGAAAACAAGCATTCTAAAAGGTTTTTCGCCTGCCGTCTGTCTGCAGACTTGTCAAAGCATTAATTCATGGTGTTTACTAACCGGTATCAGTATGTTGTTACGTCGGCATCATTTAGAAACGTGTATTACCATTTAATCACGGTAAAATATGTTCATTTTGTTGTAGTTATAGCTCCCGAGCAAGCGCGTCTTGTTTGAATGATGCGAGTAAACACAGCTGGCAGCCGCGGTGAAACTCGAGCAACTAGAGCGATGCGATAGGAGAGGTTAGAGCGAAGCGAATATTCGCATCGCGTCCAGTCTGAACGCAGCATTAAAGCGATCTCCGCGCTGTATTGGAAACGCGCCATTACATCACCAGAAGTCCTAATTTAAGGGGTCATTTTTCCCAAAAAAAAAAGTTTTACTCACTATATCAACAGCCCCACCAAAAATATTTTCCACCAGCCGCCACTGGTCACATGTCAAAATCGAACAAGGGGGGCCAGAGATATGGAAAATCCACCCAAATGGCCCCATAAGAGGTTTTTTTTGCTAAATCTGTCTAAAAGGGTCAAATATCACTTGTTTTGCATCAATCTTGATACAGGGTACTTATTATATGTTGTACTTTGGATTACTAAAGCTTTTAGTCTACTAACCCATCATCCAAAGTTAGTTTTCACTATAAGTACAACATATTATTTGGACGGACACTATAATTTACAGTTTTTACCATGTTCAATCTGAATTTTCTTTAAAATAAAAAACATCTGTATATATTCTGACTTTTCTACATCCAACTCACAGGTTTATCATTACTTTGAGAACAAATATTATTAATGTAACCCTTTTAGAAGGGAAGTTATGGTCATTTGTTCTGGGAATGTCATTTTCGAGCCTGAAACCTGAAAAACAGGCTTGGGGCTTAACAGGTTAAATGAGGGGGGATCTAACATGGCTAATTAAAAGTGACTCTGGTTCTGTTAGTTAAAACCATGAATAAAATACAATTAAAAGTACAAGTATTAAAACACAAGTGCAATAAGAAAATAAGTGCAATTAAAACAATCTCCCCAATAATTAAAATTACTTAATTCATTATTAATAATTTTAAAAGTAAAAGGGGTGTTATAAATAGCATAATAATAATAATAAAAGTGATACAAAATAAAAGTGGGAAGGGGTTCACACCGGGTTAGTAAAAATAGTATAAAATTGAACTAGATGTCACTGATAAATAAAAACCACTAAGAACAATGTTGGGTAAGTTTAAAAGATTCTTCATAGGACAGGTATCTAATTTGCTCTGTTTATTCAAAAAGGTGGCAGGTCGGTGAAGGTGTTCTCTCTGCGGGGGGTTTTGCTGGCCTCCAGGTAATAAAATAAATAAAAATAAATAAAAGGATCTTTTATGTGGCTTTGATTACACTGAAAAGGTAAAAACATGCACATATATACATAAAAGGGATAAAACATATAATAAGTAACATATAAGGAATACATATAAACACCATCCATCCATCCATCTTCTTCCGCTTATCCGTGGTCGGGTCGCGGGGGTAGCAGTTCCAGCAGAGAGCCCCAAACTTCCTTTTTGTAAGGTTTCAGCGTTAAGAGTCTGTGAGCTTATTGTTTTTGTGTTTGTTATTGACTCTACTCTCTCTTTCCAGGTGTCTACACTTCATGTCGTTGTGTGTCACCTGCCAGCTTGTGTGTCTCGTGTGCTCATCATCACCAGCCCCGCCCCTGATTGTTTTCACCTGTGCCCCATTAACTGTTGTGTGTATTTATAGCCCTGCTCTCCTTTTGTCTATTGTCGGTTCGTCTTGTCTCCACATCAAGCCATGTCTGTCAACCTGTTCAGTGTTCCTAGTGGAATCTAGAGATCTTTGTTTTGAGTAATCTTTTATTAATAAAAGATACTTCTTTTTTATTCTATGGAATCGTGCATCTGAGTTCTTGTGAGTCCCTCGTGTCAGAACGAACCGACCAAACAAGATGGACTCAGCCGATTCCACCGTGTTCAAGACGGCTTTGCAAGTACAAGGAACACGCTTGTGTCAGCAGGAGGAGCAGCTGACAACAATGAAGCAGGGGGTTCAAGACGTAAATGCCCGTCAGCACAACTTCCAAGTAACAGTGACAACAGAATTAAATCACCTGGCAGAGAGGATGCATGACATACTTACGCACCTCGAGGGACGTCCTGCTATTCCTGCGGCAGAGTTTTCCGGTCCAGCAGAGGTCGGGTTTGCCCCCCCGTTGATCCCCGTGCAAGTATCCATGCCATCGTCTTCACTCCGCCTCGCTTCACCGGAGAAGTTCTCCGGGGATTCGGGAAACTGTCGTCCATTCCTGATACAATGCGACCTCCACTTCAAACATCAACCCGCAGCATTTCCCACCGATCAAGCTAAGGTAGCTTTCATAGTATCTCACTTGACGGGAAGAGCAGGAGCCTGGGCAACAGCAGAATGGGCCCGAGACTCGCCTGTTTGCCAGTCGTTAAAGTTTTTCATGGACTCAATGAAGAACATTTTTGACCAGACAGCACCTGGGAGAGAGTCAGCGAGAGCCCTGGTAAACATCAGGCAACGGCAGAGGAGGGTGGCGGATTACGCGATCGAATTCCGGACCCTGGCAGCGGAGAGCGGATGGAACTCCGCGGCTCTTTTTGATGCGTTTCTGCATGGATTAGCAGATCCCATGAAGGATCAGTTAGCTCCATTAGAGTTGCCTGTAGAGTTGGACTCACTCATTGCCATGGCTATCCGGGTGGACCAACGTCTAGCTGAGAGACGTCGGGAGAGGGGGGAGGAGCCAGCTTCCACTACACTCTTCGGACGGGAGTTACAGAAGGAGCACTACGGTTGGCGGAGAAATACCCGGACTTCGTCTCCAGAGCGACCATCGCCCCCTAGCGCCGCGGAGGAACCGGTGCAGCTCGGAAGAGCCAAACTCACCCCGGAGGAGCGACAGCGCCGCCTACGGGAGCGGCGGTGTTTCTACTGCGGCCAGCAGGGTCATGTTCTGGCAGCCTGTCCAGCTAAAGGATCAGGTTCATCAGTGGGAAGGGGGACACTGGTGAGCCGAATGACTTCTTTCGACCCTTCCTCGAGAAGACTGACTCAGGTACAAATAAAACTAAAGGATAAAACTGTAACTCAGGATGCATTAATTGACTCTGGGGCTGATGAGAGCTTGTTGGACTGGGAGCTGGCTAAAGAGTTGAACTTAAACATTGTCCTCTTAGATCAGCCATTAGAAGCTAGTGCGTTGGATGGCCGCCTTTTATGTACAGTTACTCATCGCACGGAACCCATAGAAATTGTCATAGACCAGGAGCACCGTGAGCATATTAGCTTTCATTTATTTAACTCAGCTCAACAGCCTCTCATTTTGGGTTACCCTTGGCTTGTTAAACATAACCCTCACATGGACTGGCTTACAGGAAAGGTTAAGGGGTGGGGGAGTGAGTGCTCTCGTTCTTGTTTAGCCTCTCATACGGGTTCGAGTAGACCACACAGATCTGGGAGCTTAAAACAGGCGTCAGATAGGGACAGTGTCACGTCTGCTAAACCATCTGACTTTGCTGACTTATCCAAAGTGCCAGAGTGTTACCTTGACATTAAGGAGGTGTTTAACAAGACACGAGCTACTTCCTTGCCTCCCCATAGACCGTATGATTGCCCTATAGACCTTCTCTCGGGCTCTACTATCCCCAAAGGACGGTTGTATTCTCTTTCTGGTCCGGAAAGGAAGGCCATGGAAGAGTATATCGGATCTTCACTCAAAGCTGGCTTGATTCGGACATCATCATCCCCAGCAGCAGCAGGGTTCTTTTTTGTAGGGAAAAAGGACGGTTCATTAAGGCCCTGTATTGATTACAGTCCACTTAATCAGATCACTGTTAAGAACAGATATCCCCTTCCACTCATCTCTACGGCATTCGAACTGTTACAGGGAGCCAAGGTATTTACCAAGCTTGACCTAAGGAATGCATATCACCTTGTGCGCATCCGGGAGGGGGATGAGTGGAAAACAGGTTTCAATACACCTACGGGACATTATGAATATTTGGTGATGCCTTTTGGACTTTGTAATGCACCTGCTGTTTTCCAAGCCCTCATTAATGATGTGTTAAGAGATTTCCTGAATGTTTTCTGTTTTGTGTATCTCGATGATATCCTCATCTTTTCTCCAGATGAGAATATTCATGTTAACCATGTTCACCTTGTTCTTCAGAGACTCCTGGCTAACCATTTGTTTGTGAAAGCCGAAAAATGCGAGTTTCATGTGAAATCTGTGGCATTTTTGGGTTTTATGATTTCCCCTAACAAGGTGGAGATGGACCCAGCTAAGGTCAGTGATGTGGAGAACTGGCCCACGCCAGACTCTAGAAAGAAAGTTCAGCAGTTCTTGGGGTTTGCTAACTTTTACAGACGGTTCATACGCAATTTCAGTACGATTGCCTCTCCTCTCCATGCTCTTACCTCTCCCCAGGTTCAGTTTGTGTGGAATCCACAGGCAGAGAAAGCTTTCCTGGAACTGAAGAGGAGGTTCACCACAGCTCCCATCCTGACTGTACCTGATCGCCACCGACAGTTTGTGGTGGAAGTGGACGCCTCCAACGACGGCGTTGGAGCTATACTGTCCCAGAGGTCAGCAGGGGACAACAAGCTTCATCCGTGTGCGTACCTCTCCCGTAAGCTATCGTCTGCTGAGAGGAATTACGACGTGGGAAATCGGGAACTGTTGGCCGTGAAGATTGCTTTGGAGGAGTGGCGGCACTGGCTGGAGGGAGCGGAGCAGGATTTCCTGGTCTGGACGGATCATAAAAACCTGCAATATATCAGGAAGGTTAAGCGTCTGAACTCTAGGCAGGCCAGATGGTCATTGTTCTTTAATAGATTCAGGTTCACTCTGTCATATCGACCTGGTTCGCAGAATGGAAAGCCTGATGCACTCTCCAGAATGTATGATCCTGAGCCAGTCCCCAAGAGTCCAGATCCCATACTACGGCCAGACCGAGTGATAGGGAGTGTGACCTGGCCCATTGAAGCCAAGGTCAAACAGGCTAACGTTGGGAATCCTGTCCCAAGAGGGTGTCCTCAGAATCGCTTGTTTGTGCCAGAGCAACTTCGAGGGCAAGTTGTTCATTGGGCCCATACGTCGGTACTTACCTGTCATCCTGGAATCAAAAGGACCCTTTTCATGGTGAGACACAGATTCTGGTGGCCGGGGATGTGGAAGGATGTTGCGGAATATGTAGCAGCGTGTCCTGTGTGCGCCAGGAACAAAACTTCTCGGCAAGCTGCGGCAGGTCTTCTCCAACCTCTGCCCATTCCCAACAGACCATGGTCTCACATCGCATTGGATTTCGTGACAGGATTACCAACATCGGCAGGTAATACCACCATACTCACTGTGGTTGATCGTTTTTCCAAAATGGCACACTTTGTCGCCATGCCCAAGTTACCTAACGCCAAGGAAACAGCAGAGGCCATGTTGTCCCATGTGTTCAGGATCCATGGTTTTCCTAGTGATGTCGTTTCAGACCGAGGCCCACAGTTCGTATCACGCTTTTGGAAGGAGTTTTGTCGCCTAATCCAAGCCACTGTTAGTCTGACCTCCGGATACCACCCACAGTCTAATGGACAAGCAGAGAGGATGAATCAGGATTTGGAGACCTGTTTGAGATGCCTAGCGTCCGAGAAACCCACCACCTGGAGTAAGAGTCTGATTTGGGTGGAGTATGCACACAACACCTTACCCACATCAGCCACTGGTATCTCCCCGTTTCAATGTGTCCATGGGTACCAACCTCCTTTGTTTCCGGAGCTCGAGAAGGAGGTCACGGTACCATCAGCCCATGCTCTGGTTCGACGCTGCCGTCGGGTCTGGGCGGGAGTTCGCCATATGCTGCAGAGGAGTGCCGTTCACATGAAGGCATTGGCCGACCGGAAACGACGTCCAGCCCCCAAGTACCAGGCCGGACAACGAGTGTGGCTATCCACCAAGGATCTTCCTCTCCATGTCGCCTCCAGGAAGCTGGCTCCCCGGTTCGTTGGTCCTTTTCCCATAGCCAAAGTGATTAACCCTGTTGCTGTCCGTTTATGTCTTCCCAAATCCATCAAGGTCCACCCCACGTTCCATGTCAGCAAGCTAAAACCAGCCAAAGAAAGCAGACTGGTTCCTGCCTCCACGTCCCCTCCACCTCCCCGGGTTGTCGACGGGGGTCAAGTGTACACAGTGGACAAAATACTGTCGGAAAGGAAGAGGGGCAGAGGTAGACAATTCCTGGTCGACTGGGTGGGGTATGGATTAGAGGAGAGGTGTTGGATCCCAGGCAGCTTTATTTTGGACAAAACCCTTATATCGGATTTCGATAGAGGTCAGTCTCAGCTTTCAGGGACGTCTGGAGCCGTCCGTAAGAGGGGGGGGTACTGTAAGGTTTCAGCGTTAAGAGTCTGTGAGCTTATTGTTTTTGTGTTTGTTATTGACTCTACTCTCTCTTTCCAGGTGTCTACACTTCATGTCGTTGTGTGTCACCTGCCAGCTTGTGTGTCTCGTGTGCTCATCATCACCAGCCCCGCCCCTGATTGTTTTCACCTGTGCCCCATTAACTGTTGTGTGTATTTATAGCCCTGCTCTCCTTTTGTCTATTGTCGGTTCGTCTTGTCTCCACATCAAGCCATGTCTGTCAACCTGTTCAGTGTTCCTAGTGGAATCTAGAGATCTTTGTTTTGAGTAATCTTTTATTAATAAAAGATACTTCTTTTTTATTCTATGGAATCGTGCATCTGAGTTCTTGTGAGTCCCTCGTGTCACTTTTCCCTGGCCACATCAACCAGCTCTGACTGGGGGATCCCAAGGCGCTCCCAGGCCAGCGAAGAGATATAATCCCTCCGTCCTAGGTCTACCCCTTGGTCTCTTCCCAGCTGGACGTGCCTGGAACACCTCCCTAGGGAGGCGCCCAGGTGGCATCCTAACTAGGTGCCCGTACCATCTCAACTGGCTCCTTTCGACGCGAAGGAGGAGTGGTTCAACTCCGAGTCCTTCCCGGATGACAGAACTTCTCACCTTATCCCTAAGGGAGACACCAGCCACCCTGCGGAGAAAACCCATCTCAGCCGCTTGTATCCGCGATCTCGTTCTTTCGGTAATGACCCATCCTTCATGACCATAGGTGAGGGTAGGAATGAAAATGGCCCGATAGACAGAGAGCTTTGCCTTCTGGCTCAGCTCCCTTTTCGTCACAACGGTGCGGTAAAGCGACTGCAGTACAATGCAACACTGCAGTACTAAGGATTGCAGTGCAATCCTTAGTCCACCGAACTGCAGACCCCCTCCGCCACGACTACGGCTCAAAATACGATCCATGTATATTACAAACAGGATTGGTGACAAAGCGCAGCCCTGGCGGAGGCCAACCCTCACCGGAAATGGGTCTGACTTACTGCCGAGGACCCGGACACAGCTCTCGCTTTGGGAGTACAGAGATTGGATGACCCTGATTAGAGACCCCTCACCCCATACTCCCGTAGCACCTCCCACAGTAACTCCCTGGGAACTCGGCCTTCTCCAAGTCTACAAAACACATGTAGACCGGATAAGCGTACTCCCAGGCCCCCTCCAGGATCCTTGCGAGAGTAAAAAGCTGATTCGTCGTTCCACGACCAGGACGGAATCCGCATTGTTCCTCCTCAATCTGAGGTTCGACAATCGGCCTGACCCTCCTTTCGAGTACCTTAGAGCAGTGTTTCTCAACTGGCCAGGCCTCGGGACCCACTTTTTACTTGGTCAATACATCGCAACCCAACATTTTGAAGCACTCAAATCTATTCAACAAAAAAACGTGCTGTAATATATACGCTTTTCAGCATACAATATTAATAAAAGTGAAGTACAGTGCATATATCCCTTATATCCCTTCACAGAACTAAAGTATGCTTTTTAAAAAAAGGTTTAATGAGATGATGGAATCAAAGCTGAACTATATAAAAAGGCACGCATGCTGAAAACCCAACCCCAGCAGGGGGGTCTGAGGGCATTCTCCCCCAGGAGATTTTTAGAAATACTAACATAAACTATGCATTCTGGTACACTCTGAGAAAAAAATAAATATATGTATTACTACCCGACATATTGTTCTGACATCTTGCTGTGAGAAGAGTAAAGAGGAGATAGTCTGTGTGACTTATTTAAATTGTGGGTAAGGGTAGATAGCTCTCATTGTTCTGTGACCTGTCAATCATCAAACCGGGGGTCATATTTCATTATGTGTTCATTTTTATCTGAAGTTGTACCCATGGATGTATAAAGAAGAGTTCTACCGCTAAGTTATTCTCCGTGGGGACTTCCGGCAACAATCTTGATTCTGATTGGCCAGAAGACTCGAAAAAACATCAGCAAAGATATTTTATTGAGAAGATGATCACTATGTTACAGAAGTTTTCAAAACCGTTTATGGTCTCCGGTACTTCCAGTCCAACGCCGACTGCATGCACAGCGTTAGAAAATCGGGCCTTCAAAATAAAGTTTGACTTTTCTCCCAAAAAAAAAATTCCAATTTTTTTTTTTTTCTTCACCCACACATCCGCGACCCACTTGAAACGGGTCCGCGACCCACTTTTGGGTCGCGACCCACCAGTTGAGAACTTCTGCCTTAGAGTAAACTTTCCCGGGGAGGCTGAGTAGTGTGATGCCTCTGTAATTGGCACACACCCTCTGATCCCCCTTTTTGAAAAAGGGAACCACCACCCCGGTCTGCCACTCCTTCGGTACTGTTTCCGACTTCCACGCAACATTGATGAGACGTGTCAACCATGACAGTCCCTCAACACCCAGAGCCTTCAGCATTTCTGGGCGGGTCTCATCCACCCCCGGGGCTTTGCCACTGTGGAGTTGTTTGACAACCTCAGTGACCTCCCCCCGGGAGATTGGTGTTGATCCCCCGTCATACTCCAGCTCTGCCTCTAACATAGAGGGCGGAGTTGTCGGGTTCAGGAGTTCCTCAAAGTGTTCCTTCCAACGCCCTAACACTCCATCAGTTGAGGTCCCACCCGTACTGTACACAGCTTGGATGGTCCCCTGCTTCCCCCTCCTGAGGTGTCGGACAGTTTTCCAGAACAACTTTGGTGCCACCCGAAAGTCCTTAATATAAATATAATATAAACACCATTAAAACAAAAATAAGAAAGTGCTAAAAACATGTGTTAAAAATGGAGCACACTAGTAAAAAAAAGTCCAGATGAGGAGATCACTAAAATGTATTGGTTTAAAAGGAATATAAAAAATCTGTATAAATAATTAATAAATACAAGGCTTTGGTAAAATACGTGGAGGGTGGATTCTAACAGGCTGACACACCCGCAGAGAAGGAGGTTAAAACCACCGATCTGCAGGGGAGAGATCCTGTGGGAGAGGAGATCACACAGGTTATCCCATCAGTTGTACTTTTCGTTTAATCCGCCCGGGTCTATTGTGCGCAGGGGATAGATCCACCTCCGCTCCGCCGCTCGCCTCTGACCCATGCTCAAGCCGTTGCTGCTCCCCAGGCCCATGGACTGCACATTCTGGAGGCCATGGAGTTTAAAATGGTTATATAAAACACTCGTGCCGTCCCCGTCTCTGATTTTGTATCGGTGTGGTTTTATTCTGAGGCTGATCTGATTGCGCATTTCTCCCACATAGAGTCTGTGGCAGGCCTTGCACCTAACTGCATAAATAGTGTTTTTTGTGTTAGGTGTCAAGGCCAGCCGAATATTACTCCCCCCTCGAGAGAAGGTATTAAAAACGTGGGGGAGGCGGATGAAATCAACCTCAGAAATTCGAGGTGCTTCCCTAGTTTTGACGCTCTCATTTAGCTTGGTGCGGACCAGAAGGTCCTGGAGGTTTTTATTCCTCCGGTACGCAGAGATCAGCCGGCAAGGCCGCAGCGCATCACAGTCCGCCCTAGCCCCCTCAATATTGGCCATCAGTTTGCCCAATAGGTTACTTAGGCTCCCTGAATAGGTTATGATGAGGGGGACGAGGGTAGGGCCGGACGGCCAGGCGGAGATGTCTTTATACCTATCTATGAAGGTGCGGCAGACCTCCGCCTTAATGCTTCTAAGGAAGCGCCTCGAATAGCCCTTAGGCCTCAGCAGACCAAAGAGGATTCTGGTAGCCTCCTCCACATCCTCCGCGAGGGTGCATATCCTGTGGAAACGGATCAGCTAGGACTTAATCAGACCTCTGTACGTGTGCCCAGGGTGATAGCTGGTTTTATGGAGGAGTGCGTGGCGATCTGTATCCTTGAAGAAGACCCTGGTGGTGAGTGTCTTGCTAAGGTTGCTGGAGCTGCGGAAGAAGTCCCCAGTGTCGAGGAACTCTATGGTATGTATATTTAATTGATGTTTGAGTTTTATTTTAGGGTGATGTGTGTTGAGGATATCTATGAATGTGAGGAAGTCCTGTTCAGTGTGGTGCCAGAGGCCGAAGATGTCATCCAAGTACCGGAAATACAGGAGGGGTTTGAGGCGGAGTTTAGTGAAGGTCGTTTCCTCCCAATAGAGTGGTGAAGTCCCTCCCCTTACAGGGGACCTCCATGGGACCTTATTTCGGAAAAATTATGTATTGAAGTCAATGGAGAAAGAAAGATTATCTTTCGATCCCGTTTGAATTGTGCCACGAATTACACATATGATGTTTGTCAATTTAAAAGATAATTTTGCAAGTCAAACAAATAAAAATGTGTCGTAAAACTGTGAAGTAACACATTTGTTTGTGTGAAACGCTTAATGAACTACATCTCTGGTCTCGCAGACTCTCACAACAACACACGTCACCAAGATGGCCGTCACTACTTCAACACAATGAAACACGTCCAGAAGAATGTCATGCAAAGCTGCTGATCTTTTTAATGTTTAATGTCAACCTTTTGTGCAGATAGCATGAAGTAGAACAGATCGCCGGTGCTAATGTAGCGCAACCCAGTCTCACGGCATTTCGTGTTAGAGTCACAACATTTAATCTATTGATTCGTTTTCACCAGCACGATTTTCCCCTTTTTTTTTTCCGTGTCGATTTTAAAAGCATTGTATTTCTATTGGTAGTATGTTTCGTGCCTGCAGCACATATTTTTGTCTGTTCGGGTCTAGGAAGACTGGAAGCTGTGGGGTTCATAAAAACATGTTCTTACTCAATATCAAGCCACGATTATTGTTTTTATTTTAAATCGTATAATGTCGGACTTTTTTTGTCTTCTGTGAGGAAAATAAATGGGGCTCGGAGCCTCAAAATTCTAAAATCTGTATGTTTTTAAATCTTTTTTTCCTTCTAATTTGTTATTTTTCTCTAAATAATACACTGTTATTTACTCACCAATAAAACACAATTATCCTTTTTTTTATTTGTTTGTTTAATTCCATAATCTCGGGCTTGTTTGGCGTCGGTCAATAACCGGAAACAGACAAAGCCCTATAAGGGACATTTTGAGCATACACAGCCACTGAATTGACTACCCAAGATCCTCAGCTATGGTTTTAGCCACAATGCATGTAGGGATATGGTGTTAATGCAATATGAAAAACATTTAAAAAAAGAAAATAATACTTATTCCGAGTGTTCTTGCTTTTCTTTTTGAAAGTCATCACATAACGGCATTGTAATACACGGTTCGGCTGCATTACATATTACAGATCTGCCGTAGTTCTCCATTTATAGAGCCCTGATGAGAAGACCTTTGGACAAACTGGAAGAAATGCCGCCGAAACTGAATACTTGACGTGGATCATAAATATATCAACAATTAAACAACATCTTCAATTTCTCTTCACACAATACGTCTCCTTGCAGTATCAACACTAATTCGGCTGACTTTTACATTTGATCTAATTCGTAGTTACATTTTACACTATAACGGTGCACAGCTGATATAAAAGGACCTGTAGTTTTTAAAGATATTACTGATTTTCTTTGAATATAAGAATGTAAATACTGAGTCTGAAATAGTATAGCAATATGCTGTAAAATTATGTGAAAACATGAATAAAACCACACATCTTCAGATGTTGTACATACATAAGTGTCCTACACTAATAATACAAAGTTATTATGGCTGTGTGTACCTTGTGTGCACCGCCTAGTGGCTAAAAACAATTGTGACATCAGTTATGACATCACTTACGCAACTTTCTAGTTGCGTATATTTCAACAGTTTTACGACAAACTGTGACTTTTTTGACAGGGAAATGATTTTTTAAGATTGACAAACATCATATGTGTAATTCCTTGCACAATTTAAACGGGATCGAAAGATAAGTTTTCTCTCTCCATTGACTTCAATACATAATTTTTCCGAAATAAGGTCCCATGGACCGGAAGTAGATGAGTTGGCCACTCTATGGGCCAGGTAAATGTCCGCGTAGGCTGGAGCATATTTCCGGCCCATCGCACAACCACACAGCTGGAGGTAGTGGTTATTGTCATCTAGGAAGCGGCGGTAGAGGGATGGAGAGTAGGTGCACTTGGCCAGTGCTTCTCGCTCCCACTCGCTCATGTAGATATTGGCATGCGAGGGGGCAAATCGCTGACCCATGGCTGTTCTGTGGATCTGGAGGTAGTGTTGGTCATTGAAAATAAAATCGTTATTGTTAAGACAGAGGGAGAGTAGTGAAAGTAAGTGTTTGTCTGGTCTTTTATTGTCTGGGTATTTGGAGAAGGTTGAGGTGACAGTAAGGAAGCCTAAGTCGGTATTGATATTAGTATATATGCTGTCAATGTCGATGGTGAACAGATGGGAGTAGGTGGGAACAACCATGGGTCTGATGATATCAAGGAAGTGGTAAGTGTCTTTTAGATAACTGGGGTGTTTGGTGGAGAGGGGGCCTAAACAGTCCTCTATATACTGGGAGATATTGTAAGAAGTGCTGCTGCAGTCAGAGACGATTGGTCTGCCAGGAGGAACCTCAAAGGGAATGGTCCAGGTGGAAGGGTCTTTGTGTATCTTTGGTAGTAGGTAGAATTAGCGGAGGGTGTCAGGTCCGAAGAGAAAGTCCCTCTGTTTGGCGGAGATGTATTACAGTTGGTAGAGGGTTTGTATTATAGGTCTTAATTTGAGTTGAGTTTGGGGTTGTATGGTGTCCGGAATAGCTTTGTAGTGGAGTGGATTGCCGAGTTGTTTTTGTGATTCCGTGATGTAATGATGTCTATCCATGAGGTCTATTTTGGAACCTTTGTCGGCCGGTTTAATAATTATGTGTGGACTGATGGTGAGTTGGGTTTGGGCCCTGCGTTCGGCCACTGACAGTTTGTTCTCGGATGTCTGTTGGTGGCCGAAATGATCGCAGGGCCTGTTTGTCCGTGCTGATGATTTTTTGGGTTTTGGGATTGACTTGTGTAATTAAAGGTTCCCAGTTGGATGGAAAGGTGAATGGTCGTTGTTGGGAGTGAGGTTTGGTGTGAAAATAGTCGATGATCTTGAGACGTCTGTGATATTTGTGTAGGTCCCTTTGAAGTTCCTCCAGATCTTGGCGGGGGGGGGGCCCCTCTGCAGAAGTTGTTGCTGGGCTGCAGAGGGGATAGGGTCGATAGGTGGAGGACAGTGGAGGGTGAATTCCACCTCAGGTCAGGATTCTGGTCAGGGTGGGGGAGAGTGCTGGTCCGGTTAGTTTGGGAATTGCGTAGATCGCTGTGTTGGGACGGTTTGTGTTCATGGGTATGTAGCAGGATAAGAGTCCTAATCCCTTGTAAAGCATATTCTCCTCGTTTGGCTCTTGTGAGCATATCACCACCAGGGGGCACCCTATAAAGGGGCAGAGGTTTATAGCTGGCTGTCTCTTGTTTGTTGGTACACAGACCCACCCCACTTGCGCGTTTGCTTCCGCCACCGGTGCAGGTATGTTGCAGTAGCATTGCTCGCTTCAGGAAAGGTTCTGCAATTTGCCAGCGTATTGATACTTAGCCCTGCTATGCCTCGCCTAGTGGAGGATCCTCTGGGTGCAGCCTGTCAACACAGCCATAAAGAGCATGAAGCTCTCCCCTCTCTGCGTCATCGATAGGAAAGCCTGATCGGTATGTGTGCTGTACAGCGATCTATTTAGTCAATCCACCTCATTACTTTTATTGATATTAACACTTTATTTGTATTTATTCATAAACCTAGGGCCAATCCAATGTTTAAGGGACATCTGCTGTTTTACTTCACCGGAGAAAGTGTGTTTATCGGCAGTAACGTCACAACTGCTGCTGATCCTGCCTAAATGTTTGGGCTACAGCTACATAATTGTTGCTTCTGATTGCTGCTTCTGGCCAGCTTTGCGTCGCCTACTGCGGAGGCTCGCTCACCAGTAAAGTGCTGCTTTAACTGCACGCCTTCCTGTTGCCTTGTTTGGGCCGACACTTGAAGTGTGGAAGTCACTGAACTCTGGGGCTAACTCCCTCTATAACTTGTCTTTACCCTGGCCAACTTGATTTAATCTAGTTAATTGTTTATTTTGTTTGACTGAACCTTTTCTCTTGTGATTTGTTTTATTTTAAATGTTTACACAAGTCGTTATCTGTTTATGAGAACATATTTGATATTGCATATACGTATTTTGCCCCCATTAACTGCGTTTCCCTCTTTGTTTCCCAACTTAGTTAGTGAGAGCTGAAGGTGGTGGTGCTGGTGTCCAAGGTGGTGGTTTTCCTCTCTTCTTTTGTGTGTGATGTGCTCCCCCGGGATTTGATTTCCTGCACGTATGACCCGGGTGATTTAAGTTTGGTTTGTTTGGGGATCCTTCCACTCATTCGTCGACCCTATCCCCCCACTGGTAAGCCTCAGCCCCTAATTCATTTTTTCCCTTTGTGCTACAGCGCTGTGCGACTGTTTTGAACTGCATTTTAACTATTGACTTGTGCTTAAAGAAATTGTATATTTTTCATAAATTGAAACCACGTCTCCTGCTCCATTAGTATTCAAACCTATGTGTCCTCTCTATAACTGAAAATGTGTTATTATTTCCTTGGGTGAAACTCCCAATGTGGCGTTGTCGGAATTGTGAATGGTGTAATCAAACCAACTTTAACAAATACATTCGCCTATCCTCCCCTCTGCGGCTACTGCCACAAACTATTTAGAAATGTAGTTGTTTGTACCAAGAGTCCAGGATAAGTTTGGCTGTGGGGGGAGTCCAGTGGATGTTATCATGGGTAGTCCGGAAGGCTTCCTGGGAAAGGGGATGCAAGGTGTTCAGTGAGGGAGGCGTTGATGAGTTGGATATTGTATTTTTGTGCTGGGGTAAGATAAGGTGAGTGGTTGATGAGGGGGATGTAAATAGAAGCCCTGGGGGAGGTCATGGAGGCGCGTTTGACCATGCTGCGAAGTTGTTCAATTGTTGTGAGTCCGGGTTCATCATCCTTGTTATTGATACCATTGGAAATTATTACGATCTTGGCTGTTGAGATTGGAGGGGTGCACGTGAAAAGTTCCATCAGATTGTAGACTCCAGGGTAGGAATCCAGTTGTTATGGGGTGGTATCCGGTTGATGTTTGAGTCTCCCAGTATCAGGATGGGTTTGGTGCCAGAAAGGGACCAATCTTGCACCTTCTTCTGTGCTCTGGCTATATGGTATGTCGGTTTGTATTGGGTTGGGGAGGCGGAGCTGGTTGGTTTGAAGAAGGGGCGAGTGGGAGCTAGAGGAAAGGGGGGAGGTTAGGGTAAGGTGAGTGGGGAGGGGGGGTAACAGGGAGAGGTGGGAGATTAGGTTTAGGGGAAGGAAGAGGGGGAGAGGACGTGGGAGGGGAGGGGAGAGGACAGGATACAAAGGTTTCAAGTGATTATAGTTCAAACCAGCCTATGGTGGTTTATAAGCCGGTTTTGTTCCTCCAGAGAGTGGCGATGGGCAGGGAGCCCGGTGTGCCCCCCCCCCCCCCGAAAGGGCGCACAGCAGTTTTGTGGCCTCTTAATAAGAGATACAACCTGTTTGCAGGTTTAAAAAAAGTAAAAAGCAATAAAAGGCAAGTCTTTGTGGGAGTCCTGGTTGGTGGTGGAGGCTGGTGTCTTCAGTGTGCACACACTTACTGTGACTCCACTCACCGTGTTGTTGATGGTCCCGGGCTCCTCAGACGCTATTACTCCTGTTAAAAACGCTCTGCCTGGAGTTGTGGAAGAGCAATCCTGTGAGGCTGTGGCTGTTAAAAACAATCACTAAAAAAGTTTGTAAAAGCAATTAAAAAAAGTTTAAAAAGGAATTGTAAACGCAATTAAAAGGGGCGGGTTTCCTCAACGTTTCGCCTATCCGGCTTTTTCAGGAGTAGAGAATTACATTTATTATTACATATACCAGTATGTTGCATTGTTGCCGGTGCCTGGGACTTAAGTTGTCATTGCCAAAAAGTACTGTGGAGCTATTCTGCGCATGAAAATTACATGTCACTTGTAAGTCACTTTTATTCAAAGCGACTTACAAACATTCAGTGTTGTGGGCAATCCCCACAGGGACAATTTGGGGTGAAGTGTCTTGCCCAAGGACACAACGACATGCTGACTGCAGCGGGGTTTGAACCCGTGTTCCCCTGATCCGAAGATCAGTAGACTGAGCCACAGCCTCTGAATTCAAAGCCTTGGAAATTGAAATCTGTATTAAAACATAAACCTTACATAAAAGTCTTCATGAATGCAGAGGCAGCCATCGCATGTCCAGTCACACAATGAGATATTATTCTGCCATTTCTAATTACAGTTGAAATCTGACCAACTCTTGATTTTTTTCGGACCTTTTCAAACAAACCCCATTCCGTTTTTCTTTTTTTAGTCCATCACAAACTTAACCAGAGTATACTGTTGCAATCGTGTGCAATAAACTAATTGTAATGTGTAATAATCTGTTATGTAAAAAAAAAAAACATACATTTGAGAAAAACACTTTAAAGGACTCCTATTATGCAAAATGCACTTTTGTATTTATTTTATACATAAATATGTGTCCCAGGTGTTTCTGGGAACTCACAAAGAGTCCGAAAACACAACCCTCTCTCTTTTCCTCTGATCCAGATTGTCCAATATGAAGACTGGCTTTACACCCTATCAGATATGTCGCTATCAGAAACAAGGCGAGACGTATTTTTGACGTAATATGGTCTTTGTTTACATTAGCGAGCATCGCTAACAAAAAAAATCAGGAAATAAAAAGGTACTCACCTTGTGGTAAACCCGCAAGAGAAAAAGCATTTGAGCTCAATACTGTTTCAGAAATAATCCTTGATGTGGTTGGAACATGATATGGAGTTTAATCACGGCAGCATTTAGCTGAGTATCTGCCGGTAGAATTCTGAGCAGGCATTAGCTCCCCTTCCAGAATCAGCACTTCTCTAACAAGGCTGACATAGAGGGATATGAGGCATGACTACAATGGGTGATCTGTTTGGTATTTTGAGCAAAACACTTCATAGACGTGTTTTTTATATATTTGTATATATCTGAGACCTATAATATATGCCTGCATTTAGTATAATAGGAGACCTTTAATATGTTATTTATGTCACTTAGTTCTTTTAAACTGCTGCTACAATTATTATTGTTTGCCATGGTTGTGTACTTGTTTTATTGTTTTCTATAATAACTTGTTATTACCTGCTGTGCCACTTTTGCTGTAAACCCAATAAAGGAAATCTGATTCTGACCAAATAAAAATGATCCAGCATGCGGAGTGCAGAGCCTCCTCTAGAGGGAGCCATTGCTCTAAACTGCTCAGGCTCACAGGAAGCAGCACAAGCAGCACACTCAGGGACACGAGCAGCATCTCTGAATTTATTTCCATGCTGAATCAGTGCATGGACATTCCTTAGTCGGCATTAAAATATCTCTTATTTACTCTGTGGGAAAGACTAGATGTGCTGGTGTGATTTCAGGAGCTTTTGAGACAAAATATATCACTATAATGGGGCTCTTCTAAGTATGCTCTACCCTTCCACCTCCATCCATCTACTCCTTCCTCTTCACAGCTACTTCTTCCTTATCTCCTCCCTCCTTTACATGTCTGTGATATCTGCACCCAAAAGGACTTTTTTACATTTCGCCGTGTTGCTCTTCTGCTTTTTATCCCAGTGTGAGAAGAAAAGGTGGGCGCTTGGAGCAGGAGATAGCCGTTGCTCTTAAAAGAAGCAGCAGGGTGAACTTCCTGTAGGTGATGCGGGGGTCCGGGGGGGCCTCTCTGCTGTCCGGGTATCACAGCAGAGCAGGAGGCTAACAGTATGATAGGCAGCAGATAAAATCCAGAGCTTCTATAAATATTTCATTTCTGGAGAAATGCAAGGGAGAGGGTGAGAAGGAGTTTGTAAGAAGAACTCAGCTGCTGTCTATCTCCTCTTTCTCCGGCTCCACTCCTCTGCTTTTTCACCTTCCTCCCATTGTGCCAGATGGGCCTTTCGAATGATTGGATTGGCTTTTGTAATTGGTACCGACGAGCTTCCCTGAAATGTCATAAATGCACAAGCAGATGTGGGTCATTCCTTTTTCTGCCTCATTACAGCTCAAAAATGCCCCAAAATATGTAAATGAAAATAAAATAGTAAAATACTATATGATCACGTTTTAACTTGAAACATTGCACTTTATAACAATATAAAAAGTATATTAGTATAACAACAAAAACGTTCTTGTTAGAACACGATCTGATTAATCTTACGTGGAAGCAAAACACTTCTGTACCATGAAGATGAAACAAAAAAGATCTATATTGGCATGTTGGTGAATGATACATATTACTGGAGCTCCTTTGGTGAATTTACCCTTAGAACTTATTTGATGCTTTTATTAAAGGATTAAACAGCTAACATTTGTATCATGAATATCAGACCAAGCGCATTGATGTGGATTGAAATATGTCTTTGTTGCAGATTATGTCATCTTGATGATTGAATTTAAAGACTAGAGACAGGCTCCTTTAATATTTAGAAAATAATAAACCTATTATTCCTGCTCTAGAAAGAATCAAGCCCCTTTTTATAAAAAGAAATACATAACATTTTAGACAGGTTCAAAAATAAAAACTCATAGTGAATCAAGATTATTAAATTATTTAAAAGTTAGTCATTACAGACACCAACATAAATATGAGAAACTTCTTTTACAATTCTAACTTTGAATCATGATCATTTTATAACAATCCTGTTTTTCTGGCTGAAAGAGCCTTCCAAACTAAAGATAACATATTGAGTTAATGAGCTTTATTTGGAACCATTTAAACAATTTTCTTTCTAAATAAAAAAAAGTTCCCTTTCCAAATCCTACATTTACTATGTCTCAGAATCACACTTAAAGGTCCCACATGGCCATTTCTACTGATCATAATTCCATTGTTGAGGTCTACTAAAATAGATTTATATTGTGCAATTTTCCAAACTCACATTGGTTTCTCAAACAGCATCTCTGTATAGTATGTGTATTCACTCTCTGTCCTAAACGGCTTGTTGAGCCCAGTGGCCGTCGGTGAGACAGCGAGACACAGCCCGAAACACACACACACCCGCAGCCTGGCTGGGAGTTTGTGTGTGTGCCCAGGCTGAGTTCCGCGGTGTCTCGCTGTCTCGCCAACCCCACACCAGTGAACCAGCTCACACTGTCCGCCTGAGCCTCACAACGTCCCGCCTCGCGTGTGAGGACGTCCGCGGATTGGTCCAAACGTAACGGCTCCGCGGACGTTACGTCACTATACCCAAAATACTTCACTATACAACAGCTGGCTTACAACAGCTTCTGAGGACTTGTTCCCAGTATGGCATTGATTTTAATATTAAGTATAACGCCAAGAAGAGTAGCATCATGATTGTGCGAAGTAAAGAGGATAAAAAGGCTGTATTTCCTAATTGTATTCTCAGTAGCAACATTCTTCTTGTGTGCAGTGAGATGAAGTACCTTGGTCATTATATCTCTGATGATCTCACAGATGACAAAGACATCCATAGACAGCGCTGCAAACTGTCTGCCCAGGCAAACATATTAATGTGGACATTTCACAAGTGCTCTGTAGATGTCAAGGTATCACTTTGTAAAGCTTTCTGTACACCATTGTACACGGCTCACCTGTGGAGTAACTACAAGGCTCACCTGTGGAGTAACTACAAGGCTCACCTGTGGAGTAACTACAAGGCTCACCTGTGGAGTAACTACAAGGCTCACCTGTGGAGTAACTACAAGGCTCACCTGTGGAGTAACTACACGGCTCACCTGTGGAGTTACTACAAGGCTCACCTGTGGAGTTACTACAAGGCTCACCTGTGGAGTAACTACACGGCTCACCTGTGGAGTAACTACAAGGCTCACCTGTGGAGTAACTACAAGGCTCACCTGTGGAGTAACTACAAGGCTCACCTGCGGAGTAACTACAAGGCTCACCTGCGGAGTAACTACAAGGCTCACCTGCGGAGTAACTACAAGGCTCACCTGTGGAGTAACTACAAGGCTCACCTGTGGAGTAACTACAAGGCTCACCTGTGGAGTAACTACAAGGCTCACCTGTGGAGTAACTACAAGGCTCACCTGTGGAGTAACTACAAGGCTCACCTGTGGAGTAACTACAAGGCTCACCTGTGGAGTAACTACACGGCTCACCTGTGGAGTTACTACAAGGCTCACCTGTGGAGTTACTACAAGGCTCACCTGTGGAGTAACTACAAGGCTCACCTGTGGAGTAACTACAAGGCTCACCTGTGGAGTAACTACAAGGCTAGAAGCATACACACACTAAAAGTTGCATACAGTGATGCTTTACGGTTGCTGCTGAGGGTACCAAGATGGCACAGTGCCAGCCAGCTGTTTGTTCACTTGGGGGTTCCTACCTGTCAAGCCCTTTTAAGAAAGTTAATGTACAAATTCATGTGTCGCCTAGAAGACTCGGGCAATCATGTTATCTCGATTTTAATTAACCCTGTGAAGAGTTCTACCCGGTTCTCTTCCATGATTTGGAGACATTGGCGCAACAGCCTATTCAGACAGTGAGCATGTGTGGCTCGCTGTGATTGGACTGATTTTATGTTTGTTTTTATCTGTTTTGTGTTTAGCTTTTTATCTTATTTATTGATGTGTGTTTTGTCTTTTTGTATGTGATATGGACCTTGAGTCTGGAATAAAGATTGGAATTGGAATTGGAATATACCCAGGAAGTAAACAATGGAAAAAGAGAAATCTCCAATGAGGCGTTCTGGGGCAGCATAGACAGGTCTTTTCTGTGTTAGAGTTGTACTCGCTACAGGGTGTACTTTGAGGGTTTGTGACTCTGCAGACCGTTTACATGCAGAAAAAGCTACTTAACACACAAGGGGACGGCTAATATCCAGAAAAGCATGACATGGGACATTTAAGGAAATGTGGTCTCTAAAGTTCCTCATATTAATTTAAGGAATTGTGGCAGGGAGTCTCGCAATAATTGTTTACAGTCCATTCATAGCAGAGAAACAGTCGAATACTCGAGATTTATCCAGGGAAGCTTTGCTGAGTACGCACAACCTGTGTTTCAGCATCGGCCAACTCCCCACTTTAATCATCTGACACTTTCACACATGGAAGCTGCCAAGTGAAACGTCCATGTTCTTCCATTTGTCAAAGAGCAGCACCACTGGAGTAGTGAGTTAATTTGCTAAAGGACACAGCGATAATAGTTATTGGTTGAATAAAGAGTTTCAGGGAAGTGCTTATGGTTGTTTTATGTTATTTGATGTTTGCCCATTGACGACAGCAAATATGAAATGTTGGTCATCAATTCTATCAAGGACAATGTGATGGAATGCAGTGAAGCAATATTTCGCTAAAGAAACCATATAGACAAAGGACTAAACATGGACTTGGTCTGTACTCTCAAAAACACAATTCATAATCGACATGGAAGGAAAATCCACAAGTTGTTTCTTAGACAAAAGCTCTTTTAATGAAAATCATGTATTTTTCTGTCCAGTAAAAAAGATTGATCATATGCATACTATTTATTTATTTAACATATCAGGCTGTAGAAAAGGAGTTAACGTTTAAAATATTTGGAGCATTCAAAAGCATACTTCTTCTAATAAATGGACACTGAGACATTCCTGTACATCATCATCATCATCGACTAGCTATGGTTCTACTTTTGGCTGGTCTCATCGTGTGGTGGTTGTTCGGCTCCTCGCTACAAGAGAAGTCGAAACAGTGTGCAAGCCCGGCGACAATCTGAGCGTCCAGGGCAACGCCAGACCTCGGCTGGAGGGAAGATGGTGTGATGTGCCAGGTGAGATCAACCAGTAACTGAAAAGCTTTAGAAAAAACTATTTGGGATAATACTCGGAACCAGGTGATTCAGTCGTACCGATCTAAAACTATTTTTCATTTATTATTAATTATTTGTTGGCTGCTAGGATGTCCAAAGCGTGATTTCCCGCTAATGGTTCTTTCCCGAGATATCTGCATTTATGGAAGACTTGTGCAACAAGTTGTTTATTTGCTGCTGATTTGCTATTTGTGCAGCTGATGCTGACATCTGAGAGCCATGAATGTACAAGTGCAACAGGACACCCATCACAAAAACACACACAAGATTACATAATGTATATGTTTACATCTAATTGTCACTGGATATAATATGTGTTCTTGTTTGTTTAACTTCTAATATAGGGCCGATACATGTCGAGTCTGGTTTTGCAGTAGGGAGCAATTCAGGGTTAATATGGTAGAATAAAATGATGTAAACCCATTAACCCCAATACATTGTTTGACCAATCAGGCCACTCTGACATCTACAAAGACTTGTTACCTTATAATGCATCTTTCAACATCCAAGATATTGGTCTACCTAATATTGTTGCAAATGGGTTTACATCGTAATTAGGTGAAAGCCTGGTCCGTCTGATACCCTTATGCCAAGGGATGTGATAACATATTGATATTTAACACCCCGAGGATGACATTAGGCTGGTGAAGAGTCTGTGGAAGGGTTAGGGTTAAGCTGTCTTCACATGATCAGCAGGAAACGGCTGCGTGCAGAAGTTGCCAATGTGTTTGGGTGGATGTGCTACTCTTGATGATGCGGAACGATCAAAATTGACGGCAAGCGCTGCTCTCAAATTTAAAATGATTGTCTACTGTTGAACTTTTGTCGAGCAACCAATCAGGTAACAGCTGTATTTAGCAATGCAAGCTAGCAGTAGAGGCAACCATAGAATCGAAACGTAACTAGCTATTTTCACCGCAAGGCCACTGTGCTCAACATCACGGTGAGCAAAGAGCAAAGCATGTGAAGGCAGCTTTAGGGTTAGGACCAACATGGAGAGTAAATGGTTCACTATGAAAGTGTTGCTGGCTCAATGTGGAGCTACTCTTCGTACGCAATGGTCAGATAGCTGGATGTTTTTGTCCATACTCCTTAAGAATAACTAAATATATCATTTGAATTCCAATGGTAACAGAATGAGCCTGAACAATACTTCCACTCCTTTTCAAAGAACTTCCTATCGTCATTCCATATCTGTTGGCAACATTGCACAGTGATAGTCACAAACTGTAAATAAAATAACTTATTAAGATTCACATTATGCAAAGGCAATGGACCCTCACTCCCTAGTGAAATACATGAATATACTTTTCGACTCTTCAATTGGCAAAAGTCTTTAGGATTTCTTCGAGGTTGAACAAAAGGAAAATAGTTATATGGATATAATTATCACAGCAGTCCTCAGTCCTACTTTAATATATGTCAAAGAAAAACGAGTGGATACATTAGAAGGTAGGTAGTAATGCTAAGAAGAACATTGATATCCTAACGTTTTTATTTATAGCTTTGAAGGGTATGGGGAAACTGCAGATGTATTACATAACAGAATAAATAATTCATCTATATAGAACTGATTGGTGCACAGCAACACACACTTCAAGGCTATGGCCATGCATGCACAATGATGATGACACAAACATATAGAGGGGAAGACTCTGGGAAGGAGGAGATGATGGGGAGGGAGGGAGAAGGAGGTGGTGAGAAAGGAAGCATGAATAATCCATAGGAGAATCACGACAGGATTAAGACAAGGTGGGAGCCAAAAATATCCCCAGCCAAGACAGATTGGGGCAATAACGCTGCAACAGAGCACAACACGACAGCAGCCACTCCTGCTGCTAGTCGCCGGCAGCTCAGGAAGCAAAACGTGAGGGGATTATAAGATGCCACTATGATGTTGCTGTGTACTTTAAAACTTCCAGTGTCATGCTGTTTAAAGCATAGACTGCCACTCGTCTTCTCGTCTACTTTCTGTACTGCCTGTAAAACTTTGGGTATATACACCATCAATGTAGCACAAACTGGTCTAGGACATTTGCTCAGTTATAAAGACATTTGTCTCTGAATCCAAATCCTGCTTAAGACTGACATCCTACAGAGAAAAACGAAACATAATGTAAAAGCCATTTACTGGTACTCGTCATGGAGAACTACTCGCAATGAGAAAAAAGATGTGTGACTTGACTGACTTGAGAGGAACAACAAAGAAACGACAAAGCTAACCAAATGTTTTTAAGCAAGCTAAGCGCTACTAAAAATGTAGGTTAAGTCACTGTTAAGTCATAAATGGACATCCTGGACAAACCCCACAATTTTAAAGAGGAAACTAACGTAATAGAGATTACATTTTTCTTTAAACTCTCGGACCAAGCATAACACAAACATTCCTGTTTGCCAATGACATAATTTGAGTTTCAAGTCATGATGACCCAGCCTACACTGAGGAAGTACTATCAAAAGTTTAATGCAAGGCTTAATTAAACACTCCATTTAATTTGATGTGCTAATTATGATATAAGAATGCTCTGATAAAGGGACTCTTAAGCCCCTTACACACCGAGCTGATTATCAGCGTCGATAGATGTCGGGCCATCGATGAGCGGTGTGTCGCCCTACTCAGATTGGTGTGTACTGCACCGTTGTGCACAGTAGTGTCTTTTCGGCCGTGCCGACACCTTCCACCCGATGTTGAACCTGGAGGCCGTCGGCCTAAGAAATCACTCTGATTGGCTGTTCAGCTAGCGAATCAGTGCATGAGAAGCGAAACGGAGGTGAGGGACCCAAACAAACTATTAAGAAGGCAAATCTGAGATTTCATTGAACTCCAGCTCTCGACACAGGTTCGGGAAAGCCCCGTGAGCTTCTCACTGTAGAGGGAAAATGGAACGCACACGCTATTTGTTGTTTGTTTATATCACACAGTCTGTTCTTCTTCTCTCGGTTATGACGCAGTCTGTCTTCCGGTTGCCTCTTTTGAATGAGGAATACACACTACCGCCGCCTGCTGGTAAGGAGAGTTATTGTCACTCACGCATGTGCAGTTCGTACGTGCAACTTGGCCGTCGGCTGAAGTCTTTGCGGTGTGTTCCAGTGCGAAACATGGCCAAGACGCAGAGACGTGAGGTGACGGTCCGTCGGGACATGTTCTTTGGTATTCTTTGGTGTCAGTTTGGTGTGTAAGAGGCTTTATTCGTATTTGATCACCAATATGCATTATATTAACATCTATATTCATATCTAATTATTGAAGAACAAAACTGCAATGATGGAGACCCTTAGTGGTTTGGCAACATAAGCAAACATGAATCACTCCTGTATTTCTCTAGGTTATTCTTAGATCTCCCTGCTGCTCGGCAACAGGCAAAGATTAGAAAAACAGAGTTCAAGCTCTGTCAACACCTAAGAAGGAGTCCAGAAAAACAAGTAAAAGAAAGACAGATCTGGTATTTCCCTGTTCATCTTCGAGGATTATACCTCAGCAATGTGTGCACATATACTGTGTTTAAAATATAAATCTATGCAGAGCTGTATGCTGGTCAAACAGATGAGTCAGCATATAGGGAATGTTAACATGGACTAGAGGTGGTGAGAAAGTAAATCAAAATTAATTCTTTAAGAGACTACTAAACCAACATTCTTTGACAGTCATTGTTGTAAGATGAACAGTTATGAGAAGGGCATTAAGACAGCAATTACAACTGTAAATTCCACAGTATTGTAACATTATCAATATCAAATGACCATTGAATACATTTCCCCTCACCTGTTCAAACAAAACGCAAACCGACAACAGCAATTGACACCATTGTCATCTCATCACAGTGTATACAGGACTGTCTCAGAAAATTAGAATATTGTGATAAAGTTCTTTATTTTCTGTAATGCAATTAAAAAAACAAAAATGTCATACATTCTGGATTCATTACAAATCAACTGAAATATTGCAAGCCTTTTATTATTTTAATATTGCTGATTATGGCATACAGCTTAAGAAAACTCAAATATCCTATCTCTAAATATTAGAATATCATGAAAAAGTATACTAGTAGGGTGTTCAACGAATCACTTGAATCGTCTAATTAACTCGAAACACCTGCAAGGGTTTCCTGAGCCTTGAAAAACACTCAGCTTGGTTCAGTAAACTAAATCACAAGTATGGGGAAGACTGCTGATCTGACTGCTGTCCAGAGGACCGTCATTGACACCCTCCATCAGGAGGGTAAGACACAAAAAGAAATTTCTCAAAGAGCAAGCTGTTCACAGAGTGCAGTTTCAAAGCACATCCACAAAAAGTCTGTTGGAAGGGGGAAATGTGGCAGGAAACGCTGCACAACCAAGAGAGATGACCGCAGCCTTAACAGCATTGTGAAGAAGAGTCGCTTCCAGAATTTGGGGGAGCTTCAAAGACAGTGGACTGAAGCTGGAGTCCAGGTATCAAAAGTCACTGTTCACAGACGTGTCCGGGAAATGGGCTACAATAGCCGTATTCCCATGGTCAAGCCACTTCTGAACTCAAGACAACGGAAGAGGCGTCTGACTTGGGCTAAGGAAAAGAAGCACTGGACAGTTGCACAGTGGTCCAAAGTCCTCTTTTCAGATGAAAGCAAGTTTTGTATTTCATTTGGAAGTCAAGGCGCCAGAGTCTGGAGAAAGGCTGGAGAGGAGCAAAATCCAAGTTGCTTGAAATCCAGTGTGAAGTTCCCACAGTCAGCAATGGTTTGGGGAGCCATGTCAGCTGCTGGTGTTGGTCCACTGTGTTTCATCAAGCCCAGAGTAAATGCAGCTGTGTACCAAGAGATTTTAGAGCACTACATGCTTCCGTCTGCTGAAAAGCTCTATGGAGATGAGGAATTCATTTTCCAGCATGATCTGGCACCTGCCCACAGTGCCAAAACCAC
This sequence comes from Harpagifer antarcticus, assembly GCA_902827135.1. Lineage (NCBI taxonomy): Eukaryota > Metazoa > Chordata > Actinopteri > Perciformes > Harpagiferidae > Harpagifer > Harpagifer antarcticus. Next base: position 2,214,169 of record CADEHL010001068.1, read on the forward strand.
CAGTAACTGGTGTACTGACCATGGCATTACTGTCCTCGATTGGCCTGCAAATTCCCCTGACCTGAACCCCATAGAGAATATGTGGGGTATTGTGAAGAAGAAGCTGAAAGACACCAGACCCAACAATGCGAATGAGCTAAAGGCCGCTATTGAAGCATCCTGGGCATCCATAACACCTCAGCAATGCCACAGGCTGATTGCCTCCATGCCACGCCGCATTGATGCAGTAATCCGTGCAAAAGGATTCCCAACCAAGTACTGAGTGCATTAATGGACATTTTCAAATGTTTGATTGTGTTTTGCTGTTATAAATCTTTTTTTTTTACTTGGTCTGAGGAACTATTCTAATTTTTTGAGATAGGATTTTTGAGTTTTCTTAAGCTGTATGCCATAATCAGCAATATTAAAATAATAAAAGGCTTGCAATATTTCAGTTGATTTGTAATGAATCCAGAATGTATGACATTTTTGTTTTTTTAAATTGCATTACAGAAAATAAAGAACTTTATCACAATATTCTAATTTTCTGAGACAGTCCTGTATGTACTGCGCCTGGTTCAAAAGATATACTCAGTCATGAGGTTAACATGTATTTCACCTTAAACACGCAACATCTTCATTGTCATATTGGCAATGCCACCAGTAAAATGAAGAGCACAGACTTATGAAGCTACCAGGCGCTTACAATACTTAAAAGAGGAATACCACCCATTTTGCGAAACCATTTTAGTCATCATTATCATGACAACCTCAAAACCAGAAGTAAAGCGAATGAGAGCGATCAGCGGCGGGGGGTGTGTGTCTACAGAAGGTCCAGTTGTGATAGACACAGTTCGCCACTATGACTATACATTATTGGTGGTCATTTCTGCAGTAAAGGTATTTATCACAAGATCACTATGTTATCGCTAATGTTAGCAAACTCTAGATACAGCAAAGGTATGAAGTTGCTATTTAACTGGATTATACTGTTTAGGTAAATAAATATCAACTACATTATTAATCTCATTAGGGAAATGGAATCAGTATGGAACAAAATACTTTTTACACAATTCGGTATATTTTAGATTAGTCGTACAACCTCTCTTGCTACAACATGGCTAGTAGCCTCTGGTGTTTCATGCTAGCTTGTGTTAGCAAGCGTCAGGAAGGTGTTAATAAACACACATTACATGGTTAGTTTACCAATGATGTTATTATTTTCAGCTGTTTTAGCTTTTACACTAAATTGTAGCATTGAAATGTATTCAATAATTATCAATTGTGGACAGGATCATATAAATGAAGTAACGTATTGGAAAATACTCTTAAGGTCAACTGTTTTACAAAAACATTCCTATAACAAGCCAATACAGCCAATACAACCTTTCTTTCTAATACATACATAGTGGTTAATTTAAGCAAATATTAGCAAACTTTAGACGGTTTATTGATTAATTGATCTAATTTATTATACTGAGTCAGTTTAGTGACTTGATGACTCTTTTATACCTGTGCAGCTTTTAGCATTATCTTTATTCCGTAACTGTCACTTGTAGAGTTGATGGCCATTCTTAAGCTAATGTTACACATCTCGCTTTAAAGAATATTCTAGGGACAAATCTACTATTACATTCAGTAGCTGGTTTCATGTGTTCATGTCAGACTTATCTGCACATTTAAACCGGTCTTTTATTTCTCATTTGGTATAATGTGATTTACTTTTCCTACATTTCTAATTTCAAGCCTGAAAGTAAGCCTAAAAAGTTCGCCTTCCAAAGACTATGATTTGAAAAATACCTGAAAAGTTCATATTACCCATGTGTGATATGAAAGTCAATATCACCTGACTTTCAGGTCCTGTGTATGGAAACATAACATTGTAACACCATGTTAACATTCTTCAATGCATTTCAAGATTACATTACATTACATGTTACTTGTTAGACGCTTTTATCCAAAGCGACTTACATACTCAATACTGTGGGCAATCCCCACAGGAGCATTTATTTTGTGGTTTGAGGATGTACTGACCATGCACATACTGACTAAATGTATTTTACTGAGTGGTATTCCCTTCTAAGACACAGTATATTAGGCTCATACTTTGGCAAAATGAAACTGACCAGGATCCTCCAAATAACACCGTGTACCAGAGATACATTGACAGCTATATCAAAATCAAATCAAGTTTTATTTATATAGCACATTTATAAACGATTTTTGGTCGAGCCAAAGTGCTGTACATATAATAAAAATAACCTACAGTAGAGACACTATAGCTGTCTATAGCTATAGATATGAATTGTGTTATTATTCAACGTGTTTGAGTCACAAAACTCAAAATCGGGTGAGTTTTAGACAACCTTTTAGACAATGTTGTATTGGCCAGGATAGGGAAACAGTGGCACGACATTTGCTTTTGACAGCTACAAAACCGTAAAGTATTGCTGTACTTCACAATATTAAGTAATTCTGGATATATATATATATATATATATATAGCTAGATTCCAATATTGCAGTGTATGAAGCAAACAATGCATGTTTCATCAACAGTAATTGGACTCAAATGGGACGGATATAGCCTTACTTTGTTTTGACCTAGTTACCTTCTACACAAGTCGAGACTTTGTGAGAAATGTTGAAGTAGGAGCCATTAAATAACAGGTTTGATGAATGGGGGCAACTTAGTTAGTGGGCATACAAGACAGATGAGTTGCAATAAAACAACAATTTGTCTCGGAGGCTAAGGTTGCAATGTGGGTCATATAACAAGCTAAATGGAAATGTTGTGCTGTTGATGATCATATATTGCACTTATTGGTGGAATAACAAATATATTTTGAGGGAACCTTGACAACATCCAATCTGATGAACATGTTTCATAATAATACTTTAGCTTTAATGTCACAATAAATATAGTTTAGTTAAGTTATCCCCATAGAAGACAAAAGGGGTGACAGCACAACATATATCTTATAAACTCCAGTGAAACTGATTTGTAATGTAAGATAATGTGCAACCCTTTAGAAAATCATTATTTTAAGGAATGGCTTGATTTATGAAGTTACAAAGCAAAGTATTCTTACTGAAAACAAAACATGAGAAAATAGCAAAACTACTAATCAAATGATCCTGTTTATCAGAGCCTGACAGTTTAGTCCTTTCATGCTATAGAGCTCTATTGCTGGGATATTAAATATACAACTGACAATAGACCTACACATGTACTTTTTCCTCTTGTATAAATGCATTGTAACCCATTCCAAACAAGTCGATTTTCAGTGGGCTTGGGACTAAGTGCTAAAGATATGTAGTTCAGAAAGAATCTCAGAAAGATGAACACTTTGTTTGAGGTCTTTTTAGTGAATTTGTTGACAAGAGGAACATTTTAGAAAAATGTCATCTCGTTCTTTAAGTCGTGTCAAAAGAAGACAAAGCACACTTTGATAATGTGATTTTAAATATTGGATACATGCCGTTTCCATAACCCATCGGTAAGACCCAGTGTATGGCCTTAGAATAAACTCTATTAGATTATAATGTTACTATTTAAATACACAGGAGCCTAATCAGACATTACTCACTATTGGCTATAATGCTAATTGTAACAAATCTGAAGCATCGTGAATGTGAAGGTTGAGCTATAACAAATTAAGAAATGACCAAGTATATTTTGGAATGATGATCCAGCAGAGCCTAAAATCTAAACAATAAAAACATTTGCTGCTCTGCTTGACCTCATGTAATAGCTGTATTTCAGACATAAATTGGCGATGCCATTAAAATTCACTTATTTTCTAACCAGGTTTTAGAGTGATTATTACAAAGCCTGATAGGCCGCTGTTGTTTAAAAAGGGCTGTTGAGTAAATAACTGTAATCTTAAATATGAGGGTGAATAGTAGATATTATTAAGAAGTCAAGACACAAAAACAAACAATAAAAAGATGGCCTCAGTTTCCAGTATAAAAACGTGAATCATCAACAAACATTGACACTGCATTGTGCAAGAAATAAGATCTAGTATACTGGTAACATTCCACTGTTTATTACTGGCTTACTGTGTTCAACTTTTCTTCCCTTTTTTATTCTTTTTTTAAGAAAATTATGTCATTAAAAATCTTTCTATAGTATATTCTTTTCTTAAAAAATATAGAAAAGTGTAATTTACAGTTATTTTACACATGAAATTAACCTCTGGCTTCTGTTTTGGCACAGATATGACTAAAGTTGTTCGTTTGCAGCACATGGTGTTACAGAATATGCATCGAAACAACAAACATAAGTCACTACAGCGTAGCAAAAATAAAGAATACGCAGACTTCATACACGAAAATTAAATTCATGCATACATACATTACAGTGCCATGCAAACACAGTTCATTTTGCGTATTAAATTATTTAAGATTTGCATTTCTTTCCCGTGTTTCAAACATTTCATGCCTTCTTGCTATACATACATGACATGGCTTTTACATAATGTGACATTTACTGCAGCAGCTGTATGAAGTAGCCTGCCAAAAACATCTACTTTCCAAGCATGGTTTGGTAAATAAAAATCCTACGGTTCTTATCATTGACAATTCAGCATTTAAGATGACTTTCTAACTCCACAAAAGCTGCAAATGTGGTGACAGGTCATTCATGACTCTTGTTCACCTATGCATCTAATTCTGCGGGTGGGTATAAGTGGGTTTAATAACCCTTTTGCTTCTTGTTAATGGCGAACTATCCCTCTTCACACCACAAGAAAACAGGACAGCAGTGTCCTCTTAGTGATAGCCCCTTTAGAGCCAGCCAATCCCCTAAAAGCATATTGACTGGTCTGAAATCAGCCACATCTGCTCTTATACATGGTGTCTCTATCACATGCAGGAGGTCAGCTTCAGATTTGTATCCATCAGAGCTGCTGACCTTGAGTGTCTTTGTATCGGGTCTCCAACATAGATTCTAATCGCGCCTTTGCACATTACAAGATAATATTGTGTACACTGGGGAGGTGGAAGCCATTTTAAGACTGAACATTGAGGAAGGGTATTTGTGGACTGGACATTTTGAGATGTCATTTGAAGCATTAGGTCAAATGTTACTTATTTATTCCATGGACAAGACCAGCTCAGGGCCTAAATATGTCATTATTAGTCTTCCAGATAGACAGCCGAAGTCTCAACGTCACTTCCAGGAGAGTTCCGTTTCACTATTTTGCAGCTAGAATGAATTACTTGAAGAAGTTAAATGTTTACGAGGTTAACTATCCACAGTCTATGATAAGTGTTTTTTATAGTATGGGCTATTATTTCACCCTTGATTATTGAACCAAAGTTTAAAGATTGATTTGCTGAACACAACATGGAAACACAGCATTTACCTAGCGTGGCATTACCGTGAGCCATTTTTCTTATTTTAACAGAATATTCCTTAGCTTGTATTTGTCATGATTGATGTTCACCCTCAATAGTCTTAGGCTAGGGGTGAATGGAATTCATAAAGCAGCACTTTTTTGTGACATGAGGGTGCATGAACAACAACAGGCTAATAGACGCTAAAACGAGCTGAGGTGAACCATTATACAGATGTGTGATGATTATTTGTGACATTGTCTTTTGATCCATTGATCTATCCATAAGTGTAGCTTTAAAGGCTGGCAAATACTAAATAGACAATGATTTTGCTTTTTCAAACATACTAACCATGTCTTTACAAAATGGAGTGAAGACCATACAAGGGCTCTAGTTGATAGCAACCAATCCAGAACCTTCCCTCTACGTCAAGGCCGCGCCCCTTTTTGGGTGAAAACATTCTGTCATTTGACTGGCGGTATATACAGATTCTGGAAGGATTTTACCTATCACATAAAAAAATTAGGAATACTGTGCATTAAGGATGGTCAGTCAGCAAACAGTTAAATAACGTCATTGGAGATCTATTTCAGTCTGCCGGTGGACTACTGGCAGACAGCAGGTTAAAACTTAAACTGGGATTTCCTTGGCTTGTCATGTTTTATATTTTAATGCAGCGACGACAGTCACTACTTTGACTTTTAACAATTTGACGTTATTGTTATTAGCATCATAATGTAGCTGTGAAGTACTGTTTTTAGTTGTTGTTGTTTGACATGCAATACAAGACACAGCAGCTTTAAGCATGATCCAACTATTTTTTCCGCTTTCCGCCAATTGTTTTTCTTAACCAGAAAGTGGGCGGGCCGTTGCCAGGCTGTGACGTAGCGCTGCTCTTATCGATATAGTAGCGCTAGATTTATAGTAATTCTTTTAATGTAAATGTCACATTTTTGCATGAGGCTTTCGTAGTTCTGGAACAAAACCTGAAGGTAATGGTTTCACTTCGGCTATCTATCAGTTTTTCACATTATTCAGATATGGTGTACGTAATTAAATGTGCCTTATTGCTTAATTAAAAGCCTGCTTCACAATCTTCATCTGAAAGACATTTAGTAGCAATCATTGAAATTAGCTTAAATAATTCATGATCCATGTTGACTTATATGAAAGTTTAAACTAACTGAGACGTTTTTGTTGTTATAGAACTCAGTCAAACTAAAGTATACACTATTTGGCATCACTGCTAGGTTTGGATAACATTCAGAACAATAACCAGTGCCATGCCAGTAAGCTTGTGTAAGTTGATCACAGAGACATTCACTCTCTCACATAGACTTCCCATTGTTTTCAACCTGCTATAAAGTTCAATATTTCATGCCTCGGAAACACTCTTCACTTTTGGTTTTACTGGTCTGGTGCAAAAGCAGTTTAGGATTAACTTGAGTCATACTCAGGCTTGCTGCTTATTCAAATACTGCTGCACGACAGTCCCTTATCACCTCCTCTTCGTACGCTGCAGCCCACTGCAGTTCCTTTAGACATTGCATACAACCTTATTTAACCTCTGGAATAGAGCAGACATATCTCTTGCTTATATTAACCGTGGCTGTATTCACACAATGCAATGTGCAAGGTAACTCTTCATAATGGACACAGTGTATGCCATCTGCCCTGTTCAGCTGTTAAGCTATTGTATATTTCACAGAAAAGCATTTGGTGTACTTTTCCCAGTTCCTCTCTTTCCACAGAATTTGGGATAGTTTCTTTTGTTGCGCGTGAGGAGTAAGGTGCGTGCACAGTCGTCTCCTGCACAATTGGTTAGCAAAGCGTAAGTCCTAGAACAACTTCTTTGTATACCAAATGGTTGGGAAAGAGATTTAGAACCATGTTGCAGTTTGTGCAAATGAGATACACTGTCCAGACTGAATGACTAACCAGTGGGTCTGCACTCTACTCCAGCCAGCTTAGCTGCTATTGTTTGGGAGTTCCAACTCCTGAGGGGACATCTCGAACTCCCCTGCACCTCAAGAGGTGCTTTACCATTGGAGGACACCTCTAATCCATCAATAACTGACGGATAACCACTGATACTCATTGCTAAAACTACACACTACTCAGACATTTGTCACATGATCAGGATTTTCCCTGACTTCAATGCATTCTATCTCCTCCCTTTCTCTTTCCCTCTCCCTCTCCCGCTCCCTCTCCCGCTCTTTACGCTTGGCCCTTTTCTTTTTCTTGTGTCTCGTTTTGGATGGCGGGAAGAAGGTCAGGAAGACGGGCAGGATGACGAAGCAGTGCAGCACAACGCAGCCCGCGATGAGAAGGGAGCACTTGAACAGTGTGTAGGTCAGATTGGAAGGCACAAACACCAGGGGCATGATCCCAATCACGAAGCAGGATGTGTTCTGCAGGATCGCCGCCCCGTGCTCCTCCAGTGCCAACTTGATGCATTGCGTCCTAGTGTGCTCATTGGCCAGCACAAAAGTGTACAAGTGTGGTGCACAGTGATCCATGGCAAAGTTGAGGGTATAAATAAGGCACAGGATTGAGATGCTGTCCATGCCAACGTTCCAGAGGGTCATCAAACCCAAGACGCCCAGCTCGACGGACGTTACTGTGAGGATGAGCCAGAAGTTACCCAAGGGGTTGATGACCAGGAAGAAAGTGAGGATGAGGATTGTGAGTACGCTGAAGCCTGAGGTCAGGATAGGCGAGATGACAGAGGAGCTGTAGCGGTCCATGAACACAAACGTAGGATTGAAGGCAATGAACTTGATGCTGTTGATCAGCATCAACGGACGAAGCTTCTCCAGAAGCTCCACCACCTCCTCTCGCTTCTTCTCCGTCGTCCGGGCAACCAAATACATCCGAGAGGCGATGATGTCGTACTCATCGGTCTCACGGTTCTTGGAGAATATGATGTCCTCAGAGAAGTGCTGGTACTCAGGGCTGCGCAGAAAGGAGCCCTTGAGGATTGTGATGAAGTCACCCTTGGTTGACGCACTCACATTCACCACCCGCAGGTAGTGGAAAAAGTTGTCCATCCAAGAGATCTTGTTGAAGCCATGACTCAAAGTCTTCAGGTGCTCCTGCACCGTGGAGTTCCAGTACTCGATGGGTTCGTAAATGTAAAAGCCAATCACGGGACTGTAGTTACTGAAGTATTTCTGCTGGGTCAGGGCATACGAAACACTCGGAGAGTTACTCGCCAGCAGGTTCACAATATTTGATCCATCACTGATTTGTAAACATCCCATGAATGAGAAAGATGCGTAGATGAGATATAGAATGACCACAAAAGGTTTGACATAAGTGTTGGTAATCCATTCTGTGTAGTGCTCACGCAGGAAGTGCTGGATGAAGTGATTCTGGTAGGGGACGCTGTCGTGGTGCGTGGACAAGTCATGGCCGTCACTCATCATGGTTTTAAACCACGTGGGCTGGCGGTCCAGGTACTCCACTGAGGGGATTTTACAACAGAAAACACTGTGGTAGCGGTTCTGCTCCAGCTGTCCGGCAAACACCAGGCATGAGCCGTAGAAGGAGAAAACATAGAAGTAGTTCACCAGGATGGCAACGCACATGCTCTGGCAGAAGATTTTCACCGACTCGATGTTGGTAAAAGGGCTAGCTCCCATGCCGAATGTGATGATGTAAAGTGAGCTGGTCATGGTGTAGCACACCATCACATCGGCAAAAGCGTCTGCCACACGCTCCTTGAAGGGAAGGTTCTCCCTCGTTCTCCTCCAGCCTGCCAGCAGCTCGAACACTCCTTTGGTTCCATGGCCTAAGAGAAAGAGAGCAAAGCAAGTAATAATTATGTTTAAACTCATGTATTAGCAGTATGTACAGTACAAATCACATGTTCAGGAAAATTGGCCCATTTGAATGATATACCCTATACCTAACCCTAATCCTTTTAACATGGGACCTATTGTTGCATGTAATGCTCCAAAATGTCCTTTGTAAGAAGCATTGCTTGACATACAGAAACTAGAGAAAGCTCCAATAGTGCAGTGATTAATTAATTTTGTAGACCAACCCAGAATGAAGCATACGTTTTGTGGCCAACACACGTTTTATGATGTGGACCTTATCCTGCTGTACAAAACTGACATATTTTATGTCGTAGAACAAAACAAGAACATCTCTTAAGCTTGTGTTAACCTAAGATCTTATTTCAGGCTTCTATGTAACATCACATTAAAAAAAACATTGACTGCTAAGTTTTTGACAGGTTTTAGGACACCAATCTATAGTTGAAAAACAGGAAACTCTAATATTTTAAGCAATTAAATACAGAGAGCAGGTAACCTGTACATTTTTGGCCTCACTCATCACTCCCTAGACACCAACTGATTTTAATTTGCCACAGCTTTAACCTTGTAAGATGATTTAAAATAGATATAACATTGGTCATGTATTAACAACCACTTATTGGCAGTGACTATAAAAAAAGGATTTGATTTGATGTGATTGTTTATCTGAATTATTGAGGCTCATTACCAACTGCTATCACAATTTACTTGAGCTTACATAAAACCAGTAAATATGTCAGGGTATATGCTGATGTCAGCCGATTTATATAACCATATACAATACAATACAATACAATACACTCTTCAATACAAAAGCCAATGTACTGTAGATTTTGGTGTTTTCACTATTACTATTAAGGCGTCTTTGTATGAAACAACGGATTGAAAATAAAACTTGAACATCCTTGGTTTTACTCCACTAATAGAGACGCTGGCTTAGTGTTTCTTTTCAGGAGCTGTACACATTCCTCGTTACCATGCACTAGTGAGCAGCATCCAAATCTGTCTGCAGCAGGCCCATTCATGTGAGTCAAATCTGTGGGATTTTCACCAGTAAAAAATATAGACATGAATACCCAACGTTCAAAGGCATATGCTCAGTAGTGCAAAATCTCCCACACAGGACCTCCCGCCCACCCACCCACACTGTTCATTTATTTGTAAAATGCCGGAGCTGCATTCCTGATGAGGGGGGAAAGTGCTGCGAGGGAATGTGCTATACATTTCTGAATGCTAGAATACATTTGAATCTTCCTCCACCATGTAAATATTTCAGTACAAGTGAACACCGCATTCGGCCCATGCATATCTTTCTCAGCCAATATCAGCTTTTAAAAATTCCTTTCAAATCAAGCCACTGGACAGTGACGTGAGAGGACTGCTACCCTTGACAGCATTGTAAATGTCCCCTTGTCTGTGACAGAGCATAAGTTAATTAGCTATAAAGGATCAGGCCTTTGTAATGAGTTGGCTGGATGGCATTTCCTGCTTTTAGTTTTATTAAGCAGTGCTGCAAGTCAATTAGTTAGTGTCAGTTGGTTTAAAGGGTGTGGAGAGAAGGAAAAGTCATGCCCAGGGTTTTTCCAACATTACACCAGGGGCGTTTCCCTTCACCAGTCACCAAATAGGACGTTATGTACCGTGTCATTTTCTGACCATGATTCGAAAAGCTCTGTGATTAATTTACAGTGATTGATTGCTGGCAGGAGGTGGGGGAGAAAAAAATAATGAGACCATCTGGTTAAGTGCCCCTGGTTAGTATCATCGATTACACCACTGAAGGATTCTTACTAGAATGTTTTTACCATAGCAATAATAAGTGTTAAAGTATGTATCTTAGGAGGTATTCGTTCACTTATGCAACAATACTTAGGATTTGGGCTGCACGACTTGGAAAAATTGAATAACCCGGTTATTTAGACTGATATTGTCTTGATACAGTCTTCATATCGACCGGGTCACGACAAGACCTGTTGACGCAGCAACCACTGTAAGTTATATTCTTGTTTAATTCGACTTCTCTGTTTCATTTAATCTACTCTTTATAATTGTTCTGCAGTTATTTTACCTTGTAGAGAGATTTTTACATCTCAGATCTGCTCGGGAAAGCTGTAAATCTGCTCTCATCTCAGAAGGCCAGTCGACACCGCATGAGAATATAGACGGCCCGCCCAGCAGATTGCGTGAAGTACAAACGCTGTGAATTAATAATTTTCCAGCTAAAAAGCACTCAAATAGGCATTTAAAATCTGAAGAACTCAGTCTTCATATCGACCGGGTCACGACAAGACCTGTTGACGCAGCAACCACTGTAAGTTATATTCTTGTTTAATTCGACTTCTCTGTTTCATTTATTCTACTCTTTATAATTGTTCTGCAGTTATTTTACCTTGTAGAGAGATTTTTACATCTCAGATCTGCTCGGGGAAAGCTGTAAATCCTATACAATTAACCATTGTTGTTCTCTACCGTCCGCCAGGTGCCTTGGGGGACTTCTTGGAGGAATTAGATCATCTCCTCTCACATATCCCTGAAACTGGCCCTCCGGCTCTACTTCTCGGAGATTTCAACCTCCAGACGGGGAAGATAGACGAACTAACATCTCTGTTAACCGCCTTCGCTTTCTCATTGTCTCCATCCCCACCAACTCATAAAGCTGGCAATGTCCTTGATCTCATATTCTCAAGGAATTGCACTACTTCTAACCTCTCTGTTAACCCGCTCCACACATCCGATCACTTCTTCCTTTCATTCTCTCTACCCCTTTCCAAACAGAACAAACTAATCTCTTCTCATCCTGCACCTGTCCGCCGTAACCTTCGTTCCCTCTCCCCCTCTACCTTTGCCTCATCGGTGCTCTCAGCCCTCCCTTCCTCTGATTCGTTTCAACTCCTGCCTCCAAACTCTGCTGCAGAAACTCTCCTCTCTACTCTCTCATCTTCTCTGGACTCTCTCTGTCCTCTCACATCTCGGCAGGCTCGTCAGTCCCCCCCCTGCTCCCTGGCTAAGTGACGCACTGCGTGCTGATAGAACCGTCCTTCGGGCAGCAGAGCGGAAATGGTGGAAATCCAAACACCGTGACGACCTCCTAACCTATCAGGCTCTCCTCTCATCTTTCTCTGCCTCGATCTCTCAGGCAAAGAGCACTTTCTTTCAAGATAAGATCCAATCTTCCTATTCCAATCCCAAAAAACTATTTTCCATCTTCTCCACGCTCTTGGACCCTCCCAAAGCCCCTCCCCCCTCCTCACTTCTGTCAAGCGACTTTGTTAACCACTTTGAAAAAAAGGTTGATGATATTCGCTCTTCTTTTTCTGACTCACCTTTACTCACCGCTGGGTCACCAGACCCTCCTTTCACCCACACACTGACCTCCTTTTCCCCTCTCTCTCCAAGTGAGGTTCTTACCCTCATTACCTCTGCCCGCCCTACCACCTGTCCTCTGGACCCTATCCCTTCAAACCTCCTTCAGACTATCGCTCCTGATATTCTACCGTTTCTCACCCATTTCATCAACACTTCTCTAACTTCTGGTCACTTTCCAAACAGTCTCAAGGAGGCAAGAGTAAACCCTCTCCTAAAGAAACCCACTCTCAACCCGTCTGATGTTATAAACTACAGGCCTGTGTCTCTCCTCCCGTTCCTGTCTAAAACACTTGAACGCGCTGTCTTTAAACAACTCTCCTGTTATCTCCATCAGAACAACCTTCTGGATCCGCACCAGTCTGGTTTCAAGGCAGGTCACTCCACAGAAACGGCCCTCCTTGCTGTCACTGAGGAACTGCACACTGCTAAAGCAGCATCCCTCTCTTCTGTCATCATCATGTTGGACCTGTCAGCTGCATTCGACACGGTGAACCATCAGATCCTCCTTCGCACTCTCCAAGAACTTGGAGTTTTAGGCTCTGCACTTTCCCTCCTCGCCTCATACCTCAAAGACCGTACCTACAGGGTAACTTGGAGAGGGTCCGAGTCCGACCCTTGTCAATTAACTACAGGGGTCCCTCAGGGCTCTGTTCTTGGTCCCCTCCTTTTCTCCCTGTACACAAACTCGCTCGGATTGGTCATTAGCCCGCATGGTTTTTCATACCACTGCTATGCTGACGACACCCAATTAATTCTGTCCTTTCCCCGCTCAGAAACTCAGGTCGTCGCACGCATCTCTGCTTGTCTAGCTGACATCTCTCAGTGGATGTCTGCTCATCACCTCAAGCTCAACCTTGACAAGACTGAACTGCTTTTCCTTCCGGGAAAAGATTGTCCCACTCTTGACCTGACAATCAACATCGGCACCTCTGTTGTTTCCCCGACTCAGACTGCAAGGAATCTGGGTGTGACCCTAGATAACAACCTGTCCTTCACTGCACACATCGCTGCTACAACCCGTTGCTGCAGATATACGCTGTACAACATCAGGAAGATTCGTCCCCAGCTGACCCAGAAAGCAACCCAGGTTCTGGTCCAGGCTCTCGTCACCTCACGCCTAGACTACTGCAACTCCCTCCTGGCTGGTCTACCTGCATGTGCCATCCGACCTCTGCAGCTCATCCAGAATGCAGCGGCTCGTCTGGTCTTCAACCTTCCAAAATGTTCCCACACCACTCCGCTCCTCCTCTCCCTTCACTGGCTCCCGGTAACTGCTAGAATCCACTTCAAGACACTAGTACTTGCATACCATGCCGCGAATGGATCTGGCCCTTCCTACATCCAGGACATGGTTAAACTGTACACCCCAGCGCGTGCACTCCGCTCTGCATCAGCCAAACGACTCGCTGCAACCTCGCTGCGAGGTGGACCCAAGTTCCCATCAGCAAAAACACGTGGGTTTGCTATCCTGGCTCCAAGATGGTGGAATGAGCTCCCCATTGACATCAGGACGGCAGAAAGCCTGCACATCTTCCGGCGCAGACTGAAAACACATCTCTTTCGACTCCACTTCGAGCGATAGAATTACTAACAAAGCACTTATATACTAACATAGGACTGGCTTATCTATAGCCAGCTGAGTAGCACTTGAAATGTTTGGCTCTATGATACCTGATGTACTTATATGATTCTGTTTTCTTCTGGGCTGTGTCTTCCTGGTCGTATGTACTTATTGTAAGTCGCTTTGGACAAAAGCGTCAGCTAAATGCAATGTAATGTAATGTAATATTGCAATTGGAATATAATATGCAATATTAGGAATGATTTTTGTATTTATTATTATTTACATTATCTATGAAATATATATTACAATGTCATGCTGGATTTTTTCAAGAGGATTTGTACCAAACAAATACTTTTTATTAAATCGGCAGATTATGATTTGTGGGCCGTGGCTTTTCTTCAGCACCTTAGTGCTTAGTGCAATTTGGATAACGCACTACTCCATATTGCAATTCTGTTTATTATAATTATACATCCCTACTTCATATGAAGTGAAATATTATTTCCAAAGCAGCATGAACAATCAGTGATTTAACACTAGAACCGCCAACGGGTAATATTTACCTCATAGAAAATGCAGCGTAAACATGATGTGTTGCTAAAGCAACGCCTTTTGTCTACTGCGGTTCTTTATACACTGAACACAAATATAAATGCAACACTTTTGTTTTTGCTCTCATTTTTCATGAGATGAACTCAAAGATCTAAAACATTTTCTAGAAACACAAAATAACCATTTCTCTCAAATATTGTTCACAAATCTGAAAAAATCTGTGATAGTGAGCACTTCTCCTTTGCCGAGATAATCCATCCCACCTCACAGGTGTGGCATATCAAGATGCTGATTAGACAGCATGATTATTGCACAGGTGTGCCTTAGAATGGCCACAATAAAAGGCCACTTTTATGTATACGTTTTCAGCATCAATAATTATTTAAAAGTAGTGTTGTTGTCATCGTAAGTTATGTGTGCTTCAGTCTGTGTTTTTTATTTAAAGATTTTATTGTGGCCATTCTAAGGCACACCTGTGCAATAATCATGCTGTCTAATCAGCATCTTGATATGCCACACATGTGAGGTGGGATGGATTATCTCGGCAAAGGAGAAGTGCTCACTATCACAGATTCTTTCAGATTTTTGAACAATATTTGAGAGAAATGGTTATTTTGTGTATATAGAAAATGTTTTAGATCTTTGAGTTCATCTCATGAAAAATGGGAGCAAAAACAAAAGTGTTGCGTTTATATTTTTGTTCAGTGTAGATAGAGAGAGAGATAGATTGATTGATTGATAGATAGAGAGAGATGGACAGATAGATAGTTTGATTGTGTAACATCTTGGATGACTGAGCTCCCGTTGAGGACGTAATGCATGTGTGCAGGTTACGTGCCACTTGACTAAAGATGGACACTCAGAATGAGAGAAGTAGTCCGCGTCGTCTGTTTATGTAGACAATTATATGTCCATAGAACAGAACATTACAGATTGATCGATAGATAGTTATAGATAGAGAGAGAGTGAGATAGAGAGATTTGTACCTAAACAAAACACAAGTCTAACACCAAGCGTTTAAATCAGCACTGGTAGCGATATTTTATACTTCATGCTATCTGCCCAAACTATATCATATGAAAAGCTGAGAGTCCACAGATTCTATTGGTATAGGTTTCATCCCTGTGCGATCAAAACTCACTGTTCTGTATGATTAATAAAAGAACATTGTACCTTGAAAATCAATAGCGGGTAAATGTGACCCGTTGGCGGTTTTAGGTATACAGCGACTTCTGGCGGTAGGGTTAATCTAATTGTGCTGCAATATCAATTACTATGTTAATTATTTATTTGCAGTTTGTCCAACCAAAAGACCAACATATGATGATTTCACAATGACACCAAGATGACCAAGGGAGGATGTCCTCAAATTGCTGGAACATACACATTTTGAGTGATTTATTGATAA